>JALPQD010000011.1:4572750-5226000 GCA_023101885.1 Typhlomys cinereus | reverse complement strand
TGGGAACTTTTTCAATTGAGTCCATATTCACTCTCCCAAAAGTATCTGGGTCAAATGATTAAAACTTATAGTTTTATGACAAAGATAGTAATACTGGAAGTCTATCACAAACATTCCAGCTATATCATATGCCCTACAACAAAAGTCATATCTTCCTCACTCTGATTTCATAGCACACATGGGTACTCCCAATTTTTCTGAGCTCGCTCATGTGCCTACTATGGGATATGATTCTACAAAGATATTTACAGTATCCCATCTAAGTAAGTAATTACTCTATATAACCCCATCGTTTTACCAGTTTCCATTAGCTCTGAGAAAGACATAGCACACACTTCATAATTGCTTGAACACCAAAACATATATTAAGGATGAACTAAATAGTTTTTCAGAAGACATTTCAGAAAATGTGCATGATATTGTTTCTACAGGAAAAAATCATCCCAGCATATATAGGCAACATGGATATTACATCTGAAGACAGCATTTCTGAATATGTCTCAGGTAACTGTTTTTGAAGTAGCAGATAAAGCAGATAAAACTCCTTTAAAAATGAGTACAGCCACATCTGTCCCAAAGGGAAGTCCATCTCATGGACTCTATGCCACAATTGTTGCTTCAGATAGTCTATCTAAAGTATGCAGATCCAAACTGATGAAAATGTACAAGCTGTAATTTCCAGGCAGGAAAAATAAAAATTTTAACCTTGATATCACTCACTAACCTTCATGATTCTGCTGACAAAATCCACAGATCTACAACTCATCACCAAACTAATGCCAGTGAAATTGTTCTATTTAGTTTGTCTGACAAGACATCAGTTGGAGAAGATATAACAAATGGCAACAGTGAAGAAAACTATCTTTGAAAAGTCTAATTTCAGAAGTAATTGATCTCTTTTCCAAACAGAAAATTTGTAGTTCACAGCAGGACACTCATATGTGGTACTTCTCATCATGCCACTAAAAAGAAGTCATAGTTTTCATAGGAAAAATACAGCATCACTGTTTATAAGATATTTACACCCATGGAAGCAGACACTACCATCACCATTGTAGCTGATTTTTAAAGATGAAGCAGCTGAGTTTTCTGATTCAAAGACTTGAGGTTTTTTTCAGTTCTACATTTCAGCAGTGATTTTTCCTGCAAAAATAGAAAGTTTGCATTCAGCCAAGATCTTAATTACTTTCCTTCTTTGAGAACAGTCTTCCATACATCAAAAGATCTTGCTGTAGTCATTCTAGTATTATGCAATGACACCTATTTGATTACCTGAAACTCTCATTCCAACTCCAACAAAGAAGACACAGCTTTTAGACTTGTAAGGGAGAGTGACCATCCATCCATCAGCAATGTTAAAGCAAGCACCTGAGCTTGAAGCCTTCAGATGCAAGCTGAGACAATGGTATCATTCGTTCTGCAAGGCAAAATAGTAAAAGTCAAGTCATCCCAAATGCCTCCTCCTTGTTCGGTTCTGTTCCACAAGCTGAGGCCTCTGCCTGTTCCAACAATGCTGCAGACACCAAGCCTAAAATATCACTTCTACTTAACATTGGGGACAAATACTTTGGTATTGATGTGCTTGCAATCAACATTAAGATCCAAAGGAAAAAAAATCACCAAATTTTCTATTTCTTAACATAATGATTTTTCTCTTTTATACAATAATAACTAAAGTTTCTACAGCAAAAGATAAGACTACTGATTGTGAAGTAAATCACTTTATAAATGTCAACATAATAGAAAATGATAGTAATACAATGGAAACAAACCCTCGGTAAAATGTTGACTTAAATCCATATATTATAAATAGAAATATTGCTTCTGATAAGTCTGTCAAAAAGAATTAAAGCAGTATCTCTAAAGCTGTTATTCAAGCTTTCCCGTATCCAAGAATTCCTTCCCTACTCTATCTGCTCCTCCTCATGAAACCAATCTATGTTGAGGAACTCAAGCCTTCTCATAGAATTATTCCTACTAATGAAAAGTATCTTCATGTTGCCCAAGTAGAAGAAAATTCTGAGAAGGATCTTAATATATCCTACCTCAGAGTAGCAAATATGACATTTCAAGTTTCAGAAAGTAAGCATGGTATCCACTAAGCTAACAAGAAGTTGGCACACAACACATAGTAAGAGTTTATATTCCTCAGGTACAGATAAAGATAATCAGTCCGAAGGTCCCACAAATATTGTTACCCTCCCTAGCCCCATAGAAGAGCATCCTTCATTAGGCACATGCCCAATAGTCGAATCACTAAAGGGAAAGAGTTGAAGAACGTGGATATTAGATAAATAATTCTCAAAATGTGATAACTCTTCTGTTTCTGAAGATGGGAATTCTTTTACCAGTAAACAGGAAATTTCCTTAGTGATGTTATACGGATTATAATCACTCACTTTGATTATGAATACTAATTCAACTTTCTTCGTTAACTGTATAAAATCTGCAGACATATAAATTCTTTCTAAAGAAGGAGTCACCCTTTAAAGTTTCTCCTGATGCAACTCAAAAATACTCCACACAATTGAAGTCTGACATCATTATGTTGACCTTCTTGAACTTTCTCCCAGGATGTTTTCCTTGCAAAACATCCCCAAAAAACCGAAAACCCCTGGGTTTTCCTGCACATGAAATGTCAGTGTGGATGTTTATTTTGTAACGGGAGAGAACGCCATCATCTTTGCACCCAGTGCCAACGCGCCTGCTTGCAGACGCTCAACCACAGCCCAGGAACAACACCCGGGTCCGCCAGTGCGGTTACCCGGGAGCCTGATGCAACAATCGCTATGATGACCAGCGCGCCCATCACCATAACGAGCCCACTCACCCACCCAGGGATGCCACTCAGCCCAAAGGAAAGACCTGCGAGAGTGCTCAGTGCCTGTGTACCCCATGGCTGAGGATGGATCGCCAAAAATTTATTCCCCTTCTCCGAGAGAGAGCAGGAAAACACCAACGGAAGCAGCCATTTTCTTCGGGGCTGACAACACCATTCCCAGAACAGAAACCACCATCACTTCCGAGGGAGACCATGTCACCCCGGTGACTGATTTCACGCTCGAGGGCGACTTTTCCACCGTGGCCAACAAGCTTACACCCACCAAGGAAAAACTCAAGTTAGAAGACGATGTGGAGAGCCGCATCAAGACGGCGGCTCCCCCCGAGAAGGAGGTCCCCGCGCCCACCGACACCACCGACTCCGGCGCCAAGGACGCGGGTCCCGACAGCTTCATTGCCGGGGAAAACGTGCCGCCGCCCGTGGGCGCCGCGTCTCTCATAGATTTCTCCAGCGCCGCGCAGAAGGAAGACGTCCTCTTGGCCTCCGCCGGCCCCGGGCACCGGGCCGAGGCCCCCGGGCACGAGGCCGAGGCGGCGCCCCCCGACGACTCAGACGCCCCGGATGAGGAGAGCTCCGCCTTCGCCGCCGAAGCGGGGGACGACGACGGAGTCGGGGACGACGACGACGGGGTTGGGGACGACGACGACGAGGTTGGGGACGACACCTCCCCAGCCGAGCCCGCTGCTCCCGAGGAAGAGGCTGAGCCGGTCGCCGAGGCCGAGCTCTGCCCCGCGGCTGAGAAGCACGAGACCCCCGGCGCAGACATGCCCGACCCTGCGGCCAAGCCGGAGGCCGAGGCCGCCCCGGCGGCCGCCCAGGAGCGCGCGGACGCGGGCGCCAAGCCCGGCGAGGCGGAGGACGACAAGTTCATCACGGTCTTCGAGCTCACGGCCGCCGCCGAGAAGAGCAAGGAGAACTCGGAGGACGCCCTGACCGACGAGGAGGGCGCCGACGGCGTCCACGCGTGGATCGAGAAGGACGCTGCCCACGTGGCCGAGACCAACTCGGTGCTGCTCACGGCCGTGGAGTCCAGGTACGACTTCGTGGTCCCCGCCTCGGCGGCCGTCGTGGAGGAGGCGGCCGCGGAGCTGGCCGCGGAAGAGGCGCCCGACGGCAACGCGGCGGCAGCCGCGGCGGCCGAGGTCCCCGAGGCGCCCCCTGCGCCCGCCTCCTTGGCAGACACCCCCAGCCCCACCGAGGACTCCGCGACCACCGAAACCGGTCTCTTCAAACTCCTGAAAGAAGACCCGGATGAGCTCATGATGTGAAAGCAGCCGAGACTGAGCGGCGCCCGCGCAGACCGTAGACTGACCTAGAAAGCTAGTCTTACTTACATCTAAACAAGTTTACCCGTCAAGCAAAACTCGAGAGGAAAAAATAGAAATAAGGTGGACACTTAAAGGCAAGTATGAGACTTAGAGGCTTCGGGGGAAAAAAAAAAAAAAGCACATTCAGCAGAATATACCTAAGGAAAACTAAAATAAGTCTCAGCACTTCCTGGACATAACAAAGTTTGAGTATCTACAAATAGCATCTTAATGAGAAAATGTTCCTACTGGCGTTTAGAGGGGTGAAAGAGCCCATTTTCTGAAACATGCAATGTAATATACCATTTCAGCCAGATCTCATTGTTAATAACTTAGTGAAAAGCAATATGAAGAGAATCGATGTGACGTGTGAAAAACATTGTAGCACTTACAAGTTTTCTGAGGTTCTTATTCTGACATCTTCATTAATATCACACAAGTGACTCTCTTCTATTAAAAATATGTATTTATAAGCTTCACTAATGTAGGAATGAAGGCTTTTCTGTAATTGTTTAATATCCATTCGTAAGATAAGAAATAATGCAGAGTTCTTGTCATATATTGGACACTAATTAAAGCAAAATGATAGTTACATCTATGTCACTTATCTGAAAAAAACATGTATTAATATAGGAGTCAATTTAAGTTTCTTTCTGTTAAAATTTACATACTGAATTTTTGTCTGTCAATTTTTTCCAGATCTTAAATGCTGAATATTGTACTCTTAGGCACTTGGCTAGCAATTCAAGGACGTATTATCTTCACTCTTTTCTGACACAGACTTTTTAAGTGGGTCTGCTTTCACTGTGCTGATTTTTCTTCAATAAATCATTCTGCCAGCAACTGATTTACTGTGTGCAGTGTCTTTGATATTCTGGTACAGACTTCTTAAATTAAGAGATGTACAGAAAAAATAAAAAGTTGCTCAAAAATAACTTAGTACTAATATCAGAACTAGCATTATTCTATGGAGATGCATAATTTCATGTAATTAAAAAAAGAACAAAAACAAAACTGAGTGACTGTCAAATATTACTCATGCAAAGGAAGCTTTAAGGGATTCACACCATTAAAGATTATGGAGTCGCATAACCATGGTATTGGTTAGCAAAGCACAAGTGTTATATCAAAACATACCATAACAATAATTTAGTAGACAAATAGAATCATGGATATTATGATTAAATCTTGCTTTAAAAAGAAAATATTTTGGAAAAATTTAGTTGGAAAACTTTAAAACTATATTCTGAAATATCTTTTTGATAATTTGTAGATGTGCAAAGATACAATGGCCAAGTGTCATGGTACTCATTAGCTCAATAGATATCAAAAAGATGATGCCAACTTCTACTGCCTGAAAGATTCTTGGACTATGGCTTCAGCAGTATCTGAGTATTTTCTAATAGAACCAGGGAATACATTCAAGAATTGTCTTTTCAATGAAATATTTTCAAATGACTTTGCATTGCTACCATCTAAGTATCTGATAGGGTGGGCCTTACCCTCAAAGTAACTTTTCTTTGTATTGTGCCAATACAAAGGGACAGAAATGCAGAAGAGGAGCTGTTTTTCCTTAAAGATACTAATATCTCACAATTACAGCTTTAGCAAGCTATCCCTTCCTACAATTTTAACTGTATTCAAAACTCTTTGCCTTGCCAAATGATACATTTTTACAGCTTTCTTCTTCAAATCTTCATTATAAATCTCACTAAATGCAGTGAGTAATAACCACACTGGAGCCTAGATGCTATGCTTACTCAAGTTTTCAGATATGAGAAAAATGAAACTAGATTCTTTACCATAACATAATTTGTATGATTGTTAGCCCTCTTCCCAGTAGGGTCATTGTTCCCCACTGAAACCTCTTAAGCCCATTTGTGCATTAATCAGCATTTTTGTCTCCTGAATTCCCATTAAACTTATCCATTAAGCTCTTCTTTATAGCACTCTTGTGCTTTGCTAACCAATAACTGCAAAATCCCACATTCTTCCTGCAAATCTGTTCCAAAGTCCTATGACCCACATGGTCTGGTTATCACAGCAACAACCCTTCTTCACAGCATCAATTTTCTGTGTTAGTTGCTTTTCCATCACTGTGATGAGATGTCTGACAAAAGCAACTGTAGGAAAGCTTTATTTTGGTTTATAGTTTGAGAAGATATAGCCCAGAATAACAGAGAAATCAGGGTTCCATGGCAACTAGAACGAACATGTGCCTGGGATTCCTTACCTCCTCACAACTCTGCAGAATGGGAAGCATAGGCGAGACAGGAATCTAGGCGAGGCTATTAATCTCAAGAGCCATCCCCCACCATATGCACAGAGACCCACTTCCTTTAGCTAAGCCCCATCTCCTAAAGGTTCTGAAACCTCCTAAAACAGTACTCTAGGAGGGATATTTTATGATATGTAGGCATTAGGATACTAGCATACTCAGAAGCAGGGCACAATTCAATCTGCAACATCTATTTAATGTCTATCTTCACATATGCTTGCTTATATATTCATTCAACATGTTACTAGGCTTCACAATAAAAATGATCACATGATTTACATCAAAGCCAGAACAATCCAACATAAATCAGAATCTCTTGTAAAGATTTAGTAATCCCTTCTTTACTGATCATTGTTGAAAGCTTGTGATTGACTAGATTTCTCATAAATATCTATGAAATTGGATGGATAGGATGAACCAAGGGATGCATTTTTATATGTCATGCAAATGGTGGTAGAAAAGTAATAGTATGAGTTAAATACATATGAATTAGTATGAGTTTATAAGGTGAGAAGGGAAGGGAACAATTGATAGCTAAAGTAAGGGTAAGGGCAAGATTCAGAAACATAGAAAACACTTGGTAGGACTAATAGTTTCGATGTAAGTGTACACAAGCCAGAATTACCAGCATCAGGAAGATGAAGGCAGGAGAACAATGAGTTCAATACCAACCTGGATTACACAGTGATACCATGTAAAGAGAGAGAGAGAGAGAGACAGAGACAGACAGAGAGAGAGAGAGAGAAGGAATAAAAGGAGAGAAGAAGGGAGGGAGCAAAGAAAGGAGGTAGGGGAAGGGAGAAAAAAAGAAAGAAAGAAAGAAAGAGAGAGAGAGAGAGAGAGAGAAAGAAAGAAAGAAAGAAAGAAGAAAGAAAGAAAGAAAGAAAGAAAGAAAGAAAAAGAAAGAAAGAAAGAAAGAAAGAAAGAAAGAAAGAAAGAAAGAAAGAAAGAAAAGAAAGAAAGAGAGAAAGAAAGAGAGAAAGAAAGAGAGAAAGAAAGAAAGAAAGAAAAAGAAACAGAAAGGAAAGAAAGAAATAAGAAAGGAAAGAAAGAAAGAAAGAAAGAAAGAAAGAAAGAAAGAGAAGAAAGAAAGAAAGAAAGAAAGAAAGAAAGAAAGAAAGAAAGAAAGAAAGAGAAAGAAAGAGAAAGGAAGGAAGGAAGGAAGGAAGGAAGGAAGGAAGGAGGAGGGAGGGAGGAGGGAGGAGGGAAGAAGGAGGAAGGAGGAAGGAGAAAGAGAAAAGAAAGAAAGAAAGAAAGAAAGAAAGAAAGAAAGAAAGAAAGAAAAGAAAGAAGAAGAAAGAAAGAAAAGAAAAGAAAAAAGAAAGAAAGAAAGAAAGAAGAAAGAAAGAAAAAGAAAAAAGGAAGGAAAGAGAAAGAAAGAAAAGAAAAAAGTGAAAGAAAAAGAGAAAGAAAAAGAAAGAAAGAAAGAAAGAAAGAAAGAAAGAAAGAAAGAAAGAAAGAAAGAAAGAAAGAAAGAAAAAGAAAGAAAGGAAAGAAAAGAAGGAAAGAGGAAAAGAAAAAATGGGAGAGGAAAAAGAAATGGGAAAGAAAAACTAATAAAATGAATAAAAAGAATGAAAAAGAAGAATCAGAAAATAGACAAAATTATATCAGACTGTGTCTACTAGTAACATTTCTCCAGAGAAACAGAACCAGTTGAGATTCATGGAAAGAGAAAGATGAAAATTTGGAATTCAGGTAAGGGTCATTGCTGGAGGGCTCAGTGAATCCTCCAGGAATATCAGTAGGTGGGAAACAGATTTTTTTTATAAATTATAGATTTGAGGCACTATTCCTTTCTTTCTGGAAGCTTTAGTCTTTATACTTATGAACAATAATTTGATGAGGCCCATCCATATTATGGAAGTCAATATTTTAAAAATCTTCACACTAATACATTGACTAATATTTGATGAAACAATTGACAACTTGCCACATTAAATTAGCTACAAACCCTATGTAGCAACTTATAGATAAAATGTCATATGTGTAACTAGGGGCTCAAATAACCTGAGCTAATATCATTGAAATAAATTTATTAATAGATAACATCATAATAAAATCTACAGACTCTCTAACTACAAAAAAAAATAGTCAAACATTGTCTCCAGAGAAGATAAATGGAAAAGAAAATATTTTAAAAAATGTCTGGGTTGCTCCACCTAGAACTTAGAGATAATTAAGCAATGATAGAAGTAACAGATATGTGATACTTCTTGATAAGTTGTTGGTCCGAGATGTCTCAAAAGGACCCCCAAGCAATATAAGTCTCTACCATTGTTCTTGATTGCCCTCTAAAAATCTGACAGTAAGACCCTGTTTCTGAAAACAACACACATGGACCAAAAATACCGACTGGAACTGGTTGGGAAGGTTTCTGCTTCTAGATCACTTACATAGTACCGGTGAGTACTTTGAAAGCTACCAGCAGAGCAAAACAAAGGTCCCATCAATCTATGAAATCTGTAAGTTGCAATGACAATCACTATAGCAAAAGATGATCATCAGTATAATAGTGGATGAATACCAAGGAAACAACCAACAGCTTTCTGATTGAATTTAAGGCCCACTTGTCAGATTTACAGGCCCATTCCTGTTACTGTAAACTAGAACAAGAACCTATGAAAGGGAAAGACATAGGTCCCAAGGCAAGAGCAGAGTATGATTCTTTAGCTTGGAAAACAGTACACCAAACTTCTTTGTAAATACCTGTTATTATATCCATAGATTAGAAAAATACTCAACACTAACCTAGAATTCTCCTCCTACAGCAAAACAGGTTTATTGCTAAAAGGCAGAACTTGCAAAAATGTAAAAAAATAAAGGACTATGGAGTGCCTATCCCTAAACAGACATATAAGTCTCATCCACACCCACCACAAGGCTCAAGGAACATTGCATAGGAGGGGACAGTAAGATTATAAGAACCTGAACACCATGGAGATCCTTATAAAGGGAATAGTCGTGGGACATTGGACAGAGTTCTGATATACAAGATTTCATGGCAGATATGTGCACTTGTTCAACAATTGCATGGGATCTATCTCTGCATCTCACCATGAAAGTAGAAAGATCTTAAGAAGCTCTACAACTCTCTGTGAGATTGATGAGGACTAATGCTGATGGGGATGAAAAGGTACATGCTTTCCCCCATGGTGTACCCACTGATCTATGATACTTGCTGGAGCATGAATCATGTCAGAGATATGTCATCAAAAACAAACTTGATGAAACCCAATAGACTTCACAAGTGAAACATGTGAAGATAGGAGTGAGTCTGGCAGGCGAGATAAAGTAGTGTAAGAGGGAAAGGAGTGAGTTGAATTTGGGACTAAGGAGTGAAAAATGAAAATGCTATGAGTTCATGTACATAACATTAAAATATAAAAGAATGAGAATTTTTTTAAAGTATCTTGATATATCTTGAAAGACAACCCATGGAGACAAACAACACTTTCAAATGTTGGGTACTAAATTATGAACAAGTTACTTGCTTCATGTATAAAATGTCCATCTACACATAAGCACAGAGATCTGGGACCCCAGTTCAGATTTTAATTTGTTCTCATTCTAGTTTTCTTTTTAAAAGTATTGAGAAGAACTGCATCAATGGAAAAGCCAATGGTTAAGGAAATTTTGTGCCTGGTGACCTCCAATTCACCTTTCTGTTGAACACCATGGAGATCCTTATAAAGGGAATTAATGCCAAGCGGATATCCCTTTCCTATCAGCTAACTTGAATGAAAAGCATTGCAAATCAGATTACAACCAGGAGACCTTTCAGAAGAATGTTTTCCTGTCATTCTGGCAATGAAGGACATTCTCACAGAATTAAAGCTTACATTAGAGCAAATGTCAAACTACCAAATAAGTACATTTTGTATTGTTCAACACCTGGCACATTTTTGTGAACAAAATTGCTCAAACATCTTTTGCTGTAAAGAATTATTCTTAATCTAATGGGAAATTTTTTGCCGTGAATATGAATCTACTAGATTCAGAATAATCTAGTAGAAAAGGGAAAGTCAAAATATTGTACAACTTTTTTTTCTCATTTTTATGTCAAGAAAATATAACCTCGAATGAACACAAATGCGATAGTTGGATTAATTTTAAAATCACTTAAAATGAGCTCTCAAAAATGAAGTGTTTTACCTTAAAACATTAAAAATCAACACAAAAGCAGTTACTCCCTATCACCTCACAGTCCACATTAGTGCATAACAAAGCATGGCTTAGTGAGCACCACATGTTAATTACAAAAATTAGGCATATAGTTTGCAGTCAAATTGCAATAATTAGCACTTTTCACTAAAATGTTATAAAAGTATCTCAAAAGAAGGAAAGAAAATAACCTAACATGTCACACTTGAATTATAAATACTAAACCTTCCATTTTCCTGATGTACTCATAATTAACCATGAAGTTCATGAAAAAAAAATGAAAAGGAAAATGTCAACTTCTGAAGATTTTGTCTTCATCCTGTTTCAAGAACTTTAGGATTATCCCAGGATCAAATGCTAAAATAATAATGACAATATTTTGCTTAGCAAAGTAGCAGGGATGAAGAAGAGAAAGAATCCTTCATAAGGCAAGAATTGCCTGTCCTTTCTTGAGCTTGAAGACTTTTGAAGCTGAGAAGCAGCTGACGTTATTGAGCAAGCAGAGAGAGGAGCCCTTGGTATGGTACCACTTTTCAAATCTATTTCACCCCATTTTGTATCACAGGTGGTCTTACTCTCTCTCAAATAACTTCTTTTAAAGTGATTCTTTAGTAATTATAAAATAATAGCTCAAGAGATTAGTTTGGTATGTGAACTTGAAAATAAAATAGGTTGCCTACATGTTTCATGCTATATTATGTTTTGATATATTAGTCTTAAATATATCAAATGGTCATATTTGTTAGACTCTTGATATTATTATAAATTTGATATGTATTTTAGATCATAGGCATATTCCAAAAATATGCTAAAATAAACTTGTTCCTATTTATACGATTTTCCTTTGGTTGAAATTCAACAGATTGATTTGTTTTTCTTTTGATTTCTCATTACCAATGAAGTGTCTCATTCAGTCTTGCCCTAGAGGATCCTAAGATAAGATGAAGGCCCTGATTTTGTTTGTTGTCATCTTGACCTTAAATGCTTGCTTCTCAGTAAGTATAAAATATATGTATTTTTTTATTCCATTCATCATAAAATGGAGTTCAGTTCATTGGTTTCTGTCCATGCAGTGTTATTTCTGCCAAATAGCTTCATTTTAGTTTCTCTACTGGTTTTGGCCAATCTCGAAAAATAATGGTAGTATTTTCCTTTTTGTCCCATATTAGTGGCCTCTAAAATTCCAAATATGTGCAAAAAGGACATTGCTCAGTTGTGAGTTTTAAACAAGCTACTCAGATTCTACATTTTCAGTACTATTCCTAGATAAAATTGAGTCCTTAGTAAATAGTTCACAATGAAAAATGTGTGAAACGAAAAGGTGATTAAATGAACACAACTGAGGTTGCTCAGTCAGCAAAACACTTGCCTGGGAAGACTGAGTAAGATCCCCAGAACCCATGTCAGAAACATCAGGCCTGGCAGCATGTCTATAATCCCAGCACTGAATGATGTGAGGCAGACACAGAAGCAGCCCTGGAAGCATCTAGACCAACTGTCCTGATCTACACAGTTAAGTTCCAGACCAATGAAAATCTCCATTTCAAACAAAAAGTGGAAAACACCTAAGAACCAATTCTGGACATTGTCTTCTGACCTTCCCATATGCAGTCTATCACTGCACACTGTCACCTGCATTCAGAGGGTACCTGTACAACATAGACACAAAAGAACTCAATTACTAAATTGGGTGAATTTTAAAAATAAACACTTTTAGTTAAACTTGGAATTCCACAATGAATTTCATGTAGATGAAGAAAATTAAGAAAATATGTGATATTGTCTTCCAATCATGAATATGTCTTTGGTATCCTATATTTAGATTTATTTATTCAAAATCTAACTTATCTAACCAGTTTACAGTATCCAAAATATAGATGTGATACTATGAACATGTCCTTGTTATCTTCTAATATGTTTAGATTTATTTATCAAAAATCTAGTCAACTTAAGCGTATTTCTAATTTTTATAATTTTTAAAAGTTGTGAATATGTATATATGTATGTTTCTCTCTCTCTTTTTCTCTCCCTCTCTCTCTCCCTCTGAGTGAGTAAGTGTGTGTGTGTGTGTGTGTGTGTGTGTGTGTATTAGAGGGCATTATGCAGACCAAGGGTGACTTCAGAAATTGCCCTGTATTGTGTGACTTCCTCTTTGCTTTTGCTCAGGAATTTTCCAGTCTCTGCTCTCCAGGGCCAAAAGTACAGACCACCAGTCATTTTTGCCTGGTGTTTGTTTGTTTTTTATGTGGGAATCTGACATTCATACTCATGCCTGCATGTGAGGCAGAGGCTTAACCCTTTAGCTGTCTTTCCAACCCCCAACTTATAACGTCTTAAAAGGTATAAATTACATCATGTCAGACCTTATTCCTACAAATATAATGTGTTATCATTTTGTGAACAAACAGTGTTTTATGGGCACCTAATGGTGAGAAAAGCTCTGCCCCTATGACCCCAAAATAAAATGTAGTAAGAACTATTTTATATCTTTAAAATACGCTATTCTGGATTTTTTTAGACCACCCATATTTCTCTTCCATAAATGGCAGTTTGGTTTTTCAACCAATGCATAAACATGATGGGTATATAGTATTCTCCAGGCTTAGCACCTGGGGGGAAGGAGGATCAAGAGCCCTGTTTAGAGGGCCCCAAATCTAAACCTACCTGGAAAATAAAGAGTTACTCCTAACAACCTATACAATGTGGAAGGAGAGGATCCCTTCTGCTTAGAGGACACAGTTATATGGACTACACCAATGTTATAACCAGTATGCCCTTCAAACTACTAAAAGTTCCATCATGCTTAATGTTGATGGCTGAAAAAGTAATTTTGTGTTCTGTTCTAACGTTACTCTAAACACAAATCCCTCCTAAAGGACTTGCATTCAATATTGTCTAAATGTCATATTACACCAGCTTTTTTTTTAACTTTTGAGATTTTCTCATAATTTATTTTATCTAACAATCTAAGAAGTTCACAATCATCAGCACTTCCAGTACAATTGGGAATTCAGGGAATCTCAGTGAGGTTGTTAGTGTAGCAAACTTTGTAAGTGAAATACATGCATATTTTTGATAGCACATAGGAAAGGACCTCTTTAAAATTTACTTTATTAGTGTCATCCTCAGCAAACTGACTTGGCCCACTCAACATGGCTTTTATCGTTCTTGATGTTAGAGCATGTTCTCTCTTTACAATAAATTCATGGCCATCAGAGGGTATTAATTGATATACATAGCATCAGGGCCTTCAAAGGCCACTGTAGGTTTTTTCTTCTCCAGCCATGATAATCTTCTAAAATTCTACTTTGACTTGAGAGGAACTTCAATTGTTTCCCTTGTGGGTTCCAGGGCACTGGAGGCAATCATTTCTGCCGGGTCACCACTTTTGAGTTTTTAAAGTCATTTATTCTTTCATTCACTCAATCAAAAAGCAGCATACATTTCATTGCTCCATTTTCATATTTGAAGTCACTATTTCATCTCCCTTTTGCCTTTTTGTCCTTTCACTTAGTAATGGATCAACTTGTGATTCACATGCAACCATGAAAATATTTGATTTAGAATGCTGTTTTGATGATGTGACCCAAAAAATATATTTCCACCATGTAACATGAAGAAAAGGGCTCTTTTCCAACCCTGTGTAAAGAATTCAACAATCTTTAGAGAACCCAAATGATTTTGTGATGTAAGCAAAGCTGTGAGGAAGATATTTCATTCTCTGCACCAAATCTAATTTCATACTTGTGTTTTCTCATTTCAGCCCACTGATGCACATAGGAAAAATAAACCAAGAGTAAGTTTTAACATGCTTCTGGTGCTCTTTTTGCATTTTCATTTATAATCAAAACCCTGTTATGTCGAGGAGATAATGAGGTATAAATATGTTTCTTTATTACCAACCCCCCAAAAAATGTTAATTAAGGTGGAGAGCCAAAAGAACTCCCTGAATATTAGTATGTGGGAACCAAAACAAAATAGTTTGAAAGAACCAAAATCTTGTCTTGAGTAGCTTGTTTGTTAAGTATGCTGAGGTGGCATCTAGACATTTTAGCTCTGGAAATCAAAGGGCACCAATCCTTCAGTAATAAAACCTGTCTCTATTTCTTTGTTTGATATACAGATCTTTCTCTTTATAAATATGAAGCTTTAAAATTGGGAAGCAATTCCTACAAGCTTACAAAATACAAAGAAGGCTCAATTCTTTTTTAAAGAAAGAAATCATTTGGACTTTTCTGAATGATAACTCACCGCATTCACTCTCCATCATTTCTAATTTTCATAATCTTCACTGGACACAAGCATGAATATGAACTGCCTAAAAAATGTGGCGCATTCAAATTTGTTATAGCATATTGATCCATCCCTCTTTGTTTTCTCTGTCCCCTAGATAACACTCTAAATTAACTCTTATGAACAAAAAAATATCATTTCTAGGCTTACCAACATAGATATTCATATTAAAAAATGTTCTCAATACCTACAATGAAAGTCCATTCCAATTTGTGACAGCCTACCTCTCTATTTTCTTTCTTTTTTTCTATATCTTCAATTCTGTCACCTTGTCATTTTCACAGCTTATGAATTCTGAGGAATAGCCAGATATTTTTTCAGTAATAAATAATTGTAGCTTAAGGAAAATATTTCCCTAGTAGTTCCACAAACATGACAAAGAGCCACTGATGCCTATGTTAATTCACACATTAAATTTGTTTCAAACCATATCTCAAAGCATTCCTAGAATCAGCTTTCTTCCCAGCCTCTACCCAAGTACAGGGTGGGAGTAGGGATGCAAGAACAAACACATAATAGGTTGTTTTTCTCACGTACCAATCTTTCCACATAATTGTACCATGTTTTCTTTTGTTTAATCAAAAGTGGATATATTGGGAATAGTAAAAAGTAATAAAAATATTTTGTTTAATTTAATTTTTTATTTATTTGAGAGGAGAGAGAGACAGAGAGAGAGAGAGAGAGAGAATATAAAAAGTTCATTTTAGGCTTGAGAACTTTCAGAAGTAGTCTCGTGCCAAGAAAACTCGGGTCATATTTATCTGTACTCTACCTATATAATTCATCTAGTTAGAAAATATTTTGAGATACATTTTTAACCTTGGCTTCCCTTTACCTACAGTTTGGTATACTTCAAACCTCAGATTGCTGTAGGTTAGTTTGGAGTGTTGTCCCACACAACAGCTGGGGTACTGACACTTAAAGTTGATTTTACATTGTCCCCTTCTATCGTGTGGGCTTCAGACTGCAGGGTGTTTTCACAAAGTGAACTATCTCATCTTGCCCCAAATAACAGAAATCTTGAAAAGACTCTAGTGAATAGAAATCAAAACAATTCTAATTAAGCAGCCTTGTCATTGAATTAATTTAGCCTAAATATTGAGTGGATCCCAGCTTTCCAGGAAAGATTTACTGAAATATGAGTTCTTACATTTTGTAGATACATACATTACGCCCTATTATTGACAAAAGGTATAGAAACAATGGACTATAAGGATTGATTCCTTTTCCCAACACTCCAAATCCAGTCCGAAAGACATCAGCATGATGGAGCGCTCTCCAGTTAAAGTAGATGCGATGTGCTGTCTCATGAAGAACAAGGCAGAATGTCATACTCAGAATCCCAATGGCCTCTGCCAGTGAAATGAAAGTGAGAAAATAGAAGGCTGCTCAATGATAGACCCTGCATGCAAAACTAGGAACCTGCCTGCTTCCATCCCCAGACCACATAGTGGAAGGAGAGAACTCAATTCTGAACACAATCATTCTCTCTCTCTCTCTCTCTCTCTCTCTCTATATATATATATATATATATATATATATATATATATATATTCTCTCTATATATATGTATAAATATGCAATATAATATATATTAAAAATGAAAAGTAGGGGCTAATATAAAATCCTCAAAGGACATCAGGTTAAGATTCTGTCATATTAAGATTCTGCACAACAGAAATCCAAAGCTTTCTGCATTGCTAAAATAAGACTTTTGTAGGGCCCATGCTCCTAAACTTTCCACGTTGAAGTAAACTGAGAAAATATTAAATATCATTTGGCTTTGTAAATATTATCAAGAACACCAAAGATACATACTTTAACAAAGATCTTAGTTATGTATTATATATTATATATAAATATAATTATATTTTATATTAAACTACTTATGGAATTTAAAGAATTGCATAAATTAAATGGCAATGTAGATACATTAAAACCTGATTTCAGTTAATGTTTTACCATTATAAAACCAATTGTTGATGAAGATTCTCTCTCTCTCTCTCTCTCTCTCTCTCCCCTCTCTCTCCTCTCTCTCTCTCTCTCTCTCTCTCTCTCTCTCTCTCTCTCTCTCTCTCTCGTCTCGTCTCTCTAGTCCAACCGTATTTCCAAAAAGAATTTGAAGTCATCTGGACCAAACCATCTTGAAAAGCTAACCGATGGCTGGAACCAAATAAGTCAAAACCTGTTACAAAATTTGAAAACAGCATCTGATGTGTTTCTTTCTGGATCCCACAGTCCTGGTGTCCTCAAAAGTCCCAGAGTTCCCAACCTCTCAGCCTATCCTCGCCCCTCTCGACTAGGCCGTCAGCCCCCTCCGCCACCCCATTACCTTCCTCCTGCACACTTTGACCCTCCTCCTCCTCCGCCGCCACCCCATTACCTTCCTCCTGCACACTTTGGCCTACCTCCTCCTCCTCCTCCTCCTCCACACTTTCACTCTCCTCCACCACCCTATTACCTTCCTCCTCCACACTTTGGCCCTCCTCCTCCTCCTCCTCCTCCTCCTCCTTCACACTTTCACTCTCCTCCCCTCCACTACTACCCCCAGCACCCACACTGCCTACCACCCGGACCTCCACCACCCCCTGAAAGTGTTGAAAGTCCTGCCTCTCAAGAGCCGCTCGACCCTTCTGCTCCTGCCAGTGAAACCACAGATGCCAACTTCGAGGCCTCAGATCCCAGCAGCATCCAGCCTGAGGACACCACAAATGCATCTGATGATGACAGCACTCCAGCTGCCCAGGAAGAGGTCGCCCCAGCTGCCCAGGAAGAAGTCGCCCCAGCTGCCCAAGAAGAGGTCGCCCCAGTTGCCCAGGAAGAGGTTGCCCCAGCTGCCCAGGAAGAGATCGCCCCAGCTGCCCAGGAAGAGGTCGCCCCAGCTGCCCAAGAAGAAGTCGCCTCAGCTGCCCAAGAAGAGGTCACAGCTACCCAGGAAGAGGTCACCCCAGCTGCCCAGGAAGAAGTCACAGCTGCCCAAGAAGAGGTCGCCCCAGCTGCCCAGGAAGAGGTCGCCCCAGCTGCCCAGGAAGAGGTAACAGCTGCCCAGGAAGAGGTCGCCCCAACTACCCAGGAAGAAGTCACCCAAGATGCCGACACAGAGGGTACCCCAGATGCTGCTGATGACACCACTCCAGCTACATAATCTCCAACTGGCCCCACTTAAACTGTACCAAACCACGAAAAAGCGCAAACCAGGTTAAAATTTTTTTCTCAAAATATTTTCTAACTGATGAGTGATTGAGATAGAGACACAACTAAATAAGACCAGAGTTTTCTTGGCATCACTAAAGAAAAAGATGAACAAGTAGAGTGGAAATCTGCCTAGCTTTGATCCCTCTTAAGAGTGCAAATGGTATCTATAAGTGCAATACTAACTAGTTCTTAAGAGAATAAGTTGACAAAAGATTCTCACTTTCTGTTCCCAATACTAAAGAAAACTTCATTTTCAAAGTTTGCTTTAAATTAGAGCATTCATAAACTAAAGTTACTTTGTGTTTCAAGTTTTATTAATTCTTGGTGTGCATTTTACATAAAAAGGAATATTTTCGCACATTTTAAGCACCTACTAAAATCTAAGAAGTCACGAAAAAAGAAAGATTGTCACATAGCATAATTCATCATGATTCTCCAGGAAAGAAGTTGACTAAATGAGGCATTTTAATATACTAATCCTATTTCTGAGTATAAATACTTTTAATTATAAATATGAGTGGAAAGAATGCATCCAGTTATATTAAACCATGAGAGATGCCCACTGTTAAACACAGTATCATGTTCAAATGATTTTCTTGTACTAAATAGTCATGGTGAGATCTAATTTAACAGCAACTCTGAGAATCAGATGTCATTGGCTCTCATTTTAAAGATGAAGAAACTGAGACTGAGTGTTTATATGACTTTTCAAAGATCACAAAGTTGTAAATGACAGGCCAGTCTCCAATTCATTTCCATTTAACTCTTTCCAGTGTTCAAGTTTAAATGTACAACTTACATTTGGATATTTTTCAAGTGATTAGAAAAGTATTTCTATTTTTTTATCGTGATTTTTTGTGGTGTTAAATTTTTTCTTGTCTTTACAGATCATGGCAAACTGAATATTGATGTGACATCACCTCTCCTGATTTGCGATAAATCAAAATTACAGGAATGTGGATTCTGATCATTTCTTCATTAGTGTTACTATCTTGTAAAAACTTTCAAAGATAACTTGATTTATGCATTTGATCATATGTGTTTGGCCTTCCCTTTATTTCTCTAGATATCACTATTATCACCTTAAGATGGTGTTGTACACACAAAGTATTTATTCAGAACAAACTATAAAACTTTTAAATTGCTTTACTTTTGATATTGACCACTAAATACACTTATTCACAACTAATTATAGATGCACATATAATTACACCTTACATAAATATGTGCACATAGTTTATACAACTATTTATATTAAACGACTGCATAAAACAACAATTATTTATATAAAATATAACTATATATATTTTTTATTTTATGTCCATGGAGAGTTTGCTTCAGAACTTCCCACAGATACAAAAATCAATACTCAAATCTCTCATATGCAGTAGCATGGCATTGATTATAACACACATATATTTTCATATATATTTCAAAACATTACTACATTATCTTCCATACCTAATGCAAAGTAAGTGCCATGTGAATACTTGCTGTGCTGCATTATGTAGAGAATAATGACAAGAGTAAGAAAGTCTTCTAGATACTTTCAATTCATAGTTGCAAATACCATAGTAGCAGAGATTATAGGTGTAGAGAACTGACTTACATAAAATCAAAGCACTGCAGTAGCTAGAATGAAAGGATACAAGACATCATCATATAATAATGGTTATGCTTAAATCTTAAGAAAGCATACACTTCCTACACGTCTATAAATAACTCTTTCATGATTCTAGGACTATTTCACCTAAACAAAATTTTTGTGGTTAATCTTAACTATTGCTGTGAGAGAGCACCTAAAGTCAAGCAACTTAAGGGTGAAAAGGAGATTTATTCAGCTTATGGTTCCAGAGGAGAGATACAGTTTCTCATGGCAGAGGCAGCATGGCCCTGCCACCTCAAGGCTCACCCGTTGTGACCTCCTTCTTCCAGCAAGGCTCTACTTCTCAAGGTGCCATGACCTTGCCAAACACATGAGACTGTGGGAGACACATTTCAAACCATGACACTCCACCCCTGGCCCCCACAGGCTCATTATGTAAATCATACTCAGTCCAACTTTAAAAGTCTTCACAGACTATATCAGTAGTTCCAATGCAGTTCAAAAGTCCAAAGCCTAAAGCCTTCTGTAAAATCAAAAGACAAATTAAATACTTCCAACATACAATGGCACAGAATAAATATTCCTATTCCAAAAGGAAGGAATGGGGGCATATCCAGGAAAAATTGGTCCATAACAAGAACGAAAAACAATAGGACAAGCTCCAAATCTTGTAGCTCCAAGTCCAACAGTTGAGCCTCTTGTTGAAATCATCTCAATTCCAAGGGGCTTTGGTTCCACCCCTCCAATGCAACTGCCTGTAGAAAACATCACTTTCTTGAGCTGACTCCTCCCAGGATATACAGCTCTTCTTGGCAGATGTCCCACAGTGTCTCTGGCATCTTTAACATCTTTGCTTTTCAATGGCAAACTAGGCTTTAACTCCACAGCACAAACTGCCCTTCTTGAGTTCTCTAAACTGCAGACTTTCCGCCACATGCTGCCTGGCTTCCATCATTTTTTAAAATATTGAAGGAGGATACTACGATATCTTCCCTCTTGCATCACTAATGCCTCTAAAACCAGAACCACATGGATGACTTTGCCAACACTGGCCCTCTTGAATCACAGCTGATTTTGCTTCTCTATGCTGTCCATGGGAAAAAGCTCTTTCACATCTGGACAGTTGCTTTACGGAAGAAGTGGATCCTTGCTTTGGAACTCCACCCTTTAGCTCATTTCTTCCAAAAAGATTTACATTCTCATGGGTGGGAGCCTTCTCTGAGGATCTTGCCCTCAAGATAGGGCCTCTCCTATTATCCAAATTAAAGGCAGACTTTGATTTACTAATTGATTTACTCTTTAATAACCATTTTGTTCTCTGCTTCTTCCTGGTTGAACTCTTTAAGTTTGGCATTGTATTTTGCATCATTACATCTTTCAGTTTTTGCTTCTTCCTGCCTGATTCTTTGCTCTTTCTCATAACTCTGGAGACAACTAAAAAGTAGCCTTATCACATTATCAACACTACATTGCCTTGAAATTTCCTACTCCAGTTTAACTTCAGGCAAGCTTTCAGAACAAGGGCAAAACTGCACTAAATCTTCCACCAACACATGGCTCCATTTGTCACTTGTCCATTTCCAAACACAGTCTCTGTTCCCCCTCTGGATCATAACAAGCTGGGCTTCCACTACCTGCATCTTTCTTTGAAACTCTCATGAGAAAGGCCCATTTGACCCCATCGCCAAGACACAAAGACTTTCCCAGCACAAAGTCCCAAAGTTCTCCATATTTCTCCCAACAAACAGTTCCAAAGGTACACTAGTCACATCACAGCATTGGCCATAATGCTCGGTACCAACTTTTCACAGCTTCATGTTGTGGTACCAGATGCTCTTATCTCACAGCAATACCCCACTCCTGGTACCAATTTCTGTAATGGTTACTCTTTACTATTGCTGCAAGAGAGCATTCAGAGCCAAGAAATTTAAGGGAGAAAGGGAGATTTATTCAGCTTATGGTTCCAAAGGAGAGATACAGTTTCTCATGGCAGAGGCAGCATGGCTGGAGGAGACTACATCACAGCAGACATCTTGGAGACTGAGAGCTGCAAGACTACTTGCTGCAAAGGCAGACATCTAGAGATAGGGTTGGATTAATCCACCTCAAGGCCCACCCCTTGTGACTGCCATCCTCCAGCAAGGCTCTACCTCTCAATATGTCATGACCTTGCCAAACACATGAGACTGTGGGGGACACATTTCAATCATGACACAAGTATTTCCTCCAAGTATTATTTAAATGAAACATTGTATCATTACATGAATCATTTTATTTAAAGGTATATTAGATCAATGTGTATTTGATAGGGCTGGGGATATATTCAATTAAAAAAAACTTACCTGGAATGTTGAAAATCTTACTTCTAATTCCCATTACTGCTAAATTAATCATTCAAATGATTTATCTCTAAGATGGAGACTAAAGGAACATCAACTCATTTGCTACTCCTTAAAGGAATAAATGTTCACATGACAAAGATGGAAACATGTCAATCTTTTCTAAATAACTATGTAAAAGAAACAATGACTAAATATTGTATATAAAGGCAAAAATAATGATGATAAAACAGGAAAAACTGATTTTAATTTCCTTTTAGAAAGGAAAACCATAAGGGACAATTTCAAGAGACATGTATATGGAAGAGTTGAAGTCTTCTGGGCATAACTTGACTATTGCACTCTTAAACTCTCAGTAGCTGTGATGGCCTGCACAAGATCTACATAAGACTGAATACATCAACATTTCATCACAGCGAGAGAAAGAATTGATGAGGCCTTGCCCCTCCCTGAGGATTTAAATATATGCAGTTAATGACTGATGGGGGAGAAAGTGAAATTTTGTTTAGTGGTGTAACATTTGGCAAGTTACCCATGTTCTTGTAAGCAACATAAATTATTTAGGTTACACAAAAGAATAAGACTTAAGGTTTGGGGAGATAGTTTGAGGGTTACAGAATGTGACACACAAGCAAAGGATCAGGAATTTAGATTCCCAAATCCCACATAGAAATATCAAGGTAGTGTGGCTACCTAACTGCAATTACAGCCCCAGAATGCACAACCTGAGAATCTCCAGAGTGAGCTGATTAGTCAGACTAGCCATTTCGGCAAGTTCTGGGTTTGATTAGATGCCCTGTCTCAAAATAAGAAAAGGTGGAAAAGAGAGTGAAGATAGTATCCAATATCAATCTCAGGCCCCCATATGCAAGCACATATGTTCCTATATTAATGCAAATAAACACACACACACACACACACACACACACACACACACACAAATAAATTAAAAGACAAGGCATGAAAGTAGTATGAAAACTAATTTGAAAGAGAAAGACATTCTACAGAGGCAGAAAGGGGACATGAGAAAGGGGGATGAGTATGATCAAAATACATTGTATATATGCATAAAATTTTAAATGCTTCTAATAGCTTATAAGACCTTATCTAGTTCTAACGAACAGAAGTAAAAGTCTACTATTACAATATACAAAACACTAACATCAGAATGAAATTGTTAAGGTCATCAAAATAATTTTGATAATACAGTGTGAAACCATACTGAAGAAATTTTTTTAAAAAAGAAATGGTTTCAAACAGCAGAATGGTAGGGTATCTACTACTGTATGAATGCGTATTAAACACACAGAGCTGAAAAATTCATTGCATACTCTACCATGGAAATGTATAAAACATGCTATAACAGAAACTTTAGGAATATAAAGATGGATGAAATACACATATTGTCAAGCTGTCTTTCATACTAAGAAACATATAGGTCAGTCATGAACACATATGGAGAAAATTAAGTCCAAGTAATCAAGTAACCACATTATCAAGGACATAATAACAGTGTGCTGGTTTACCTGAAAAATTTAGAATTGGAGCTAGAGAAATGGCTCAGGGTCCAAAGCCTCGTCTCAAAAGCAGAAAGACCTGAGTTCAGATCCCAGATTCCATGTAAAATGCCGGTCAGAAATGTCCAGCAATTCTAACCCTGGAGTGTGTAGCCTGGGAAACCTCAGAGCAAAGCAATTAGAAGGTAGAGCAATTCAGGCTGATTCCCAATGTTACTCTTTGGCATCTACATACACACACATTTATGTGTCCTTCTCTAACACATACACACACATACACAAACACACACACACACACACACACACACACACACACACACACACACACGTGAGGAATTGATCAAGGTTTAACCAAACATTTTTTGCATGTACCAAATTCTGTTCTGGAAACTTGGCACATAAAAATTCATTTACTAGTTAGCACAGAACTATAATCTTCTCATTGCTGGTTATCTATAGATAGGGAAACTGCGACAAATAGAGGGTTTTAGTTTTAAATCAACTGTGAACACACTTTGACCAAAGAATCATAGTTCTCAGCAGGCTAGTGTAGCACATGTTCAAGTTAGTCTCAAAAATCTCCAGGACGTCTGCAGTGAAGAAGCATTTTAGTCATGGTGCTCCAGACAGCTATGATGGCCTAGTAGGCTTTGTGCTATGCTTATCTTGGAGCCTTAAGGAAAAGTTGAGCCTTCACTCAACTACAACTTCACAAACTCCACAGTTATGGAACTTGTGTTGACTTGTCACTAGCAAATACAGTAAAATCCCCTCACAAGGTTTCCTGCATACACTGATAGTTCTAAATTTTTAAAAAATCAAAGAAGAATGTAGAGGAGAAGAAATATACGGGGTGGACAAGAACCAGAAAGAAGAGGGCAGTGGTAGATAAAGGTTAAAAAAGATAAAGGAAACTCCACGGGGACAAGAAAGGGCAAACAGAAGAGTGGTCTATTGGAGCCGAGTAACCTTTCATAAAAATCAACAGAAAAAAATGATTTATGCAACAAACCATAATTCAGAACAGGCCTGCTTAATCTCTTCCCATCCTGAAGCTCAGGGAAATTTGAGGAAGAGGGGGCGGTAAGATTGTAAGAGCACAAGGATGGGAGGAGTCAAGATATGCAAGATACTCCACACAAGTTAGGGCCGAAGCAATTGTAATAGGACTCTGCATGATCTGTGCAATGACCAACTTATCATTGACCCCTCAAAGTCTAGCATGGACTAAAGGCACTAGGATCCTTAGAAGCAAGGGATTAACAGTCACAATAGTGTTCCTATACTTAAGGGGAACACAAGAAAGAGTTCTAGGAAATGCCACTGAGTCCTTACACTTCATCAGAGAGGAGGACTCAGAGGAAAGTTTGATATACACAAAGGATGCTTCGGATATGGGGGAGGGGGCACTGGGAGAAAGGGAGAGAGGGGGGAAAGGAAGGGGAAAAGGGAAGAGGGAACAGGGAGGTCCAAGGAGGGGTGGAGGGAAGGAGGGGACAGGAGTATCTATTATGTTTGTATGAGCAGAAAAATAAATTTTAACAAGGGGGGGAGGGAGTAAGGGGATCCAGGGAAGGGTGGAGGGACAGAGGGGAATGGAGTACTTATCAACTTTGTATGAGTGGAAGAAATAAATAAAAAATAAAATGATTTATGAAAGAATGTCAAATTCTTAAAAGAAAAGACTAAGAAGAAAACTATGTATGGATGTATGAATGGCAAAATGTTTGGAAATGAGGTCAGTGTTGAAATTATAGAAAAGGTCAACAAATTAAAAACAAAGGTGTACTATTTAAAGAGACAGGCTGGTGGTATCAATGAGGAATGAAATCAAAAATATACATACACACATCTTTCCTGGTGAGGAAAGATGGAGTGGAATTTTATAACATTACAAATGAGAAAGATCATGTTTTTAAAGGTATTTGTAAATAAAGCCTCATTGTAGCAGAAGTAAAAAGAATTAGTTCCAACAAAATAGTTTCTTTTTAAGAAATCATAGACCTCCTCCAGTACAGCTATTGACTCCTCCTAAAACTTCATACTCTGGCAATGAGGTAGATTGTCCTCTTGGCTTCGACACCTTGCCTGTGGTAGGTAGTCCAAGGGTTCCTCATTATTCACAATTGCCTCCTTCATAAAGGGCACATGTTTTCATTTTCTCTCTTGCCATATGCATCTTAATGTATCTTTCAAAAATGCTGTCCCTTGAGGCAGAGTATCCTTCTTGCCTTGTGTCATTGCCATCCTTGGATATGTGGCTCTCCGATCATTTGACCACTTAAACATGATGTTAAATATGAAGTCACAGGAGATGAACTAAAAGCAGCAATTCCATTTTTCATGTCCTCTTACTATTTTCCTTTGCTGCAAGAGCTGCATATCAGCACTAGGCCCAGGGATAAGAGAAACGACTAAGCAGAGAAACCTCCTTAACAGTTATCAAAACATGGCTTAAGAATAAATGCCTGCTTTTCATAGACACTGAAGATTTCATTACTATAACAAAGCCAACAGAGTCTTTTCTCTAACAATTTATGAAACAATAACCTGCTAAAATGTAGCCAATGCCATTAAATGCCATCTTTCCCACATTTTATTGACGTCTGTGTTTCAGCAATTATGCTCTCTTTGAAGAATTTGACCTTCTCCATTCCTTCATCTCATCCTTCCAATGCCTGCTATTCCTCCTTGCTGTGTAGCTCATCCTTCTTTGTTTTCTTCTATTCACTAAGCCATTTGAAACTGACAGCTTTAAAGATGGAGGCACAGCATGTTGTTGTTGAACTTTGAGTTCGTGTTTCTGATTCGTTCAGCAGCACATTGATGAAAAGGACATGCCAGGTTAACACAGTAACCTACATAGACATACTAATACTTATTAAGGAACTTTGAAGGATTGGTTCCAATAAGTAACAAGTAAGCGCTTTCACTTTGACATTTCAGCTTTCCTTACTTCATTACAATGGCAGCTTTGCATGCTACCCCTATTTCAATATAACTTCTGTGGGATCCATGTTGTCTGTATTTTCGTTTGGATTTTGTGTAAAAGAAAGTTAAGAGGACAACTTGGAAGAGAAGAACTTTTGTGTGTTTGGCATGATTCTGAAGATCAAATTTGGAGCCATGCACAAGCTAAACTGAGGTAAACTGTCATCCAAGATCTAAAGGAATTTTTTTATGAAACCTGTAATTGAGAAAATTGACTCAGGAAACTATATCAATATAAACTGAATACTGGCAAATAATCTTAAGTAACTGTAATAAACTAAATAAACAAGGTCTGTGACAACTGAGTAACTCGTACAATAGTTTAAATTTGTTTTGTTTTCAGGTTTTTGTTTATATAGGCATCATTTTACTAAAAAAAATCGATTTAGTTTTTATGTGTATATATCTTCACTGCAGCTTACATTCTATTCTCTTAACATTCTTTTCTCAGGCAATTTTGTACCAAACAAGATTCAGAAGCTTGGCCTGATCAAGTTTTTCTCTTCACTTTTGATTTGTACATGGTTACCCCTTATTTGCATGCAATAAGCATCATTTTTAGGTTTTGGTTCTATTTGTGTTCCTGCTTTCTGTAATCTCAAGTGACAGTGGAAGATATCTTAAACATAACACTTCACCTGAAGATTGATTACTGTCTGTTCCACCTCCTTTGAGATGGGGCTTACCATTGGTCTGAAGCTCACCAATTAGAAAACACTGGCTGGCCAGCCATGAGTTGCTGAGGTCTCCAACACTGTCTGAGAAAATTCAGGTCCTCATACTCACAAACCAAACATTTTACTGACTGAGCTGTATTCCTAGCCCTCTGCTTGAGTTTTAATTTCTGAAATACAATACTGACAGTTAACCTACCTCAAAAGTCACTGAGGAAGAGGGGGCAGTAAGGTCGTAAGAGACTAAAGATGGGGAGATGTAATGCTGTACAAGAAACTCCAGTCATGACAGGGCCACTGCCACGTCCTTATCCACCCATGCTGTTTTGACAAGGTCCAGCATGGCCGAATATTGTTTCAAGGAAACAACTTCTGGAAAAAAGGCATGGCATTATTTGAAATAAATAAGAGAAATAAGAAAAATATGGGAATTGTCAGGCCTTGGTGTTTCTGGCAAGTTTGGGCCTAAAGCCTGCCGGTTGGGGAGTAACACATTAACATCTATGGACAGGTGCTAAGGGTTCCTTCTATGAAGTTTTGCCTCTAGCAAGAAGAATCCTTCTGGAGTACTACTCAGCCATCAAAAATGACGAATTACTGGAATTTGCCAGGAAATGGATGTCATTAGAAACAATTATATTAAGTGAAGTATCCCAGACCCAGAAAATTAAGTGCCATATGTACTCCCTAATAGGTGGCTCCTGGTAACAAATCCACCCAGCCCACCTAGAGACACTCAAAGATAAATCTCTGTAATACCTACAGTAATTGCAAGGATTATGAACAGGAGGGATGGGGTTGGAAGGCCACACCAGAAACAAGGAAAGAGGGGATCATGTTACAGCAGAGAAAATAGGCCTCCATGAAGGACTTCAAGTAAGTAATGAGACACCTGGTTAAGTTCACAGACTTTCGTTCCTGATCATTTACAACTGAGGGGGTATGATCTCACCAGAAGGGGAAGGCATAGAGTCTGGCAGATAAAAAGTAACCATTTTGCAAATGGGTGATTGACCCCTCCCTCACTGAGGTTTCCTACTTTTATTACATCTACCCTTGAATGTGCTCTTATAACAAGTTTAACAGCTTGTTGTCTCTGGCCAGAGAGTGACATCCAATACCCATCAGGATGAAGTGAAGGGCATTGCAGGAGCAGCAAAACTGCAAAAGAAAATCAACAAACCACAATCCAGAACTTCAGAGACTCTATATCAACCATCTAGAACTAGGCCAGACTAATCTCTTCCTATCCTGAAGCTCAGGGAAATTTGTGGAAGAGGGGACTGTAAGATTGTAAGAGCACAAGGATGGGAGGAGCAATGATTTGCAAGATACTCCACACGTTAGGGCCGAAGCAATCATAATTGGACTTTGCATGACCTGTGCAATTTCCAACACACTATTGACCTCACAAAGTCTAGCATTTGCTAAGGGCACCAAGATCCTTGGAGGCAAGGGATTGACAGCCACAGTAGTGTTCCTATGGTTAAGGGGAACACAGGAAAGGGTTCGAGGAAATGCCACTAGGTCCATGTACGTCATCGGAGAGGAGGGCCCAGAGGAGAGTCTGGCATGCACATTAAAGGATTCTCTGGGGATTGGGGGGGGGAGCCACTGGGGGATGGGAAAGGAGGGGTGAGGGGAGGGGGAGCAGGAGGGTTAGGGGGAGGGGAGGGAGGGAGGGAACCGGTGTACCTACTAAGTTTGTATAAGTGGAAATAAGAATAAAAAATGTTATAAAAAAAAGAGGAATCCTTCTAGTAATTGGGTGTGCTCCTATCTGTTCTTTTTTTCCTTAGGACTAGCTAGGCTATCCTCCCCTTACGGATCCTGCTCCCTGAACTAGAGATATCAAGTAATTTGCTTTGAGTCTTTTCGTTTAAGAGCCAAGCCTGCTTTTAACTTTAAATCAAATTCTAACTAGTGATTTCACATCTAGTCACACACAGTAAGTAGACTTGTTAGCCAGAATGTATATGCTGATTTTAAAAAAATTAGAGAGCAAGTTCAAGAGTCCTAAAACATAGGTGGGTAAAATTCCCTAAAAAATATGACTCTTGCTAAACTAATTCAGAAATTCTATAAATATGAAACTATGCCATCTGTTCACTAGAATCAATACGCAACTATTTCTTATAGAGCACATAAGTTAATAGAAAATAGTAATAAAATAATCCTAATATAGTTTCTACCATTATGACCTAATATAGGCCAACATATAATAGCACCCACAATCTGGTATCCTCCAAAAGGAAAAATTAATGTGCAGCATATGCCCCCCTCCAACAGATTCACCTTTACCATTTACAGATATATGTAATAGATATGGCACACCTATAGTTAATTGTAATGAAAAACATGTTCCTTATTAAAATCTAAGGAGCTCAAACTTCCTCAGTGTATTCTAACTAGTCTCAAATGCAGTCTTTGCTAAAACAATGACAACTATGTAGACTGAGACCCTATGGCTATTTGATGGAGCATTATAGAGATTTGGAAATAATGGGAGAATGGTTCCCTGGTTCCCATATGTGCCTTTACCCTCAAGCAAAGGGTTAGGTTCTTCAAAAATATTTATCCTGAAGGTGATTCCTGCTGACTAGGAGGATATGTGTCTGTTTGCAGGTGCAGCATTCTTTGCCCTAAAATTTTCTAGTATAAAAACTGACACAAAGTTTCAATAAAATGGGTTCCAATTCATTCAGCCCAGAGACCTGTCTGTTCCCCATCCGCTGACTCCTTGCCACTTAAGTCGAGGCGGGGGGGGAGGGGGGATACCCTGGATTCAAGATTGCAGCTTGGACTGCAACAGGCCATGGCATTCATGAGCTCATTGCAAGGAGATCTACTACAACCAAATCTACAGGATGCTGGCATATTCTCCCATGGACCAGTGAGGACCTCCAGAGAAACAACTGCATCTGCCCAGGTGCTAAGCTAGAGAAGGGGTGCCTCTCCACAGGTAAGCTTGCCCATCCGAGGGCCACATATACTACCACAGAGACCTGGTTCTTCATTAGCATAAGCATCCCTAAGGGAGCTTGCAGAGGGACACATGAAGAGGGACAGGAGGACTGGAGGGACATTGCTGGATTGATGAGGGAGAAAGAGGGTGGAAGATGAAAAGGGTAAGAAGGGAGGGGGGTGCAGCAAGGATATTAATTTATTTTGTTTGTATATAAAAATTCTCAATTTTAAAAACGTTAGTGAGGCTCTTTGAAATACTAAGCACCCAAAATAAATTATTGTTGTCATTTTATCAAAAACAAATTTCATCACTAAAGCACTCTGATATATGTAAATCATCAATTCTCCGAATCTGGGACTTTTTCCATTAAAAATGACTTGCCATTACAAATCTGTAGGTATAATTGCTTAGCCTTCTGCAACACATGCTTGAGATAAGGTGTATAATTTTTGCTTCTTTTCTGTCTCACAGCTCAGTTTATTGAAGACATTTTGCATGTCCTTGCCATCACTTCAGTGAGGCTTTTGTTGAAATGAACTTAATTGCGCATTTCTGCCATTTCAAAGTTGATGTTTGAGAAATGGCTAATTTTAATCACCTGTTTACCATATATTAGTATTAGAATAAACTGAAGTTGTATATAATACCTGCATGAAAACTGTACAAAATTTATAGTTACATATTTCAGGTCTGGTACTTCTTACTTTTGATAGTACAGTTGTGAGAAACATTTCATTCTTGAAGGCTGAATCCACAACCATCAAAATTCTTGGTTCTAAACAGAACATCAAAATCATCCTCTATTCCAAGGCTCAGGAAACCTCGAGGAAGAGAGGGTGGTTAAGAGTTTAAAAGCCTGCGAGTGGGGGGTGCGCTTCCAGACAGGATCCTCTGGTCATGATAGGAGGGCTGCATCCAAAAGCTCATCCCAGCAATGTCCACTTCCATGAGACCTCCTCAGTAATTGATGTATCAACATGTCCATTTTATATCTCAAGAAACACCACACCTTTCTAAGAAGCTCCTTAAGGCCAGACAAAAGAAGGGAAGGTTCTGTACTCATGGATTCCCACTGATAAGTCCTCCATGCCCCAGAAAGTACTCAGGCACTAAGTACAGATGACAGCTGCTGGCACACATGCAGAAAGGTATGAAAACAGGAGAGATATTGGCTGAAAAGGAGAAAATATGAAATGGAAGAAGAGGTGGGGTAGATTGAGCAATAAAGGGTGAAAACACATAATTGTATTTATGGATGAAAGTGTCAAAAAATTTAAAAATTAAAAATGCAAGTCAATTTTTTGTTTGGCTTAGGTACAAGGGGTGAAAATAGGTACAGTCATTTTATTTATGTATGAAAGTGTCAAGGAATAAAAAATTAGCAAACTCTTAGAAAGCTGGAATATGGTTATTTCAACAAATCTGGATCTGGGTAACTTGAGTTACTGATCCAACTCTACTTCAGATGCTGTGCCATCTCCCTGTGTCTCTTTACTCTGCTCCCCACTTCACTTTGGAAAATTGGATTCAAAGGCACCTCTGTAGAGATTCTTCTACAGATTAAATGTCAATTTGAATACTGTCTTACCATTTCTAACCTTCTAAGTAAGAAAGATATGTAGGTTTCATTGAATATATCAGTGGCAGTTATGATAGCAATTAATGTATGCCAGCCAGTATTACTTTATCTTATTTCAGTTTTAATTACTCTTCTCTCAAATCTGTTACTTCATCTTTACCATTTGTAATTGTAGGATACTCTGTCTCTATTAAAAAGGCCAATGGTAAATGCATTATTTTTATCAAAGATGTCCACAGAGGTGGCAGTGATATGGAAATTTGTCAAATGATCCTTCCACAATTATATTTGTGAAATACCAAAAATAAATTCATCAGAATAATTATTTTTTAAAATTAAATTACAACAAAGGAGATAAGTTTTATTAACAAAAATCCAGGAATATTCCTGAGAGAGGCATTTAAAAGAAAATGAATTTATTTTGTTTATATAGTTGGAATTCTAATTCACCAAAATTTGGTTAATGAGAATTACATATTTTTTTGCATTAATAGGATTGGGACATTCATATTATGCTCAAAGATCATTTTTCTTTTTGTTATATAATAACATTTCCTTCTTGACTATCAAGTGAAATTTTTCTTAATGTTTTCAATGGAAATAAAAGTGATTTCTCTTAAGTAATTATTATGGCTATATTTCATTGATAATATGAATTTTTCTCTGAATTAATTTTTTCTTACATTGGCTATTTGAAAACCTCAGGTAAAATTCAGAGCTAACTTTCCAAATGTTCAGAGCTTTTTGATGTGTATCTCTTACAGTGTCCATGTTTCAGAAGTCAAACAAGTTTTCTTCAGTGTGAAAGTTTCATTGTTAACGCCTCATCCTGTCAAGTCTCTTCAATCCAAATCTTCCAGTGGGATCTCTGAATCCATGCAACAAACTTCCACAGAAATCTTTAAAGCAGTCTGTAAATGTTAAAGCATGATAACTTACCTATTTATGAATAATCTAAAAGTACATTCATATTTACTTCATAGCTATTGATTATGCATTTCAACAGATATAACCATCATAACACAAGGCAGTACACATCAAATTACTGCTGCATTAAGGACTTCATTAGTTAATCTAATGACTTTAGCAAGATTCTCCCATCTGTCACTTAATTCTCCAAAGTAGCAATAACATTAACAACAACAATAACAATAACATTTTTATTTCCTTTGATCAAAAAAATCAGTTTTATGAATTATTGTTCTAGGCACCATTAGGTCAGACACATAAAGTCATGAACTAATTAAAGATTAGCTTGAGTGACTGTTCTGTTGCTTGATGGACACATGCTTTCGTTTGACCGTGTGACTTAAATATCTTTGCTGGTCACAACCCATACAGAAATTGTCTTCTGTTTTGCCGGAGTTCTTTCCAAGTCCTTCCGAAGCAATGATCCATTATAGTGCAGATCACACCTGATTTAAAACACTTGACTGATAACTTTTGAAGGTGAAAAAATGCCAGCAATTAAATTCAATATTTATATGTTGTATCAACTTGTGTTGCTTGATTTCTACAATGCCTGTGACTCCCAAAAGAGTTTAAACCCAGGGGACTGGAGAGACAGCTCAGGGATTAAGCCTCTGTCTTGCAGGTGGAAGGTCCTGGGTTCAGATCCTAGACTCCACGTATAGACGCCACTCCACGTATAGACGCCGGGAGGAGAGGGGGCGGCCTGCGTTTCAGGTCCTGGTACGGCGGAGCCTATGAATCCAGGGCAGAGTAAACAAGGAGGAAGTGGAAGCGTCCATGGTGGTTCCCGAATTCGCCCGTGGTTCTACACACACACTCTCACACACACACATACACACACACACACACACACACATACACACACACACACATGCACAATTGAATAAATAAAAAAAATTTAAAAAGGAGTTTAAACACTAAGCATTTCTACATGATATAGTTACAAAAACTTGCACTATGCTTTACAACCAGTACAGTGTCAAAAATGTTGAATGAGAGAGGAATAAAAGAACAAATACAGGGAGGAACTAAATATGACTCAGAAATAATAAATGGCCACATTTTTAAAATTAAAAAATTGAAACACAATGAAATACTTGTCCTGTGTAACTAAGTTAACACATGTTGACATGCATGTGCTCTGAAGGGAAATTATCCTGACTATAAATCTATTTTCTTTCTATAGGATACTATAACAAAATATTACTAAATTTATGGAGAAGAAACATGAAATACTAGGTAATGGTTCTGGCCTTAATGTGAATAGACTTAGGCCAGGTCTCACTCAGATCTCAGAATCTGTGTGTAAACAAACAGGGTAAAAGACTATCATCCTGCCATGTGGAAGGCAATGAAAGAGTAACTGTTACCATTATTTTATAATTTGTAAAATGAGGGATTTGAAGGTCATGCAAAGTAGAAATATTTTTGTCAAAGCATTAACTTATTACAAGTAAAGATCTATGACTTTTCATTAGATTTGAAAAAAAGCACTTTGACAGAAGTCCTCTGTAATCAACAATTTTATACCTTTGTATTTTCATTTCAATGCCACCATGAAGCTTTTTTATTTTTTTTAATCTTTGACAACTTCACACATGAATACAATTAATTTAAGTCATTTCCACCTCTATATTGTCTGTTCCTCCCCCTTCTCCTTCCCCTCTCTCTTACATTCATGTTCGTTCGTGTGTGTGACCCTCTGTGTTTTCTCAGAATTGCCCATGGCCTTGATGTTACCTCCACATAACTTTTTAAACACAGCTTGCTGCCGCAATTTCTTTTGTCTTTCCAAGAATTTAAATACTTTAAGGTAATCATGTACAATAGAAATAAAATATAGTGAATTGAGAGCTATTTGGTCTTCTAACTTTTCTTCTATCACTAGGCTTTGCTTTTCTGTTTGGACTCATTTTGCTCATTTTCAAAAACATTTGTTCACCTTTGGCTGGTGTCACAAGTCTGTAATCACAGTGTGGCTCAGACAAGCCATTGGTTCAGTCTCCAGTAATACATAAACACAAACACACAAACACATGCACGCACACACTGCACACACACACACACACACACACACAAAGTTTGTCACTTGACTAAACCCATGTCATGCATATATGTGACAAATAGCACATAAGGTCAGTTAGGTAGAAAACTCAAAGTGCAAAACTAATTTCATTGGTGAAGTGAAAAAAGGATTAAAAGAAAAACCCAGATTAATCTAAACAGATGAGCAATATCTTTTACAAAATCTGTAGTAGTAATCATGCTACCTCTCCTTCTTTGTGCTATATAGCAATATGTATTTAACAGTCATTTCCAATTTAGATTCAAAAATTCTTTCTAGATCACGAAATAATTCATTTAATATTATTCCTACTTCCCACATAAAGTTTGTTATTAAAATAAAGTAGAACTTAACATAAGATGATCTATTAGAATTAAGTGAACTAGAATAACTTGTAGCTTGTAATTTTCAAAAGAAAAAGAAAAAGTGCACCATGGATTCCAGTTTAATTCTGTGACATTATGGAATTATGATTCATCATACAGGTTTCCTTAAAAATCCCCAAGTATTAAGTAACTGGCTCTCCTCACATGCGAAAAATAAAGTCCAGAAGCAGACTGCCAAACTGGCACTGATGAGTTTCCTAGCTTTGTTTGTGAAGCTTCAACCCAGAAGTTATTTTATCTTCCAACCATAGAATCTGTGATTGATTGCCAATAAAACTCTGTTGTGACATATATAAGGCATGAGATCCCTTGTTCTGTGTCTCTTTCACCTGTAGCATACAAAATATGACTAACAAGAGTCATTCTGACCTGCAGATTGAAAAGGATCTTCTAACCACGGTAGGTACTTGCAAACCCAAAGAACCTCTAATTTGATACTGTACTTTCTAAACTTTTATAGACAGAATTTTAATGGACTTTTTACAGGACATGCATTTCATCATCAAAAGAATAAGTGCATTCCGTGAAATTAGAGGTCACAGAATCAAACTAGTAAAGCATTCAAGTTGATCATTTGGAACAGTTGGTCCATCCAAGCCCACATTTCTCCTCGTAGACCTTGAAATTTTTCAAACTTCATGAGAAACTGCTCTCCCTCATTGTTGTATGCCAGACGAAAATTGCTTTAAAGTAGATATTTAAAAATAATTTTGCAAAAAAAATAATAATAATAATTTTGCTCTTGCATTTAAATTTCAAAAAAATCTTAGGAAAAATGTTTTAAAACTATCCATATTTACTTACACACAAGTTAGTATCCATAAAAAATTATCTCCTAAAATTTGTTTAAGGTTTGCATTCTTTGGTTCCCATACTTATGTACAGTTATTTTCCAAAACCTTATGCCATCAAGCACCTGAAATAGATCATAAATTTTAAGATACCTATAAGGAAAAAAGATACCTGCAAAACTGCTATGTTCTGTTCCAGTCATTGATTTACAATAGATGGATATTAGAAAGCAGATTTCAGACCACTCATTTTTGTAAACCAAAATAATTTAGTAGAATATGGTCAAAGCTAAGGTATATATTTAAACTTATGCCTTTCCTTTTGACAATACCTTAAAAGATCATTAATTCTTTTTCCTTGTTTTTGAGCTATCATGAGAAATTAATTTATAATGTGATCTTCTTAAAAATTTAATATTTCAAATATGTGTGCAGAAACCTGTGTTACAGAACTGTTATATCTAAGAACAAACTGTTCAAATGTAAACATCCATTCCAAAAGAGTGACTGCAAAACTATACCTTGAAAGCTTCTGCTTCTCAGAATTCTTCATGAACAAAAACCTTGAGTTACCACCAGTTTTAGCTTTGAGTCAAAAGTGAAGTCCAGCTCTATCACTTCAGACTCAAGTTAATTTTAATTTTTTTCTAACTTTTTATTCTTTGACAATTGCCTGGATGAAAGCAATGGATTTAAGTTATTAGCCAATTTTATAAACCAACCATGTAAAGCCAACACATACTGCTTCATGTTGCAACTTAATGCAAGATAATGTAGGTAAATTCTTTGCTATATCATGTACATTATATGACATATCATGTGTTGACATATATTACAAAACTTTTCCACAGAAAAGTTGTCTAACCATTGTGCTTTCTTTTAAGAGGCTACCATAAGGATGAAGTCAATATATTGGATCTTGAGCCTCTGGGCCCTTGTAGAATGTTTCTCAGTAAGTATCATTAACCCCTACCAAACATCTTCAAATTCTTCTCATTGGCTTTTACTTCAGATTTCTTTTTACATGAATTATCTTCCCTTACTTATATAGTAGCTGTACATCACTAACTAAACAATGTTCTAATACTTTAATTTTTGAAATTTAACTTAGTAGCCACACATGATTAAGGGCTGCCATATTCCATGTTGTACAGTGCCAATCTGTAATATTAGACTAAATTATACAGATACATATAAGAAGATTACCATATGCTACTATTACACAAGTAGGTCTTACTGATCTGATCTGAAAGTTGATCTTCATTATTTTCATTTTCTCAAAAACCAAATAATTTTGAAAAAATAACCTTTCCAATAATAAAAACATTCAACATAAGTAGTATTTTAAAACATTTAAAATAAGTAGTATTGTTGAAATAAGCCTTTCTGCAACTTCATTACATAAGACTCAAGATGGATATATAATTGCTAAATGCAATCAAGATAAAATAGTCCTTGTATATGAGCAAAGAAATATTAGGTCAAAGAAATATTTGCTCTATTTTATATAATTTTCCAAATGTTTTGTGTATATGGTCTCATTCAATCATTGAAGCTAATCTGACAAAGGGGCTATTATTAATCATTTTAAGATAAAAATAAATTTGTAATCAAAGTGTCCATGTTTAACCCAGATTGTTCCTAAAGCAACACATGAAGTAAATTCTATCCAAATATACTCCCTTTAGAAGAAAGATGTAACTTCTAGTACAGTATTTTTATCACTTTTACTGTATTATCTTTATTCATCTGTAGAAAAGGAACTAATCATTTGGAAGAGATTGAAACAATAGGAAACAGACAGATCTGTCCGAGGATGATTTTTCACTGCATAATACCAGGATGTAGTCAGGACACAAGGGAATTTTCAGCAAGTTTTTTAATTATTTCAGTAACTAAACAATGAAAATAACATAAAATTTCAGTAACTAAACATAACATAATTATTTCAGTAACTAAACAATGAAAATAACATAAAATATTTTCCTCAAACTAAGAATTTTTTTCCCATGGTAAATTAAAAATCAAGGCCTTAACTTGTACACATGGTGACCAGACTGTGGAATGGCAGCTGTGGAGTAGGTGTCTTGTATCAATAATCACAGCTGTGGTGAATTAATGGTTGCCATGGCCATGTGGTATTTAGAAGATGGCGGTTCAAGGCCTTTTTCCTTGCCTCTTATCTCTCACATTCTTCCTGCCTCCTCTTTCATGATGGCCTCTGAGCCTCTACGAGGCAGCACAAGCGCACACACACAGTCACTTATTCTCAGCATCATATGCAATTGCAGATCTCTGCATTCACCTCCACTCACTGCTAAGAAAGTCTTCTCTGGCAAAGGCTGAGAGCAGTCTTTGTCTGTGGATATAAGTATAGATTTATTGGTCTTTACCATGAGCCAGAACCCATTCACAGCTCCTACAGCCTAATTGCCATTTATGACGACACCACAAAGAGGAGCCTTTATTCCACATCAGTATGCCATCTGCTACAGCACTAAATCTTCAGCTTCTTCTCTCTCTGACATTGCATAATTTATTTTTAAATGAGACACAGAGACAAGGTTAGCAGGGGTCTTTGGAATCATCTAAAAATTACCTTATTAAGTATACAGTGGAAATCTTGGGGACTAAATTACCTTTCTCAGAAAGTATAAAATGCTGATACTTATCTTCAAAAACACCTAATTAAAACATTTATTTCCTTTAAAACGCAGCATGGTGAGAGTCATGGAAATCACAAAAGACCACATCATCCAAGACCAATACCTCCTGCAGGATTTCCTCTACCATGCCCTCCTCCAGAGAGAAATCATCATTATCATCATCATCACAATCTTCTTCTTTCTGCTCCTCCTTTTCCTCCCCACGGTGACTCATGGTACCCACGTCCACCACCCCGACCAAGACCCCCTAGTCTTGAATCTCCTCTACCAGCAAATCCTCCAAGTGTTCCTCCTGACATTTCTCAAACTCTGCCTCCACATTCTACAACAAATCCTCCAAGTACTTCTCCTCCCAATACAACTTCAACACAAGCAACTTCAGCACACAATGTCAGTATCTCCCAAACTACTATTTCTAACACTCAGAATAACAATCCTACCAGTAATTTATCAATTTTGCAGTGACTGATCTATAACCTTTTTAGAGGAAAACAAGATGTTCTTAGAGATCCAAACAATTTCGAGTGAAGTAATGTTCGAAAAGCTCCATAAACGACCCTGCCCTAAGCATTTATATTGTCATATGAATTATAACTGATCAAGGCATAATTTCATGTACAATGACTGTATACATAAATTCAAACTGTAGACTATTTTATGACATACTTAAATTATCACATATTGTAGTATGTCCAACATTCCTATAACTACTCTCATACGAATACCAAGAAATAATATAAGCTGTTTAATTCAAAAAGAAAAAGAACTTCCAAACAAATCTAAACACTTAAATGAGATATGAGATGTACATTGGATTTGATTGAAAAAAAATTTTCAATCTAACAAAGAGATAAGAGATAGTTAAATATCTACATATATATAATAAGCTGATGACTAAAATAAATATCTCTAGGTTTCATTTTCCTATACATTGAAGTTTCAAGTAAAAGAATTTTATTCTGAAGATTTAAGGAATGGCCACATTATCACATGAAAACTAATTCTCCACTTTTGAACAAAGTGTAGACTTTCATTTTCCCTGCATAAAACTTTTCTCTCAACATAAACATAAGTATCAAAAGTCTTACAGATAACAAAAGTCTAAATATCTTTGCAAGTTCCTTGAGTCCTCTATTTTCATCTCATGACTTTCTAATATCCAAGTTTATGACCACATCATCCTCCACTACTTGAAACAATCACTGTATAACTCCTGTCTTTATATATAAGCATTCTCTAAAATTCTTTCATCTCAACTATGAGACTCTAGAATCCTCTTCTCTGTTTCTCTGTTAAATACCTTCTTCATCTCACTGTGGTCTTATACTTTTGATTTCCCATCTATAACTACTACTTGTAGTTCATTTCTTTCCATCATTTGCCTGCATTCTAATGTTGAAAAATACAGTTTAAAAAATATATACCTAATAGTGGTATTTGTAAATACATATTAGATAATGATAATAAATGCAACAGTTGACTACAACATTTAATAACAGTAACTGCTCATTATGGGAACCCATTCTGTGCTTGAAACTGATTAGTAATTACAACTACAAAAATACATAAAAGAATAGATATACCACAAGATAAGTATAAATAAATATTTCAACTGTTTGGCAATGCATGTTTTTTTTTTCATTAGGTAAGATTCAGAGAAACGAAGCACGTCATCCAAGACAGTCTTCAACTTGAACTCAAGCAGATCCAAATCTGATAAATCTGAACAGTAGAGTTATAATAGCTTAATGTTGAGAATCTCACAGTACTGGACAAACACCACTGAAGAAGACCACAGTTGTATGCTTTGTGGACACAGCTGTTACTACAACTAAGGTTCTACTCATTCACATAGTGGACAGTCTAAGAGCAAAATTATTGATCTGCCCTATTGTAAATATACAAGTAAAACCTTCAGATATCTTGCAAATGAAATTAAAATTACACCTGAGCTGGAATAAAACAAAACACCATGGAGTTGGGGAGATGGCTCAGTGATTAAAATCTTTGTCTTACAAGCAAAAGGACCTGAGTCTGAACACCAGATTCCACATGCTGAGTGGATATGGCAGCAGCCTGTAATTCTAGCCTTGGAAAACAGAGCCTGGGACATCCCAGAGCAACACAGTGAGGTAGATGAGTAATCCAAGATGATTCCTGATGTCACACTTTGTTCTATACAGACACACACATTCAAGTTCCCGTCTTTACATACACACACACAAACACAAACGTTTACAATGCCCACACACAAACACACAATCAAAATTTTCAAACTACCATAAATATTCATTCCTCTTACCCCACCACCACCTATCAGGAAAGTACATAAGACCTTGCCTTTACTCTCATGAAGAGCAAAAATCATCTCAGTTGGGTTTTTGTTAGGTATTCCTCTTTTATTCACTGATAGCTCCACTTCATAATGCTTGTTTCATAACTTCAAAGGCTTTATCTACTATAACGTCATCCATAATCACTACCAGTTACAACACAAAGTCAGATGTTAGTTCACAATATTGCCCATGTATCAAAGAATCCCAAGCTGAAGATCAAGAAATCATATCAGATGTTATATAAGAAAGCTGTAAATATGGAAAAGTCCTTACAGCAAAGTTTAGTCATTTCTAAGTGATCTCAGAGGGTCTTTTTTTCTTCACAAATCTAATTTTTGCCTAATCATACAAGTTCGATAGGTACCCTGTCCTCACTCTCCCCCTCCTTTCCTCGATTATCTCCCCTTCTACTTTCCCCCTTCCCGCCTTCCTTTCACCCCCTCTTTCCCTCCTCAGCCCCAGTACCTCCCCTTCCTAGTTTTTAATGAATTCTAAAGTGAGGAAAAAACTTTTCAAGGAAATAATACGATGAATTCCACATATCAGAGAAAATTCAATTTTCTTCTTTCTGGACATATGGCAAGATTATATTTCCTACATCTTCTTGAAATTACTATGACTAGGCACCAAATTTTAGCATGAAATGGAACTTAAAAGTAAGTGTAATATACATAAAAACTTCTTATGTGTTTCTTCATGATCTTATTCCTGCCTGCATTGAGATAATGCTCTCCAGGGCACCCCTTAAAATTACACATTAAAATAACAGAGTTTCATCAACTCTAACAATCTCTGGTGTCAACAGAATGTGACATAAGCAGCAGTAAAATGGATTCTATTCTATATTTTGGGTGTACTTATTCCTGCCATCTTGCCTGTCTTAACAAATTGGTATCCTATTTTGAAATAGAGTACCACATTCACATAGAATGAAAAGGGGCAATAAGCAATATACTAGTAATCAGCAGGCGAATAGCTATGAAATCTCATATAAATTTTATATAAATATAAAATTTAACAAATATTGCAAGTTTTCAGAAAAAAAACTGTAACTTCACCTTGGAAGACAGAGTACACTTGCGCTTCCTGAGCATGTAACTCTTGGGTAGTTGGTTTTCATCCCCACCATTACCATGGCAACATTCAGACAGAGTGCAGTTTAGTTTTCTTCAATTATACTTTCCTTATACTAGCAATTTAATAAAAAAGTATTTTAAATAGACCAAAATGACTGTGTTATTCAGAATAATCCATGGTGTTAAACAGATAACATAACTGTTATAAAAGTAGTTAGTAATAAATTTAATAGTGTGATTTTTATTCGTTGACAAAGTCATACATGCATACAATGAATTTTTAATCATATCCAAATTCTAGTTTCCCTTCAACTGCCACTAAGGGCCCATCCCAATACATTCTGGTCGTATCTTCATGGTATATATATATATATACCAAGAGTATTGCTCATGGGTATATTTCCCTCCTCAGAGCGAGGGCATCATCCAGCCAGGATCCAAACCTGAACAGCCAACAGCTGCTACTAGCTCCTCAGTTAGGGCTTCCTGTGTCTCTCACTTATGCATGCTGGGTAGTAATCATTTTTTAGACATGAAGATTATGAAAAGGCCTCATCTCTTATCCCATATGTACAGAGTGCATGACATGATATTCTGATGAATACATTAATGTGTAGACTGGGTTGTTAACATATTTCTTACTGCAATTCACAATTATAAAACATTTTAAATATTATCTAGAACATGAGAAATACATTCCACCACTGACTCTATGCAACTTATGGAAGAAAAAGACAAATATTTGGAAAACTGGGATTCCAGATGTGAACTGCTAGACATTAAGAATGTAAAGGGCCAGCTGGGATTCCAGAGTGAGATGCCTCATCGAGTGACTTAGAAGAGGAATATATTGCATTAACAGCAAGCCAAGATTGACTTTCACAATGAAGAGCTTAAGTAGAGAAGACCAAGGTCATTGGAAATGACAAAGTCAAAGACAACCTGACACTAGGAGGAGACAAGAAGCAAAGCTGAATACAGACATCCCTATGAATGACTTAAGGCTGGTTAATGACATCAGAGAAAAAGGAAATTATGAATGTCCCCATGAACCTAAAGTCAAAGGGCAGAAGTAGGGTAAAAAAGAGTTAAAAGAACATGTTTTATCCAATGATGCAAAAGGGAAATATTGCAATTGTTTTTTTTTTTCAACTTTTGATTCTCAGTAGTTTTGAAAAGCAAATGAAAATACACTTGCAGGGAACCTAGACTCCTAGACATATACCCAGAAGACTCCAAATCCTGCCATATACATGCTTATATATCCAGGCTTATTGCTACTCTATTCACAATGGTAAGGAAATGGAATAAATGAATGTATAAAGAAAATGTGGTACAATTGCACTGTGGAATACAATGCAGGCCATAAAGAAAAATGTTTCAGGAAGATGAGAAGATATGAAAATTATTATATTACATGAGGTTATTCACACTGAGAAAGAGTTCCCCCGCATATGCAGCCGACCTTAGCTTTTAATTTGTGAGGGGAGGGTATGTGTGTGGGTGTGTGAATATATAGATGTAGATGTGAAGATATAGGTCATGAGACTAGACAGGAGATCATGAAATGGAGGAAAAGGTTTTCAGGAAGGAGGAAAGGACAGCAGAGCATGTATGACACAGCAGCAGAGTGAAGTCGGCCAGGGAAAGACAACGGGACATAAGGTTCAAATCTAGTATCCTACCAGTGTTTTTCTAGTTCTTGTGATGGGATCAACAAAAGGAAATGATAAGACCTATTTCTGTGATAATTAAAAAATAAAAAGATCTAAGAATATATGTACATACAGACAGCCTCACAACATCACTAAATATTGCCTGGAACATTACTAATTGTATGTAAACATTTGCTGGTATTATTATGAGAAGATAGACCAAACTAAAACATTTTCCAGACCCCTCCCCCAAAAAAACACCTAAAAGAAATTATCAGGAACCCACAATAAAAGAAATAAAGAGATTATGCTGGAGAAATGGCTAAGGGTTAAGACTCTGCCTTACAAGCAGAAGTCCTGAGTTCAGATCCCAGGTCCCACGTGATGGCAGCAGCAAGGACAAATGGAGTCTGTCTCAGCGTCTTTCTGCACATCCAGTGGCCGCTATGGGATAATAGGATAATTGTGTGGCCTACATGAATCCAATAGCAATGGCCAGATCCAGGGGTCCATCCCAGTCTTTGGGGCAAATAATTAAAGGATTATCTCAATCGACCAAGACCTACCTGGCCTGGTTTCACCTTGAAGAATTCTGTGCTGGATTTGAAGGACCATACCCTTAGCTGAGATTCACTGAGTTTTCAGGAAGAAAAATCCAGCACTGTTCCAGTTTTATCTGCTGACTCTGTAGGAGGAGTAAAAGAGCAGCTAGAAAGAAAAAGGAAAATTCCAACGTTTTGGCTGAACTTGAGGAAAAAATGAATGAGAACCTGAAGCAAGAACTAGAAAAACAGGAATGATTAAGTGGAAATGAGAGCTCATCCAAAAAAAGACTGAAAAAAGAAGAGAAAAAATCTAGTAGGACACTGGACTGATTTCACTAAACACTGGAGAGACTTAGTAAAGGAACACGATTCTCACATCTCACAAGCTTTAATTGTTTTTTTCACAATTTTTATTGTTCTTTGTGCTTGTCAGACTCTGATTCTTCCAGCAGTTGTTCAGATTCTGAGAATGACGATAAAAAGCAATCAAAAAAAAGGAAAGGGAAAGAAGAGACACTCACAGAAGTCTTCTGAAAGCTCACATCAGAAACAGAATCAGATAGTATGGATAATTTAAAAAACAGAAGTCAAAGGATGTGAGCAACAAAGACACTAAAGGACTCAGAAGACAAACCATTATCATCTGAATCCTGGTCAGAATACAGTTACAAAGAAGAGGTGTGAACAAAAAAGAAACAAAGCAGTGAAGAGAGACAAAGCAATAGAAAAATCAGGGAAGAAAAAAAACATAAGAAACACAATAAGAAGAAAAGGAAGACTTCCAATTCAAGTCCAGACTTGCCATAACGCCAGGAATGCTCCCTTGTAAAGAAAGTGCAATGCCTAAGGACATTTCAACTATGAAAATTACAACATATTTACATTGATCGTTAAGTGGGATACAAAGACTAGCATGGATCACAGGCACTAGGATCCTTAGAGGCAAGGGATTAACAGCCACAAGAATGTTCCTATACTAAAGGGGAACACGAGAAAGAGCTGTAGGCAATGCTACCGAGTCCTTATACCTCAACAGATAGGAGGACCCAGAGGGAAGTTTGACATGCACACTAAAGGATACTCCAGGGATGGGGGGCCCCCCTCTGGGAGAAAGGGAGGGAGGAGGGAAAGGAAGGGAAGAGGGGGAAGGGAACAAAGGGATCCAGGGAGAGGTGGAGGGTGGGAGGGGACCGGGGTACCTATTAAGTTTGTATAATTGGAAAAAAATAAATAATAAAAAAAATATGAAAGAATGAATTCGGGATAAAGCTACTGTTTTTGACTAGAAGTATCTAATGGTAAATCAATAGCAGTTAAACCTGAATAATCAGAAATAATGAGATGACTCTAGTTAAAATTTTGAAGTCTGGAATATGCTACTATTTCAAAATCCTTACTATGTAGATATGTGTACTTTATTTTTTCCCCTTGTGAACTTTTATTTGTCTGGGGAAGGAGCTTTTAAAGAAGGGGCAATTTTGCTATCTTTATGCTAGCAGAATAGGGTGCCTTTGATCCTCACACATCCTACTTTTGTGGACATTAAGAGCCATGCTTCCTGGGGAGGATGGAGCTGGGCATCAGCAGTCTTGCCCTTTACTGAGCTTAATGACATCCCTGAACTATGCTGTATGCTGTCTTGAGTGACCCAGAATGCACAGCCCTTTGCAGCATGAGAAAGCCCCCAAAGCTCTGAAACTGACCTCCACTTCAGTAATAACTGAATGTTTTTTAGGGATACAATGTGTAATGTCACTTGAATTAATTTTGACTACACTTTGGCTTTAGAGAGAATTGTTTCAAACAGACATCAGTACTTTGGTGAGCTTGATACATAAAGATTCTAATGCATGTATTATATTGTTAAAAATTTTAACCAGTTGGGAAATTGTTATGCAACCAGTGGTAGTGACTTTTTTTTCTCTATGAATTTTGTTTAGACTGCAATGTTAACTCCTTATTCTCGCTGTGTAAAGTTCATTACTGTGTTTAATGACACACCCCCAAGATATTTAGCATGTAAAAAGCAGGACTTTTGGGGGTTTTTACAGCTTCACATTGAAGCTGAAAAGTGTCCTAAACAAGGCAAAGAAAAAGGGAAAGTCAGCAGCCTGCAATTCAGGCCCTGGTGGGCGGAGCCTAGAAAATCCCAGAGCAAAGCAAAAAAGAAGTAGAAGAGATCTAGGATGATTCCCAAAAACAAAATCACCCTTGGTGTTTCCCAGGAACACAGAATACACACACACACACACACACACACACACACACACACACACACACACACGCAAGAAATTTAAAAGGGAGGTATTCCAGTGGAAAGAATGTAAACTATAGGAAGAAATTAAAAGAACTGAAAAAAAAAAAACAGATTTCTAAATATAGAAAATACTGGTGATTGCCCTAAAATGTCTTGTATTGTTTTATATATGTAATATCAAAATTCATGACAATAATAGCATGTAAGAAGGTGATCAAGATTAGCTAAATCATTGTAAAGGCCACATTTTCTGTAAAGTGATAGAAAACATATTTTCAAGAAATTATGTTACTTGTTATATGTACTTATTATATACATATATTAAATGAAAGATACTGATGTCTCCTTATACTTTCTTATTTTTTCTTTCTTAGGATGAATAAGGTAATTTGTTCCTTTTCATAACCGTCCATGAATTTGTTAGGAATATATTGTGATCATCCTTGAGATGAAAGTGTGCATCTTTGACTTATTTATAATCTATCTTTTAAAATACATTTTAAAACAGAGATTCCATCCATAGGAAAAAGGATTAATAGCTTTGATATTTATATTAGTATGCATTTTAAAATTAAAAAGTAGTAAAGCACATCATAATGCATTTATTGCAGAAAACCTCAGCACAAACTGTGAAAATTTAAAAAGTTGCAAAGAAATACTGTTTTAATGTTACAGTTGTTTATAAAATGAGCAGGTTAGATTCTCTAACAGTAATTCTCATTTAATTTTGTTGAATTATGTATTATCCACAGGATATTAAAATCTCCTTAAATATAAAAATTTAGGTGAATGAAAGAACAGAAAAACACTATTTGAATACTCTCCAGTATAATGTATGACACATTATTAGTGGACAAAAAAAAGCACACCCACCCTGCACTTTGCATCCCAGGATAGCTATGAATGTGGCCCAACTAGAAATCAAAAGCTGGCTTAAAACCTTGAGATACTGCGCTATTTGTTTTTATTACATTCTGCAGTTTGGGGGCATGAACTTTGTAGATGGCAATATCATATCACAAGATCAAAAGTTTGGACATGCCTGTGAGTCTAACACATTCCCAAGACCATGTACAATTTGGGCAGGATTACATGTAGTTGAGAGGCAGATACAGAAGTTGGGAAGAGGCTGAAATCTCTAATGGGGAACTAATGACCCTTACGCCATCCTTCTATGAGGAAATATCAACAGACCCAGTCTTACGAGGGTCTTTTGTGGATAATCACAGTGGGTACGATTAAGAGAGTAGTGATCATGCTGGTAATGACAGTGTAAAGCAATCAAAATATATCTGTAAAATATTCACTAATCATAGTAAGATTGCACTTGAATTTCCTGTAACAAAAAAAAATGTTGATCTAAATATCATATAGGAAAGCATCCAGTAAATATATTTTATAACCAGGTCTTAATTAAAATTCCTATGTTTTTTTTTCATTTTTAATAAAAGTTTGCTTCCACCCACTTCCGACACACTAATCTTTTGTTGTCTATGACCTGTGAAGAATTTGTTTCCATTCTGACAATGTCCACAAAAGTCTTCACAACCAGTGATCCATTACGAATACAAATCATTTTAAAACACTTGGCTAAGAATATATCTAGGCATCAAAACAATTTACACACCAAAGAGGAAAAAAAGTTGTTTATCTTTTCCACAAAATACACATACTACTAAAATGGCAACATTCAGGGCACATCCATTACTAACTGAGAAAGTCATTTGAAGAGACAAGGAATAGAGCAAAACAGTCAGCAAACTGACAACTGTACATTGAGTTCTAGTTGTCACCTTTCCATTAGCAAAGTTATGACAAGGTAAAAGTAAAAAAAAAATCAATAGATTAACATCAATTCCAACTTGATTCCTACCCTTCATCAAAAGTTTTTAAATCATCTTTTAAACATAGACAGTTCCCCTTAATGAAAGTTCATCATACTAGAACTTTTTTAAATTAAATAAAGAATTTCCATTCAGAAGCTAACATTTACTAATAATATGTACCAGAGTTTTCTGTATTTTAATTAATCAACAGAAGAATTTTGCAAAATAGAATTATTATTGACTTATTTTGTAACTAACACTATTCAGACGTAATGCGGTTAGGTACTGGCCTCAAAAAACAGCTAATCAGGTGAGTTCAACCAAAGCTATGTGATTTAATATCACAGATAGTTACCATACTGCCTGTCAACAATACATTCCTATACATTATCAGATGCAATTCACAGAAGCAAATATTTTGCATAATTTTATTTTTGCATAATAATTTTATATTTCACATATATAATCATGAACTGTTTCCTAAAGAATACTTACATGTACTATAAGCTAATAATGTTTTTATTCTTCTGTTTGCACCTTCATAAATAGGTTTCACAGATTACTAATAAATTACAATAAAATTTAATAAGTTGTTACTTCTAAGTTAGCAATTATGCAGTTGAAATCAGTTAAGTGGGGAGACAAGAGAACTCACTCAATCAGAAAATAATCAACCTTTGAAAAAAGACAAATTCAATACAAATCCCTGGTTTGCTATTTGCACAAACTGTAGCATGTTACCTGATTTTTTTATGATTTAGTTTCTTGTCAGTTTCATAATTTGCAAGAACTTGTTATGAGATTATGTGAATTAAACCTACCTACCTGAGGTAAGCAGCTCTTGGTTTAGGTCATGGTTAGACTTGACAAACCGCAGTTTAAAAAAACAAAATATAATTTTTAGCAAAGTATAACTTTCACCCAACTGAGCAGATTATATCTCATAGGTCTACATGTCTCAGTACCTGGCATCATTTTACAAGTTAAATTGTGTAATTTACTACTACAGCCTTTACCCATAAATGAAAATGAGATTAGGTAATTTTTCATAAATGCCCACTTTTCTAGGCTAGTGTTAGTCACATTTTACCTATTCATTTTGTTCAGATAATTACGACAACACATACTTACAAAGACTAAATTATATGAGCATATTTTGTTACATTTAAGTAGTCCAGTTCTTCATAAGTACAGAAAAACTTAAATAATATCATACATTTAATATTCTAAATAGTACAAATAAATGCGTATTATATCTTTAAACAAAATTTTACATCTAGAAAAGAAATAAAATTAGGCCTAATAAATTATGGAGAGTCATTTCCTTAACTCTTCATTTCCCATGATTAAATCTTTGTGTTGTTTTCCTCAAAACTTAAAGTTTTTCTTTTTTTTTTTTTTCTATTCTATTCTTCTTCCAGAGCCCAGGAGATGTTTCTGTGGGTAAGTTTATTGGGGAACAAGCTAGGCAACCTAAGTTCAATCCCTACAGTCCCCATGGCGGAAGGAGAGAACCAACCTCCAAAAGTTATTCTCTGACCTCCACATTTGCATTTTCTTTCTCTATCTAGGTGTATATATATATATATCCCTCTTCCTCTCCCTATCCCTCTTCTCTCTCTCTTTCCATTCTCTCTCTGTGTATATCTGTGTGAAACAGAGAAGATAAATCCTGCTACTGAAATAAATGTTTTCCCAAATAATTAATCTTAATGTAATCTCAGTTCTAATATATATGCCTAGACATAGAATCTCCAGGTTCAACACCACTTTACAATGGTTCTCAAATATGATTTTATTTTATAAGATTTGGGGTGTTTTTAAAAGTTCTCTTCCTTCTCTTTCGACCCCAAACTATTCTAGAACAGGGTCTGAGCATTTACACTTTTTAAAGCTCCCTAAATATTGTGCAAGTTTGAGAACACCCTACTGCATCAATCCAATGGTTGGTGTTGGGCAGTTGTTATACAAAGTTTGTTGCTAAAATAAAGTAGAAAATACAAGAGAAACCATACTTAACATGAGATGATCTATTACAATTAAGTGGACTAGAATAACTTGTAGCTTGTAATTTTCAAAATAAAAAGGAAAAGGTGCACCATGGATCCCAGTTTAATTCAGTGACATTATGGAATAATGATTTATCATACAGGTTTCCTTAAAAATCCCCAAGTATTAAGTAGCTGACTCTCCTCACATGTGAAAAATAAAGTAGTAGACTGCCAAACTGGCACTGATGAGTTTCCTAGCTTTGTTTGTGAAGCTTCAACCCAGAAGTTATTTTACCTTCCAACCATAGAATCTTTGATTGCCAATAAAACTCTGTTCTGACATATATAAGGCATGAGATCCCTTGTTCTGTGTCTCTTTCACCTGTAGCATATGAAACGTGACTTACAAGAGTCATTCTGACCTGCAGATTGAAAAGGATCTTCTAACCACAGTAAGTACTTGCAAACCCAAAGAACCTTTAATTTGATACTGTATTTTTATATTTTTTTTATATTTTAACTTTTATAGATAGAATTTTAATGGACTGTTTACAGAACATGCATTTCATCATCAAAAGAATAAGTGCATTACATGAAATTAGAGATCACAGAATTAAATTCTGAAATGCCTTACAAGTCCTAGTAAAGCATTGAAGTTGATCATTCAGAACAGTTGGTCCACTCAAGCCCACGTTCTCCTCATAGACCTTGAAACGTTTCAAGCTTCATAATAAGAAACTGCTCTCTCTCATTGTTGTATGCCAGACGAAAATTGCTTGAAAGTAGATATTTAAAAATAATTTTGCTCTTGCATTTAAATTTCAAAAAATCTTAGGAAAAAATAATGCTTGAAAACTATCCATATTTTGTGCACACAAGTTAGTATCCAATTTAAAGTTTGCATTCTCTGGTTCCCACACTTATGGACAGAGTTATTTTCCAAAACCTTATACCATCAAGCACTTGAAATGAATCATAAATTTTGAGATACCTATAAGGAAAAAAGATACTGCAAAACTATGTTCTGTTCCAGTCTTTGATTTACAATAGATGGATATAAGAAAGCAGATTTCAGACCACTCATATTTGTAAACCAAAGTAATTTAGTAGAATATGATCAAAGCTAAGATATGTATATATAAAGTGATGCCTTTCCCTTTGACTATACCTTAAAGGATCATTAATTCTTTTTCCTCGTTTTGTGAGCTATCATAAGAAATTAATTTTATAACGGGATCTTCTTAAAAATTTAATATTTCAAATATGTGTGCAGAAACCTGTGTTATAGAACTGTTACATTTAAGATCAGTACGTTCAAATATAAACATCCATTCCAAAACAGTGACTGCAAAAACTATACTTTGAAAGCTTCTGCTTCTCAGAATTCTTCATGAACAAATACCTTGAGTTACCACCAGTTTTAGCTTTGAGTCAAAAGTGAAGTCCAGCTCTATCACTTCAGACTCAAGTTAATTTTAATTTTTTTCTAGCTTTTTATTCTTTGACAACTTCCTGGATGAATGCAATGAATTTAAGTTATTAGCCAATTTTATAAGCCATACATACTGCCCCATGTTGCAAATTAATCCAAGAATAGATAAATTCTTTGACATATCATATACATTACATAACATGTCATGTGTTGACATATACTACAGTACTTTTCCATAGAAAAGTTACTTGTCTAACGATTAGTAATCAGTCACTGTGCTTTCTTTCAGAGGCTACTGAGGATGAAGTCAGTATATTGGATCTTGAGCCTCTGGGCTCTTGTAGAATGTTTCTCAGTAAGTATCATTAACCCCCACCACACATCTGCAAACTCTTCTCATTGGGTTGTATTTCAGATTTCTTTTTACATTAATTATCTTCCCTTACTAATATAGTAATTGTCCTAATACTTTAATTTTTGAAATTTAACTTAGTAGCTACATATGAGTAATGGCTGCCATATTCCATGTTGCACAGTGACAATCTGTAACATTAGACTAAATTATACAGATCACCATATGCTACTACTACACTGCTAATCTGATCTGAAAACTAACTGATCTTCAGTATTTTCATTTTCTCAAACTACAAATAACTTGAAAAAACAGCTTTTCCAATAATAAAAACATTTACAATAAGTAGTATTTTCTCCAAATAAAAATAAATTTGAAAAATATAGGTTTTCCAATAATAAAAACATTTACAGTAAGTAGTATTTTAAAACATTTAAAATAAGTATTATTCAAACAAGCGTTTCTGCAACTTCATTACATAAGATTCAGGATAGATTAATAATTGCTGAATGCAATCAAGATAAAATAGACCTTGCATGTGAGCAAAGAAATATTAGGCCAGTAAGCTCTTAAGTATTTGTCCTGTTATATGTAATTTTCCAAATGCTTTGTGTATATATTGTCTCATCAAACATTGAAGCTAATCTGACAAAGGGGCTATTATTAATCATGTTAATATAAAAATAAATTTGTAATCAAAGTGTTCATGTTTAACCCGGATTGTTCCTAAAGCAACACATGAAGGAAATTATATACAATTATAGTCCCTTGAGAAGAAAGATGTTAACTTCTAGCACAGTATTTTTATCACTTTTACTGTATTATCTTTATTCATCTGTAGAAAAGAAACTAATCATTCGGAAGGGATTGAAACATTAGGAAACGGACAGATCTGTCCGAGGAAGATTTTTTCATTGAATAATACCAGGATGTAGTCGGGACACAAGGGAATTTTCAGCAAGTTTTTTAATTATTTCAGTAATGAAAACAACATACAATGTTTTCCTCAAACTAAGAATGTTTTTCCCTTGGTAAATTAAAAATCAAGACTTTAGCTTGTATACACAGGGAAAAGACTCTGTAATGGCAGCCTTTGGGTCAAATGACATCCATAATTCAATGAGTGAATCTATCAGCATCTTTTTCTTTATGTCATAGATGATACCAATAAAAAGTTTCACTGGCATGTCAAAAACCAGGAGTCACGTTAAAGACCAAGAAGAAGTTAGAAGGCAATTTGCCAAATCTTGACATTCTAATCTCATTAGAATGCTGTGATAAAGAGCTGTGATATTCCTAGTGAAAGAAGAGAGCAACCATCCATGGGTGAATATGAGGGCTCAGGAAGAGATGGAACAATGTGGGGAAATACAGGAAGCATGTGTCACAGGTTAACTCTCCAGTAAAGTTAACCTGTGACACATGCTTCCTGTATTCCCCCACCTCCCTGCTTCCCTTCTCCCCACTGTATGGATATCCTCTCCTCCAATATCCTCTCCTCCTTTGCTGTACTGTCTTCCCAACTGCTCACTCATAAAGAAATTTCTTCTAGTCATCAGAAAAACAAAATTGTGAAATCTTCAAGAGAATGGTCAGAATTGGAATACGTTGTATTAAGAAGCCAAATAACACAGGCTCAGAAAGACAAACACATGTTCTCTGTCATATCAAGATCCTAGCCTTCATTACATTTGTGTATTCAGGTGTAAGTAGATCTGGGTAAAGACCAGGTAACTTAAAAGGGCTTATAAGACTGATCTCTATTTTCTTTTTTTTAATAGGTAGATTTTGTTCTGTGACAATTTCATTCATGTATATAATAATTCTGATTAGTCTGTCACACTCTCTCTTATCTCCTCCTAAACTCTGCCAGATGTCCTTCTTCCCTACAAAGTTCCAGTCCCTATTCCTGGCTTTTGCTTCGTTGTGTGTCCCTGCTGGATTTAGCTGGGGCCATCTGTGTAACATTGTGCTTGTAACTAGCCCTTACAACCTAGTTGTAACCAGTCAGTACTAAACTGGATACTTTGCCTTCCTCCTCACAGAATCTGTTAGTTTTCTGTTTTTCCCTGGTAAGTGATGGGGCTCCCTCCATCTGCCATAGTTGACCAGTCTGGTCCTCTGGGTGTCTTGTATCAATAATCACAGCTGTGGTGAATTAATGGTTGCCATGGCCATGTGGTATTTAGAAGATAGGGTTTCAAGGTCTTTTCCCCTGCCTCTTATCTCTCACATTCTTTCTGCCTCCTCTTTCATGATGGCCTCTGAGCCTCTACGAGGCAGCACAAGCACACACATGGTCACATATTCTCAGCATCATGTGCAATCGCAGATCTCTGCATTCACCTCCACTCACTGCTAAGAAAGTCTTCTCTGGCAAAGGCTGAGCAGCAGTCTTTGTCTGTGGACATAAGCACAGATTTATTGGTCTTTACCATGAGCCAGAACCCATTCACAGCTCCTACAGCCTAATTGCCATTTATGATGACTGGTCCTCACCACAAAGAGGAGCCTTTATCCCCACATCAGTATGCCATTGCTACAGCACTAAATCTTCAGCTTCTTTTCCCTCAAACACTGCACAGTTTACTTTTAAATGAGACACAGAGACAAAATTAGCAGGGGTCTTTGGAATCATCTTAAAATTACCTTACTCAGTATATGGTGGAAATCTTGAGGACTAAAGCTGGATGAATGAAGGGAAATGCCCCTGTCACTGCAGTGGTACAAGAAGAGGCCTACCTGGTGTGCTACAGTGGTGTGAACCACCCCGTGGGAGTAGACAGGCCAGGGGCAACCCTCGGATCCATAGAAGCAGACAGGCAGGAGGGTGGAATTGATGGAGGGATAGGAGGGAGAGACGATGGAGGGAAGCAGGGATAAGTACTCAACATGTAGTAAAAGTAGAAAAATTTAAAAAATAAAAAGAGTAGACAGGCCAGAGGGAGCTCTGGCATCCATGAAGGTGGAATGGCTGCAGAGTGGGAGGGAGGGAGTCAGATGGATTGAAGAAGGAAGGAAAGGGGGATGATTGGAAGAGGGAATGGAGGAATGCAAATTGAATATTCAATATGCTTATAAAACTACAAAAATAAAACAACTTAAAAACTACCTTTCTCAGAAAGTATAAAATGCTGATACCTGTCTTCAAAAACACCTAATTAAATATTTATTTCCTTTCTAACACAGCATGGAGAGAGCCATGGACATCACCAGGGACCACATCATCCTAGACTAATACCTCCTGAAGGATTTCCTCTACCACCCCCTCCTCCAGGGAGATATCATAATCATCATCGTCATCATCATCATCACAATCGTCCTCACCCTCCTTTTCCTCCCCACGGTGACTCATGGTACCCACGTCCACCACCCCAACCAAGACCCCCTAGTCTTGAACCTCCTCCTCCAGCAAATACTCCAAGTGTTCCTCCAACTCTGCCTCCACCTTCTACAACAAATCCTCCAAGTACTTCTCCTCCCAATACAACTTCAATACAAACAACTTCAGCATCCAATGTCACTACCTCCCAAACTACTGCTCCTACCACTCAAAATAACACTACCATCAATATTTTATCAGCTTTGCTGGATATATTCAGTCAAATTTTTATAGGAAAATGAGATATTCTGAGACATCCAAACAATTTTGAGGGAAGTAATGTTCGAAAATCTCCATAAGCCACACTGCCCCTAAGCATCATATAAATCTGAAATAAAAATTGAGTAGCATTGTAAAGCCTCTGCTGTTGTCATTTGAGCTATTAGCTTGTCACCATTTATGTTATTCAAATAAAACTTCATCATTTCAGAAGACTAGTCTTGTTTCATGAGTCCAAAATAATCATGAGGGCTATTAGCATAGGATCCTGGAGGTAGAAGAACAGGAAAGAGTGTTACCTAATATGCCATTCCAAATACAGAGCAGCATGGTAATAGATATTAAAAGTGAACAATGGATTGATGAAGGGGAAGGAGTTGAAATGGGAGGAGGGGAGATAGGGGCAAACAGTGATAAGTACTCAATATGTTTGTAAACCTATAAAAATAAAATAAAAGCTAATGATACTCATTGCATAATACTTTCCTTGGAAATTCCTGAGAACTATGTGATCTTGCCTGAATTCTGTTTCCATGAACTCAATCAAACAAGAACCAAAATATTCAGGATAACAATGCATCTCTACTAAATATGACCAGATGTTTTCTTGTCATTATTGCTTTAAAAATATGGCATGCCATCTATTTGCAACCCATTTATATTGTCATATGAATTATAATTGATCAAGACATAATTTCATGTATTATGACTTTATACATAAAATTCAAACTGTACAGTATTTTATGATGTTCTTAAATAACCACTTATTGTAGTATGTCCAAAATTTCTATAACCTATGAATACTAAGAAATTATATAAGCTGTTTAATTTAAAAAGAAAAAGAATTTCCAATCAAATCTAAACACTTAAATGAGATATGAGATGTACATTGGATTTGATTGTAAAAAATTATTTTTCAATCTAACAATGAGGTAAGAGATAGGTATATATATATATATGTACATATAAAAAGAGGTGACTAAAAGAAATATTTCTAGATTTCATTGTTTTATGCAATGAAGTTTCAAACAAGAGAATTTTATGCTAAATATTTAAGGAATGGCCACATTATCACATGAAAACTAATTCTCCACTTTTGAGCAAAGTGTAGACTCTCATTTTTCTTGCATAAAACTTTTCTTTCAACATAAACTTAAGCATCAAAAAGTCTTAAAGAGGGACGCGTAGGCGAGATCCAGCCGGGCCTCAACGCGCGCTCTAGGACCCCAGGTCAGCCCACGGGGACCCGGCTCCGACTCCCGCCATCCAGCCGGAGCCGCGCGGGGGCCCAGGGAACGAGGAGCACCTCCCCCTGCTCCCGGGCCCCGCCCCAGCTGCCCTCGGGTTAAATAGCTCCACGCCGACGCACGCAGCCTCCCTCTTTCGCCCCACCCCCCGCTCCGCCGGTCGGGACGCGTAGGCGAGATCCAGCCGGGCCTCAACGCGCGCTCTAGGACCCCAGGTCAGCCCACGGGGACCCGGCTCCGACTCCCGCCATCCAGCCGGAGCCGCGCGGGGGCCCAGGGAACGAGGAGCACCTCCCCCTGCGCCCATCCTCCCTTTTCGCCCCACCCCGCTCCGCCAGTCGGGACACGCACGCGGTCCACCCGGGCCTCACCCCGCTCCCTAGGTAAGTCCCCGTTCAGGCCCCGCCCACCAGTACCCCAGGCCAAATAATTCAGTTTAGTGAAATTGAGAGATCTTAAGAGTTAAAATGACAATGCCAAAGTCAAAGTGCAAATCCATGAGAAGCAACACTCAAGTAAACAAATCTCCCACTGAAGAAATTAATCCCATAATGTTAGACTCCAAAAAGAACAAACCCGCGGAAAAAGGCCAAGAAAGCCTGACCCAGGATAACGACTTTCAAAATATGATCATTACCATGTTCAATACTATGAAAGAGGAAATCCGGGAGGAATTACATAATCGAATCAATCGCTTTGAAGAGGAACACAACAGACATCTGGAGGAGTTGAGAAAAACAGTGCAAGAAACAAAAAGCGGCATAGAACAGTTAAAACAAACTCAAGCAGAGTTTAAAACTGAGCTAAAAGACAAGTTATCTTCAACCCAGAACGCCACAGAGAGTCTTATCAACAGAACTAATGAAGCAGAAAACAGAATTTCAGACCTTGAAGATAAAGTGGGAGTACTAGCCAGCTCAATGGAAGAGGTTGTTAAAGCCAAAAAGATACTTGAGAGAAATATCCAAGAGATATGGGACACCCTGAAGAAGCCTAACATGCGTATTCATGGAATACCGGAGCAAGAATCTCAAAATACCACCCCTGAGGAAATTTTTCAAACGATCATCAAGGAAAACTTTCCTCATCTAAAGAAAGAGAGGCCCATTCATATACAAGAGGCATTCCGCACCCCAAACAGATACGACCAAACTAGAAGCACACCGCGGCAAATAATAGTTAAAACACTCCACATTCAAGATAAAGAACTGGTGCTGAGAGCTTCAAGGGAGAAAAAACAAGTCACTTTTAAAGGCAAACCTATTAAAATAACAAATGACTTCTCAGTCGAAACAGTAAAAGCAAGAAGAGCTTGGAGAGACATACTTCAAGTATTGAATGAGCAAAAATGTCAACCCAGGCTGATTTACCCTGCAAAACTATCAGTCATGATCGAGGGAGAAAGAAAAATTTTCCAGCACAAAGACAACTTTAAGGGATACATGGCCACCAAACCAGGCCTTCAAAAACTGCTAGAAATGATACTCAAGCGTGAAGAAAAAAACAGGCATATCCAGGAGAACAGAAGGCAAATATAACACCATTAAAAGCGAAGCAATATACTTATAAAAGCTACTAAACATAATAAATGTCTGGAATTAACAATAGTTTCTCCATTATAACACTAAATGTTAATGGACTTAATTCACCGATCAAGAGACACAGATTACAAACTTGGATTAAAAATCACAATCCATCAATCTGCTGCCTGCAGGAAACCCATCTCACCACAAAAGATAGGCACGCTCTAAAAATAAAAGGCTGGTCAACAATTCTACAAGCAAATGGAAGCAGAAAACAGGCAGGGGTAGCCATTATGCTATCAGACAAAGTGGATTTCAAACCAAAAAAAATTATAAGAGACACGGATGGATACTACATTTTAGTCAGAGGTACAATTCACCAGGAAGACTTCACAATACTGAACATATATGCACCCAATACGGGCCCCTCCACATTCATTAAGAAAACCCTACAGCGTCTAAAGCAAGAAATCAACCTCCAAACGATAATTCTTGGGGACTTCAACACCGCCCTCTCTACATGGGATAGATCAACAGGTCAAAAGCTTAACAGAGACACTTTGGAACTTAATCAAACCCTGAAAGAAATGGACCTCACAGATCTCTATCGAACTTTTCACCCACGCACCAAAGAATACACATTTTTCTCAGCAGCACACGGAACATTCTCCAAAATAGATCACATATTAGGCCACAAAATGAATCTACACATGTACAAGAAAGTTGAAATTCTAACCTGTGCCCTATCAGACCACCACGGCCTAAAGCTGGACATCCACAACACATCAAACAAGAGAAAATACACTAACTCCTGGAAACTTAACACTATGATGCTGAATGAGAACTGGATTCAGGAAGAAATTAAAAAGGAAATTCAAGATTTCCTGAAAGTGAATGATAACGAAAATACAACTTACCAAAATCTCTGGGACACAATGAAAGCTGTTCTAAGAGGTAAGTTCATAGCTCTTAATGCCCACGTCAAAAAAATGGAAACATCAGAAATAAACAACTTAACAATGCAGCTTAAAGCTTTAGAGAAACTAGAGCAATCTGATCCCAAAAGCAGTAGAAGAGAAGAGATTAGCAAAATAAGGGGAGAAATATCTGAAATCGAGACTAAGAAAACGATAGAAAAAATCAACAAATCGAAAAGCTGGTTCTTTGAAAAAATCAACAAGATTGATACACCCCTAGCTAAACTAACCAAAAGCAAGAGAGAGAAAACCCAAATTAACAAAATTAGAAATGAACATGGAGTTATCACTACGGATACCCAAGAAATCCAGAGAATTATAACATCATATTTCAAAAACTTATACTCTGTGAAGTTTGACAACACAAAAGAGATGGATGAATTTCTAAGTAAACACAACTTACCTAAATTGAATCAGGAAGTTGTGAATTACTTAAATAGTCCTATAACATATAAGGAAATTGAGGAAGTAATCTTGAATCTTCCCACCAAAAAATGTCCTGGACCAGATGGATTCAGCACAGAGTTCTACAAGACATTTAAGGAGTTAATAACACCAATACTCCTTAAACTGTTCCACCAAATAGCAAAGGAAGGAACACTACCAAATTCCTTCTATGAAGCTAATATCGTTTTAATCCCAAAACCTAATAAAGATTCACTTAAAAAAGAAAACTATAGGCCGATCTCCCTGATGAACACAGATGCAAAGATTCTCAACAAAGTCTTAGCAAATCGGATTCAAAAACATATTAAAAAGATCATTCATGGGGACCAAGTAGGCTTCATCCCCGGCACACAAGGTTGGTTCAACATACGCAAATCAATAAATGTAATTCATCATGTAAACCAGTCCAAAGTCCAAGACCACATGATACTCTCGATAGATGCAGAAAAAGCTTTTGACAAGATCCAACAGCCTTTTATGATCAAAACGCTAGAGACAGTAGGAATGGAAGGAACTTTTATCAATATAATAAAAGCTGTATACAACAAGCCCACAGCAAGGATTATGCTCAATGGGGAACAATTGGAAGCATTCCCACTTCGATCAGGAACAAGACAAGGCTGTCCACTCTCACCACTTCTATTCAATATTGTACTTGAAGTCTTAGCCGAAGCCATAAGACAAGAAAGGGACATAAGAGGGATTCAAATTGGCAAGGAAGAAGTCAAGCTATCTCTATTTGCAGATGACATGATCTTATACCTGAGTGATCCCAAAAACTCCACCAGGAAGCTCCTGGAACTAATTGAGAAGTTCAGCAGGGTGGCAGGATACAAAATAAATGTGCAAAAATCAGAGGCCTTCCTATATGCCCAGAATGAAAGAAGTGAAAAAGCCTTGAGAGAAACCATGCCATTTACTATAACCCCTAAAAAAATGAAATACCTTGGTATAAACCTAACTAAGGAGGTAAAAGACCTTTACAATGAAAACTTTAAAACCCTAAAGAAAGAAATTGCAGAAGACACCAGAAGGTGGAAAGACCTCCCTTGTTCCTGGATTGGCAGAATCAACATTGTAAAAATGACCATCCTACCAAAGGCAATATACAGATTCAATGCTATACCAATCAAAATCCCAAAGCAATTCTTCAAAGAAGTTGACCAAACAATCTCAAAGTTCATATGGAGGCACAAAAGACCCAGGATAGCAAAAACAATCCTGAGTAACAAAAACACAGCTGGAGGTATTACCATACCAAACCTAAGTCTATACTACAAATCCATAGTTATAAAGACAGCCTGGTACTGGCTCCAAAATAGACACACAGATCAATGGATAAGGATTGAAGACCCAGATATAAGCCCACAAAGTTACAGCCACTTGGTCTTTGACAAAGGGGCCCAAAGAATCCAATGGAAAAAGAACAGCATCTTCAACAAATGGTGTTGGCAAAACTGGATCTCCACATGCAGAAGATTAAAGCTGGACCCGTACTTGTCACCATGTACAAGACTTAATTCCAAATGGATCAAGGACCTTGATATCAGGCCAGAGACTTTAAAAGCCATAGTTGAAAGGATAGGGAACTCCCTCGAGCTGATTGGGCTAGGCCAACACTTCCTAAACAGACATCCAATGGCACAGTCACTGCTACCAACTCTCAACAGTTGGGATCTTGTGAAATTAAAGAGCTTCTGTTCAGATAAAGAGATTGTCGCACGAGCTCAAAGGCAACCCACAGAATGGGAGAAAATCTTCACTAACCACATATCTGACAGAGCTCTACTGTCCAGAGTGCACAAAGAACTTAGAAAATTAAACTCCAAGGAAAACACTGGCCCAATTAAAAAATGGGCCCTGGAACTTCAAAGAAACTTTACCAGGGATGAAATTAAAATGTCTAACAATTATCTTAAAAAATGCTCCACTTCCTTCGCCATCAGGGAAATGCAAATCAAAACTTCCCTGAGATATCATCTCACCCCGGTCAGGATGGCAAAAATCCACAGTACAAACAACGACAAATGCTGGAGAAGATGTGGGGAGAGGGGAACTCTCCTACATTGTTGGTGGGAATGCAGGCTCATACAGCCACTCTGGCGAGCCGTCTGGAGATTCTTAAAGAAATTAAAGATTGAAATGCCGTATGACCCTGCTATCCCACTTTTGGGAATAACCCCCCAAGCAGCAGAGGTTCGCCTCGATAGCACAAGCTCGACCATGTTCATAGCAGCACTGTTTACAATAGCAAAGTCATGGAATCAACCTAAATGTCCAACAGTTGACGAGTGGATAAGGAAACTGTGGTACATCTATACAATGGAGTACTACTCAGCCATCAAAAATGATGAATTACTGGAATTTGCTGGGAAATGGATGTCATTAGAAAGAATTATATTAAGTGAAGTATCCCAAACCCAGAAAATTAAGCGCCGTATGTACTCCCTAATAGGTGGCTCCTAGTACCAAACTCGCCCAGCCCACATTGGGACACTCAAAAGTAAACCTATGTAACACAGTAATTGCAAGGATTATGAACAAGAGAGATGGGTTAGGAGGGCCACACCAGAAACAAGGAGAGAGGAGACCATGTTACAGCAGAGAAAATAGGCCTCCATCAAGGTCTGCAAGTAAGTAATGAGAAACCTGGTTAAGTTCACAGACGTTCTTTCCTGATCTCACCAGAAGGGGAGGGCATATAGTCTAGCAGATAAAAAGTAATCATTGTGCAAATGGGTAATGGACCCCGCCCTCAGTGAGGTTTCCTACTCTTATTACATCTACCCTTGAATGTGCTATTACAACAAGACTCCAGTTTAACAGCTTTTTGTCTCTGGCCAGGGGGTGACATACAGTGCCCAGCAGAATGGAGTGAAGGGAATTGCAGGAGCAGAAAAACTGCAAAAGAAAATCAACAAACCACAATCCAGAACTTCAGAGACTCTATATCAATCACATAGAACTAGGACAGCCTAATCTCTCCCCATCCTGGAGCTCAGGGACATTTGCGGAAGAGGGGGCGGTAAGATTGTAAGAGCAAAAGGATGGGAGGAGCAACGATTTGCAAGATTCTCAACAATAGTTGGGGCCAAAGCAATCATAATGGAACTTTGCATGCCCTGCGCAATGTCCAGCGCACTGTTGCCCTCATAAAGTCTAGCATCTGTTAAGGGCACCGAGACCCCTGGAGGCAAGGGATTGACAGCCATAGTAGTAATCTTATGATTAAGGGGAACAAGAGAAAGGGCTTATGGAAATGCCACTGGGTCCTTATATGTCATCGGAGAGGAGGACCCAGTGGAGAGTTAGGCGCACACAATAAAGGACTCTCTGGGAATTGGGGGGGAGACACTGGGGGAAGGGGAGGGGGGAGGGAGGGAACTGGTAAAAAATTTTAAAATGTATAATTAAATTTTTAATAAAAAAAAAAAAAAAAAGAAAAAAAAAAAGTCTTAAAGATAACAAAAGTCTAAATATCTTGCAAGTTCCTTGAGTCCTCCATTTTCATCTCATGACTTCCTAAAATCCAAGTTTCTGACTACATCATCCTCCATTACTGAAATAAGAGTATAACTCTTGTCTTAGATATAAGCATTCTCTAAAATTCTTTCATCTCAACTCTGAGACTCTAGAGTCCACTTCTCTGTTTCTCTGTTAAATACCTTCTTCATCTTACTGTGGTCTTATACTTTTGATTTCCCATCTATAACTACTGCTTGTAGTTCATTTCTTTCCATCATTTGCCTGCATTCTAATGTTGAAAAATACAGTTAAAAAATATATAGTTAATAGTGGTATTTGTAAATACATATTAGATAATGATAATAAATGCAACCGTTGACTACAACATTTAATAACAGTAACTGCTCATTAGGGGAACCCATTCCATGCTTGAAACTGATTAGTAATTACTAATACAAAAATATATAAATGAATAGATATACCACAAAATAAGTATAAATAAATATTTCAACTGTTTGGCAATGCATGTTTTTTTTCATTAGGTAAGATTCAGAGAAACGAAGCACCTCATCCAAGACAGTCTTCAACTTGAACTCAGGCAGATCCAAATCTGATAAATCTGAACAGTAGAATTACAATAGCTTTTACGTTGAGAATCTCGCACTACTGGACAAACACTACTGAAGAAGACCACAGATGTATGCTTTGTGGACACAGCTGTTACTACAACTAAGGTTCCACTCATCCACATAGTGGACAGTCTAAGAGCAAAATTACTGATCTGCCCTATTGTAAATATACAAGTAAAACTTTCAGATATCTTGCAAATGAAATTAAAATTACACCGAAGCTGGAATAAAACATCAATATATTTACAAACAAAACACCATGGAGTTGGGGAGATGGCTCAGTGATTAAAATCTTTGTCTTACAAGCAAAAGGACCTGAGTCTGAACCTCAGATTCCACATGCTGAGTGGATATGGCAGCAGCCTGTAATTCTGGCCTTGGAAAACAGAGCTTGGGACATCCCAGAGCAACACAGTGAGGTAGAAGAGGAATTCAAGATGATCCTTGATGTCACACATTCAAGTTCCTTTCCTCACACACACACACACACACACTCAAACGTGTGTACAACACCCACACACAAACACACAATCAAAATTTTCAAACTACCATAAATATTCATTCCTCTTACCCCACCACCACCTATCAGGAAAGTACATAAGACCTTGCCTTTAATTACATGAAGAGCAAAATTCATCTCACTTGGGTTTCTGCTGGGTATTGATCTTTTATTCACCGACAGTTCTACTTCATAATACTTGTTTCATAACTGCAAACTTTAAAGGCTTTATCTACTATAACGTCATCCATAATCTCTACCAATTACAACACAAAGTCAGATGTTAGTTCACAATATTGCCCATGTATCAAAGAATCCCAAGCTGAAGATCGAGAAATAATATCAGATGGTATATAAGAAAGCTGTAAATATGGAAAAGTCCTTACAGCAAAGTGATTTCTAAGTGATCTCAGGGGGTCTTTTGTTCTTCACACATCTTATTTTTTTCCAAATCATACAAGTTCAATAGGTACCCCGTACTCCCCCTCCCCATCCCTTCTCCAATCATCCCCCCTTGCACTTTCCCCCATCCCTCATTCCTTTCAACACCTCCCTCCTTTCTAACTCCCAGTGCCTCCCCTTCCTAGTTTTTAATGAATTCTAAAGTGAGGAAAAGACTTTTCAAGGAAATAATACGATGAATTCCACATATCAGAGAAAATTCAATTTCCTTCTTTCTGGACATATGGCAAGATTATATTTCCTACATCTTCTTGAAATTACTATGACTAGGCATCAAATTTTAGCATGAAATGGTGGTAACACATGTAAGTGTAAGTGTTAGAGACATACAAATTTCCTATGTGTCCTTTCATGATCTTATCCCTGCCTGCATTGAGATAATGCTCTCCAGGGCACCCTTTAAAATTACACGTTAAAAATAACAGTTTCATCAACTCTAACAATCTCTGGTGTCAACAGAATGTGACATAAGCAGTAAAATGGATTCTATTCTACATTTTAGGTGTACTTATTCCTGCCATCTTGCCTGCCTTAACACATTGGTAACCTATTTTGAAATAGAGTACCATATACACATAGAATGAAAAGGGGCAATAAGCAATACACTAGTAATCAACGGGTGGATAGCTAGAAAATCTCATATAAATTTTATATAAATATAAAATTTAACAAGTACTCCCTTTCCCCACTCCTCTGCCCTGGACGCGCGAGGTCCAGCGGGGACGCACCACAACCTAGGTAAACTCCACCCCTGCCCACCCCCAGAACCCCAGGCAGCCCAAGGGACCCAGCTCCTCCCACCAGCCAGCCGGAGCCGGGGCCATGCACGGCCTGGGAGGAGAATCCCCTGGGTCCGGCCCCGCCCCAGCACCCCCAGGTTAAATAGCGCCCCGCCAACGCCTGGTCCTCCCTTTCCCACTTTGCCGCCGGGGACATGCGCAGTCCAGCAGGGACGCACCGCAACCTAGGTAAGCTCCACCCCTGCTCACCCCCAGAACTCCAGGCTAAATAATTCAGTTCAGTGAAAAACACACAGAAATCTAAAGAAGATCTTAAGACTTAAAATGACAATGCCAAAGTCAAAGTGCAAATCCATGAGAAACTACACTCAAGTAAACAAATCTCCCACTGAAGGAATTAATCCCATAATGTTAGACTCCAACCAGACCAAACCCATGGAAAATGGCCAAGAAAGCCTGACCCAGGATAATGACTTTCAAAATATGATCATTACCATGTTCAATACTATGAAAGAGGAAATCCGGGAGGAATTACATAATCGAATCAATCGATTTGAAATGGAACATAACAGACACTTGGAGGAGGTGAGAAAAACAGTGCAAGAAGCAAAAACAGGCATAGAGCAGTTAAAACAGACTCAAGCAGAGTTTAAAACTGAGCTAAAGACAAGTTATCTTCAACCCAAAACTCAGCAGAGAGTCTTATCAGCAAACTAATGAAGCAGAAAACAGAATTTCAGACGCTGAAGATAAAGTGGGAGTATTAACCAGCTCAATGGGAGACATTGCTAAAGCCAAAAAGATACTTGAGAGAAATATTCAAGAGATATGGGACACCCTGAAGAAGCCCAACATGCGTACTCATGGAATACCAGAGCAAGAATCTCAAAATACCACCCCTGAGGAAATTTTTCAAATGATCATCAAGGAAAACTTTCCTCATATAAAAAAAGAGAGGCCCATCCATATACAAGAGGCATTCCCCACCCCAAACAGATATGACCAAAACAGAAGCTCACCACAGCAAATAAGAGTTAAAACACTCCACATTCAAGATAAAGAACTGGTGCTGAGAGCTTCAAGGGAGAAAAAACAAGTCCCTTTTAAAGGTAAGCCTATTAAAATAACAAATGACTTCTCAGTCGAAACAGTAAAAGCAAGAAGAGCCTGAAGAGACATACTTCAAGTATTGAATGAGCAAAAATGTCAACCCAGGCTAATATACCCCACAAAACTATGCATCATGATCCAGGGAGAAAGAAAAATTTCCAGCACGAAGACATCTTGAAGGGATACATGTCCAAAACACCAGGCCTTCAAAAACTGCTAGAAATGATACTCAAGCTTAAAGAAAAAAACAAGCCCTCCCTTTTTCGCCCCTCCCCCGCTCCGCCAGTCGCGACCCGTACGCGAGATCCAGCCGGGCCTCAATGCACGCTCTAGGACCCCCAGGTCAGCCCACGGGGACCCGGCTCCGACTCCCACCATGCAGCCGGAGCCGCGCGGGGACCGAGGGACGAGGAGGACCTCCCCCTGCGCCCGGGCCCCGCCCCAGCTGCCCTCGGGTTAAATAGCTCCACGCCGACGCGCCCATCCTCCCTTTTTGCCCCACCCCGCTCCACCAGTCAGGACACGCACGTGGTCCACCCGGGCCTCACCCCGCGCCCTAGGTAAGTCCCCCGTTCAGGCCCTGCCCACCACTACCCCAGGCCAAATAATTCAGTTTAGTGAAATTGAGAGATCTTAAGAGTTAAAATGACAATGCCAAAGTCAAAGTGCAAATCCATGAGAAGTAACACTCAAGTAAACAAATTTCCCACTGAAGAAATTAATCCCATAATGTTAGACTCCAACAAGAACAAACCCGCGGAAAAAGGCCAAGAAAGCCTGACCCAGGATAACGACTTTCAAAATATGATCATTACCATGTTCAATACTATGAAAGAGGAAATCCGGGAGGAATTACATAATCGAATCAATCGCTTTGAAGAGGAACACAACAGACATCTGGAGGAGTTGAGAAAAACAGTGCAAGAAACAAAAAGTGGCATAGAACAGTTAAAACAAACTCAAGCAGAGTTTAAAACTGAGCTAAAAGACAAGTTATCTTCAACCCAGAACGCCACAGAGAGTCTTATCAACAGAACTAATGAAGCAGAAAACAGAATTTCAGACCTTGAAGATAAAGTGGGAGTACTAACCAGCTCAATGGAAGAGGTGGTTAAAGCCAAAAAGATACTTGAGAGAAATATCCAAGAGATATGGGACACCCTGAAGAAGCCTAACATGCGTATTCATGGAATACCGGAGCAAGAATCTCAAAATACCACCCCTGAGGAAATTTTTCAAACGATCATCAAGGAAAACTTTCCTCATCTAAAAAAAGAGAGGCCCATCCATATACAAGAGGCATTCCGCACCCCAAACAGATACGACCAAAATAGAAGCACGCCGCGGCAAATAATAGTTAAAACACTCCACATTCAAGATAAAGAACTGGTGCTGAGAGCTTCAAGGGAGAAAAAACAAGTCACTTTTAAAGGTAAACCTATTAAAATAACAAATGACTTCTCAGTCGAAACAGTAAAAGCAAGAAGAGCTTGGAGAGACATACTTCAAGCATTGAATGAGCAAAAATGTCAACCCAGGCTGATTTACCCTGCAAAACTATCAGTCATGATCGAGGGAGAAAGAAAAATTTTCCAGCACAAAGACAACTTTAAGGGATACATGGCCACCAAACCAGGCCTTCAAAAACTGCTAGAAATGATACTCAAGCGTGAAGAAAAAAACAGGCATATCCAGGAGAACAGAAGGCAAGTATAACATCATTAAAAAAGAAGCAATATACTTATAAAAGCTACTAAACATAATAAATGTCTGGAATTAACAATAGTTTCTCCATTATAACACTAAATGTTAATGGAATTAATTCACCGATCAAGAGACACAGATTACAAACATGGATTAAAAATCACAATCCATCAATCTGCTGCCTGCAGGAAACCCATCTCACCACAAAAGATAGGCACGCTCTAAAAATAAAAGGCTGGTCAACAATTCTACAAGCTAATGGAAGCAGAAAACAAGCAGGGGTAGCCATTATGCTATCAGACAAAGTGGATTTCAAACCAAAGAAAATTATAAGAGACACGGATGGATACTACATTTTAGTCACAGGCACAATTCACCAGGAAGACCTCACAATCCTGAACATATATGCACCCAATACGGGCCCCTCCACATTCATTAAGAAAACCCTACAGCGTCTAAAGCAAGAAATCAACCCCCAAACGATAATTCTTGGGGACTTCAACACCGCCCTCTCAACATGGGATAGATCAACAGGTCAAAAGCTTAACAGAGACACTTTGGAACTTAATCAAACCCTGAAAGAAATGGACCTTTCCATTTCTCTATCGAACTTTTCACCCACACACCAAAGAATACACATTTTTCTCAGCAGCACACGGAACTTTCTCCAAAATAGATCACATATTGGGCCACAAAATGAATATACACTTATACAAAAAAGTTGAAATTCTAACCTGTGCCCTATCAGACCATCACGGCCTAAAGCTGGACATCCACAACACATCAAACAAGAGAAAATACACTAACTCCTGGAAACTTAACACTATGATGCTGAATGAGACATGGATTCAGGAAGAAATTAAAAAGGAAATTCAAGATTTCCTGAAAGTGAATGATAACGAAAATACAACTTACCAAAATCTCTGGGACACAATGAAAGCTGTTCTAAGAGGTAAGTTCATAGCTCTTAATGCCTACATCAAAAAAATGGAAACGTCAGAAATAAACAACTTAACAATGCAGCTTAAAGCTTTAGAGAAGCTAGAGCAATCTGATCCCAAAAGTAGTAGAAGAGAGGAGATTAGCAAAATAAGGGGAGAAATATCTGAAATCGAGATTAAGAAAATGATAGAAAAAATCAACCAGTCAAAAAGCTGCTTCTTTGAAAAAATCAATAAGATTGATACACCCCTAGTGAAACTAACCAAAAGCAAGAGAGAGAAAACCCAAATTAACAAAATTAGAAATGAACATGGAGTTATCACTACTGATACCCAAGAAATCCAGAGAATTATAACATCATATTTCAAAAACTTATACTCTGTGAAGTTTGACAACACAAAAGAGATGGATGAATTTCTAAGTAAACACAACTTACCTAAATTGAATCAGGAAGTTGTGAATTATTTAAATAGTCCTATAACATATAAGGAAATTGAGGAAGTAATCTCGAATCTTCCCACCAAAAAATGTCCTGGACCAGATGGATTCAGCCCAGAGTTCTACCAGACATTTAAGGAGTTAATAACACCAATACTCCTTAAACTGTTCCATCAAGTAGCAAAGGAAGGAACACTACCAAATTCCTTCTATGAAGCTAATATCGTTTTAATCCCAAAACCTAATAAAGATTCGCTTAAAAAGAAAACTATAGGCCGATCTCCCTGATGAACACAGACGCAAAGATTCTCAACAAAGTCTTAGCAAATCGGATTCAAAAACATATTAAAAAGATCATTCATGGGGACCAAGTAGGCTTCATCCCCGGCACACAAGGTTGGTTCAACATACGCAAATCAATAAATGTAATTCATCATGTAAACCAGTCCAAAGTCCAAGACCACATGATACTCTCGATAGATGCAGAAAAAGCTTTTGACAAGATCCAACAGCCTTTTATGATCAAAACGCTAGAGACAGTAGGAATGGAAGGAACCTTTATCAATATAATAAAAGCTATATACAACAAGCCCACAGCAAGGATTATGCTCAATGGGGAACAATTGGAAGCATTCCCACTTCGATCAGGAACTAGACAAGGCTGTCCATTCTCACCACTTCTATTCAATATTGTACTTGAAGTCTTAGCTGAAGCCATAAGACAAGAAAGGGACATAAGAGGGATTCAAATCGGCAAGGAAGAAGTCAAACTATCCCTATTTGCAGATGACATGATCTTATACCTGAGTGATCCCAAAAACTCCACCAGGAAGCTCCTGGAACTAATTGAGAAGTTCAGCAGGGTGGCAGGATACAAAATAAATGTGCAAAAATCAGAGGCCTTCCTATATGCCCAGAATGAAAGAAGTGAAAAAGCCTTGAGAGAAACAATACCATTTATTATAGCCCCTAAAAAAATGAAATACCTTGGTATAAACCTAACTAAGGAGGTAAAAGACCTTTACAATGAAAACTTTAAAACCCTAAAGAAAGAAATAGCCGAAGACACCAGAAGGTGGAAAGACCTCCCTTGTTCCTGGATTGGCAGAATCAACATCGTGAAAATGACCATCCTACCAAAGGCAATATACAGATTCAATGCTATACCAATCAAAATCCCAAAGCAATTCTTCAAAGAAGTTGACCAAACAATCTCAAAGTTCATATGGAGGCACAAAAGACCCAGGATAGCAAAAACAATCCTGAGTAACAAAAACACAGCTGGAGGTATAACCATACCAAACCTTAGTCTATACTACAAATCCATAGTTGTAAAGACAGCCTGGTATTGGCTCCAAAATAGACACACAGATCAATGGATAAGGATTGAAGACCCAGATATAAGCCCACAAAGTTACAGCCATTTGGTCTTTGACAAAGGGGCCCAAAGAATCCAATGGAAAAAGAACAGCATCTTCAACAAATGGTGCTGGCAAAACTGGATCTCCACATGCAGAAGATTAAAGCTGGACCCGTACTTGTCACCATGTACAAGACTTAATTCCAAATGGATCAAGGACCTTGATATCAGGCCAGAGACTATAAAAACCATAGTTGAAAGGATAGGGAACTCCCTCGAGCTGATTGGGCTAGGCCAACAGTTCCTAAACAGACATCCAATGGCACAGTCACTGCTACCAACTCTCAACAGTTGGGATCTTGTGAAATTAAAGAGCTTCTGTTCAGATAAAGAGATTGTAACGCGAGCTCAAAGGCAACCCACAGAATGGGAGAAAATCTTCACTAACCACATATCTGATAGAGCTCTATTGTCCAGAGTGCACAAAGAACTTAGAAAACTAAACACCAAGGAAACCAATGGCCCAATTAAAAAATGGGCCCTGGAACTTCAAAGAAACTTTACCAGGGATGAAATTAAAATGTCTAACAAATATCTGAAAAAATGCTCCACTTCTTTAGCCATCAGGGAAATGCAAATCAAAACTTCCCTGAGATATCATCTCACCCCGGTCAGGATGGCAAAAATCCACAATACTAACAACGACAAATGCTGGAGAGGATGTGGAGAGAGGGGAACTCTCCTACATTGCTGGTGGGAATGCAGGCTCATACAGCCACTCTGGCGAGCCGTCTGGAGATTCTTAAAGAAATTAAAGATTGAAATGCCATATGACCCTGCTATTCCACTTTTGGGAATAACCCCCCATACAGCAGAGGTTCGCCTCGATAGCACAAGCACGACCATGTTCATAGCAGCACTGTTTACAATAGCAAAGACATGGAATCAGCCCAAATGTCCAACAGTTGACGAGTGGATAAGGAAACTGTGGTACATCTATACAATGGAGTACTACTCAGCCATCAAAAATGATGAATTACTGGAATTTGCTGGGAAATGGATGTCATTAGAAACAATTGTATTAAGTGAAGTATCCCAGACCCAGAAAATTAAGTGCCGTATGTACTCCCTAATAGGTGGCTCCTAGTACCAAACCCACCCAGCCCACCTAGAGACAGGAATTCCAAGGATTATGAACAGGAGGGATGGGGTAGGAGGGCCACACCAGAAAGAAGGAGAGAAGGGACCATGTTACAGCAGGGAAAATAGGCCTCCACCAAGGACCCAAATAAGTAATGAGACATCTGATTAAGTTCACAGACTTTTGTTTCTGATCATTTACTACTGAGGGGGAGTGATCTCACCAGAAGAGGAGGGCATATAGTCTGGCAGATAAAAAGTAACAATTTTGCAAATGGGTGATAGACCCCTCCCTCACTGTGGTTTCCCACTTTTATTACATCTACCTTTGAATGTGCTTTTATCACAAGACTCTAACAGCTTTTTGTCTCTGGCTAGGGGGTAACATACAATGCCCACCAGGATGGAGTGAAGGGCATTGCAGGAGCAACAAAACTGCAAAAGAAAATCAACAAACCACAATCCAGAATTTCAGAGACTCTATATCAACCACCTAGAACTAGGCCAGCTTAGTCTCTCCCCATCTTGAAGCCCAGGGAAATTTGCGGAAGAGGGGGCGGTAAGAGTGTAAGAGCATAAAGATGGGAGGAGCAATGATATGTAAGATACTCTATACTAGTTAGGGCTGAAGCAATCATAATTGGACTTTGCATGCCCTGCGCATTGTCCAACACACTGTTGACCTCACAAAGTCTAGCATCTGCTAAAGGCACCAATATCCTTGGAGGCAAAGAATTGGCAGCCACAGCAGTGTTCCTATACCTAAGGGGAACACGGGAAAGGGTTCGGCAAAGGCCACTGGGTCCTTGTACGTCATCGGAGAGGAGGGCCCAGAGGAAAATCAGTCATGCACAAGAAAGGACTCTCTGGGAATTGGGGTGGGAGGCACTGGGGGATGGGGAGGGAGAGGGATGGGGAGGGAGAGGGGTGGGAGGAGGAGCAGGGGGTACGGGGGGAGGAGGAGGGAGGGAGGGAACTGGTGTACCTAATAAGTTTGTATGAACTGAAATAAAAAAAAAAAGAGGCAAAAAAAAAAAGAAAAAAACAAGCATATCCAGGAGGACAGAAGGGAAATATAATACCACCAAAACCTAAAAGCAAAACAATACACTTACAAAAGCCACTAAACATAATAAATGTCCAGAATTAAAAATAATTTATCCATTATAACATTAAATGTAAATGGAATTAACTCACCAATCAAAAGACACAGATTACAAACTTGGATTAAAAATCATAACCCATCAATCTACTGCCTGCAGGAAACTCATTTCACCACAAAAGTTAGGCACATCCTAAAAATAAAAGGCTGGTCCAAAATTCTGAATGCTAATGGCACCAGGAAACAGGCAAGAGTAGCCATTATACTATCAGACTTCAAACCAAAAAAAATCATAAGAGACACAGATGGATACTACATTTTAGTCACAGGTACTATTCACCAGGAAGACTTCACAATATTGAACATATATGCACCCAATATGCCCCCCCACATTCATTAAGCAAGCCTACAACATCTAAAGGGAGAAATCAACCCCAAAACGATAATTCTTGGGGATATCAACACTGCCCTCCCACCATGGGATAGATCAACAGGTAAAAAACTTAACAGAGACACATTGGAACTTAATCAAACCCTTACTAAAATGGACCTTATAGATTTCTATCGAACTTTTCATCCACACACCAAAGAATACACATTTTCCTCAGCACCACATGGAACTTTCTCCAAAATAGATCACATATTGGGCCACAAAACAAATCTCCACATATACAGGAAAGTTGAAATTCTAGCCTGTACCCTATCAGACCACCATGGCCTAAACAAGAGAAAATACTCTAACTCCTGGAACCTTAACACTATGATGCTGAAAGAGAATTGGATTCAGGAAGAAATTAAAAAGGAAATTCAATATTTTCTGAAAGTGAATGGTAATGAAAATACAACTTACCAAAATCTCTGGGACACAATGAAAGCTGTCCTAAGAGGTAAGTTCATAGCTCTTAATGCCTACATCAAAAAAATGGAAACATCAGAAATAAATAACTTAACAATGCAGCTTAAAGCTTTAGACACACTAGAGCAATCTGATCCCAAAAGCAGTAGAAGAGAAGAGATTAGCAAAATTAGGGGAGAAATATCCAAAATTGAGATTAGGAAAACGAAACAGAAAATCAACCACTCAAAAAGGTGGTTTTTTGAAAAAAATCAGTAAGATTGATGCACCCCTAGTTAAACTAACCAAAAGCAAGAGAGAGAAAACCCAATTAACAAAATTAGAAATGAAAATGGAGTTATCACTACTGATACCCAAGAAATCCAGAGAATTATAATGTCATATTTCAAAAACTTATACTCTGTGAAATTTGACAACACAAAAGAGATGGATGAATTCCTAAGTAAATGCAATTTACCTAAATGGAATCAGGAAGCTGTAAATTATTTAAATAATCCTATAACATATGAGGAAATCGAGGAAGTAATCTCGAATCTTCCCACCAAAAAATGTCCTGGACCAGATAGATTCAGCACAGAATTCTACCAGACATTTAGGGAGCTGATAACACCAATACTCCTTGAACTGTTCCATCAAATAGCAAAGGAAGGAACACTACCAAATTCCTTCTATGAAGTTATTATCATCTTAATCCCAAAACCTAATGAAGATAAACTTTAAAAAGAAAACTACAGGCCAATCTCTCTGATGAACACAGATGCAAAGATTCTCAACAAACTTTTAGCAAATCGGATTCAAAAACATATCAAAAAGATCATTCACGGGGATCAAGTAGGCTTTATCCCAGGCACACAAGGTTGATTCAACATAGGCAAATCAATAAATGCAATTCACCATATAAACCAGTCCAAAGTCCAAGACCACATGATACTCTTGATAGATGCAGAAAAAGCTTTTGACAAAATCCAACAGCCTTTTTTGATCAATACCCTAGAGACAGTTGGAATGGAAGGAACCTTTATCAATATAATAAAAGCGGCATACAACAAGTCCACAGCAAGGATTATACTCAATGGGGGAAAAACTTGAAGCATCATTCCCGCTTCAATCAGGAACTATCAAGGCTGTCCACTCTCAACGCTTCTTTTTATTATTATTATTATTTTTCCGCTAATACAAACTTAACAGGTACACCGGTCCCCTCCTTCCCTCCACCTCCCCCCGATCCCCCTGCTGCCCCCTCCCCTCCCCCTTCCCTCCCCATCCTCCAATGCCTCCCCTCCCAATTCCCAGAGCATCCTTTACTGTACATGCCAAACTCTCCTCTGTGTCCTCCTCTCCAATGAGGTACAAGGACCCAGGGGCATTTCCCAGAACCCTTTCCTGTGTTCCCCTTAAGCTTAGGAACACTAGTGCGACTGTCAGTACCTAGTCTCCAAAGATCCTCGTGCCTTTAGTCCATGTTAGACTTTGTGGGGTCCATAATGTGTTGGACATTGCGCAGGTCATGGGAAGTGCTATTATGATTTCTTCGGCCCTAACTTGTGTGGAGTATCTTGTATATCATTACTCCTCCTATCCTTGTGCTCTTACAATCTTACTGCCCCCTCTTCTGCAAATTTCCCTGAGCTTCAGGATGGGGAGAGATAAGGCTGGCCCAATTCCAGGTGGTTGATATAGAGTCTCTGATGTTCCAAATTATGGTTTGTTGATTTCTTTTTCAGTTTTGCTGCTCCTGCAATGCCCTTGGCTCCATCCTGATGGGTATTGGATGTCACCCCCTGGCCAGAGATAAAAACCTGTTAAATTAGAGTCTTGTTAAAAAGTAGATGGAATAAAAGTAGGAGATTGCAGTGAGGGAGGGGTCAATCACCCATTTTCCACATGGTTACTTTCTATCTGCCAGACTATATGCCCTCCCCTTCTGGTGAGATCATATCCCATCAGTTGCAAATGATCAGAAAGGAAAGTCTGTGAACTTAACCAGATGTCTCATTACTTACTTGCAGTCCTTGATGGTGGCCTATTTTCTCTGCTGTAACATGGTCCCCTCTCTCCTTGTTTCTGATGGGGCCCTCCTTCCCCATCCCTTCTGTTTATAATCTTTACAATTACTGTAGATATTACAGAGATTTGTCTTTGAGTGTCTCTAAGTGAGTTTGGTACTAGGATCCACCTATTAGGGAGTACATGCGGTGCTTAATTTTCCATGTCTGGGATACTTCACTCAATAAAATTTTTTCTAATTCCACCCATTTCCTGGCAAATTGCATTAATTCATCATTTTTGATGGCTGAGTAGTATTCCATTGTATAAATGTACCACATTTTCCTTATCCAGCAGTCAACTGTTGGACATTTCGGCTTTCCATAACTTTGCTCTTATAAACAGCGATGCTATGAACATGGTTATGGTTGTGCTACCGAGGTGAATTTTTGCTGTATGGGTGGTTATTCCCAAAAATGGTATAGCAGGGTAATATGGCATTTCAATCTTTGACTTCTTTAAGAATCACCTGACGGCTCGCCAGAGTGGTTGTATGAGCCTGCATTCCCACCAGCAATGTAGGAAGGAGAGTTTCCCTCTCCCCACATCCTCTCCAGCATTGGTTGTTGTTTGTATTGTGAATTTTTGCCATCCTGACTGGGGAGAGATGATATCTCAGGGAAGTTTTGATTTGCATTTCCCTGATGGGTAAGGATGTGGAGCATTTTTTAAAATATTTGTATATATTTTAATTTCATCCTTGGTAAATTTTCTTTTAAGTTCCAAGGCCCATTTTTTAATTGGCTCATTTATTTCCTTGGTGTTTAGTTTTCTAAGTTCTTTGCACTCTCACCACTTCTGTTCCATACTGTATGGGAAGTCTTAGCTGCAGCCATAAGATAAGAAAGGGACATAAAAGGGATTCAAATCAGCAAGGAAGAAGTCAAGTTATCTCTGTTTGCAGATGACATGATTTATACCTGAGTGATCCCAAAAACTCCACCAGGAAGCTCCTGAAACTAATAATACAGAAGTTCAGCAGGGTGGCAGGATACAAAATAAATGTGCAAAAATCAGTCCTTCCTATATGCACAGAATGATAGAAGTGAAAAGGCCCTGAGAGAAACAATGCCATTTACTATAGCCCCTAAAAAAATGAAATACCTTGGTATAAACTTAACCAAGGAAGTAAGAGACCTTTATAATGAAAATCTTAAAACCCTAAAGAAAGAAATTGTAGAAGAAACCAGAAGGTGGAAAGACCTCCCATGTTCCTGAAGTGGCAGAATCAATATCATAAAAATGACCATGCTACCAAAGGCAATATACAGGTTCAATAATATACCAATTAAATCCCAAAGCAATTCTTTAAAGAAGTTGACCAAACGATCTCAAAATTCATATGGAGGCACAAAAGACCCAGGATAGCAAAAATTGTCCTGAATAACAAAAAAAACTGCTGGAGGTATCACCACACCAAACCTTAGTCTATACTACAAATCCATAGTTTTAAAAACAGCCAGGTATTAGCTCCAAAATACACACACAGATCACTGGATAAGGGTTGAAGACCCAGATATAAGCCCACACAACTACAGCCATTTGATCTTTGACAAAGCGGCCCAAAAAATCCAATGGAAAAAGAACAGCATCTTCAACAAATGGTGCTGGCAAAACTGGATCTCCATATGCAGAAGATTAAAACTGGACCAGTACTTCTCACCATGTACAAGAATTAATTCCAAATGGACCAAGGACCTCGATATAAGGCCAGAGACTATAAAAACCATAGTTGAAAGGTAGGGAAATACCTCGAGCTGATTGGACTAGGCCAACACTTCTTAAACAGACATCCAATGGCACAGTCCCTACAACCAACACTCAACAGATGGGATCTTGTGAAATTAAAGAGCTTCTGTTCAGATAAAGAGATTGTAACTTGAGCACAATGGCAACCCACAGAATTGGAGAAAATCTTCACTAACCACATATCTGATAGAGCTCTATTATCCAGAGTGCACAAAGAACTTAGAAAACTAAACACCAAGGAAACAAATGGCCCAATTAAAAAATGGGCCCTGGAACTTAAAAGAAACTTTACCAGAGATAAACTTAAAACGTCAAACAAATATCTTAAAAAATTCTCCACATCCTTACTTCCCTGAGGGAGAGATTAGGCTGGCCAAGTTTCAGGTGGTTGATATAGAGTCTCTGATGTTCCAAATTATGGTTTGTTGATTTTTTTTTTCAGTTTTCCTGCTCCTGCAATGCCCTTGGCTCCAACCCGATGGGTATTGGATGTCACCCCCTGGCCAGAGATAAAAACATGTTAAAATCAAATCTTCCCTGCAAATCAAAACTTCCCTGAGACATCATCTCACACCGGTCAGGATGGCAAAAGTCCACAATACAAACACCGCCAAATGCTGGAGAGGATGTGGAGAGAGGGAAACTCTCCTTCCTACATTGCCGGTGGAAATGCAGACTCATACAACCACTCTGGCAAGCCGTCTGGCAATTCTTAAAGAAAGTAAAGATTGAAATGCCATATGACCTTGCTCTTCCACTTTTGGGAATAACCCCCCCATACAGCAAAAATTCACCTCGATAGCACAAGCTCGACCATGTTCATAACAGCACTGTTTACAATAACAAAGTCATGGAATCAACCAAATGTCCAACAATTGAGGACTGGATGAGGAAATTGTGGTACATTCATCAAAAATGATGAATTAATGCAATTTGCCAGGAAATGGGTGGAATTAGAAAAAATTTTATTGAGTGAAGTATCCCAGACATGGAAAATTAAGCACCGCATGTACTCCCTAATAGGTGGATCCTAGTACCAAATCCACTTAGAGACACTCAAAGATAAATCTCTGTAATACCTACAATTACTTTACAATTGCCTACAGTAATTGTAAAGATTATAAACAGAAGGGATGGGGAAGGAGGGCCCTACCAGAAACAAGGAAAGAGGGGACCATGTTACAGCAGAGAAAATAGGCCATCATCAAGGACTGCAAGTAAGTAATGAGACATCTGGTTAAGTTCACAGACTTTCCTTTCTGATCATTTGCAACTGATAAGGAATGATCTCACCAGAAGGGGAGGGCATATAGTCTGGCAGATAGAAAATAACCATGTGGAAAATGGGTGATTGACCAGTCCCTCACTGCAATCTCCCACTTTTATTCCATCTACCTTTGAATATACTCTTTTAACAAGACTCTAATTTAACAGGTTTTTATCTCTGGCCAGGGGGTCAATTCCAATACCCATTGGGTTGGAGCCAAGGGCATTGCAGGAGCAGCAAAACTGAAAAAAAAATCAACAAACCATAATTTGGAACATCAGAGACTCTACATCAACCACCTGGAACTTGGCCAGCCTTATCTCTTCCCCATCCTGAAGCTCAGGGAAATTTGCGGAAAAGGGGCGGTAAGATTGTAAGAGCACAAGGATAGGAGGAGTAATGATATACAAGATACTCCACACAAGTAAGGGCCGAAGCAATCATAATAGGACTTTGCATGACCTGTGCTATGTCCAACACATTATTGACCCCACAAAGTCAAGCATGAATTAAAGGCACTAGGATCCTTGGAGACTAGGTACTGACAGTCACAGTAGTGTTCCTATGCTTAAGGGGAACACAGGAAAGGGTTCTGGGATATGCCCCTGGGTCCTTGCACCTCATTGGAGAGGAGGACCCAGAGGAGAGTTTGGCATGCACAGTAAAGGATGCTCCGGGGATGGGGGGGAGGCACTGGGGGATAGGGAGGGAGGAGGGAGCGAAGAGGGAGAGCAGGGGGTCTGGCGATGGTGGAGGAAGGGAGGGGACTGGTGTACATGTTAAGTTTGCATGACTGGAAATTTTAAAAAAAGACTAACAAACAACAAAAATTAAAAAATTAAAAAAGGAATATATTGTGATCATCCTTGAGATGAAAGTATGCATCTTTGACCTATTTATAATCTATCTTTAAAATACATTTTAAAACAGAGATTCCATTCATATGATAAAGGATTAATAACTTTGATATTTATATTAGTATGCATTTTAAAATTAAAAAGTAGTAAAGCACATAATATGCATTTATTGGAGAAAACCTCAGCACAAACTGTGAAAATTTTAAAAAGTTGCAAAGAATTAGTGTTTTAATGTTACAGTTGTTTATAAAATGAGCAGACTAGATTCTCTAATAAATTCTTATTTAATTTTGTTGAATTATATATTATCCACACAAAAATCTCCTTAAATGTAAAGACTTAGGTGAATGAAAGAACAGAAAAACACTATTTGAATATCTCCAATACAATGTATGATATATTATTAGTGGAAAAAAAAGCACACCCACCCTGCAGTTTGCATCCCAGGATATCTATGAATGTGGCCCAACTAGAAAACAAAAACCGGCTTGAAATCTTGAGACACTGTGCTATTTGTTTTTATTACATTCTGCAGTTTGGGGGCATGAATATCATATCACAACATCAAAAGTTTGGACATGCCTGTGAGTCTAACACATTCCCAAGACCATGTACAATTTGGGCAGGATTACATGTAGTTGAGAGGCAGATACAGGAGTTGGGAAGAGGCTGAAATCTCTAATAGGGATCTAATGACCATTTCCCCTTCCTTCTATGAGGAAATATCAACAGACCCAGTCTAATGAGGGTCTTTTCTAGATAATCACAGTGGCTACGATTAACATAGTAGTGATCATGCTAGCAATGACTGTGTTAAAGCAATCAAACTATATCTGTAAAATAACTATATTCACTAATCATAGTAAGATTGCACTTGAATTTCCTGTAACAAAAAAGAAACTGATGATCTCAATATCATAGAAGAAAGCATCCAGTAAAGATATTTTATAAGCAGGTCTTAATTAAAATTCCTATTTTTTTCATTTTTAATAAAAGTTTGCTTCCACCTACTTCCGACACACTAATCTTTTGTCATCTGTGACCCGTGAAAATTTATTTCCATTCTGACAATGTCCACACTCAAGTCTTCACAACCAGTGATCCATTACGAATACAAATCATTTTAAAACACTTGGATAAGAATATATCTAAGCATCAAAATAATTAACACACCAAACAGGAAAAAAGTTGTTTATCTTTTCCACAAAATACACATACTACTAAAAACGTAACATTCTGGGCACATCCAGTACTAACTGAGAAAGTCATTTGAAGAGACAATGGAATAGAGCAAAACAGTCAGCAAACTGAAAACTGAATACATTGAGTTCTAGTTGTCACCTTTCCATTAGCAAAGTTATGACAAAGTAAAAGTAAAAAAAAAAATCAATAGATTAACATCAATTCCAATTTGATTCCTTCATCAAAAGTTTTTAAGTCATCTTTTAAACAAAGATGGTTCCCTTTAATGAAAGCTCATCATACTAGAACTTTTTTAAATTAAATAATTTTTCATTCAGAAACTAACATTTACCAATAGTATGCACCAGAGTTTTCTGTATCATTTTAATTAATCAACAGAACAATTTTACAAAATAGAATTATTATTGACTTATTTTGTAACTAACAGTGTTCAGACAAAATAAGGTTAGGTACTGGCCTCAAAAAACAGCTAATCAGGTGAGTTCAACCAAGGCTATGTGATTTAATATCACATGTAGTCACCATACTGCCTGTCAACAATACATTCTTAAATATTATCAGATGCAATGTACAGAAGCAAATATTTTGCATAATAATTTTATATTTCACATATATAATCATGAACTGTTTCCTAAAGAATATTTACATGTAATATAAGCTAATAATGTTTTTATTCTTCTGTATGCATATTTTGAAGTTCTGTTTGCAGCTTCCTAAATAGATTTCACAGATTACTAATAAATTACAATTAAATTTTAACAAGTTGTTATTTCTAAGTTAGTAATTATGCAGTGGTCTGAAATCAGTTGAGTGGGGAGACAAGAGAATTCAATCATAAAAAATCAACCTTTGAAAAAAGACAAATTTGGGGGGGGCATATAGGTTACATGATAGAAAGTAGTCATTTTGCAAATGGGTGATTGACCCCTCTCTCACCGCCACCTCTTTTTATTCCATCTACCATTGAATATATTCTTATAACAAGATTCTAATTTAACAGGTTTTTATCTCTGGCCAGGGGGCGAATTCCAATACCCATCAGGATGGAGCCAAAGGCATTGCAGGGGCCGCAAAACCGAAAAATAATCAACAAACCATAATTTGGAACATCAGAGACTCTATATCAACCACATCGAACTGCGCCAGCCTAATCTCTCCCCATCCTGAAGCTCAGGGAAATTTGCAGAAGAGGGGGTGGTAAAATTGTAAGAGCACAAGGATGGGAAGAGTAATGATATGCAAGATACTCCACACAAGTTAGGGCCGAAGAAATCATAACAGGACTTTGCATGACCTGCGCTATGTTTAACATATTATTGACCCCACAAAGTCTAGCATGGACTAAAGGCACTAGGATCCTTGGAGGCTAGGGACTGACAGTCATAGTAGTGTCAGGAAAGGGTTCTGGGATATGCCCCTGGTTCCTTGCACCTCATCGGAGAGGAGGACCCAGAGGAGAGTTTGGCATGCACAGTAAAGGATGATCTGGGGATTGGGGGGCAGAGGCACTGGGGGATGGGGAAGGAAGGGAGAGGGGAGGAAGGAGCAGGGAAGTTGGGGGGAGGTGTAGGGAAGGAGGGGACCGGTGTACCTGTTAAGTTTGTATGAGCAGAAATAATAATAATAAAAATTAAACAAAAAAAAAGAAAAAAGACAAATTCAATACAAATCCCTAATTTTGCTATTTGCACAAACTGTAGCATGTTACTTGACTTTTCATGATTTATTTTCTTGTCAGTTCCATAATTTGCAAGGACTTGTTATGAGATTATGTGACTTAAACCTACCTGAGATAAGCAGCTCTTGGATTATGTCATGGTGAGACTTGACAAACTGCAGTTAAAAATACAAAATATAAATTTAGCAAAGTTATATTCACCCAACTGGGCAGATTATATCCCATAGGTCTACATGTCTCAGTATCTAGCATAATTTTAAAAGTTAAATTGTTTAATTTAATACTACAGCCTTTACTCATAAATGAAAATGAGATTAAGTAACTTTTCATAAATGCCCACTTTTCTACACTAGTGGCAGTCATATTATATCTATTCATCTTGTTCAGATAATTATAACAACACATACTTACAAAGCCTAAATTATATGAGCACTTTTGTTACATTTAAGCAGTCCAGTTCTTTATAAGTACAGAAAAACTTAAGTAATATCATAGAGTTAATACACTAAATAGTACAAATAAATGCGTATAATATCTTTAAACAAAATTATACATCTAGAAAAGAAATAAAATTAAGCCTAATGAATTCTGAGGAGTCGTTCCTTAACTCTGTATTTCCCATGACTAAATCTTTTTGTTGTTTTTTTCAAACCTTAAAGTTTTTGTTTTTGATTTTGTTTCCTACATATTCTATTCTTCTTCCAGAGCCCAGGAGATGTTTCTGTGGGTAAATTTATTGGGGAACAAGCTTGGCAACCTGAGTTCAATCCCTACAGTCCGCTTGGCGGAGGGAGAGAACCAATCTCCAAAAGTTATTCTCTGACCTCCACATTTGCATTTTCTTTCTCTATCTAGGTGTATATACATATATCCCTCTTCCTCTCCCTATCCCTCTTCTCTCTCTCTTTCTATTCTCTCTCTATGTATGTGTGTGTGAGACAGAGACAGAGAGAGAAGATAAATCCTGCTTCTGAAATAAAAGTTTTCCCAAATAATTGATCTTAATGTAACTTCAGTTCCAATATATATGCCTAGACATAGAATCTCCAGGTTCAACACCACTTTACAATGGTTCTCAAATATGATTTTATTTTATAAGATTTGGGGTGTTTTAAAAGTTCTCTTCCTTCTCTTTAGACCCCAAACTATTCTAGAACAGGGTCTGAGCATTTACACTTTTTAAAGCTCCCTAAATACTGTGCAAGTTTGAGAACATCCTACTGCATCAATCCAGTGGTTGGTGTTGGGCAGTTGTTATACAAAGTTTGTTGCTAAAATAAAGTAGAAAATACAAGAGAAACCACACTTAACATGAGATGATCTATTACAATTTAGTGGACTAGAATAACTTGTAGCTTGTAATTTTCAAAATAAAAAGGAAAAGCTGCACCATGGATCCCAGTTTAATTCTGTGACATTATGGAATAATGATTTATCATACAGGTTTCCTTAAAAATTCCCACATGAGCTGACTCTCCTCACATGTGAAAATTAAGTCCAGAAGAGGACTGCCAAACTGGCACTGATGAGTTTCCTAGCTTTGTTTGTGAAACTTCAACCCAGAGGTTATTCTACCTTCCAACCATAGAATTTTGATTGCCAATAAAACTCTGTTGTGACAAATATAAGGCATGAGATCCCTTGCTGTTTCTCTTTCACCTGTAGCTGTTTCTCTTTCACCTGTAGCATATGAAACGTGACTTATAAGAGTCATTCTGACCTGCAGATTGAAAAGGATCTTCTAACCACAGTAGGTACTTGCAAACCCAAAGAACATTTAATTTAATACTATATTTTCTTAACTTTTATAGATAGAATTTTAATGGACTGTTTACAGAACATGCATTTCATCATCAAAAGAATAAGTGCATTACATGAAATTAGAGATCACAGAATTAAATTCTGAAATGCATTACAAGTCCTAGTAAAGCATTGAAGTTGATCATTCAGAACAGTTGGTCCACTCAAGCCCACGTTCTCCTTGAAACTTTTCAAGCTTCATAATAAGAAACTGCTCTCTCTTATTGTTGTATGCCAGAAGAAAATTATTTTAAAGTAGATATTTAAAAATAATTTTGCTCTTGCATTTAAATTTCAAAAAATCTTAGGAAAAAATAATGCTTGAAAATCATCCATATTTACTTGCACACAAGTTAGTATCCAATTTAAAGTTTGCATTCTCTGGTTCCCACACTTATGGACAGAGTTATTTTCGAAAACCTTATACCATCAAGCACTTGAAATGAATCATAAATTTTGAGATACCTATAAGGAAAAAAGATACCGCAAAACTATGTTCTGTTCCAGTCTTTGATTTACAATAGATGGATATAAGAAAGCAGATTTCACCCTTTTCGCCCCACACCACTCCGCCGGTCGGGACGCGCACGCGCGATCCAGCCGGGCCTCACCGCGCGCTCTAGGAACCCAGGTCAGCCCACAGGGACCCGACTCCGACTCCCACCATCCAGCCGGAGCCGTGCGGGGGCCTAGGGACGAGGAGGACCTCACCCTGCGCCCGGGCCCCGCCCCAGCTTCACTCGGGTTAAATAGCTCCACGCCGACGCGCCCATCGTCCCTTTTCACCCCACCCCGCTCCGGCAGTAGGGACATGCACGGGGTCCACCCGGGCCTCACCCCGTGCCCTAGGTAGGTCCCCGTTCGGGCCCCGCCCACCAGTACCCCAGGCCAAATAATTCAGTTTAGTGAAAATGAGAGATCTTAAGAGTTAAAATGACAATGCCAAAGTCAAAGTGCAAATCCATGAGAAGCAACACTCAAGTAAACAAAATTTCCCACTGAAGAAATTAATCCCATAATGCTAGACTCCAACAAGAACAAACCCGCGGAAAAAGGCCAAGAAAGCCTGACCCAGAATAACGACTTTCAAAATATGATCATTACCATGTTCAATACTATGAAAGAGGAAATCAGGGAGGAATTACATAATCGAATCAATCGCTTTGAAGAGGAACACAACAGACATCTGGAGGAGTTGAGAAAAACAGTGCAAGAAACAAAAAGTGGCATAGAACAGTTAAAACAAACTCAAGCAGAGTTTAAAACTGAGCTAAAAGACAAGTTATCTTCAACCCAGAACGCCACAGAGAGTCTTATCAACAGAACTAATGAAGCAGAAAACAGAATTTCAGACCTTGAAGATAAAGTGGGAGTACTAACCAGCTCAATAGAAGAGGTGGTTAAAGCCAAAAAGATACTTGAGAGAAATATCCAAGAGATATGGGACACCCTGAAGAAGCCTAACATGCGTATTCATGGAATACCGGAGCAAGAATCTCAAAATACCACCCCTGAGGAAATTTTTCAAACGATCATCAAGGAAAACTTTCCTCATCTAAAAAAAGAGAGGCCCATCCATATACAAGAGGCATTCCGCACCCCAAACAGATACGACCAAAATAGAAGCACACTGAGGCAAATTATAGTTAAAACACTCCATATTCAAGATAAAGAACTGGTGCTGAGAGCTTCAAGGGAGAAAAAACAAGTCACTTTTAAAGGCAAACCTATTAAAATAACAAATGACTTCTCAGTCGAAACAGTAAAAGCAAGAAGAGCTTGAAGAGACATACTTCAAGTATTGAATAAGCAAAAATGTCAACCCAGGCTGATTTACCCTGCAAAACTATCAGTCATGATCGAGGGAGAAAGAAAAATTTTCCAGCACAAAGACAACTTGAAGGGATACATGGCCACCAAACCAGGCCTTCAAAAACTGCTAGAAATGATACTCAAGCATGAAGAAAAAAACAGGCATATCCAGGAGAACAGAAGGCAAATATAACACCATTAAAAGCGAAGCAATATACTTATAAAAGCTACTAAACATAATAAATGTCTGGAATTAACAATAGTTTCTCCATTATAACACTAAATGTTAATGGACTTAATTCACCGATCAAGAGACACAGATTACAAACTTGGATTAAAAATCACAATCCATCAATCTGTTGCCTGCAGGAAACCCATCTCACCACAAAAGCTCTAAAAATAAAAGGCTGGTCAACAATTCTACAAGCAAATGGAAGCAGAAAACAGGCAGGGGTAGCCATTATGCTATCAGACAAAGTGGATTTCAAACCAAAAAAAATTATAAGAGACACGGATGGATACTACATTTTAGTCACAGGCACAATTCACCAGGAAGACCTCACAATCCTGAACATATATGCACCCAATACGGGCCCCTCCACATTCATTAAGAAAACCCTACAGCGTCTAAAGCAAGAAATCAACCCCCAAACGATAATTCTTGGGGACTTCAACACCGCCCTCTCTACATGGGATAGATCAACAGGTCAAAAGCTTAACAGAGACACTTTGGAACTTAATCAAACCCTGAAAGAAATGGACCTCACAGATTTCTATCGAACTTTTCACCCACGCACCAAAGAATACACATTTTTCTCAGCAGCACACGGAACTTTCTCCAAAATAGATCACATATTGGGCCACAAAATGAATCTACACATATACAAGAAAGTTGAAATTCTAACCTGTGCCCTATCAGACCACCACGGCCTAAAGCTGGACATCCACAACACATCAAACAAGAGAAAATACACTAACTCCTGGAAACTTAACACTATGATGCTGAATGAGAACTGGATTCAGGAAGAAATTAAAAAGGAAATTCAAGATTTCCTGAAAGTGAATGATAACGAAAATACAACTTACCAAAATCTCTGGGACACAATGAAAGCTGTTCTAAGAGGTAAGTTCATAGCTCTTAATGCCCACGTCAAAAAAATGGAAACATCAGAAATAAACAACTTAACAATGCAGCTTAAAGCTTTAGAGAAACTAGAGCAATCTGATCCCAAAAGCAGTAGAAGAGAAGAGATTAGCAAAATAAGGGGAGAAATATCTGAAATCGAGACTAAGAAAACAATAGAAAAAATCAACCAATCAAAAAGCTGGTTCTTTGAAAAAATCAACAAGATTGATACACCCCTAGCTAAACTAACCAAAAGCAAGAGAGAGAAAACCCAAATTAACAAAATTAGAAATGAATATGGAGTTATCACTACTGATACCCAAGAAATCCAGACAATTATAACATCATATTTCAAAAACTTATACTCTGTGAAGTTTGACAACACAAAAGAGATGGATGAATTTCTAAGTAAACACAACTTACCTAAATTGAATCAGGAAGTTGTGAATTATTTAAATAGTCCTATAACATATAAGGAAATTGAGGAAGTAATCTCGAATCTTCCCACCCAAAAATGTCCTGGACCAGATGGATTCAGCACAGAGTTCTACCAGACATTTAAGGACTTAATAACACCAATACTCCTTAAACTGTTCCATCAAATAGCAAAGGAAGGAACACTACCAAATTCCTTCTATGAAGCTAATATCGTTTTAATCCCAAAACCTAATAAACATTCACTTAAAAAAGAAAATTATAGGCCGATCTCCCTGATGAACACAGACGCAAAGATTCTCAACAAAGTCTTAGCAAATCGGATTCAAAAACATATCAAAAAGATCATTCATGGGGACCAAGTAGGCTTCATCCCCGGCACACAAGGTTGGTTCAAAATACGCAAGTCAATAAATGTAATTCATCATGTAAACCAGTCCAAAGTCCAAGAACACATGATACTCTCGATAGATGCAGAAAAAGCTTTTGACAAGATCCAACAGCCTTTTATGATCAAAACGCTAGAGACAGTAGGAATGGAAGGAACCTTTATCAATATAATAAAAGCTGTATACAACAAGCCCACAGCAAGGATTATGCTCAATGGGGAACAATTGGAAGCATTCCCACTTCGATCAGGAACTAGACAAGGCTGTCCACTCTCACCACTTCTATTCAATATTGTACTTGAGGTCTTAGCTGAAGCCATAAGACAAGAAAGGGAAATAAGAGGGATTCAAATTGGCAAGGAAGAAATCAAGCTATCACTATTTGCAGATGACATGATCTTATACCTGAGGGATCCCAAAAACTCCACCAGGAAGCTCCTGGAACTAATTGAGAAGTTCAGCAGGGTGGCAGGATACAAAATAAATGTGCAAAAATCAGAGGCCTTCCTATATGCCAAGAATGAAAGAAGTGAAAAAGCCTTGAGAGAAACCATGCCATTTACTATAACCCCTAAAAAAATGAAATACCTTGGTATAAACCTAACTAAGGAGATAAAAGACCTTTACAATGAAAACTTTAAAACCCTAAAGAAAGAAATTGCAGAAGACACCAGAAGGTGGAAAGACCTCCCTTGTTCCTGGATTGGCAGAATCAACATCGTAAAAATGACCATCCTACCAAAGGCAATATACAGATTCAATGCTATACCAATCAAAATCCCAAAGCAATTCTTCAAAGAAGTTGACCAAACAATCTCAAAGTTCATATGGAGGCACAAAAGACCCAGGATAGCAAAAACAATCCTGAGTAACAAAAACAGAGCTGGAGGTATTACCATACCAAACCTAAGTCTATACTACAAATCCATAGTTATAAAGACAGCCTGGTACTGGCTCCAAAATAGACACACAGATCAATGGATAAAGATTGAAGACCCAGATATAAGCCCACAAAGTTACAGCCATTTGGTCTTTGACAAAGGGGCCCAAAGAATCCAATGGAAAAAGAACAGCATCTTCAACAAATGGTGCTGGCAAAACTGGATCTCCACATGCAGAAGATTAAAGGTGGACCCGTACTTGTCACCACGTACAAGACTTAATTCCAAATGGATCAAGGACCTTGATATCAGGCCAGAGACTATAAAAACCATAGTTGAAAGGATAGGGAACTCCCTCGAGCTAATTGGGCTAGGCCAACACTTCCTAAACAGACATCCAATGGCACAGTCACTGCTACCAACTCTCAACAGTTGGGATCTTGTGAAATTAAAGAGCTTCTGTTCAGATAGAGAGATTGTCACACGAGCTCAAAGGCAACCCACAGAATGGGAGAAAATCTTCACTAACCACATATCTGACAGAGCTCTACTGTCCAGAGTGCACAAAGAACTTAGAAAATTAAACTCCAAGGAAAACACTGGCCCAATTAAAAAATGGGCCCTGGAACTTCAAAGAAACTTTACCAGGGATGAAATTAAAATGTCTAACAATTATCTTAAAAAATGCTCCACTTCCTTAGCCATCAGGGAAATGCAAATCAAAACTTCCCTGAGATATCATCTCACCCCGGTCAGGATGGCAAAAATCCACAATACAAACAACGACAAATGCTGGAGAGGATGTGGAGAGAGGGGAACTCTCCTACATTGTTGGTGGGAATGCAGGCTCATACAGCCACTCTGGCGAACCGTCTGGAGATTCTTAAAGAAATTAAAGATTGAAATGCCGTATGACCCTGCTATCCCACTTTTGGGAATAACCCCCCATGCAGCAGAGGTTCGCCTCGATAGCACAAGCTCGACCATGTTCATAGCAGCACTGTTTACAATAGCAAAGTCATGGAATCAAACTAAATGTCCAACAGTTGACGAGTGGATAAGGAAACTGTGGTACATCTATACAATGGAGTACTACTCAGCCATCAAAAATGATGAATTACTGGAATTTGCTGGGAAATGGATGTCATTAGAAAGAATTATATTAAGTGAAGTATCCCAAACCCAGAAAATTAAGCGCCGTATGTACTCCCTAATAGGTGGCTCCTAGTACCAAACTCACCCAGCCCACATTGAGACACTCAAAAGTAAACCTATGTAACACAGTAATTGCAAGGATTATGAACAAGAGAGATGGGGTAGGAGGGCCACACCAGAAACAAGGAGAGAGGAGACCATGTTACAGCAGAGAAAATAGGCCTCCATCAAGGTCTGCAAGTAAGTAATGAGAAACCTGGTTAAGTTCACAGACGTTCTTTCCTGATCTCACCAGAAGGGGAGGGCATATAGTCTAGCAGATAAAAAGTAATCATTTTGCAATGGGTGATGGACCCCTCCCTCAGTGAGGTTTCCTACTCTTATTACATCTACCCTTGAATGTGCTATTACAACAAGACTCCAGTTTAACAGCTTTTTGTCTCTGGCCAGGGGGTGACATACAGTGCCCAGCAGAATGGAGTGAAGGGAATTGCAGGAGCAGCAAAACTGCAAAAGAAAATCAACAAACCACAATCCAGAACTTCAGAGACTCTATATCAATCACATAGAACTAGGACAGCCTAATCTCTCCCCATCCTGGAACTCAGGGACATTTGCGGAAGAGGGGGCGGTAAGAGTGTAAGAGCAAAAGGATGGGAGGAGCAACGATTTGCAAGATTCTCAACAATAGTTGGGGCCAAAGCAATCATAATGGGACTTTGCATGCCCTGCGCAATGTCCAGCGCACTGTTGCCCTCATAAAGTCTAGCATCTGTTAAGGGCACTGAGACCCCTGGAAGCAAGGGATTGACAGCCATAGTAGTGATCTTATGCTTAAGGGGAACAAGAGAAAGGGCTTATGGAAATGCCACTGGGTCCTTATATGTCATTGGAGAGGAGGACCCAGAGGAGAGTTAGGCGTACACAATAAAGGACTCTCTGGGAATTGGGGGGGAGGCACTGGGGGAAGGGGAGGGTGAGGAGGGGGGAGGGAGGGAACTGGTAAAAAATTTTAAAATGTATAATTAAATTTTTAATAAAAAAAAAGAAAGCAGATTTCAGACCACTCATATTTGTAAACCAAAATAATTTAGTAGAATATGGTCAAAGCTAAGATATATATATACATATATATATATACATATATAAAGTGATGCCTTTCCCTTTGACTATACCTTAAAGGATCATTAATTCTTTTTCCTTATTTTTGAGCTATCATGAGAAATTAATTTTATAATGTAATCTTCTTAAAAATTTAGTATTTCAAATATGTATGCAGAAACCTGTGTTATAAAACTGTTACATTTAAGCCCCCCACCCGGGAGCCGAGCTGCCCGGCCAGCAGCACCTGCGTGCAGCCGCCGGCTGTGCCCCCAGCCCCCCTCTGCGCCGAACCCCGACCAGCGCCCAGGTGAGAGACAGCCCCTCCCAGCCCAGCCCCCCACCCTGGAGCTGAGCCCCCCGGACAGGAGCACCCGCGCGTGGCCGCCAACTTAGCCTCGGGGCCCCACCCCGGACACCAGCCCCTCGTGCCCTCCCGCCCCCGCGCCCCTCCGCTCCCCCCCCCAAGGTCGCAGGTGAAGAATTCTGCCATCAACATCAGACCCTCTGCCTCTCTGGCCCACCGGGGACCTACGCACGTGGTCCACGGAAGACACACTGCTACTCAGAATTCAATAGAGTCCAAAGGAAACTCAAGCAAAACTCTAAGGAACCAAGAGAACACAGGCCATACATCTGGACTTCACTACAACCATTGTATCGCATGCGAGACTCTTCACATCCAGCCCAAAGATAAGTAAACCTTTTTTTTTTCTTTTCTCTCACCTTACTGATCCTTTCTAGTATCAATGTTGTAGGTCAGCTTCCTCATACAGCCACCCCAAAAACATACAACTCCAGGGAGTACACCACCCACCCTCACATTTCACCAAGACACTAGATCATAAAAGTGCACTACCATACTTATATTCATCCCCTGGTTACTTAACTGATGTACTAACATCCTAGTAGTCTCATCTAGGATATAAAAATACCAATACACAAACATACCCAATCCAAGGCAAGCACTAGTAACAACTGGCAGGTGTAACAATACCAACTACATCAGTTCAGTGAAAAACACACAGAAACTGAAAGGTCCTAAAAAACAAAACAACAATGTACAAGTCAAAGTACAGATCCATGAGAAACAAAACACAAGAAGAACAATCTCCCACCAAAAGAATCAATCCCATAACGATGGATTGTGACCAGAACAAATCCATAGAAAATAGCCATGAAAGCCAGACCCAACATAACGACTTTCAGAGTATGATCATTACCATGATTAATAATATGAAAGAGGAAATCCGAGAAGAGTTAAATAACCGTGTCAACCACTTTGAACAGGAACACAACAGGAACCTGGAGGAGTTGAGAAAAACAGTTCAAGAAACAAAAATAGGTATAGAGCAGGTAAAACAGTCTCAGGCAGAGTTTAAAATTGAACTAAGAGATAAGTTATCTTCAACCCAAAACTCAACAGAGAGTCTTATCAGCAGAACAAATGAGGCAGAAAATAGAATCCCAGATCTTGAAGACTAAGTAGGAGAATTAACCAGCTCAATGGAAGAGATTGTTAAAGCCAAAAAGATACTGGAGAGGAGCATTCAAGAGATATGGGACACCCTGAAGAAGCCTAACATGCGCATTCATGGAATACCAGAACAAGAATCCCAAAATACCACCCCTGAGGAAATTTTCCAAACGATCATCAAGGAAAACTTCCCACAACTAAAGAATGAGAGGCCTATCCAAATACAAGAGGCATTTCGCACTCCAAACAGATATGACCAAAATAGAAAATCGCCACGGCAAATAATACTCAAAACACTCCACATTCAAGACAAAGAAAGGGTGCTGAGAGTTTCAAGAGAAAAAAAGCAAGTCACTTTTAAAGGTAAACCTATTAGAATAACAAATGACTACTCAATGGAAACAGTAAAATCAAGAAGAGCTTGGAGAGACATACTTCAAGTATTAAATGAGCAAAAATGCCAACCCAGACTGATATACCCAGCAAAACTATCTGTCATGATTGAGGGAGAAAGAAAAGTTTTCCAGCACAAAGACAACTTTAAGGGATACATGTCTACCAAACCAGGCCTTCAAAAAATGCTAGAAATGATACTCAAGCTTGAAGAAAAGAACAAGCGTATCCAGGAGGACAGAAGGGAAGTATAATACCACCAAAATATAAATATCAAACAACATGCTTACAAAATCTACTAAACATAAAAAATGTCCAGAATTAAAAATAATTTCTCCATTATAACATTAAATGCCAAAGGCATTAACACACCGATTAAGAGACATAGATTACAGACTTTGAGGCTTTCCTGGGAAGAGGCTGGTTGGGCCCTGGGGCCCGTTTAGTTTCTCCGAGTGGGGAAATCTGTCTCCTGCTCGAGTTGCTATCGAGGCCCGAGAATCCGCAGCACCACCGCCAGCGGGCATGATGGGCAACTCTCCGAAGAGGCATAAACCACGGAAGAATGGATATCATTAATGTATTAAAAAGTGCATTGAAAGGAAAACAAGGAATCCAGGACCATCAGTATGAATCAGTCTAGATCTGTATCAGGTGGGAGTGGTGAAGAAGTCTCATTTCAAGACCATAATCAGCATGAAAATGAGAGAAGGTGGCAGCAGGAGCGTCTCCACAGAGAAGAAGCTTATTATCAGTTTATTGATGAACTCAACGATGAAGATTATCGGCTAATGAGGGACTATAATCTTTTAGGTACCCCTGGAGAAATAACATCAGAAGAACTACAGCAACGGCTAGATGGAGTAAAGGAACAACTAGCATCTCATCCTGACTTAAGAAAAGGGACAAGTGGCAGAGATTCAGAAATACCTAGAGAAAGTTTAAATGAAGAGTCTCTGCTAGAATGGCTGAACACTTTTTGGCGTACAGGAAATGCCAGTCGAAGTGGACAAAATGGGAATCAAACTTGGAGAGCTGTGAGTCGAACAAACCCAAACAATGGAGAATTTCGGTTTAGTCTGGAAGTCCACATAAATCATGACAGCAGAGGATTTGAAGTTCATGGAGAAGAGCCTATGGACATTTCTCAGTTAGATAATAGCAGAGATGATAGTCAACAAAGATCCACTAGTCCCGTGGCCAGTCGAACAAGAAGTCAGACCTCATCGAATTTCAGTGGTGGTAGTTCTAATATTCCAAGTTCAAGGGGGCAGAATTCAATGGAAAGGTCATTCCCAACACTGGGAAGACTAAGAAATGGGATTGGGAGAATAGTTGGCATTCCTAGAATGAGTGCTCCTCGTACTAATTTCAGTAGTCACACAAACCAATTGGGTGGGAGTGATCTCAGACCAAGAGAGAGGCAACGATTTGGAGCCGCACATGTTTGGGAAAACGGAGCTAGAACTAATGTCACAGTGAGGAACACAAACCAAAGATTAGAACCAATCAGATTACGTACTGTTCTCAGTAATCAAAGTCGTTCGCCAATTCATAGACATAGTGGCACTGTTTATCCTAATTCCCATAGGGAAAGTAGACCTTTACAGCAAACCATTAGAAGGTCTGGTAGAAGGAGAGGCATATCTCGAAACTTTTTAGACCGTGATAGAGATGGCAGAGGTACCACATATCCCCCATTCACTAATTCAAGACTTGTGTCAAGAATAACAGTAGAAGAAGGAGAAGAATCGAGCAGAGTCTCATCAGCTGTACGTCGACATCCAACAATTACTCTAGACCTTCAAGTGAGAAGGATTCATCCTGGAGAAAATAGAGACCAGGATAGTATTGCAAGTAGAACACGATCTAGAGTAGGGCTAGCCGAAAATACAGCTGGAAATAATAGTGGGGGCTTTCACCGAACTATTTCTCATTTGGAGCAGTTAGGTAGTCGAACTTATGTTAGTACCATAACAGTTCCTCTTCGAAGAATTTCTGAGAATGAGCTTGTTGAGCCATCTTCAGTGGCGCTTCAGTCTATTTTAAGGCAGATCATGACTGGGTTTGGAGAACTGAGTTCTCTAATGGAGGTTGAATCTGAATCAGAGAATCAGAGAAATAGCCAGAATTTACAAGAGATGCACTTTGAACCGAATAACTCAGGTACAGTTAATGACCACAGGCAGCACAGTGAAGGTTCTTCACAAAACAATATTGATATGCTAGATGTAAGTGAGACCAACCAGCCTCAGGCCCAAAACAGTGAAAACAGAGGAAGGAGGCAGTTGCAAAATGCAAACACTTTGGTTGAAACAGGAACATTACCTATTCTTCGCCTTGCTCACTTCTTACTAAATGAAGGTGATGGTGATCTAAGTCGTGGTTTAACCAAAGAGCAGATTGACAATCTTTCCACCAGGAACTATGAGCAAAATGGTATTGATAATGAACTAGGTAAAATATGTAGCATTTGTATCAGTGACTATGTAACTGGAAACAAGCTCAGGCAGTTACCTTGTATGCATGAATTTCACGTTCACTGTATTGATCGATGGCTGTCAGAGAACTGTACTTGTCCAGTTTGTCGGCAGCCTGTTTTAGGATTTGGAATAGCAAACAGTGTGTGAAATGATGGGATCTATTTAAATATTGTATTTTATTGGAGCTATGGAATCTATTTAAGTATTGTATTTTACTGGAGTTGAATAGTCAGGTACTCTTTTGCTGAGTTATTTAAGATGAGGTTACTGTACTGGGATGAAAAAATATAAAAATATCAAATTATAGTTTGAACTATTTTCTGCGTGCTTTTTTAACTTGTTAAGAAGGGGTCATTTATATAAATTTCAAATGCAAATGTTAAATTATCCAAATGTACAGAATAATATTGCTAGAACCAAATAACCTTCAAAATGTTTTTATTTTGGTAATTTTGTCATGCTAAGCACTTTTGTATCTGCATAACTCTAGGTTAAAATCAATATTCTTTTTCTTAATATTTTAGTAGACTTTACTTGGAGTTTCAGGGTTTCATAGGTTTAGTACCGTGTTTAGACATTGAAGTCTAAGTCTTTGTAAGAAAGTTTGGCTAAATATTTGCTAAATATACGTTACTTAAAATGATAATTTAACATATAGTATACCATATGTGCATATACAGATATATAATTTTGTGGTTAAGATATCCAGCCAAAAAGAACAAGTTTCAAAATTAAGTTTTTGGTTTATATTGCATATAGCACAAAGTTTAATAGTGACAAGATCACCTTTGAGAGATATAATTTTAAAATAGAGATAATTTACTGAAGTATCTGACAATCTGACTTAATTAGAGTAAGCAATATACAATATTGAACAAGTGCTTCTTTATTACTAAATGGAACATGGAAAACTTAGGGTGTAGGTTATTTGAGTTCAACCTTTTTGTAACTTTTTAAAAATACGAACAATTCTTTGGTCTAAATAGTGTATGCAATATGCATGGTTTCTTAAATTTAGTTTTAAAATCTAAAAACCATTAAAGTCTATAAAGAATGAAATGTGTAGAAAATATGTTAAGTACACTCGAAGGCCAAAAAGCTCCAACTAAGACACGAAAAACTCTTAAGAATGTTGACTTTATATAAACAAAATATACACTAAAGATCTATTTCTATCAATAAACATTTTAAAACAAAAAAAAAAGAGAGACATAGATTACAAACTTGGATTAAAAACCACAATCCAACAATCTGCTGCCTTCAGGAAACTCATCTTACCACAAAAGATAGGCACATCCTAAGAATGAAAGGCTGGTCCAAAATCTTGCAAGCTAATGGAACCAGGAAACAGGCAGGGGTAGCAATTATGCTTTCAGACAAAGTGGACTTCAAACCAAAGAAAATCATAAGAGACACAGATGGATACTATATTTTAGTCACAGGTACAATTCACCAGGAAGACTTCACAATACTGAACATATATGCACCCAATATGGGCCCCTCCACATTCATTAAGAAAACTCTACAGCTTCTAAAGCAAGAAATCAACCCCCAAATGATAATTCTCAGGGATTTCAACACTGCCCTCTCAACATGGGATAGATCAACAGTTCAAAAGCTTAACAGAGACACTTTGGAGCTTAACCAAACCCTTACTGAAATGGACCTTACAGATCTCTATCGAACTTTTCACCCACGCACCAAAGAATACACATTTTTCTCAGCAGCACAAGGAACTTTCTCCAAAATAGATCACATATTGGGCCACAAAATGAATCTACACAAGTACAAAAAAGTCGAAATTCTAGCCTGTGCCCTATCAGACCACCACGGCCTAAAGCTGGACATCCACAACAACACAACAAACAAGAGAAAATACACTAACTCCTGGAAACTTAACACTATGATGCTGAATGAGAACTGGATTCAGGAAGAAATTAAACAGGAAATTCAAGATTTCCTGAAAGTGAACGAAAATGAAAATAAAACTTACCAATATCTCTGGGATACAATGAAAGCTGTTCTAAGAGGTAAGTTCATAGCTTTTAATGCCTACATCGGAAAAATGGAAACATCAGAAATAAATAATTTAACGATGCAGCTTAAGGCTTTGGAGAAACTTGAGCAATCTGATCCCAAAAGTAGTAGAAGAGAGGAGATTAGCAAAATAAGGGGAGAAATATCTGAAATCGAGACTAACAAAACAATAGAAAAAAATCAACCAGTCAAAAAGCTGGTCCTTTGAAAAAATCAATAAGATTGATACACCCCTAGCTAAATTAACCAAAAGCAAGAGAGAGAAAACCCAAATTAACAAAATTAGAAATGAAAATGGAGTTATCACTACAGATATCCAAGAAATCCAGAGAATTATAACATCATATTTCAAAACCTTGTACTTTGTGAAGTTTGACAACACAAAAGAGATGGATGAATTTCTAAGTAAAAACAACCTACCTAAATTGAATCAGGAAGTTGTGAATTATTTAAATAGTCCTATAACATACAAGGAAATTGAATAAGTAATCTCAAATCTTCCCACCAAAAAATGTCCTGGGCCAGATGGATTCAGACAGAATTCTACCAGACATTTAAGGACTTAATAACACCAATACTCCTTAAACTGTTCCATCAAATAGAAAAGGAAGGAACACTACGAAATTCCTTCTATGAAGCTAATATCGTCTTAATCCCAAAACCTAATAAAGATTCACTTAAAAAAGAAAATTATAGGCCGATCTCTCTGATAAACACAGATGCAAAGATTCTCAACAAAGTCTTAGCAAATCGGATTCAAAAACATATCAAAAAGATCATTCACGGGGACCAAGTAGGCTTCATCCCCGGCACACAAGGTTGGTTCAAAATACGCAAGTCAATAAATGTAATTCATCATGTAAACCAGTCCAAAGTCCAAGACCACATGATACTCTCGATAGATGCAGAAAAAGCCTTTGACAAAATCCAACAGCCTTTTATGATCAAAACGCTAGAGACAGTAGGAATGGAAGGAACCTTTATCAATATAATAAAAGCTGTACACAACAAGCCCACAGCAAGGATTATGCTCAATGGGGAACAATTGGAAGCATTCCCACTTCGAGCAGGAACTAGAAAAGGCTGTCCACTCTCACCACTTCTATTCAATATTGTATTGAAGTCTTAGCTGAAACCATAAGACAAGAAAGGGACATAAAAGGGATTCAAATTGGCAAGGAAGAAGTCAAACTATCCCTATTTGCAGATGACATGATCTTATACCTGAGGGATCCCAAAAACTCCACCAGGAAGCTCCTGGAACTAATTGAGAAGTTCAGCAGGGTGGCAGGATACAAAATAAATGTGCAAAAATCAGAGGCCTTCCTATATGCCCAGAATGAAAGAAGTGAAAAAGCCTTGAGAGAAACCATCCAATTCACTATAGCCCCTAAAAAAATGAAATACCTTGGTATAAACCTAACCAAGGAGGTTAAAGACCTTTACAATGAAAACTTTAAAACCCTAAAGAAAGAAATAGCAGAAGACACCAGAAGGTGGAAAGACCTCCCATGTTCCTGGATTGGTAGAATCAACATTGTAAAAATGACCATCTTACCAAAGGCAATATACAGATTCAATGCTATACCAATCAAAATCCCAAAGCAATTCTTTAAAGAAGTTGACCAAATAATCTCAAAGTTCATATGGAGGCACAAAAGACCCAGGATAGCAAAGACAATCCTGAGTAACAAAAACACTGCTGGAGGTATTACCATACCAAATCTTAGTTTATACTACAAATCCATAGTTATAAAAACTGCCTGGTACTGGCTCCAAAATAGACACACAGATCAATGGATAAGGGTTGAAGATCCAGACATAAGCCCATAAAAATACAGCCATTTGGTCTTTGACAAAGGGGCCCAAAGAATCCAATGGAAAAAGAACAGCATCTTCAACAAATGGTGCTGGCAAAACTGGATCTCCACATGCAGAAGATTAAAAGCTGGACCCATACTTGTCACCATGTACAAGACTTAATTCCAAATGGTTCAAAGACCTTGATTTAAGGCCAGAGACTTTAAAAACCATAGTTGAAAGGATAGGGAACTCCGTCAAGCTGACTGGACTAGGCCAACACTTCCTAAACAGACATCCAATGGCACAGTCATTGCTACCAACTCTCAACAGTTGGGATCTTGTGAAATTAAAGAGCTTCTGTTCAGATAAAGAGATTGTAACACGAGCTCAAAGGCAACCCACAGAATGGGAGAAAATCTTCACTAACCACATATCTGACAGAGCTCTACTGTCCAGAGTGTACGAAGAACTTAGAAAACTAAACTCCAAGGAAAACACTGGCCCAATTAAAAAATGGGCCCTGGAACGTAAAAGAAACTTTACCAGGGATGAAATTAAAATGTCTAACAAATATCTGAAAAAATGCTCCACTTCCTTAGCCATCAGGGAAATGCAAATCAAAACTTCCCTGAGATATCATCTCACCCCGGTCAGGATGGCAAAAATCCACAATACAAACAACGACAAATGCTGGAGAGGATGTGGAGAGAGGGGAACTCTCCCACATTGTTGGTGGGAATGCAGGCTCATACAGCCACTCTGGCGAGCTGTCTGGAGATTCTTAAAGAAATTAAAGATTGAAATGCCGTATGACCCTGCTATCCCACTTTTGGGAATAACCCCCCATGCAGCAGAGGTTCGCCTCGATAGCACAAGCTTGACCATGTTCATAGCAGCACTGTTTACAATAGCAAAGTCATGGAATCAACCTAAATGTCCAACAGTTGACGAGTGGATAAGGAAAAGATGGTACATCTATACAATGGAGTACTACTCAGCCATCAAAAATGATGAATTACTGGAATTTGCTGGGAAATGGATGTCATTGGAAAGAATTATATTAAGTGAAGTATCCCAAACCCAGAAAATTAAGCGCCGTATGTACTCCCTAATAGGTGGCTCCTAGTACCAAACTCACCCAGCCCACATTGAGACACTCAAAAGTAAACCTATGTAACACAGTAATTGCAAGGATTATGAACAAGAGAGATGGGGTAGGAGGGCCACACCAGAAACAAGGAGAGAGGAGACCATGTTACAGCAGAGAAAATAGGCCTCCATCAAGGTCTGCAAGTAAGTAATGAGAAACCTGGTTAAGTTCACAGACGTTCTTTCCTGATCTCACCACAAGGGGAGAGCATATAGTCTAGCAGATAAAAAGTAATCATTTTGCAAATGGGTGATGGACCCCTACTCTTATTACATCTACCCTTGAATGTGCTATTATAACAAGACTCCAGTTTAACAGCTTTTTGTCTCTGGCCAGGGGGTGACATACAGTGCCCAGCAGGATGGAGTGAAGGGCATTGCAGGAGCAGCAAAACTGCAAAAGAAAATCAACAAGCCACAATCCAGAACTTCAGAGACTCTATATCAATCACATAGAACTAGGACAGCCTAATCTCTCCCCATCCTGGAGCTTAGGGACATTTGCGAAGAGGGGGCGGTAAGAGTGTAAGAGCAAAAGGATGGGAGGAGCAATGATTTGCAAGATTCTCAACAATAGTTGGGGCCAAAGCAATCATAATGGGACTTTGCATGGCCTGCGCAATGTCCAGTGCACTGTTGCCCTCATAAAGTCTAGCATCTGTTAAGGGCCCCAAGATCCCTGGAGGCAAGGGATTTACAGCCATAGTAGTGATCCTATGCTTAAGGGGAACAAGAGACAGGGCTTTTGGAAATGCCACTGGGTCCTTATATGTCATCGGAGAGGAGGACCCAGTGGAGAGTTAGGCGTACACAATAAAGGACTCTCTGGGAATTGGGGGGGAGACACTGGGGGATGGGGAGGCAGAGGAGGGGGAGCAGGGGGGTCGGGGTGAGGAGGGGGGAGGGAGGGAACTGGTAAAAAAATTTTAAAATGTATAATTAAATTTTTAATAAAAAAAAGAAAAAAAACTGTTACATTTAAGAACAAAATGTTCAAATGTAAACATCCATTCCAAAACAGGGACTGCAAAAACTATACTTTGAAAGCTTCTGCTTCTCAGAATTCTTCATGAACCAATACCTGGAGATGCCACCAGTTTTAGCTTTCAGTCAAAAGTGAAGTCCAGCTCTATCACTTCAGACTCAAGTTAATTTTAATTTTTTTCTAGCTTTTTATTCTTTGACAACTTCCTGGATGAATGCAATGAATTTAAGTTATTAGCCAATTTTATAAGCCAACCATACTGCCCCATGTTGCCAATTAATCCAAGATTCTTTGACATATCATATACATTACATGACATGTCATGTGTTGACATATACTGCAGTACTTTTCCACAGAAAAGTTACTTGTCTAACGATTAGTAATCAGTCACTGTGCTTTCTTTCAGAGGCTACTGAGGATGAAGTCAGTATATTGGATCTTGAGCCTCTGGGCTCTTGTAGAATGTTCTCAGTAAGTGTCATTAATCCCTACCACACATCTTCAAACTCTTCTCATTGGGTTTTACTTCAGATTTCTTTTCACATTAATTATCTTCCCTTACTAATATAGTAATTGTCCTAATACTTTAATTTTTGAAATTTAACTTAGTAGCCACATATGAGTAATGGCTGCCATATTCCATGTTGCACAGTGCCAATCTGTAACATCAGACTAAATTATACAGATCACCATATGCTACTACTACACTACTAATCTGATCTGAAAGCTGATCTTCAGTATTTTCGTTTTCTCAAAATACAAGTAAATTTGAAAAAAATAGCTTTTTCAATAATAAAAACATTTAAAATAAGTAGTATATTCTCAAATACAAATAAATTTGAAAAAATAGGTTTTCCAATAATAAAAACATTTACAATAAGTAGTATTTTAAGACATTTAAAATAAGTATTATTGTTCAAATAAGCGTTTCTGCAACATAAGATTCAGGATGGATTAATAATTGCTGAATGCAATCAAGATAAAATAGACCTTTCAAATGAGCAAAAAAATATTAGGTCAGTCAGCTCTTAAGTATTTGGTCTATTATATGAAATTTTCCAAATGTTTGTGTATATTGTCTCCTTTAAACATTGAAACTAATCTGACAAAGGCGCTATTATTAATCATGTTAAGATAAAAATAAATTTATAATCAAAGTGTCCCTGTTTAACCTAAATTGTTCCTAAAGCAACACATGAAGGAAATTATATACAATTATAGTCCCTTGAGAAGAAAGACGTTAACTTCTAGCACAGTATTTTTATCACTTTTACTGTATTATCTTTATCCATCTGTGGAAAAGGAACTAATCATTTGGAAGGGATTGAAACATTGGGAAACGGACAGATCTGTTTGAGGAAGATTTTTCACGGCATAATACCAGGATGTAGTCAGGACACAAGGGAATTTTCAGCAAGTTTTTTAATTATTTCAGTAATGAAAATAACATACAATATTTTCCTCAAACTAAGAATGTTTTTCCCTTGGAAAATTAAAAATCAAGACCTTAGCTTGAACACATGGTGACCAGACTGTGGGATGGCAGCCTTTGGTTCAAAAGTCATTCATAATTCAACGCATGAATCTATTAGCATCTTTTTCTTTATGTCACAGATGATACCAAAAAAAAAAAGTTTCACTGGTATGTCAAAAGCAGGAGTCACGTTAAAGACCAAGAGTAAGTTAGAAGGCAATTTGCCAAATCTTCACTAGTCGCTCATTAGAATGTTGTGATAAAGAGTTGAGAAAAGAGTGGAAACCACAGAGTAGAGGCAATTGAGAGAAATTGTCTAATACAAGTTATGTTTCCCTTTCAAAAAATATCTTTCATTTCTGTATATTACATAAGACAGAAGCAGAAATGGAATCATCGATGTAAATCAAAACATCATTGCTGTATTACAGACAAATGGAGTAGAACAGGAGAGATGATGAGCAGTGACTAACGGAATTCCCTGGGGAGATTCACATCTGTGAGGTGGGCAGGACTGGGGGGAACAGAACATGGGTAATATTTCTCAATGAAGTATTCTGGTTACAACAAAGTTACAGGAAGTTACACTGCAGTTACGGAAAGTAAAAGAAATTAATTTTCAGAGATGAGTCCATAAAAAAAAACATGTGTCAAAGGAAAGGAACTATCTAGACAACAAAGAACTTCCGGTTGCATGCCCAGTAAAGCAAGTTGTTCATTTTTGTGCCTTGCAATATTTGTAGGGAAGAAAGAGAGCAACCATCCATGGGTGAATATGAAGGCTCAGGAAGAGATGGAACACTGTGGGGAACTCAGCATCAATTTGTACTATCATCAACCTCCAGTAAAGCAGGGAGAGTTAACCTATGACACATGCTGCCTGTATTCCTCCACCTCCCTGCCTCCCTTCTCCCCACTGTATAGATATCCTCTCCTCCAATATCCTCTCCTCCTTTGCTGTACTGTCTTCCCAACTGCCCACTCATAAAAGAATTTCTTCCAGTCATAAAAAAAACAAAATTGTGAAATCTTCAAGAGAACGGTCAGAATTGGAATACATTGTATTAAGAAGCTTAATAACCCAGGCTCGGAAAGACAAATACATATGTTCACTCTCATGTGAAGATCCTAGCCCTCATTACATTTGTGTATTCAGGCATAAGTAGATCTGGGTAAAGACCAGGAAACTAGAAAAGGGTTTATAAGACTGATCTCTATTCTCTTTTTTTAATAGGTAGATTTTGTTCTGTGACAATTTCATTCATGTATATAATAATTCTGATTGGTCTGTCACACTCTCTTTTATCTCCTCCTAAACTCTGCCGGATGTCCTTCTTCCCTACAAAGTTCCAGTCCCTATTCCTAGCTTTTGCTTCGTTGTGTGTCCCTGCTGGATTTAGCTGGGGCCATCTGTGTAACATTGTGCTTGGAACTAGCCCTTACAGCCTAGTTGTAACCAGTCAGTACTAAACTGGAAACTTTGCCTTCCTCCTCACAGAATCTGTTAGTTTTCTGTTTTTCATTGGTAAGTGATGGGGCGCCCACCCTCTGCCATAGTTGACCAGCCTGGTCCTCTGGGTGTCTTGTATCAATAATCACAGCTGTGATGAATTAATGGTTGCCATGGCCATGTGGTATTTAGAAAATGGGGTTTCAAGGCCTTTTTCCCTGCCTCTTATCTATCACATTCTTCCTGCCTCCTCTTTTATGATGGCCTCTAAGCCTCTACGAGGCAGCACAAGCACACACGGTCACATATTCTCAGCATCATGTGCAATCGCAAATCTCTGCATTCACTCCACTCACTGCTAAGAAAGTCTTCTCTGGCAAAGGCTAAGAGCAGTCTTTGTCTGACATAAGCATAGATTTATTGGTCTTTACCATGAGCCAGAACCCATTCACAGCTCCTACAGCCTAATTGCCATTTATGATGACTGGTCCTCACCACAAAGAAGAGCTTTTATCCCACATCAGTATACCATTGCTACAGCACTAAATCTTCAGCTTTTTTTCCCTCTGACACTGCACAATTTATTTTTAAATGAGACACAGAGACAAAATTAGCAGGGGTCTTTGGAATCATCTTAAAATTACCTTACTCAGTATATGGTGGAAATCTTAAAGACTAAAGCTGGATGAATGAAGAGAAATGCCCTTGTCACTGCAGTGGTACAAGAAGAGGCCTACCTGGTGTGCCACCGTGGTGTGAACCACCCCATGGGAGTAGACAGGCCAGGGGCAACCCTCGGATCCATAGAAGCAGACAGGCAGGAGGGTGGAATTGATGGAGGGAGAGACGATAGAGGGAAGCAGAGATAAGTACTCAACATGCTTGTAAAAGTAGAAAATTTTAAAAAATAAAAAGAGTAGACAGGCCAGAGGGAGCCCTGGCATCCATGAAGGTGGAATGGCTGCAGAGTGGGAGGGAGGGAGTCAGATGGATTGAAGAAGGAAGGAAAGGGGGATGATTGGAAGAGGGAATGGAGGAATGCAAATTGAATATTCAATATGCTTATAAAACTACAAAAATAAAACAACTTAAAAACTACCTTTCTCAGAAAGTATAAAATGCTGATACCTGTCTTCAAAAACACCTAATTAAATATTTATTTCCTTTCTAACACAGCATGGAGAGAGCCATGGACATCACCAGGGACCACATCATCCTAGACTAATACCTCCTGAAGGATTTCCTCTACCACCCCCTCCTCCAGGGAGATATCATAGTCATAAACATCATCGTCATCATCATCATCACAATCCTTCTCACCCTCCTTTTCCTCCCCACGGTGACTCATGGTACCCACGTCCACCACCCCAACCAAGACCCCCTAGTCTTGAACCTCCTCCTCCAGCAAATACTCCAAGTGTTCCTCCAACTCTGCCTCCACCTTCTACAACAAATCCTCCAAGTACTTCTCCTCCCAATTCAACTTCAATACAAACAACTTCAGCATTCAATGTCACTACCTCCCAAACTACAGCTCCTAACACTCAAAATAACACTACCATCAATATTTTATCAATTTTGCAGGATATATTCAATCAACTTTTTGAGGAAAATGAGATATTCTGAGACATCCAAACAATTTTGAGGGAAGTAATGTTCGAAAATCTCCATAAACCACCCTGCCCCTAAGCATTATACAAATTTGAAATAAAAATTGAGTAGCATTAGAAAGCCTCTGCTGTTGTCATTTGAGCTGTTAGTTTGTCACCATTTATGTTATTCAAATAAAACTTCATCATTTCAGAAGACTAGTTTTGTTTCATGAGTCTAAAGTAATCAAGAGGGCTAATAGCATAGGATCCTGGAGATAGTCTTACAGACTTTTGATGCTTATATTTATGTTAAGAGAAAAGTTTTATGCAGGAAAAATGAAAGTCTACACTTTGCACAAAAGTGGAAAATTAGTTCTCATGTGATAATGTGGCCATTCCTTAAATAGTCAGAATTATTTTGCTTGAAACTTCAATGCATAGGAAAATAAGTTAGGGCCAAAGCAATCATAATTGGACTTTACATGTCCTGCGCAATGTCCCACACACTATTGACCCCACAAAGTCTAGCATTTGCAAAAGGCACCAAGATCCTTGGAGGCAAGGAATTGACAGCCATAGTAGTGTTCCTATGGTTAAGGGGAACACAGGATAGGGTTCAGGGAAATGCCACTGGGTCCTTGTACGTCATCGGAGAGGAGGACCCAGAGGAGAGTCTGGCATGCACATTAAAGGATTCTCCGGGGATTGGGGGGGAGGGACTGGGGGATGGGGAAGGAGGGGTGAGGGGAGGGGGAACAGGTGGTCGGGGGTAGGAGAAGGGAGAGAGGGAACCGGTGTACCTATTAAGTTTGTATGAGCGGAAATAACAAACATTAAAGGAAAAAAATAAATAAAAAAAGAAAAAAAGTCTTACAGATAACAAAAGTCTAAATATATTTGCAAGTTCCTTGAGTCCTCTATTTTCATCTCATGACTTCCTAAAATGCAAGATTCTGACTACATCACCCTCCATTACTGAAACAAGAGTATAACTCTTGTCTTAGATATAAGCATCCTCTAAAATTCTTTCATCTCAACTCTGGGACTCTAGAATACACGTCTCTGTTTCTCTGTTAAATACCTTTTTCATCTCACTGTGGTCTTATGCTTTTGATTTCCCATCTATAATTACTGCTTGTAGTTCATTTGTTTCCATCATTTGCCTGCATTCTAATGTTGAAAAATACATAATTTAAAAAATATATAGTTCCCTTCCCCTCCACTCCGCCGCCCAGGACGCGCGCATGCACAGTCCAGCCGGGCCTCACCGCGCCGCGACCCAGGTAAGATCGGTCCCCGCCCACCCCCAGAGCCCCAGGGCAAACAATTCAGTTTAGTGAAAAACGCACAGAAATTAAAAGATCTTAAAAGTTAAACCGACAATGCCAAAGTCTAAGTGCAAATCCATGAGACACAACACTCAAGTAAACAAATCTCCCACTGAAGGAATTAATCCCATAATGTTAGATTCCAACCAGACCAAACCCATGGAAAATGGCCAAGAAAGCCTGACCCAGGATAACGACCTTCAAAATATGATCATTACCATGTTCAATACTATGAAAAAAGAAATCCGGGGGGAATTAAATAATCGAATCAATCGCTTTGAGGAAGAACACAACAGACACATGGAGGAGTTGAGAAAAACAGTGCAAGAATCAAAAACTGGCATAGAGCAGTTAAAGCAGACTCAACCAGAGTTTAAAACTGAGCTAAAAGACAAGTTATCTTCAACCCAGAACTCCACAGAGAGGCTTATCAGCAGAACTAACGAAGCAGAAAACAGAATTTCAGATCTTGAAGATAAAGTGGGAGTATTAACCAGCTCAATGGAAGAGGTTGTTAAAGCCAAAAAGATGCTTGAGAGAAATATCCAGGAGATATGGGACACGCTGAAGAAGCCCAACATGCGTATTCATGGAATACCAGAGCAAGAATCTCAAAATACCACCCCTGAGGAAATTTTCCAAACGATCATCAAGGAAAACTTTCCTCATATAAAAAAAGAGAGGCCCATACATATATAAGAGGCATTCCACACCTCAAACAGATATGACCAAAACAGAAGCTCACCACGGCAAATAATAGTCAAAACACTCCACATTCAAGATAAAGAACTGGTGCTGAGAGCTTCAAGGAAGAAAAAACAAGTCACTTTTAAAGGTAAACCTATTAAAATAACAAATGACTTCTCAATGGAAACACTAAAAGCAAGAAGAGCTTGGAGAGACATACTTCAAGTATTGAATGAGCAAAAATGTCAACCTAGGCTGATTTACCCTGCAAAACTATCAGTCATGATTGAGGGAGAAAGAAAAATCTTCCAGCACAAAGACAACTTGAAGGGATACATGTCCAACAAACCAGGCCTTCCAAGAATGCTAGAAATGATACTCAAGCATGAAGAAAAAAACAGGTATATCCAGGAGAGCAGAAGGCAAGTATAACACCATTAAAAGCAAAGCAATATACTTATAAAAACTACTAAATATAATAAATGTCTGGAATCAAAAATAGTTTCACCATTATAACACTAAATGTTAATGGAATTAACTCACCGATCAAGAGACACAAATTACAAACTTGGATTAAAAATCACAATACATCAATCTGCTGCCTGCAGGAAACCCATCTCACCACAAAAGATAGGCACGCTCTAAAAATAAAAGGCTGGTCAACAATTCTACAAGCTAATGGAAGCAGAAAACAGGCAGGGGTAGCCATTATGATATCAGACAAAGTGGACCTCAAACCAAAGAAAATTTATAAGAGACACGGATGGATACTACATTTTAGTCACAGGTACAATTCACCAGGAAGACTTCACAATAATGAACATATATGCACCCAATACGGGCCCCTCCACATTCGTTAAGAAAACCCTACAGCGTCTAAAGCAAGAAATCAACCCCCAAACGATAATTCTTGGGGACTTCAACACCGTCCTCTCAACATGGGATAGATCAACAGGTCAAAAGCTTAATAGAGACACTTTGAACCTTAATCAAACCCTGAAAGAAATGGACCTTACAGATATCTATCGACCTTTTCACCCACGTACCAAAGAATACATATTTTTCTCAGCAGCACATGGAACTTTCTCCAAAATAGATCACATACTGGGCCACAAAACGAGTCTACACATACACAAAAAAGTTGAAATTCTAACCTGTGTCCTGTCAGACCACCATGGCCAAAAGCTGGACATCCACAACACAACAAACAAGAGAAATACACTAACTCCTGGAAACTTAACATTATGATGGTGAATGAGAACTGGATTCAGGAAGAAATTAAGAAGGAAATTCAAGATTTCCTGAAAGTGAATGATAATGAAAATACAACTTACCAAAATCTCTGGGACACAATGAAAGCTGTGCTAAGAGGTAAGTTCATAGCTCTTAATGCCTACATCAAAAAAATGGAAACATCAGAAATAAACAACTTCACAATGCAGCTTATAGCTTTAAGAAACTAGAGCAATCTAATCCCAAAAGTAGTAGAAGAGAGGAGATTAGCAAAATAAGGGGAGAAATATCTGAAATCGAGATTAAGAAAACGATAGAAAAAATCAACCAGTCAAAAAGCTGGTTCTTTGAAAAAATCAATAAGATTGATACACCCCTAGCTAAATTAACCAAAAGCAGGAGAGAGAAAACCCAAATTAACAAAATCAGAAATGAACATGGAGTTATCACTACTGATACCCAAGAAGTCCAGAGAATTATAACATCATATTTCAAAAACTTATACTCTGTGAAGTTTGACAACACAAAAGAGATGGATGAATTTCTAAGTAAACACAACTTACCTAAATTGAATCAGGAAGTTGTGAATTATTTAAATAGTCCTATAACATATAAGGATATTGAAGAAGTAATCTCAAATCTTCCCACCAAAAAATGTCCTGGACCAGATGGATTCAGCACAGAGTTCTACCAGACATTTAAGGAGCTAATAACACCAATACTCCTTAAACTGTTCCATCAAATAGCAAAGGAAAGAACACTATCAAATTTCTTCTATGAAGCTAATATCGTCTTAATCTCAAAACCTAATAAAGATTCACTTAAAAAAGAAAACTATAGGTCGATCTCTCTGATGAACACAGACACAAAGATTCTCAACAAAGTCTTAGCAAATCGGATTCAAAAACATATTAAAAAGATCATTCACAGGGACCAAGTAGGCTTCTTCCCTGGCACACAAGGTTGGTTCAACATACACAAATCAATAAATGTAATTCATCATGTAAACCAGTCCAAAGTCCAAGACCACATGATACTCTCGATAGATGCAGAAAAAGCTATTGACAAGATCCAACAACCTTTTATGATCAAAACGCTGGAGACAGTAGGAATGAAAGGAACCTTTATCAATATAATAAAAGCTGTATACAACACGCCCACAGCAAGGATTATGCTCAATGGGGAACAATTGGAAGCATTCCCACTTCGAGCAGGAACTAGACAAGGCTGTCCACTCTCACCACTTCTATTCAATATTGTACTTGAAGTCTTACCTGAAGCCATAAGACAAGAAAGGGACATAAAAGGGATTCAAATTGGCAAGGAAGAAGTCAAACTATCCCTATTTGCAGATGACATGATCTTATATACCTGAGTGATCCCAAAAACTCCACCAGGAAGCTCCTGGAACTAATTGAGAAGTTCAGCAGGGTGGCAGGATACAAAATAAATGTGCAAAAATCAGAGGCCTTCCTATATGCCCAGAATGAAAGAAGTGAAAAAGCCTTGAGAGAAACAATCCCATATACTATAGCCCCTAAAAAAATGAAATACCTTGGTATAAACCTAACCAAGGAGGTTAAAGACCTTTACAATGAAAACTTTAAAACCCTAAAGAAAGAAATAGCAGAAGACACCAGAAGGTGGAAAGACCTCCCATGTTCCTGGATTGGCAGAATCAACATCGAAAAAATGACCATCTTACCAAAGGCAATATACAGATTCAATGCTATACCAATCAAAATCCCAAAGCAATTCTTCAAAGAAGTTGACCAAACAATCTCAAAGTTCATATGGAGGCACAAAAGACCCAGGATAGCAAAGACAATCCTGAGTAACAAAAACACTGCTGGAGGTATTACCATACCAAATCTAAGTCTATACTACAAATCCATAGTTATAAAGACAGCCTGGTACTGGCTCCAAAATAGACACACAGATCAATGGATAAGGATTGAAGACCCAGATATAAGCCCACAAAATTACAGCCATTTGGTCTTTGACAAAGGGGCCCAAAAAATCCAATGGAAAAAGAACAGCATCTTCAACAAATGGTGCTGGCAAAACTGGATCTCCACATGCAGAAGATTAAAGCTGGACCCATACTTGTCACCATGTACAAGACTTAATTCCAAATGGATCAAGGACCTTGATATCAGGCCAGAGACTATAAAAACCATAGTTGAAAGGATAGGGAACTCCCTGGAGCTGATTGGGCTAGGCCAACATTTCCTAAACAGACATCCAATGGCACACTCACTGCTACCAACTCTCAACAGTTGGGATCTAAAGAGCTTCTGTTCAGATAAAGAGATTGTAACACAAGCTCAAAGGCAACCCACAGAATGGGAGAAAATCTTCACTAACCACACATCTGATAGAACCCTGCTGTCCAGAGTGCACAAAGACTTTAGAAAACTAAACACCAAGGAAACCAATGGCCCAATTAGAAAATAGGCCCTGGAACTTAAAAGAAACTTTACCAGGGATGAAATTAAAATGTCTAACAATTATCTTAAAAAATGCTCCACTTCCTTAGCCATCAGGGAAATGCAAATCAAAACTTCCCTGAGATATCATCTCACCACAGTCAGGATGGCCAAAATCCACAATACAAACAACAACAAATGCTGGAGAGGATGTGGAGAGAGGGGAACTCTCCTACATTGCTAGTGGGAATGCATGCTCATACAGCCACTCTGGCGAGCTGTCTGGAGATTCTTAAAGAAATTAAAGATTGAAATGCCATATGACCCTGCTATTCCACTTTTGGGAATAACCCCCCATACAGCAGAGGTTCACCTCGATAGCACAAGCACGACCATGTTCATAGCAGCACTGTTTACAATAGCAAAGTCATGGAATCAACCCAAATGTCCAACAGTTGACGAGTGGATAAGGAAACAGTGGTACATCTATGCAATGGCGTACTACTCAGCCATCAAAAATGATGAATTACTGGAATTTGCCGGGAAATGGATGTCATTAGAAACAATTATATTAAGTGAAGTATCCCAGACCCAGAAAATTAAGCGCCGTATGTACTCCCTAATAGGTGGCTCCTAGTACCAAAACCACCCAGCCCACCTAGAGACAGTAATTCCAAGGATTATGAACAGGAGGGATGGGGTAGGAGGGCCACACCAGAAACAAGGAGAGAAGGGACCATGTTACAGCAGAGAAAATAGGCCTCCATCAAGGACTCAAATAAGTAATGAGACATATGATTAAGTTCACAGACTTTTGTTCCTGATCATTTACTACTGAGGGGGTATGATCTCACCAGAAGAGGAGGGCATATAGTCTGGCAGATAAAAAGTAACCGTTGTGCAAATTGGTGATAGACCCCTCCCTCACTGTGGTTTCTCACTTTTATTACATCTACCTTTGAATGTGCTTTTATCACAACTCTAGTTTAACAGCTTTTTCTCTGGCCAGGGGGTAACATACAATGCCCACCAGGATGGAGTGAAGGGCATTGCAGGAGCAACAAAACTGCAAAAGAAAACCAACAAACCACAATCCAGAACTTCAGAGACTCTATATCAACCACCTAGAACTAGGCCAGCTTAATCTCTCCCCATCCTGAAGCTCAGGGAAATTTGCGGAAGAGGGGGCGGTAAGAGTGTAAGAGCACAAGGATGGGAGGAGCAATGATATGCAAGATACTCCACACAAGTTAGGGCCGAAGCAATCATAATTGGACTTTGCATGCCCTGTGCAATGTCCAACACACCTATTGACCCCAAAAAGTCTAGCATTTGCCAAAAGCACCAAGATCCCTGGAGGCAAGGGATTGACAGCCAAAATAGTGTTCCTATACTTAAGGGAAACAAAGGAAAGGGTTCAGTGAAATGCCCCTGGGTCCTTGTACGTCATCGGAGAGGAGGACCCAGAGAAGAGTTTGGCATGAACATTAAAGGATTCTCCGGGGATTGGGGGAGGGGAGGCACTGGGGGGTGGGGAGGAAGGGGTGAGGGGAGAGTGAGCAGAGGGGTTGGGGAGAGGAGGAGGAAGGGAGGGAACCGGTGTACCTATTAAGTTTGTATGAGCAGAGATAATAAAAAATGTTTTAAAAAAATGTGAAAAAGAACAGATAAAAAAAAAAGAAAGCTGTAAATATGGAAAAGTCCTTACAGCAAAGTTTACTCATTTCAAAGTGATCTCAGAGGGTTTTTTTTTCTTCACACATCTTATTTTTTTCCTAATCGTACAAGTTCAATAGGTACCCCGTCCTCCCCCTCTCCATCCCTTCCCCCCTTGCACTTTCCCCCTTCCCTCCTTCCTTTCACTCCCTCCCTTCTTCCTCACTCCCAGTGCCTCCCCTTCTTGGTTTAATGAATTCTAAAGTGAGGAAAAGACTTTTCAAGGAAATAATACAATGAATTCGACGTATCAGGAAAAATTCAATTTCCTTCTTTCTGGCAAGATTATATTTCCTACATCTTGTTGAAATTACTGTGACTTAAGCACAAAATTTTAGCATGAAATGGTGGTAAAACGTGTGAGTGTACATGTTAGAGACATAAAAGCTTCCTATGTGTCCTTTCGTGATCTTATCCCTGCCTGCATTGAGATAATGCTCTCCAGGGCACCCTTTAAAATTACATGTTAAAATAACATCCCTTTCCAAGCAAACTCCAGTAATTCATCATTTTTGATGGCTGAGTAGTACTCCATTGTATAGATGTACCACCTTTTCCTTATCCACTCGTCAACTGTTGGACATTTGGGTTGATTCCATGACTTTGCTATTGTAAACAGTGCTGCTATGAACATGGTCGTGCTTGTGCTATCGAGGTGAATTTTTGCTGTGTGTGGAGTTATTCCCAAAAGTGGAATAGCAGGGTCATATGGCATTTCAATCTTTAATTTCTTTAAGAATCTCCAGACAGCTCACCAGAGTGGCTGTATGAGCCTGCATTCCCACCAACAATGTAGGAGAGTTCCCCTCTCTCCACATCCTCTCCAGCATTTGTTGTTGATTGTATTGTGGATTTTGGCCATCCTGACCAGGGTGAGATGATATCTCAGGGAGGTTTTGATTTGCATTTCCCTGATGGCTAAAGAAGTGGAGCATTTTTTAAGATATTTGTTAGACATTTTAATTTCATCCTTGGTAAAGTTTCAGAGTTTCATAAACTCTAACAATCTCTGGTGTCAACAGAATGTGACATAAGTGTAAAATGGATTTTATTCTACATTTTAGGTGTACTTATTCCTGCCATCTTGCCTGTCTTAAATTTCGGTAAGCTATTTTGAAATAGAGTACCATATACACATAGAATGAAAAGGGACAATAAGCAATACACTAGTAATCAATGGGCGAATAGCTATGAAATCTCATATAAATTTTGTATAAATATAAAATTTAACAAGTAGTGCAAGTTTTCAGAAAAAAACTGTAACTTCACCTTGGAAGACAGAGCACACTTGCGCTTCCTGAGCATGTAACTCTTGGGTAGTTGGTTTTCATCCCCACTATTACCATGGCAACATTCAGACAGAGTGCAGTTTAGTTTTCTTCAATTATACTTTCCTTATACTAGCAATTTAATAAAAAATTATTTTAAATACACCAAAATGACTGTTATTCAGGCTCATCCATAGTGTTAAACAGATAATGTAACTGTTATAAAGTAGTTAGTAATAACTTTAATAGTGTGGTTTTTATTCTTTGACAAAGTCATACATGCATACAATGAATTTAAATCAAACCGAATTCTAGTTTCCGTTCGACTGCTACTAAGGGCCCATCCCAACACATTCTTGTCATATCTTAATGATATATATATATATATGTGTGTGTGTGTGTGTGTATACACAAAACATACCATGACACATGAGTATTGTTCATGGGTATATTTCCCTCCTCAGAGCGAGGGCATCATCCAGCCAGGATCCAAACCTGAACAGCCAACAGCTGCTATTAGCTCCTCAGTTAGGGCTTCCTGTGTCTCTCACTTATGCATGCTGGATAGTATTTTTGAGGCATGAAGATTATGAAAAGGCCTCATCTCTTATCCCATGTGTAAAGAGTGCATGACATGATATTCTGATGAATACGTTCATGTGTACACATAGTAGACTGGGTTGTTAATATATTTCTTACTGCAATTCACAATTATAAAACATTTTAAATATTATCTAGAACATGAGAAATACATTCCACCACTGACTCTATGCAACTTGAGGGAGAAAAAGACAAATAGTTGGAAAACCGAGATTCCGGTTGTGAACTGCTAGACATTAAGAATGTAATGGAAGCTGAGATTCCAGAGTAAAATGCCTCAATGAGTGACTTAGAAGAGGAATATATTGCATTAACAGCAAGCCAAGATTGACTTTCGCAATGAAGAGCTTAAGTAGAGAAGACCAAGGTCATTGGAAATGACAAAGTCAAAGACAACCTGACACTAGGAGGAGACAAGAAGCAAAGCTGAATACGGACATCCCCATGAATGACTTAAGGCTGGTTAAAAACATCAGTGAAAAAGGAAATTATGAATGTCCCCATGAACCTAAAGCCAAAGGGAAGAAGTGCATAGAAATAGAGTCAAAAGAACATGTTTTATCCAATGACGCAAAACAGAAATATTGCAAATGTTTTTTTTCAATTCTCAGTAGTTTTGAAAATCAAATGAAAACACACGCTCCTAGAAATATGCGCAGAAGACTCCAAATCCTGCCATATACATCATGCTTATATATCCTGCTTATATACCCAGGTTTATTGCTACTCTATTCACAATGGTAAGGAAATGGAATAAATGAATGTATAAAAAAATGTGATACAATTGTATGTGGAATCTGATGCAGGCCATAAAGAAAAATGTTTCAGGAAAGTGAGAAGATATGAAAATTATTATATTACATGAGGTTATTCACACTGAGAAAGAGTTCCCCCGCACATGCAGCCGACCTTAGCTTTTAATTAGTGAGGGGAGGGTATGTGTGTGGTGTGTGAATATATAGATGTAGATGTGAAGATATAGGTCATGAGACTAGACAGGAGATCATGAAATGGAGGAAAAGGTTTTCAGGAAAGAGGAAAGGACAGCAGAGCATGTATGACACAGCAGCAGAGTGAAGTCGGCCAGGGAAAGACAACGGGACATAAGGTTCAACTCTAGTGTCCTACCAGTGTTTTTCTAGTTCTTGCTATGGGATCAACAAAAGGAAATGATACGATCTATTTCTGTGATAATTAAAAAATAAAAAGATCTAAGAATATATGTACATACACACAACATCACTTAATATTGCCTGGAACATGATTAATTATACGTAAACATTTGCTGGTATTATTATGAGAAGATAGACCAAACTACATTTTCCAGACCTCCCCCCCCCAAAAAAAAACCTGAAAGAAATTATCAGGAACCCACAATAAAAGAAATAAAGAAGTTATGCTGGAGAAGTGGCTCAGGGTTAAGACTCTGCCTCACAAGCAGAAGTCCTGAGTTCGGATCCCAGGTCCCACGTGATGGCAGCAGCAAGGACAAATGGAGTCTGTCTCAGCATCTTTCTGCGCATCCAGTGGCCACTATGGGATAGTAGGATAATTGTGTGGCCTACATGAATCCAATAGCAATGGCCAGATCCAGGGGTCCATCCCAGTCTTTGGGGCCAATAATTTCAGGATTTTCTCAATCGACCAAGACCTTCCTGGCCTGGTTTCACCTTGAAGAATTCTGTGCTGGATTTGAATAACCATGATGTCCTTAGCTGAGATTCACTGAGTTTTCAGGAAAAAAATCCAGCACTGTTCCAGTTTTATCTGCTGACTCTGCAGGAGGAGTAAAAGAGCAGCTAGAAAGAAAAAGGAAGATTCCAAGGTTTTGGCTGAACTAGAGGAAAAAATGAATAGAACCTGAAGCAAGAATTAGAAAAACAGGGACTTGGTTTCAGCTTTTCCAAGATCTCCTCTTGATCTAGCCTGATTCAATCCTGCTTATCCTACACTGGTACCTAGCAGGATTTCAAGAGACCCAGGCTCCAACACTAAAATAGAAGGGTGATCAAGAAGAGAAATAAGTCTCCCGGCGAGCACCCAGGCGGCCTCCGGCTTTGCCTGGGCCCGGCCCCAGATCCCAGCCCCTCCGTGACACCCTACCAGCTCCCAGATGAGTGAGTGAGAGAGCCCAGCCCAGCCCAGCCCAGCCCAGCCCCCCACCCCAGAGCCCCCCATCTCCCGGCCAGCACACAGACGGCCTCCGGATTTGCCTGGGCCTCGCCCTGGACCCCAGTCCCTCACGTCCTGCTGCCCCCACACACCTCCGCTGCCCCCCCAGGTCCCAGGTGAAGAATTCTGCCATCAATATCAGACCCTCTGTCTCTCCGGCCCACCGGGGACCTACACACGTAGTCCAGGGAAGACACACTGCTACTCAGAATTCAATAGAGTCCAAAGGAAACTCAGGCAAAACTCTAAGGAACAAAGGGAACACAGGCCATACATCTCCACTACAATCATTATATCAAGTGGGCAAGATTCTTCACATCCAGCCCAAAGATAAGTAAAGCTTTTTTTTTTTCACCTTACTGATCCTTTCTAGTATCAATTGCTGTAGATCAACTTCCTTATGCAGCCACCCCAAAAGCATACAACTCCAGGGAGTACACCACTCACCCTCACATATCACCAAGATACTAAATCGTAAAAGTGCACTACCATACTAATATTTACCCCCTGGTTACTTAACCTGACTTAACTGATGTACTAACAGCCTAATAGCCTCATCTAGGATATAACAATAACAATACACAAACATACCCAACCCAAGGCAAGCACTAGTAATAACTGGCAAGTGTAACAATACCAACATCACTTCAGTGAAAAACATACAGAAAATGAAAGGTCCCAAAAAAAAAAAAAACAACAATGTCCAAGTCAAAGTGCAGATCCACGAGAAATAAAACCCAAGAAGAACAATCTACCACCGAAAGAATTAATCCCATAATGATGAATTCCGACCAGAACAAATTCACAGAAAATAGCCATGAAAGCCAGACCCAACATAACGACTTTCAGAGTATGATCATTACCATGATTAATACTATGAAAGAGGAAATCCGAGAAGAGTTAAACAACCGTATCAACCACTTTGAACAGGAACACAACAGGCACTTGGAGGAGTTGAGAAAAACAGTTCAAGAAACAAAAATAGGCATAGAGCAGTTAAAACAGTCTCAGGCAGACCTTAAAATGGAACTAAAAGACAAGTTATCTTCAACCCAAAATTCAACAGAGTGTCTTATCAGCAGAACACATGAGGAAGAAAATAGAATTTCAGATCTTGAAGACAAAGTGGGAGAATTAACCAACTCAATGGAAGAGATTGTTAAAGCCAAAAAGATACTGGAGAGGAACATTCAAGAGTTATGGGACACCCTGAAGAAGCCTAACATGTGCATTCAAAGAATACCAGAACAAGAATCCCAAAATACCACACCTGAGGAAATATTTCAATTCATTATAAATGAAAACTTCCCACAACTAAAGAATGAGAAGCCTATCCAAATAAAAGAGGCATTTCGCACTCCAAACAGATATGACCAAAATAGAAAATCGCCATGACAAATAATAGTGAAAACACTCCACATTCAAGACAAAGAAAAGGTGCTGAGAACTTCAAGAGAAAAAAAGCAAGTCACTTTTAAAGGTGAACCTATTACAATAACAAATGACTACTCAATGGAAACAGTAAGAGCAAGAAGAGCTTGGAGAGACATCCTTCAAGTATTAAATGAGCAAAAATGCCAACCTAGACTGATACACCCGGCAAAACTATCTGTCATGATTGAGGGAGAAAGAAAAGTTTTCCAGCACAAAGACAACTTGAAGGGATATATGTCTACCAAACCAGGCTTTCAAAAAATGCTAGAAATGATACTCAAGCTTGAAGAAAAGAACAAGCATATCCAGGAGAACAGAAAGGAAGTATAATACCACCAAAACATAAATATCAAACAACGTGCTTACAAAATCTACTAAACATAAAAAATGTCCAGAATTAAAAATAATTTCTCCATTATAACATTAAATGTCAATGGTATTAACTCACCGATTAAGAGACACGGATTACAAACTTGGATTAAAAACCACAATCCAACAATCTGCTGCCTTCAGGAAACTCATCTCACCACAAACGATAGGCACATCCTAAGAATGAAAGGCTAGCCCAAAATCTTACAAGCTAATGGAACCAGGAAACAGGCAGGGGTAGCAATTATGCTTTCAGACAAAGTGGACCTCAAACCAAAGAAAATCATAAGAGACACAGATGGATACTACATTTTAGTCACAGGTACAATTCACCAGGAAGACTTCACAATAATGAACATATATGCACCCAATACGGGCCCCTCCACAGCGTCTAAAGCAAGAAATCAACCCCCAAACGATAATTCTTGGGGACTTCAACACCGCCCTCTCAACATGGGATACATCAACAGGTCAAAAGCTTAACAGAGACACTTTGGAACTTAATCAAACCCTGAAAGAAATGGACCTTACAGATCTCTATCGAACTTTTTACCCACGTACCAAAGAATACACATTTTTTTCAGCAGCACACAGAACTTTCTCCAAAATAGATCACATATTGGGCCACAAAACGAGTCTACACATATACAAAAAAGTTGAAATTCTAAACTGTGCCCTATCAGACCACCACGGCATAAAGCTGGACATCCACAACACATCAAACAAGAGAAAATACACTAACTCCTGGAAACTTAACAATATGATGCTGAATGAGAACTGGATTCAGGAAGAAATTAAAAAGGAAATTCAAGATTTCCTGAAAGTGAATGATAATGAAAATACAACTTACCAAAATCTCTGGGACACAATGAAAGCTGTTCTAAGAGGTAAGTTCATAGCTCTTAATGCCTACATCAAAAAAAATGGAAACATCAGAAATAAACAACTTAACAATGCAGCTTATAGCTTTAAGAAACTAGAGCAATCTAATCCCAAAATTAGTAGAAGAGAGGAGATTAGCAAAATAAGGGGAGAAATATCTGAAATTGAGATTAAGAAAACGATAGAAAAAATCAACCAGTCAAAAAGCTGGTTCTTTGAAAAAAATCAATAAGATTGATACACCCCTAGCTAAATTAACCAAAAGCAGGAGAGAGAAAACCCAAATTAACAAAATCAGAAATGGACATGGAGTTATCACTACTGATACCCAAGAAATCCAGAGAATTATAACATCATATTTCAAAAACTTATACTCTGTGAAGTTTGACAACACAAAAGAGATGGATGAATTTCTAAGTAAACACAACTTACCTAAATTGAATCAGGAAGTTGTAAATTATTTAAATAGTCCTATAACATATGAGGAAATCGAAGAACTAATCTCAAATCTTCCCACCAAAAAATGTCCTGGACCGGATGGATTCAGCACAGAGTTCTACCAGACATTTAAGGAGCCAATAACACCAATACTCCTTAAACTGTTTCATCAAATAGCAAAGCAAGGAACACTACCAAATTCCTTCTATGAAGCTAATATCATTTTAATCCCAAAACCTAATAAAGATTCAGTTAAAAAAGAAAACTATAGGCCAATCTATCTGATGAACATAGACACAAATATTCTCAACAAAGTTTTAGCAAATCGAATTCAAAAACATCAAAAAGGTGATTCACGGGGACGAAGTAGGCTTCATCACCGGCACACAAGGTTGGTTCAACATACGCAAATCAATAAATGTAATTCATCATGTAAACCAGTCCAAAGTCCAAGACCACATGATACTCTCGATAGATGCAGAAAAAGCTTTTGACAAGATCCAACAGCCTTTTATGATCAAAACGCTAGAGACAGTAGGAATGGAAGGAACCTTTATCAGTATAATAAAAGCTGTATACAACACGCCCACAGCAAGGATTATGCTCAATGGGGAACAATTGGAAGCATTCCCACTTCGATCAGGAACTAGACAAGGCTGTCCACTCTCACCACTTCTATTCAATATTGTACTTGAAGTCTTAGCTGAAGCCATAAGACAAGAAAGGGACATAAAAGGGATTCAAATCGTCAAGGAAGAAGTCAAGCTATCCCTATTTGCAGATGACATGATCTTATACCTGAGGGATCCCAAAAACTCCACCAGGAAGCTCCTGGAACTAATTGAGAAGTTCAGCAGGGTGGCAGGATACAAAATAAATGTGCAAAAATCAGAGGCCTTCCTATATGCCCAGAATGAAAGAAGTGAAAAAGCCTTGAGAGAAACAATCCCATTTACTATAGCCCCTAAAAAATTGAAATACCTTGGTATAAACCTAACCAAGGAGGTAAAAGACCTTTACAATGAAAACTTTAAAACCCTAAAGAAAGAAATTGTAGAAGACACCAGAAGGTGGAAATCCCTCCCATGTCCCTGGATTGGCAGAATCAACATCGTAAAAATGACCATCCTACTACCAAAGGCAATATACAAATTCAATCCTATACCAATCAAAATCCCAAAGCAATTCTTCAAAGAAGTTGACCAAACAATCTCAAAGTTCATATGGAGGCACAAAAGACCCAGGATAGCAAAGACAATCCTGAGTAACAAAAACACTGCTGGAGGTATTACCATACCAAATCTAAGTCTATACTACAAATCCATAGTTATAAAGACAGCCTGGTGCTGGCTCCAAAATAGACACACAGATCAATGGATAAGGATTGAAGACCCAGATATAAGCCCACAAAATTACAGCCATTTGGTCTTTGACAAAGGGGCCCAAAGAATCCAATGGAAAAAGAACAGCATCTTCAACAAATGGTGCTGGCAAAACTGCATCTCCACATGCAGAAGATTAAAGCTGGACCCATACTTGTCACCATGTACAAGACTTAATTCCAAATGGATCAAGGACCTTGATATCAGGCCAGAGACTATAAAAACCATAGTTGAAAGGATAGGGAACTCCCTGGAGCTGATTGGGCTAGGCCAACATTTCCTAAACAGACATCCAATGGCACACTCACTGCTACCAACTCTCAACAATTGGGATCTAAAGAGCTTCTGTTCAGATAAAGAGATTGTAACACGAGCTCAAAGGCAATCCACAGAATGGAAGAAAATCTTCACTAACTACATATCTGATAGTGCTCTACTGTCCAGAGTGCACAAAGAACTTAGAAAACTAAACACCAAGGAAACCAATGGCCCAATTAAAAAATTGCCCAGGAACTTAAAAGAAACTTTACCAGGGATGAAATTAAAATGTCTAACAAATATCTTAAAAAATGCTCCACTTCTTTAGCCATCAGGGAAATGCAAATCAAAACTTCCCTGAGATATCATCTCACCCCGGTCAGGATGGCCAAAATCCACAATACGAACAACAACAAATGCTGGACAGGATGTTGAGAGAGGGGAACTCTCCTACATTGCTGGTGGGAATGCAGGCTCATACAGCCACTCTGGCGAGCCATCTGTAGATTCTTAAAGAAATTAAAGATTGAAATGCCATATGACCCTGCTATTCCACTTTTGGGAATAACCCCCCATACAGCAGAGGTTCACCTCGACAGCACAAGCACGACCATGTTCATAGCAGCACTGTTTACAATAGCAAAGTCATGAAATCAACCCAAATGTCCAACAGTTGACGAGTGGATAAGGAAACAGTGGTACATCTATGCAATGGAGTACTACTCAGCCATCAAAAATGATGATCATCATTACTGGAATTTGCCGGGAAATGGATGTCATTAGAAACAATTATATTAAGTGAAGTATCCTAAACCCAGAAAATTAAGCGCCGTATGTACTCCCTAATAGGTGGCTCCTAGTACTAAACCCACCCAGCCCACCTTGAGAAACTCACAGGTAAATCTCTGTAATACCTAGAGTAATTGCAAGAATTATGAACAGGAGGGATGGGGTTGGAAGGCCACACCAGAAACAAGGAGAGTGGGGACCATGATACAGCACAGAAAATAGGCCTCCATCAAGGGCTGCAAGTAAGTAATGTGACACCTGGTTAAGTTCACAGACTTTCGTTCCTGATCATTTACAACTGAGGGGGTATGATCTCACCAGAAGGGGAAGGCATAGAGTCTGGTAGATAAAAAGTAACCATTTTGCAAATGGGTGATTGACCCCTCCCTCACTGAGGTTTCCTACTTTTATTACATCTACCCTTGAATGTGCTCTTATAACAAGTTTAACAGCTTGTTGTCTCTGGCCAGGGGGTGACATACAGTGCCCATCAGGAAGGAGTGAAGGGCATTGCAGGAGCAACAAAACTGCAAAGGAAAATCAACAAACCACAATCCAGAACTTCAGAGACTCTATATCAACCACCTAGAACTAGGCCAGACTAATCTCCCCCCATCCTGAAGGTCAGGGACATTTGCGGAAGAGGGGACCGTAAGATTGTAAGAGCAAAAGGATGGGAGGAGCAATGATTTGCAAGATACTCCACATAAGTTAGGGCCAAAGCAATCATAATTGGACTTTGCATGCCCTGAGCAATGTCCAACACACTATTGACCTCGCAAAGTCTAGCATCTGCTAAAGGCACCAAGATCCTTGGAGGCAAGGGATTGACAGCCACAGTAGTGTTCCTATGCTTAAGGGGAACACAGGAAAGGGATCAGGGAAATGCCACTGGGTACTTGTTCGTCATCGGAGAGCAGGGCCCAGAGGAGAGTCAGGCATGCACATTAAAGACTCTCTGGGAACTAGGTGGGGGGGAGCCACTGGGGGATGGGGAGGGAGGGGTGAGGGGAGGGGGAGCTGGTGGTTCGGGGGAAGGAGGAGGGAGGGAGGGAACTGGTGTACCCATTAAGTTTTTATGAGCAGAAATAATAATTAAAAAAGTATTAAAAAAAGAATTAGAAAAACAGAAGTGATTTAGTGGAAATGAGAGCTCATCCAAAAAAAGACTGAAAAAAGAAAAGAAAAAAATCTAGTAGGACACTGGATTGATTTCACTAAGCACTGGAGAGACTTAGTAAAGGAACACGATTCTCACATCTCACAAGCTTTATTTTTTTCACAATTTTTAATTGTTCTTTGTGCTTGTCAGACTCTAATTCTTCCTGCAGTTCTTCAGATTCTGAGAATGATGATAAAAAGCAATCAAGAAATAGAAAGGGAAGGAAGAGACACTCACAGAAGTCTTCTGAAAGCTCACATCAGAAACAGAATCAGACAGTATGGATAGTCTAAAAGACAGTAGTTAAAGGATGTGAGCAACAAAGACACTAAAGGACTCAGAAGACAAACCATTATCATCTGAATCCTGGTCAGAATGCAGCTACAAAGAAGAGGTGTGGACAAAAAAGAAGCAAAGCAGTGGAGAGACAAAACAATAGAAAAATCTGGAAAGAAAAAAAAATAAACACAGTAAGAAGAAAAAGAAGACTCCCAATTCAAGTCCAGACTCACCATAACACCAGGAAAGACCAGGGCTCGCTTGTAGAGAATGTTCAATGCCTGAGGACATTTCAACTATGAAAATTACAACATATTTACTAAAGTGCATGAATTTCTTAATTTTAGAGTCATTCTCAAATGATTCCGTAGCCACTTAGACACCGCGGTGTGAAGGGCTATTGTTGCCCTGCTGCCTGAACGTGCTCTTTTCTCTCCAGTGCTTGGTGAATCTGGGGGCCCATACTCGGCAATCATATTGGTGGTTAAGAATTTGGGATAAAGCTAGTGTTTTTGACTAGAGGTATCTAAAGGTAAATCAACAGCAGCTGAATCTGAATAATCAGAAATAACGAGAGGACTCTAGTTAAAATTTTGAAGTCCAGAATATGCTACTATTTCAAAATCCTTACTATTTAGATATGTGTACTTTATTTTTTTCCCCTTGTGAACTTTTATTTGTCTGGGGAAGGAGCTTTTAAAGAAGGGGCGATTTTGCTATCTTTATGCTAGCAGAACAGGGTGCCTTTGACCCTCACATCTTACTTTTGTGAACATAAGAGCCATGCTTCCTGGGGAGGATGGAGCTGGGCATCAGCAGTCTTGCCCTTTACTGAGCTTAATGACATCCCTGAACTATGCTGTATGCCGTCTTGAGTGATCCAGAATGCACAGCCCTTTGCAGCATGAGAAAGCCCCCAAAGCTCTGAAACTGACCTCCACTTCAGTAATAACCGAATTTTTTTTAGGGATACAATGTGTAATGTCACTTGAATTAATTTTGACTACACTTTGGCTTTAGAGAGAATTGTTTCAAACAGACATTGTTATTTTGCTGAGCTTGATACCTAAAGATTCTAATGCATGTATTGTATTCTTAAAAATTTTAACCAGTTGGGAAATTGTTATGTAACCAGTGGTAGTTACTTTTTTTCTCTATGAATTTTGTTTAGACTGCAATGTTAACTCCTTATTCTTGCTGTGTAAAGTTCATTACTGTGTTTAACGACACACTGCCAACATATTTAGTATGTAAAAAGCAGGATTTTGGGGGATGCTTACAGCTTCATATTGAAGCTGAGAAGTGTCCTTAAACAAGGCAAAGAAAAAGGGAAAGTCAACAGCCTGCACTTCAGGCCCTGGTGGGCGGAGCCTAGAAAATCCCAGAGCAAAGCAAAAAGGAGGTAGAAGAGATCTAGGATGATTTCCGAAAAGAAAATCACCCTTGGTGCTTCACAGGAACACAGAGTACACACACACACACATACACACACACACACACACACACAAGAAATATAAAAAGGAGGTATTCCAGTGGAAAGAATACAAACTATAGGAAGAAATTAAAAGAATGGAAAAAATAAACAGATTTCTAAATATAGAAAATACTGATGATTGCCCTAAAATATCTTGTATTGTTTTACATATGTAATATCAAAATTCCTGACAAAATAGCATGAAAGAAGGTGTTCAAGATTAGCTAAATCATTGTAAAAGCCGCATTTTCTATAAAGTGACAAAAAACTAGTGTAAGACAGATTACTTATTTATATATTTTCAAGAAATTATGTTAGTTATATATAGTTATTATTTACATATATTAAATGAAAGGTATTGATGTCTCTTTATTCTATTCTTATTTTTTTCTTTCTTAGGATGAATAAGGTAATTTGTTCCTTTTCATAACCGTCTACGAATTTGTTAGGAATATATTGTGATCATCCTCAAGATGAAAGTGTGCATCTTTGACTTATTTATAATCTATTTTTTAAAATACATTTTAAAACAGAGATTCCATTCATATGATAAAGGATTGATATTTATATTAGTGTGCATTTTTAAAATTAAAAAGTAGTAAAGCACATAATATGCATTTATTGGAGAAAACCTCAGCACAAACTTTGAAAATTTAAAAAGTTGCAAAGAATTACTTTTTAATGTTACAATTGTTTATGAAATGAGCAGACTAGATTCTCTAATAATAAATTCTTATTTAATTTTGTTGAATTATATATTATCCACACAAAAATCTCCTTAAATGTAAAGACTTAGGTGAATGAAAGAACAGAAAAACACTATTTGAATACTCTCCAATACAATGTATGATATATTATTAGTGGAAAAAAAAGCATACCCACCCTGCAGTTTGCATCCCAGGATATCTATGAATATGGCCCAACTAGAAAACAAAAACTGGCTTGAAACCTTGAGACACTGTGCTATTTATTTTTATTACATTCTGCAGTTTGGGGGCATGAATATCATATCACAACATCAAAAGTTTGGACATGCCTGTGAGTCTAACACATTCCCAAGACCATGTACAATTTGGGCAGGATTACATGTAGTTGAGAGGCAGATACAGGAGTTGGGAAGAGGCTGAAATCTCTAATGGCAATCTAATGACCATTCCCCCTTCCTTCTATGAGGAAATATCAACAGACCCAGTCTTATGAGGGTGTTTTGTAGATAATCACAGTGGCTACAATTAAGATAGTAGTGATCATGCTGGTAATGACAGTGTTAAAGCAATCAAAATATATCTGTAAAATAACTATATTCACTAATCATAGTAAGATTGCACTTGAATTTCCTGTAACAAAAAAGAAACTGTTGATCTCAATATCATAAAAGAAAGCATCCAGTAAAGATATTTTATAACCAGGTCTTAATTAAAATTCCTATTTTTTTCATTTTTAATAAAAGTTTGCTTCCACCTACTTCCGACACACTAATCTTTTCTTGTCTGTGACCCATGAAGAATTTATTTCCATCCTGACAATGTCCACACTCAAGTCTTCACAACCAGTGATCCATTACGAATACAAATCATTTTAAAACACTTGGCTAAGAATATATCTAGGCATCAAAACAATTTATACACCAAAGAGGAAAAAAAGTTGTTTATCTTTTCCACAAAATACACATACTACTAAAATGGCAACATTCAGGGCACATCCAGTACTAACTGAGAAAGTCATTTGAAGAGACAAGGAATAGAGCAAAACAGTCAGCAAACTGACAACTGTACATTGAGTTCTAGTTGTCACCTTTCCATTAGCAAAGTTATGACAAGGTAAAAGTAAAAAAAAATCAATAGATTAACACCAATTCCAACTTGATTCCTACCCTTCATCAAAAGTTTTTAAGTATCTTTTAAACATAGATGGTTCCCCTTAATGAAAGCTCATCATACTAGAACTTTTTAAAATTAAATAAAGAACTTCCCTTCAGAAACTAACATTTACTAATAATATGTTCCAGAGTTTTCTGTATCATTTTAATTAATCAACAGAACAATTTTATAAAATAGAATTATTATTGACTTATTTTGTAACTAACACTGTTCAGACGTAATGCGGTTGGTTAGGTACTGGCCTCAAAAAACAGCTAATCAGGTGAGTTCAACCAAGGCTATGTGATTTAATATCACATATAGTCACCATACTGCCTGTCAACAATACATTCTTATATATTATCAGATGCAATGCACAGAAGCAACTATTTTGCATAATAATTTTATATTTCACACATATAACCATAAACTGCTTCCTAAAGTATACTGACATATAAGCTAATAATGCTTTTATTCTTCTGTATGCATATTTTGAAGTTCTATTTGCAGCTTCCTAAATAAATTTCACAGATTACCAATAAATTACAGTTGTTATTTCTAAGTCAGTAATTATTAAGTGGTTTGAAATCAGCTGAGTGGGAGACAAGAGAACTCAATCAGAAAAAAAGATCAACCTTTGAAAGAAGACAAATTCAATACAAACCTCAAGTTTTGCTATTTGCACAAACTGTAGCATGTTGTTTGATTTTTTATGATTTATTATCTTGTCAATTCCATAATTTGCAAGTATTTGTTTTGAGATTATGTGAGATTATGTGGCTTTACATCATGGTGAGACTTGACAAACTGCTGTTAAAAAACAAAATATAAAATTTAGCAAAGGATAACTTTTACACAACTGGGCAGATTATATCTCATAGTCTCATGTCTCAGTCCTGGCATCATTTTAAAAGTTAAATTGTGTAATTTACTACTACAGCCTTTACCCATAAATGAAAATGAGATTAGGTAACTTTTCATATGCCCACTTTTCTAGGCTAGTGTTAGTCACATTATATCCATTCATCTTGTTGAGATAATTATAATAACACATACTTACAAACCTTAAATTAGATGAGCATATTTTGTTACATTTAAGTAGTCCAGTTCTTCATAAGTACAGAAAAACTTAAGTAATATCATACAGCTAATACTCTAAATAGTACAAATAAATGCATATCATATCTTTAAACAAAAGATATATTTCTAGAAAAGAAATAAAACTAAGCCTAATAAATTATGAAGAATCATTTCCTTAACTCTTCATTTCCCATTACTAAATCTTTTTGTTGTTTTTCTCAAAACTTAAAATTTGGGGGTTTTTTTTCTATTCTGTTCTTCTTCCTGAGCCCAGGAGATGATTCTGTGGGTAAATGTATTGAGGAACAAGCTTAACAACCTGAGTTCAATCCCTAGAGTCCTCATGGTGGAGGGAGAGAACCAACATCCAAAAGTTATTCTCTGACCTCCACATTCGCATATTCTTTCTCTATCTCTATCTATCTATCTATCTATCTATCTATCTATCTATCTATCTCTCCCTCTTCTACTCCCTCTCCCTTTGTTCTCTCGCTCTCTCCATTCTCCCTCTCTTTATGTATGTGTGTTTGAGACAGAGACAGAGAGAGAAGACAAATCCTGCTTCTGAAATAATTTTCCCAAATAATTGATCTTAATGTAATCTCAGCTCTAATATCTATGCCTAGACATAGAATCTCCAGGTTCAACACCAGTTTACAATGATTCTCAAATATGATTTCATTTTACAACATTTGGGGTGTTTTTAAAAGTTCTTTTTCTTATCTTTTCACCTCAAACTCTCCTAGGATAGGGTCTGAGAGTTTACATTTTTTAAAGCTCCCCAAATGTTGTGCAAGTTTGAGAGCACCCTACTGCATCAATCCAGTGTTGGTGTTGGGCAGCGGTTGTATCACAGCTCCCCTCGTGATCTGCCAAGTTGGCAGCTACAACTAACAATTCATTGTTTCAATAAAGATTATCAATACAGACACTTACCTTCTCTCAATCTTTCCATTTACCCTGGTAGGAATACAGACAGCAGTATTTAAGGAGAGAGGTTTGTCAGGAAAGTCCTTTTTCTTCTCAAATTTTCAAACTGTGGCTACCTAAACGGAATATTTGGCAGAAGTAAAATTAAGCAACAGTTTGATTGTTTCCAAGGAGAATCTTCTTCCAAGGTGAGTACTTAAAAATACACATGTAAGGATTTTGACTTGGAATTTCTGACTTTCGCCCATATTCTCTAACATGTCATTCTGATGATGTTCCAAGCAAAATTTCTCAAATCTTAGATGTATTTTAAGAAAAAAGTTTTGTCAGTAGTCAAACCTGACAAATGGTGCCCATTTATAAGAGGGAAAGGTTGTCAAGAGGAGTATTAATTTCACAGTTCATATCCAGTTTCACAATCGTTGACTTTTCTGCTGGTGTTTTGATGATCTTTAAGAGATGACAAGTAGAAGAGCTTCAAAGACATAGACACAGGTTCGCACTTCTGCTCCTGTTTGAGTAAGATTTCTTATGGACTCTGAATGGTTTTTAAGATAGCATGTTAGCCAAAGAAAATTTAAGGGGCGACCACAAGAACCTGTCTCTGCTGCTCCTGTGGGCCTTTCATGCTATGCCATTGTTGACTTCAGTTCAAATGACAGATACAACATTAGCACCAAAATCACTCTCTCAGCAGCATGTTGGAAGGTGAGTTTTACCTTCTCAGAAATGGTGGCTACCACAGTACTTGTGGTGCATTTTTTAAGTTGCTACCTATTTAAAAACCAAAATTTCTGTCCCAAATTCACAATAATTGACTTTTTAAATTTTCTCATTGATTAAGTTTGTTCTTTGGCAATTTCATACTAGTATACAACTGCATGCTGATTACTCTTACCCCTTTCCTGTCTTATGTCTCTCCCATCCAATCGACAAATGTCCCCTCCCCTTTTCCATATTCTATCCATTTGCCTTATTGAGATAATTATAACACATATACTTACCAGTCCCTTTTTTTGTTGATTTTTATTGTTTGGTTTTGTGATTCACAGAATTTAATGGGTCCTTTACGGGACCATGGGTGTGGGGCTATACATTGGAGCCTGTTGTGCTCATCAGTGGGTATACAAATAAAGCCAGTGACATCCCCTTTCCCAGAATATATGAGAAGCTCACATTTCAACAAGTGGGGTATGCTGCCCTCAGTCCTATCCCCATCAGTGACTGACTGTTGATGGAGCCAGGCTTGTAGACCCTGTGCAGGTAATCACAAAAGGCATATATCAGAGAAAAGTGCTGCAGTAAATTGATATTAATGATAAAAGTCGCATGATTCTTTTCCTTCAGATAAGGTAACAACAACAATAATAACAACGTAATAGTTGGGCTAAGTGGTTATTTTTGTAATTACCTAGTCTTGTTGAAAACACCCAGGCACACTGGGTCCTTGTAAGTCATTGGAGAGGAGGGCCTAGAGGAGAGTCAGCATGCACAATAAAGGACTCTTTGGGAATTGGGGGGGGAGGCACTGGGGAATGGGGAGGGAGGGGTGAGGGGAGGAGCAGCAGGGGGTTTGGGGGGGAGGAGGAGGGAGGGAGGGAACTGGTGTACCTATTAAGTTTGTATGAGTGGAAATAATAATAAAAAATGTATATAAAAAAAAGAAAACACCCAGGCACAAAACTATAGAAATTCATAAATTTAACTAATTTTAAGCAAACATGTCAATAGTATACACAAACAATTTATTTCCTTCCAAAGTAGTTGCCACTTAAAGACATCAAGCGTTATTCTAAAAAGTTAATAAAATAAAAAATAAGACTTTTTACAAAATTTATATTTAACAATTATCTGAAAATTACATTCCATAAAGTAAAACAAGTGTGGCCCTTTCAAACACAATAGCACTGCTGTGTATTTATACTGTTCCATTTTCCAAAATGTCACAGAATTGGTGTTAGAATTCCTTCTAAATTTTCATTTTAAATTAATAAAACTACTTTTGCAGATTTGACTAATCATAAACAATTTCTGGCTTTCTTTCAGGAGTGGCAATAAGGAATGAGAAAATTCAGTTTCATCTTGGGCTTGTTGGCCCTTACTTCATATGTTACAGTAAGTTCCTTCAGTCCTAAGCACCCTTGATTTATTTATATTTAATCACAACTTCAGAAAAGTCTCTTGCCAGTGATATCTTTCATCTAAAAGTACAGTGCCATTCTATTGTTCTTGGAATTACTCTTACTTTCCTTCTTCTTCATTTATATGCATTGATTATCAGTGAGGATAAGGGAAGAATGAGAAGGAATTAGACAGACTGTACAGGTAGAATTTAGGAGTGTTCTCTCTTCTCAAAAAAAATTACTTCCCGTTTTCTTTAATAATTTAAACTTACTGAATGTTTTAAGATTATAATAAATGGAAAGATAATCATAATAAATTTTCTAAAAGAATAACATGATGGAGCAATCGAGAGTTTAATGATTGTAACCACTTTTAAGAAAGTATTTTTAAACACTTAAAATGTAGAGGCTTTCTGATACCTGCATAGGTTATGGTTAAAATACTCCTATTGATTCACTTGAGAAACAAATAGAAACAAAAAAGAAAGTAATTCACTCAATAAACAGTTAATTATTAATTCAAATTTTTAAAAGGTTTTTAAAACCCTTTTGAAATTAAGTCTTATAAAAAAATCAACAAAGGAAGAGACACCAATAAAGTGTCTGCTGTGACCTGACAACTTCTTTCAGATCCCCAGAAAAAAAAAATGGCTGCAGTGGTGCAAGCCTCTGTAATCCTTGTATACCCTGGGAAAGGAGAAGCAGAGACCCAAGAATCCCCGATTCTCATAGGCCAGCTTTGCTTACACAGCAGCAGAGAAGAGATCTGGTCTCAAACAAGGTAGAAAGGCAAAGACTGACACCAATGCTGACCTTATGCTCATGGCCCACATATATCCACCCTCACCAAGGAACATTATATGCACATGCACACACACACTCGCACATATAAAGAAAAGGGCAAATCAAAAGATCAATAGAATATGAAGCTCAGTGAACAGTTCCCTTGGCCTATGTTGGTATGGAGTAAAGTGTAGAGAGAAGAGGCCAGGGAGAAGGTTCAGTAGACTTGCTGCACAAGACTGATTACCTGAGATGAAACTCCAAATCTTGTGGCACAAAGAGAGAATTAGCTCCAAAGTTGTTTTCTGATCTCCATGTGAGTTCTATGGCAGGTACTTGCCGCTGTGAGAATCTAGACTAACATCACCCCATGAAGTAATGAATAGCGTATGATTGTCACTTGAGAGGTTTTAAAAAATGTTTTTTGTCAAAGAATATTTAATCATGAGAAAGTTTCATGCTTTTTAATGCATAGAATCACTTGAATTTTAGATAATATAATTGAGTAGATAGGTTCTAAGAAATTAATGCCCAAAAATCCAAAATGAGAAGGAATGAGAAATTCTTGAGACTTTGTGCAAATACTGGAGCTCTCTTCAAATGTCTCCTAGGGAAGAGTCTTATGTGCTTTGCCTTACTCAAGAAATAAATTGGAAGTTAGAAGCAAAGTAAGGGAATTTTCCACTTATTACCATCTCAAGTAATCCAAACACTCCAAAACACTTATTGAGCACCTTCTATGTATCTGACTACTGTAGATGAGTAGACAACAGACAACAAGAAAATACAAGACTTTAATAATCTCACAGAAAACAGGGAAGACAAACCATAAAGTAAATATCCAATCCAAGATAAAGAGATGTCATGGGCCTTTCTTCATGCATGAAATCAGTGCTCAGACTCAAAAAATCATCTCTTCTTGCACTCTACCTTTTCATTTTCCAGAACAGAAAGTGAAAAAGTGAAATATCTAAAATATCTAAATAGTATCTGTATTAAAATGGCACCCCTCTTTGTTGTGAGGCATACTCTGACTTGAGCAACTTAAAGAAGAAAGGGCTTATGATTTGTCCTACTATTCCTTTATGGTAGGGAATAAATAGTAAAAGACTGGTGACAGAAGCAGGAGAGGCGCCATCAAGAGGCAGAGAGAGAATGTAAAAAGAAGAAATGGGGCTGAGCGCCCAAAACCTCAGTCTGCCTTCAATGACTTACTTCTATCAGGGATGCAGCTCCTAAAGGTTCCATAACCTTCCCAAAGAGCACCATGAGCTGGGAATCAAGTATTCAAACACACACGTCTAAGGGAGACATTTCACATTCCAGCCTTAATCCTCTCTGACATTGATTTAATGCCATTCAGCTGATTTAAACAAGATGGGAGCACAAGGAATGGATAACTGCAATCTCTGAATTCAAGGAGTTTACAGACACTTAGAAGATACAGAATAGATTACGAATAACAAAATAGGAGATAACCAATTTTTTCTAAAAGGGGAGAGGAGAGATAAGTAAATATAAGTTTTTAAGGCCATGTGTTCCCTATAATATGAAACTCAAAAGCAGCCACAAAAAAAAATTATATGGCTGTGTTCCAATAAAAATACACACAGACACACAGACACACACACACACACAGAGACACACACACACACACACACTTTTATCTGAGAAGAGACAGTCAGAAAAGTCAGAAATGGCAACAATCTTGGTTTTGTTAACTCCTCACGACAAAGACACAGAACAAGGCAATGAGGAATTTAAATATTTAGTGCTTCGCTTATAAAATAATCATAATCTTAATGCAGTCATCAAAGAGTTTGCATAAATAGTATCTAGCTTTCATTGCACATGTGCAGTGGACACACTATGCTGAATTCTTTGTACCACTCTTTGCTCTTTCCTCTGAGATGAGTATTGTCACTTCCTCTGTCTTGTGCATTAGAAACTAACATGTAGTTACATAACTTACCCAAATACTCAAGTTTTTTATTGTTTTGGTTTGTTTTTTTGTTTTTGTGCATGTGTGTGCATGTGTGTTATCACAGGGCACTGTGTGTCCCTGTGGAGGTCCAAGGGTGACTTCAAGAATCACCCTGGATTGCACTCTGGAGTTTCCCAGACTCCACCTTCCAGGGTGCAGGCTTACATGGGATCAAGGATCCAAACTCAGGACCTTCTGTTTGGGAGGCAGTGGCTTAACCCCTGACCCATCTCTCCAGCCCGAAAAGATGCCATATTTTAATATGCATGGACTAGGTACATATGCTTTCCCTTTCTTTCTTTTATTGTGTAGGACTAACAGAGCCACCACTATTCTAAAACAGCCCTTAAAAAGACAAATACAGCTCATGCTGCCCCTTGCACAAGAAATTCCCTTAAGCAGCTTATCTGCCCACATAACCAATACCAGCAAAATAACCTCTTCTCTATTAGTGATTTTCACTAGCACATAAACATGGTAACATCACTTTTGTATTTGCATGTTTGAATATTGCACTAATCTTACACAGATGCCAACTGTCACAGACAACTATACAGATATAATCTGCACTTCTCTCCTGACTCTTCCCCTAAGCTGACTTTGCTCACTTGTTTGAACTAAACTAGTTTTGCCAAGTGACCATTCTTGGTTCCCTTGATAGGAATCGCTGATGGTATTTCATGTGATCTTTGCATCATGCTTACCCCAGTTCTTTACTTTCCTTCTACTCCATTCCTCAGATTTTCCATCTTTATCTCTTCCCAGACTTATTCCTTAAACAAACGCCACCTTCAGACGGTATCTTGTATTTGACCATTTCTCACCACTCCCCTGTGACATCCGCCCAAACTATTTCTCACCCATTCTGCAAAAAGCTAATTTCACTCTTGCCCCTTGTAGCATATTTCTCACACAACAACTAGAAAAATATTTAACAAAGTAAATATCACCATATGCCTCATTTCTCCAAAGTTTTCCATTGGTTTTCCAAAACTTTATGGTAAAATTCAGAGTCCTTGGCCCTGAATAGAAGATTTTCTATTGTCATTCTAGTCACCCTTAACTCTGCCTTTATCTCTGGCCAACTCCCCAAGTTTGTCCACAGAAGATGATTCGCCATGCCTTGAATTTACAGCCACAGAATCACCTAAATGTCTTTGGTGTGTCTTTTTTCTCTTTATCTTCAATATTCAAATTTGAATCTGAGTTTCAGTTAATCTTCCCAAACATTCCCTATTTAGAATATTTATGTGCACCACAAAATCAGTTTCCACTCTCTAATGCTTATGCCATTTCATTTTTTATAGCGTTTACCACTGTTTACTATAATATTACAAAGCACCTTGATTTTACTACTTCTCTTTAAAATACTGCCATTTTGTTCAATTTTTTTCAGGTTCTTTTTGAATACTTTTGTTCTATTTTTCTTCTCTTCTTCATCTCTGTGTTTGGTCATTTATTGGGTATTCATAAGATTTGGTTCCTTTGTATTTCTTTTTGGTGCACATATTCTTCCATGAGTTTTATACTTTTATATGAATTCATGATGTTATTGTCGGTCTTTTAGTTTTTGTATATAGAATTACCTTAATTTCTTGTGTAAAAGCAGTCTAATAGTAATACTTCAGATTTTGCTTATCTTCAAAAGTCTTTATTTCTCTTCATTTCTGAAGGAAGGTTTGCAGAACATACTAACTTTATGATAATTTTCTTTCGGACTTTAGAATTTTGCATTCCATTCTCTCCAGACCCAAAAAGTTTTTGCTGAAAAACTTATTAGTCTAATGGAGGTTCTTTTTTTGAGAGGGGATTTTAGAAGTTTTTTCTTGAAATCTTCTTTTTTGAAATTTTCATAATCAAACAGATGAGTCTATGTCCTTGCCTTGCATCACCACCCTTCAGTTCACCAATCCAGCCACAACCCTCCCAGTCTCATATCCCTCTGCTACTGTGGACCACCGGGCTCTTTATAGGTTGCCTGTACTAACACAAGCCCGGGAATCTGTTGTAGTGCTAGTGGCCTTCCAGTGGGCAGACATGGGTGGGGAAGCTCTCCTTCTCTTGTCCAGCCTCTGCCCTAGGGATTCTCTCTGTATATAGTTGTTTCTCCTAAGATTCTCACTCACCCATGGGGGAATATTGATCAGTCAGTCTTGTGCAGATCTGGGAGAAGGACATATTGTATTGAGTACCCTGGATGCTAAAGGTTTGGAAGGCTAAACAATTGAAACCAAAACACAGTTATATGATAGTTTCCAGGCCATGAAAGGGCAGCACAAGTCAAGAGGGATGGAGGAAGGATGGTTAAAGATACAGTTCTGCATTTTAAAGAGAGAAATTAGTTTTAGGGTTCTATAGCACAGTACAAATAGTGTAGTTGACAATTAAGTATTTCAAAACGGCTAATACAGAGGATTTTTAATGTTCTCAACATAAAGAAATGAAAAATGTGTGAAGTGATAGATAAATAAAACTTGAGAATAAACATATTACATTTTGAAATACCACAGTAATATGAATATGTATATGTCAATTTAAAATATATATAATAAATACAAAAACATGGTTATATAGAAGTAATAAATACTAGTGTTTAAGGAGATAAGGAGATAGAAATATCAATTAACCTAATTTTATCAGTAAGTTTCATATATATTTATTATAATATCACAGCAGATTTCATAAATATATATTATTCTTAGTTAATCAAAACATTCTGGGGTCTGGAAAGGTGGCTCAGGGATTAAGCCTCTGCCTTGCAGGTAGAAGGTCCTAAATTTGGATCCTAGATGCCCACGTATAGAGGCAGGACAGAAACGGGAGCGGCCTGCGTTTCTGGTCCTGGTAGGGAGGAGCCTGTGACCCCCCCCCCCCGGCAGAGTAAACAAGGAGGAAGTGCAGGCAGTCCATGGTGGTTCCTGAATTCGCCTGTGGTTCTACACACACACACAAACACACACACACACACACAGACCCGCACATACGCATACAGCACAATTGAATAAAAAAAATTTCTGAAATGTCTAAAATGAAATTATTAACTATCTTGATTTGAACATTATGCATTACATACATATATAGAAATATGCTTTACCTCATTAATTCACATAGTTCAAAATAAAATTAACAGAAAATATATTCACAAAAATATGTATGTTAATATTGAGGTTTCAATGACTAGATTTTGCCAATATTTTGTTTAGGACTTTGCTTCTTTTTTTAATATTCTTGGAGCTTTAAACTTTATTTAATTATTTTGTGAGCACACACGTGTGTGTGTGTGTGTGTGTGTGTGTGTGTGTGTGTCAGAGGGCATTATGTGTCCCTGTGAAAGACCTAGGGTGATTTCAGGAATCAACCTGGATTACTTCTACTTCCTTTTTACTTTGCTTTGAGATTTCCCAGGCTCCGCCCACAAGGGCCAGAAGTGCAGACTACCAGTTCTGTTATTGGGAATTTTGATTAATTGCCAATAGCTTCTGGGAAGAGCAACTCAAGGCAGCTTCTATTTCCATTTTCTTCTCCTCTCAGTGTTCCCCTGTAGAAGTATCTCCATTCATACTATTTTAAAAAGAAATTAATACAATATACATATGATAATATTTGAATGGTTTAATTTAAAGCTTTCTTTTTGCTTGTGTTTTCCACAGCCTATTGACAGTCACCAAGTTATCAAGGGAAAACCTTCATCCTACCAGCCACGACAATTTACTAGTCACAATCCACTAAAGCAGAGTCCAGCAGCACCTCCTTCTCCCAATTATCAATGGATTGGTTATGGCCCTTATTCTCCAGGAAAAAGTCCAGGACACATTCCATCTCGGTATCATCCAGTACAACCTCCTAAGAAGACTCAACCCCCTCCAAAACAACCAATTAAAACTTTTAACCCAATATCTTGCTCTTCAGGATCTGCTGTTATGGCAAGACCTGGACATGCCCCTATCATACTATGTCCTCCTAGCCGACCTCAGGCCCCAGCAAAACCACCACCCAAACCTATTGCTAAACCAACCACAGCACCAATCACAAAATCCACCACAGCAGCAACCACAAAATCCACCACAGCACCAACCACCATATCCACCACAGCAGCAACCACTGTCCCTGAAACCACCACAGCAACAACCACAGAATCCACCACAGCAGCAACCACCGTCCCTGAAACCACCACAGCAACAACCACAGAATCCACCACAGCAGCAACCACCGTCCCTGAAACCACCACAGCAACAACCACAGAATCCACCACAGCAGCAACCACCGTCCCTGAAACCACCACAGCAACAACCACAGAATCCACCACAGCAGCAACCACCGTCCCTGAAACCACCACAGCAACAACCACAGAATCCACCACAGCAGCAACCACCATATCTGAAACCACCACAGCAGCAACCACAGAATCCACCACCGCAGCAACCACCGTCCCTGAAACCACCACAGCAACAACCACAGAATCCACCACCGCAGCAACCACCGTCCCTGAAACCACCACAGCAACAACCACAGAATCCACCACAGCAGCAACCACCGTCCCTGAAACCACCACAGCAACAACCACAGAATCCACCACAGCAGCAACCACCGTCCCTGAAACCACCACAGCAACAACCACAGAATCCACCACAGCAGCAACCACTGTCCCTGAAACCACCACAGCAACAACCACAGAATCCACCACAGCAGCAACCACCGTCCCTGAAACCACCACAGCAACAACCACAGAATCCACCACCGCAGCAACCACCGTCCTGAAACCACCACAGCAACAACCACAGAATCCACCACCAGCAGCAACCACCGTCCGTGAAACCACCACAGCAACAACCACAGAATCCACCACAGCAGCAACCACCGTCCCTGAAACCACCACAGCAACAACCACAGAATCCACCACCGCAGCAACCACCATCCCTGAAACCACCACAGCAACAACCACAGAATCCACCACTGCAGCAACCACCGTCCCTGAAACCACCACAGCAACAACCACAGAATCCACCACAGCAGCAACCACCGTCCCTGAAACCACCACAGCAACAACCACAGAATCCACCACCGCAGCAACCACCGTCCCTGAAACCACCACTACAGCTACAACTCCTAACGCTTTCCAAAGGTTTTTGGAAGCGCTCCGTTATATTTTTGGTTGAAGACATGAAAGAAAATATTCCCCATGTTTCTCTGACCCCTTAGTTTAAATAAACTTCAGTGATTTTAAAACAACTAACCTGATCTAACCAGCATAATCAAACTAATAAAAGCAATTTGAGCAAAAAAAAAAAATGAATCTATTGATGTCATGAAAACAAACTATGTCAGGTACTCTTTTGACACTATGGATAGTACTGGTCAAAACTGATGCCCCTACTCTTGGGGCATTCCTTCCTCTGAGGAAGGAATAACAGGCCCTAAGTGCTACTTAGATATTAAAGAAACAGCGCAGAGGAAACAAAGTAAGCTAAGAGAATAAGAAGTGTCAAGATGGAAGGAGTAATATTTTATATTAGTGATATAAAAGAAGGCCTCACCAGAATAGAAAGGGAAGGAATGAACTTTAGAGTTGCCCTAAAAGAAGAGAACTTGGCATGTTCAAGAAACAGAAACCATTATGTTGGCATAAAGTGAGCAAAAGAAAAAGCAAGAGATGAGATTAGCATCCAAGCACAGGGCAGAAATCACCTTTAGTCCTCCAGATCTGGTAATTTTCAGACTTTACTTTCACAAAGTTAAAAGAGGCCAGATGAAAGACCATGGTTAACTAGCTTTAGTATAACAAAAAATAAATAAATAAATAAACTGAAGAAAAAAGGAAGGATTTACCCACATCTTTTCTCCCCACAAGTCAGATCAAAATCAAAATTTCTTAGTTGCCTAGGTTGATGCTAAGTTGTGTTATATTTAAATCTCACTGATCCATGGATTTGCACAGTTGGTGTGTGTGTGTGTGTGTATGTGTGTGTGTGTGTGTGTGTGTGTAATGCTTCCCTTTTGAGGGGAAAAGACAAGTCTGAGTTTTAGATGGAAACTTAGGACCAGTCCAACCACAATAAAATCTAATGTCAAACAAAGCCCCACAGGCTCATCCCTCAGCATTGTACCTGTGGACTGAGCCATTACAAGTAAGTTATTCGGGTGACAATAGTTGTCTTCTCCATCCCTCTCCTAATCTTGGACAGCAGAGAAGAAAGTAAGAGTCCAATCCTGGGGAGAGCTGGCCAGGACCTTGTCATGGAGGTCAGTGCTGAACTTACTCTCATGCAGCCCAAGACCAACTAAGGAGAAAAAAAGCACTTCTCTTCAGGCAGGATCACAGACAAATCCTTTATATCTGCCTTGATATTATACCAGAAGGACAGGCTCAAATTTTAGAGTGGATATAGGAGATACACACACACACACACACACACACACACACACACACACACACCAACTGTGCAAATCCATGGATCAGTGAGATTTAAATATAACACAACTTAGCATCAACCTAGGCAACTAAGAAATTTTATCAATCACCAGTTGTCCCCCAACTTGAAAAAACACAGCTATCCGCAAGCCAGTGCTCACAGATAAATACTCTAGACCTGTCCAAATGCCAGGTTAAGACCTGTGCTACAACATTACAAAATTTTAGCCATCATATCATGTGGTAAGAGCCTTTAGCTGGGATAAGACATGGCAATAATCTTTGGAACAAAGTGCCAGGCTCATGATAATACGTGACAGAACCTAACTGCCCCAGGCTTCTCAGTAGATGGAATCTATGAATAGAATTAACATGAGCCTGATTCTATTTCATCACTTAAAACAAAGAGATTTCCTGTGAGAAAGCCCAAGTACCATGGGAAAAAGTACATGAAATTCAAAACAAATGTAGAGCTTTCACAATATACTTGTTAATAAGCAAAGTCCATGGACTGAAAAAAATGTCATCTTTAAAGTCATTTTAAAATTTCAATGACTAACTCAGTTGAATAGCAGTTTAACTTTTTTTTTATTCAATTGTGTGTGTATGTGTGTGTGTGTGTGTGTATGTGTGTGTAGAACCACAGACGAATTTGGGAACCACCATGGACAGCCTCCACCTTCTCCTTGCGCTGCCTGGGGATTCACAGGCTCTGCCTTACCAGGACCAGAAATGCAGGCTGCCCCCGCTTCCGTACGTGGGGTCTAGGATCCGAACTCAGGACCCTCCACCTGCAAGGCAAAGGCTTAACCCCTGAGCTACCTCTCCAGCCCCAGCAGTTTAACTTTTTAGAGTTGTAGAGTAGCACAGGCTTTGTTGAACTCAAGCCAGGAAGAAACAATAAATATAAGATAGTAAAATCAGTAAAAAGAAAAAGATAAGATCTTCTGAGAAATTTTTTGAAAAGGAGGGATCTACTTTTAGAAAAGTGAAGCCACAAAAGATATTATAATAGCAAAGGAAGGTAGATAAGCTAACCCAAGGGGGAGAAATGGAAAAATAACAACCATTTTATGAGAAGCACAAGCTACTAATGCAGGCTTATTCCATCAAATGTAGAAAAAGAATTATCGCCATTTTATATATCGCCATTATCCATTGTCAGTTCAATGGCTATTTCATTAAGTTAATATCTCCCTAGATTTCCAGAATAGTAGTTCTAGCTTCTAAGAATTCACTTCTACATTACTCGTAATTATGAGGTATGTAAAGGTACTTTGAACACTGAAAGTTTTTATATATTTAAGATATGAACTGATGATAGAGATAAAAGAGTTCCTAGACAAACATAAACAGACATATCATACCTTTTCCTATTCTTGCATAGATAGACATGAATTAAATCATATGATCCCTGCCAAGGCTACTTTGTTAAATTCTTCTTTCTATAACTTTACTTGGCCTCCATTCTGTGGATGCCATTGCTAAATCTTCTTCCTTTTTCTCTTAATTTTTTATTTTTCTACTTTTACAAGCATATTGAGTACTCATTTCTGCTTCCCTCCATCCCATTCCCTCATCCCCTCTCTTCCCTTCATCAATCCCTCCCATTGCCTCTCACCCTCCTACTTGTATGTTTCAGCTTTTGGGTTGAACTCAAGACCCCCTTGTCAGAATACTACATATCTCTGTTATTATAAACTAGAACAAGAACCTAAAAAGGGAAGGAAATAGATAAATAGGGAAAACAGCCAATAAACCTATAGGTATGAAGACAGTATATCAAACTGCTCAGTAAATAGCTGTTATTATACCCATAGATTGGACGAACATTTACCATTCAGCCTAGAAGTTTTCTTCTACAACAGAGGTAGAGTATCTCAATACCGTAATAGGATAAAGCCTAGGGCAATAGGAAGAACAGTGAAGTGGATAGCAATGGCCAGTGACTCAGCAAGGCTCACCCAGAATTAGGCCAATCTAATTTCTCCCCATTCCAAGACTTTGGGAACCTCACAGAAGAGGGGGGGCGATGAGATTGTAAGAACCTAAAGATGGAAAAGTTCACTGTTGGTCAAGACATTTTACTCAAGGCAGGATTGTTGCTTCTAGGAACTCACTACAGTGCAATTTGTCATTCCCAGACCTACACAATGACTGACATACCAACATGACCCCATAGATTACCTAGGAACTCAAGAAAGATAAGAATATACAGTGGAAACCTTGGGAATCTAAAGCTGGATCGATCGGTGAAGGGAAATGTCCCTATCAGTGGGGTGGACTGAAGAGAGGCAACTTGATAAGCCACAGAGGCCTGAACCCCCACAAGAGTAAACAAGCCAGAATGAACCCTGGGGTCCATAGAATCCTCTTCCTTTATAATTACAGTTGCATTTCAACACCTCCAAAGACTCATTCTGTGAAGACTTTTTCAAATTCCTAACAAATAACAATAGCAGATTTATTTCAGACTGCAAAAAAAAATCCTAGAACAATATTGGCATAAGAAAAGCAACTTGATCAACTGATTAACATTAATGGCTTTCTCTGTACTCTTAATTATGCTCTACAGAGGAACTAGAAAGTATATAATCATCTGGTAAAAGTTGAAAGTAGAATGGAAAGCTGGTTGATGCAAGCCTTCTAACATGAACCCTAGCCTAATGGAGTTAACCATCAATCCACTAAGCTCTGCTTTTGCCAGAGCTGGTAAGTTTTTTTCATTTTGCTGTTATTTGAGCTTTGAATGTGTCAGTGTGGAGATGATCCAGAAAAGCAAAACTCAATGGGCAGTATACATCATACCCCTTGCCATAACAAGAAGAACTGACTTAAAATACAGTATAATCTTGATATGTACTACATAGGTCACTTCTTCTATATGTCCTTTCCAAATTCTGTATTCTTTTTAAAAAAAAATATTGTGTGTGTGTGTATGTGTGAGTAAGAGCAAAGCACACATCACATCCCAGAGTGCACAGATGGAGAGAATAACTTTTGGAAGTCTACTCTCTCTTTCCACCATGAGGTCTTATTAAGGTCACCAGGTTTATGAGCAGATTCCACTATCCACTTATCTATATTGCAGGATCCTAAATTCTGTATTTAACACATATTTGTATCTATGTATGAAATTGTCAAGGAATAAATTTTAAAAATACATTTTTTTAAAATGGCTCAGAGGTAAGCCTTTGCCTTGCAAGCAGAAGAATCTCATGTAAAAGTGGTGAGTGGAAATGGCAGTGGACCTGCAATTCCAGTCCTGGAAAGCAGAGCTGAGCAATCCTAAAGCAAAGCAATAAGTGAAAGAGCAATCAAGGGTAATTGCTGATATGATCCTCGAACCTGCACAAGCACTCAAGTTGTACACACATCCATGCGCACATATTCACCTACATGCAAACACACGTGCACATGTACACACACACACATTCAGGCATACAGGTTAAAAAAACAGCTGAAAAGATGGTTCAAGGGTCCTTACACCTCATCAGAGAGGAGGACCCAGAGGGAAGTTTGACATGCACACAACAGGATGCTCCAGGAATGGGAGGGGGGCACTGGGAGAAGGGGAGGGGGGAAAGGGAAGGAAAAAGAGGGGAGAGAGTAAGGGGATCCAGAGAGGGCTGGAGGGAGGGGAATAGGGTACCTATCAACTTTATATGAGTGGAAGGAAGAAAGAAAGAAATAAAGAAAGAAAGAAAGAAAGAAAGAAAGAAAGAAAGAGAGAGAGAGAGAGAGAGAGAGAGGGAGGGAGGAAGGGAGGGAGGGAGGGAGGGAGGGAGAGAGAAAGAGAGAGAGAAAGAAAGAAAGAAAAAGAGAGAGAAAGAAAGAAAGGGAAGGGAGGAAGGGAGGAAGGGAAGAAAGGAAAGGAGGAAGGGAAGAAGGGAGGGGACGGTAGGGAGGGAGGTCTCTAGAATGGGGGGAGAGAGTGAGTAAAATAGAGGGGATGAGATAGGGCTTGTCCTGTCACTTGACTTTGGACTAGGTGCGAGCTCACCTTGGTATCTCTCTAGAGCTCGATCGATCCTCTATAGACCTCTATCCCTCCCCTCCACGCCCTCCCTCCCTCCCTCCCTCCCTCCCTCCCAACGCCCCATACCTCCCTCCCTCCTCCCTCCCTCCCTCCCTCCTCCCTCCGCCCTCCCTCCCTCCCTCCCTCCCTCCCTCCCTCCCTCCCCCAGAAAAGGTTAAATCTCTCCCTTTCAAGGCCATATGAAAAGGCTAGAAGTGGTCAGCACTTCCAGCCCTGGAAAGCAAAGTCTGTGAAACCCTAGAGCAAAGCTAAAAGGAGGTAGAGTAATCCAGGATGATTCCACAGGTGCACACGCACACGCGCACACACACACACACACACACACACACATATGCACACGCATATACACACACGTGTGTGTATGTGTGGGGGTACCCATGCACACACACAAAAAAAAGATAGATGGATAGATAGATAGATAGATAGATAGATAGATAGATAGATAGATAGACAAAAATAAATAAATAAATAAATAAATAAATAAATAAATCCTGCTCTTGGCTTTCCAGTGCTAACAGTGCAATACCTGGGAGCTTCTCCTTAAAGGTATCATGATGGACTCTGCAAACCACTTAACTTGCTACTTGCTACTTTATAATATAGATGCTTCCCTGTTTGGCAGATAGAAATCAAGGACTCAGGGGAGTTGAGATTATTTGCTCAGTATTAATTGGCCTATAAGATGAAGAAACAAGAAATCAACCCGAAAGAAGGTAGCTGTTGTACTTACTAAGAACCTAAATGTTTGAAAGACTGAAACTGGTATCATAACTTCAAAACTGTATTCTAGGTTAACAACTTTACAAGACAGACACATTAAATTTTGAATGTCTTTATAAAAATTGTTCTTAAGTTCCTTCCTTAAAAAAATTTATAGCACAGTTGACCTATTAATAATTGCTCAAGCATCAACATTACTACGGAAGAGAAATTAAGATGGTCTATTCTAAAATAAGGGGACCCAGAGGCATAACAAGTAATACAATAATGATTATAATGTAGCCATGGATCCTAGAAAATGATGAAGTTATTTTTGGCAAAATTATAAATTTTTGAATGGTGGATTTCTATATGTAAGAGTTATTAATATTATTAGAAGTTTATGACATTGTGTTATAAAACGTTTTATAGATGAATTCTAGCTTTGCAATTAAAATATTTTGTCAAAACAACCTATTGGTTGTCGTGTATATATAATGACTGGTTAATGACTGAATGCCAGGAGGTGGGTATTTAGTTGTTTATTCTACTAGTAACCACCCTTTACTGCCTGTTTTTAATAAATTTTAATAAGATTCATTTTCAATAATGTCAAATATTACCAATTTCTCCCCTTAAAATATTCAATGTTAATTGATCAACTCTAAAGCAACTATTCTTTGCTAGTATCTAGGATTGTGGTTTGGTTTTGATTTGCTTTTTAATCTTCTGCCCTTTATTGTGTCATATTGATTGACAAAGAAAAATGGTGCTTCATCATTTTAAGCATCTGCTTACTTTGAGAGGCCTCAGGTAGGATAGATGTGTTCCTGCTTGGAAGACATGAGCCATGATTGCATAAAGAGACTTGCATTAATGTCACCAATTGCTATTATCCTTGTTCATCAAGAACATTATTCATTGAAAACCTCCAGTGTTCACTGCGTTCATCAGGAAGAAAGCAATACACACACCAAAGAAAAATACAGCCAACCTCAGAAAACTACAATTGTTCTTTGTCCTTGAAAGCAAATTCTTTGACAAAAGTAACCTTATCTTAAATTAAATAAATTTCCTATGCCCAAAAATTCAAGCCGAGAGTTATAAAACCTAGAAATTCTCTAGTGGTTTATCTTCATTTGCTTCATTCTTTCCAGGCGCCATTCTAAAAGAACGTCTGAAGACAAGTGATTGGATTGAACATCCTATCAAGGAAGACTCACATAACATCAGGTGTGTGGATATTTGAGATATATGTTAATGCAAATGAAACCACTTTCAATTTATATTTATGTATTAATAATAGAACTTGTTCTAATGTTACTGCACTGTTATGAACTGTTAAACAATGTGATTCTAGATTCAATTCCCATGACATTAGATGATATTTATGAAAGACCTTTTCAAACTTGAAAACAGAAGATCTAACAGTACACTAGGATCTTGATAATAGATGAGAACTTCTCTAGGCTTTTAATCATGCTTCAGGTTCTCAGTGCAATTTGTAAGGTATATTAATCCAGTCAACCCTTAGATAAGACTACTGTTAACAGAGAGTGCCCCAATAAGGATTAATAGTGGAGATGAAATTTAAATCAAGTCCAGCTGATGCCAACATGATTTGACGAACCACAGTGCAGGACATTAAGTATATCTGGTTTGACTCTGCTGGACTTTAAGGTACACAATATCTTACTTGCCCCCATAAACTTTCTTTTGCTTTTTGTTGTTGACACAGGGACAGATAACTGTGAGTGCCCTCCAGTTGTGACAGAGGCATAACTTTCTTAAAGGGACAGGGAGGCTTTAGTGTATATACTATACACATGTTCAAAATAAGAGGAATAGAAGCTTATATCCTTCTCATACTCTTTTCTCCTTCAGCCAAAACAGTGATTATCACTGGAAGCAGTTATTCAATATTACATTTTAAAAACTGTATCATGTGATATGCATGGTGATATAAAAACGAATAAAATGATTCTTGTCCTTTGGGAATTTAAAAGGATATGAATGACAACATCCTCAGGATGATGAAGTCTGGAATCTGGAGAAGAGGTTACTGTGTAGATTTCTTTCCTCCAACTCCATCCACAGAGACAAGGATAATCTCTTTGCAAAAAAAAAACAAAAAAAGAACATTCCAAGGAACATTCTTAAAAAAAAAAAAAGTTCAGTATCCATAAATTTATATGATGGTCTCTAAAAGAGGAAACTTCTTTTGGTTAACTTTGTGTGTGTGTATGTGTGTGTGTGTGTGTGTGTGTGTGTGTGTGTGTGTGTGTGTGTACACATTCATGAGTACATGTGAGTGAAGGCCAACAGTTAAACCTATGATGTCACTCCTCAGGAACCATCCACTTTGTTTTTATAGTTGTTGTATCTTGCAGTTAGGGGGGAAGAGTCTATTACTTGGCTTACAGCTGCAATTGCAGAGTGGTGGGGCATGGTCCACTCATGATGGAGACTGCATGGCAGAAGGCTTGATGGCTGAAGCAGGAGGCTAGTTCATGTCACAGAGGCCATCAGGAGACAGAGAGGCATTCACCTTGCTTTTTGAGACAAAGCTTTTCACTGAGAGTTGGAGTTTACTGCCCAGCTAGCTGGCCAAATTGGCAAGTCTCCGTCTCAGTGAGAGACAGGTCTCCGCAGCCCCAGTGATGAGATTCCAGGCTCATACTACCATGCCTGGCTTTTTAGATGAATGGTAAGGAACGAAGTCATGTTCTCATGAATGCACAGCAAGCACTCATGAACTGAGTCATCTCCTCAGCCCCCATTACCTTTTCTACCGCTAAACTTCCAAAGAGCCTGCTTTTCCTCAGCAATGGGCACTATTAACAGAAAATGTCATGCTGCAGCTAATCCTTCTCTCAGATAATGCACTTAAAGCTTGGAGTAAGCTTGTCCAACACTATACAATAAAATTACTTTTCAGGAACCATTGGTCTCTTCAATAGCACATTCTAGCAAAATAAGTGATGTACAATTCTTACCTGGTTCCACAACTAATAAGCCACATTTCTGATTTATTTCAGAACCCAACAGAAAAAAAATGAAAACTTTGCCACTGCTTGCGTGCATCTATGCACTGAGTGTTTGTTTCCCAGTAAGTATATACTTGATCTTCTACTGGCAACATTTAGAAAGTATATTTAATTAAGACTTCAAAGGTTAAAAAAAAAGATTTCAAAGGTATATCAAAGGTTAGCAAGAATAAGGGGAAAAGAAGGGTCAGAAGAGTTTGATCAATAGATACAAAATTATCATTAGACAAAAGAAAGAAAGCTCTGTATCTGTATGCAGCAATTATGGACTATATGTTTCAGAAAGCTACAATAAAGGATTTTGAATGTTTCCACCATTGCATTATGTATGTGTGAAGGAAATGTCATGTGACACTTCATTAATTTTTATGTTTGATGTCATAGTTAAAAATGGAATAACCCTGAAAATTTTAATTAGAAATTTCTGGATTCTGGTAGAAGAAAATTGATGTCAGAAAACAAAAGGCATATTAAAAGACCAGTCAGAAAGTCCTGACAATGGTCGACAGGCACTCAAAAGATGGTGGAGAGATACAACAGCTGTCAGCACTTAAAGCAAAACAAGATCATGGACTTAGAGTGCATTTAGTGGCTAGTTCTACTGTATCTTCTTCTGGATAGATACGTGGTAATGACAGTCAGGAGCAAAAGATCCATTATATTCCTGTTACATCTGAAATGCCTATCAGACGTATACCTGCAGATATAAGAAGGTAATTGAATATACATTGTCTGGGGTTCAGAAAGAAGCCAAATTAAATTCTACATTTAGAATACATCTGAAATCCAAGGCTGGATCAGAGAAGGGGATCCACCTGCCTCACTGATGTAGCCACCAATATACTGTCTACCTTTTCACAGGTGCTCAGGCAGTCCTTACTAAATTCAATAGGTTATATACACACCCCACATAGGTGTAGGAGGAAAGCTTTGATGTAACGATGAAAGAAGCAAACTCTGACCTCATGAAGATAGCCAGCTGAATAAGAGAATAAACAGCACAAATATTACAAAGACAGAAGACATAGAACTAGATTTTGAATTTAAAATTTAATTTGAATAATTTAATGATTGAGTAAACTAAGGTCCAGTCAAATTAAGTGACTTATCCAAAATGGTTCAGATTCTTACTGACAGGCATAGGACCAATCAAAGTTTCCATTGCTGGTCTGTTGCAATGAGTTTCAAATGTCTTCCTGCAAGACTAGAAATCCTTCACAGTGCTCTCCTCACCCATCTAAGGAGAGAATGAAGTAATGGCATATGAAAGAGTTAAAATGGAAATATGATCATTGCATTCTGTACAATCTAGTTTTTCATCTCCATAAAACACGATTACTGTTCATCCTACAGTCCGCAGTGATCCCCTCAATTCATGAATCAATAATTCTTTGCATTCTTGTGCTTTGTTTTCTGCAATTCAGTGAAGGTAGAAGTATGCTTCTTTTCCATCAAAGAAACAATTTTGACTCTAAATCCCTGTGTTACAAATTCCATTGTCATGGACTATTTCACAAAAAGGAATACCTCAAGTGTAAGAAGTCACATCTACAATCTAATTTCCCACAAAATTCAAAGTCATGTAAACCAGATAAAAATAAAATTGTGGTTGAAAATAGCAATTCAGAGACAAATGCACAAATCCCAAGTTTGAGTGCTACATCTGCCTCACCCAACACTACTACTACACCAGATGTAATTCCTGTTACTCAGAATGCTACCACCACATCTACAAGAGGAAATGGTACCATGAGCTCTTCCATAACTGAACCAACACCACCATCTCGACCTCTACCAGAAGCCATTGTTCTACCACAGACCACAGCTGTCCCACTTACAGCTACCACAACTCCACCCCCTTCTACAATTCCACCAGAGGCCACAGCTGCTCCAGAGACCACATCTCCACCAGAGGCCAAGGCTGCCCCAGAGACCACATCTCCACCAGAGGCCAAGGCTGCCCCAGAGACCACAGCTAATTATTCCTCAACCACTGTGAAATCTGAAATTTCCACATTTACAACTGCACTCACAATTCAAACGTCTACTCCAATCAATAATCAGTCTACTACTGATGAAGAAACAACCTTATCTTCTGAGGAATATATACTTTCACTAGTCATTTCAGTTCTTAAAGAGTGGCTTGAAAACATTTTGAGTAGTATTTGGAGTCAGTACAATGTATGACATTATTTAGCATTCCTATCATTAAAAGATGTGGTTTATTAATGCATCTCTGCTTTTATCACAATGCACAAAGTGAAATTATAATATTACTCAAATTTAAAGCACTATCACTAATCTTTAAGTCAAATTATTCATCTTCCATGACATATTAACATAACAAAGTCACTCCATTCCACAACTCAAGTACACATCTATGATTCAAGATGACTTTCTAGAATTTATAACAAAAGCCCACTAAGGGCTAATGAAAACAGAAAATATAAAGCCACTTACTTGTCCTTAAGTACACAGTATCTTCAGTCAAAAACTCATCTGAATAATCTGATTCTAGATACATAGAGGCACAGAGAACCATGCCCCTGTAACATCTCTAGATTGACAGATCTGCCTGTCCCTATGCCTGTCTATCCATATCCACCTACCTAGCTGGTTAAAGAGTAAAAATTCTTTGTACAATAATCTTAAAATTTACATGACATTTCATGCCATGATAGGAAAGGAAGAAGATTTGACTGAATGAACAGAAAATGTGGCAGCCAAGCACAATCTCAATCTTTTACCACATTTTTGATAACATAGGATTTTTTTTCTTACTTTATGGTTGACATTTACCAGATTTAATTTCAATATAATGCACTTAATTGTAGCCTTTGTAACACACAAGAAGACTTGGCCATTTATTCAATTTACATTGTCAATATAAAATGTATTCAGTGGTAGAATGCTTTCTAAAATGTAATAGGACGTTTAATGACTTTAGAAGAAAGTCATGTCAAACCACTGCCCAAATACTTAGTATGCAAAATGTTATCTGGAAATCACCCTTGACTAAGTTTATAAAAGAAAAATAATATCAATTTGATATACAGGGATAATCTTAACTTAGGACATACAGGTATTACTTTCTGTCACTACTTAACAAATCTATTAATCATATCTAGATTTTTTACTAATTAATAAAGACTCAAATAGTAACCTACTTTTGTTTTGTATATTTGAATATTTCTGTCCTTTCTTAGACTATCATTTTTGACTCAAAGTCAAATGACATGGAAAGAGCAACTAATGTCAATAAACAGCAAAACTTTCTAATACTTAGACAAAGTAGATAATTAGATGAACTTCATATTATTTCCAATGTATATTTTTCAAGACAAGCTCTGTGTTTTGTTTTAAACTTTTGGTCTGAAAAACTGAAGCTCCAATATCACTTGATTAACTCTGTTCTTTCCAGACTCATATTGGAGTAACAATACATCATGTAGGATTTGTTTTTTAACATTTTACTTTATTTGCAAGACAGTACAAAAATATGCTAACATGTACATGTGGAGGTCAGAAGACAACTTTCGGGAGTCTAAAGTCTCTGAAGTCTAGAGACAGAACTCAGGTAACCAGGTTGATGCAATGTGCCTTTACCTGCTGAGCCATCTTACCAGCCCATCATTTATGAACATTTCAAAAGAATATTATGATTCATGCCTTACAAAAAAATTAAGACAAAAATGAATCCGTCTTCCCTTAATGGAAGACAAAGAAATTTTAAAGGGAATGGAAGAAAACAGGGGAAACACTACAAGAGCTAGTCTTAAGTGACTACTTTCAGAAAGGGATCCCACCAGCCCAGGAAACAATAGTGAGAACTGGCAGATAGTATTACATGAAATAAAAGGGTTTTACAGAGCAAAGAAAATAATTAGCAAAGTAAGTAGGTATCCTAAAAACTGGGGAAAATATTCTCTAGCTATCCATTCGACACAGCATTAAAATCCAAAATATAGAAAGAAATATTTCACATGAAAATTCCTCTGTCAATAAATGGTAAATGAACTAAATGTTTTTCAAGAGAAGAAATGCAATTGGCTAAAAAATGTAAGAAACACATTCAGCACCTTTCACTATCAGAAAAATGAAAATCAACAGTAAAATTCTACTTCATTCCAGTCAGAATGTCTATCATCAAGTAAGATATTATCGGGCTGGAAAGATGGCTCAGGGGTTAAGACTCTGTCTCACAAGGAGAAGGTCCTGAGTTCAGATCCCAGTTCCCATGTAAAAACTCCAGGTGGACATGGTGGTGGTCTGCACTTCTGCCCTTGATGGGCAGAGCCTGGGAAATCCCAGAGCAAAGCAAAAAAGGAGGTAGATGCAATCAAAGATGATTCCCGAAGTCACCCTTGGACCTCCACCAGGACATACAGTGCCTTCTGATGCACACACACACACACACACACACACACACACACACACATATAAGACAAATAAATGAAATATTTTAAAAGATATTATCAAAGGGACAATTGTTGGGAATGAAATTAGTACAATCATAATAGAAATCAGTAGGAGATTCCTCAAAAAACTAAAACTGTAACTCATATGATCCAGCCATACCTCTTCTGGGTATATATTCAAAGGAATGAAGAAAACTCTAAACATTTGTTTATCCATGTTTACTACAGGACTGTTAACAAAAGCATTACATGCCCACAGTTGAATGAACTGAGAAAATATAGTAGTATATAAATAATAGATTCACACATTCAGCTATAAAAAGAATAAAAATATAATTAAACTCAGAGATTATCGCTGGACTAGTGCAGCTGGCCAGCATACTCTGCAGATCCCAGGCTCTATCTTCAAAGCCTAAAATTATAGGTAAACCAATATGCCCACGGGGCATTTTGCATGAAATCTCAGATGCAAACTCGAGTCTTTTTTGCTTGTGGGGCATGTGCTTTAACCATAATCCATTTCTCCAGCCTGGCTCCATTTGATTTTAATTTAATTTATTCTTTTACCTGGTGAACCAGTAAGATACAGGTGTCAACCTGACATTTTTTATTATTATATTTATTTTTTTTCCCAATCATACAAGCTTAAAAAGTACCCCGTCCCCTCTCTCCTCCACACCTCCCCAGTCCCCCTTGCACGTTCCCCCCTTTCCCCTTCCTTTCACCCCCCTCTCTCCCTTTCTCTCTGTGCCCTGTCTTCCCCCTCTTCCATTCCTGGAGCAGCCTTTTGTGTGAATGTCAAACATCCCTCTGAGTCCTCCACTCTAGTGAGGTGTAAGAACTCAGTGGCATTGCCCAGAGCCCTTTCTTGGGCTCCCTTTTAGTATGGGAACACTATTATGACTGTTAATCCCTTGCCTCTAAGGATCCTAATGCCTGTGATCCATGCTTTGGGAGAGTCATTGACATGTCAATAATTTCCCAGGTCATGCAAAGTCCAATTATGGCTACTGCGGCCCTAACTTGTGTGGAGTATCTTGCATATCGTTGCTCCTTCCTATCTTTAGGCTCTCACAATCTTACTGCCTCCTCTTCTGCAAATTTCCCTGAGCTTTAGGATGGGGAGAGATTTGGCTGGTCTAGTTCCAGGTGATTAATGTAGAGTCTCTGATGTTCTGAATTATGGTTTGTTGTTATTTTCAGTTTTGCTGTTCCTACACCGCCCTAGGCTCCATCTTGATTGATATTGGAGGTCACCTCCTAACCAGAGATAAAAGCTGTTTAAATGGAATCTTACTATAAGAGTAGATTCAAAGGTAGATGGAATAGGAGTAGGAGACCACAGTGTGGGGGGGAGAGGGGGGAAGTCAGTCTCACATTTGTAGGATGGTTAACATCTATCTGCCAGACTCTATACCCTTCCTGACTGGTGAGATCAAACCCCCTCACTCACAAGTGACCAGGAAGGAAAGTGAGTGAGCTTAACCCGATGTCTCATTACTTACTTGCAATACTTGATGATGACCTATTTTTCCCTACTGTAGCATGATCCTCTCTCTCCTTATTTCTGGGGGGGCCCTCCTTCCCCTTCCTTCCTGTTTATAATCGTTGAAATTACTGTAGGTATTACAGAGATTTATCTTTGAATATGTCACTAATTGGGTTTGGTATGAGGATCCATCTATTAGGGAGTACATACAATGCTTAATTTTCTGTGTCTAGGATACTTCACTCAATATAAGTTTTTCTAATTCCATCCATTTCCCAGCAAATTTCATTAGTTCATCTTTTTTGATGGCTGAGTAGTATTCAATTGTAGGCTGGACCCTGGGCACATCTGTGAAGAATTGTTAGTTAATGCAAGGCCTGAGCAGGCCTGTGGACGACCATCTAATTGAAATGGGAGGACTCAGCCTATTGTGATGGACCCGTTTCCTGGGTAAGTGGGTAAGATGAAAGGAGGTGGTTCAATAATTTGGCATAATTCAGCATACTTTGACAGGCCTGCAGTCTGGCAAGACAGAAACTTTGCCCCTCTCTCAGAAATTCCTGTGGATAAGTTGTGACCAGTTCACTCAAGTCCTGATGCTGGTATGAATTCTCCTGCCAGAATACCTGCATGCCAATCAATGCATGCCAACTTTCTGAGACAGCTCTCTCTATCCCATCCACCTACCTAAGAATGATCCTACCCACCATGGACTGGGTCTTCCACATCAATTAGGTAATCTCCTACAGACTTGCTGAGGATCTGCCCTAACTACTAATTCTCCACAGATATATCCAAAGCTCAGCCTTAAACTGTCAAAGTGACACCTTTATCTAATTAGCATGCCTAGCAACACCATTTCTAGAAATGTATGTTACACATTTGCCTGCACAGTACTAAATAATATGTGTATAAACTTGGACATGGTGGTGCTTAATAAAGGTGAAAGAACGTGACACATGCGGTTCCTCCCTCACCCCCACCCCACCTGCCCGCCCGAGAAGGGACTCGCTCTCGGTCAGTCAGTCCTCCATCCCAGGTGGGTTACCCAGCCCCCAGGTCGCCCCTTGACCCAGCTCCTCCCACCAGCCAGCCCGCGCAATACCCAAGCTGCCTCCGGTTTGTCCCAGCCCCTTTTTTCTTCCCTCCTGCCAGCCCGCCCGACCGGTACGGGACCTGCCTCACATTCCTCCATCCCTGGAGCCTGGGTGAGCCACTAAGCCAAGTCCCAGGTCCCAGGTGAAGAGTTCTGCCATCACCATCAGCCCCTCTGCCCCTCCGAACCACCGGGGACCCTCGCTAGTGGCCCACGGAGGACAGACACACTGCTACTAAGAATTCAACAGAATCCAAAGAAAACCCAAGCAAAGCTCTAAGGGACAAAGACCATACATCTGAAGTCCTCTAAAATCATCCCATCACATGGGAGAGATTCTTCACATCCAGCCCAAAGATAAGTAAACCTCTTTATTTTTACCATACTGCTCCTTTTTAGTATTAATCACTGTAGATTAACTTTTCCATACAGCCACCCCCAAAATATATACAACTCCAGGGGTTATACCACTCACCCTCACATATCACCAAGATACTAAATTTTAAAAATGCACTTCCATACTAATATTCACCCCCTGTCTATTTAACCTGACTTAACTAATGTACTAACAGCCTAAGAGCCTCATCTAGGAAATAATACTAACAATAGACAAACGAACCCAAGAGTAGTAATACCAACTAAATCAGTTCAGACAAAAACAAACAGACACTGAAAGGTCTTAAAAGACAAAATGACAATGCCCAAACCAGGAAGACAAATCTCCCACTGAAAGAATTAACCCCATAATGATGGATTCCAACCAACACAAATTCACAGATAATAGCCAAGAAAGCCACACCCAAGATAACGACTTTCAAAGTATGATCATTACCATGATTAATACTATGAAAGAGGAAATCCGGGAGGAGTTAACCACATCAACCACTTTGAACAGGACACTTGGAGGAGTTGAGAAAAACAGTTCTAGAAACAAAAATAGACAGAGAGCAGTTCAAGCGGTCTCAGGCAGTTTAAAATCGAATTAAAAGACAAGGTATCTTCAACCCAAGACTCAACAGAGAGTATTATCAGCAGAACTAATGAGGCAGAAAATAGAATTTCAGATCTTGATGACAAAGTGGGAGAATTAACCAACTCAATGGAATAAATCCGTAAAGACATAAATATACTTGAGAGGAATATTCAAAAGATATGGGACACCCTGAAGAAGCCTAACATGTGCATTCAGGGAATACCAAAGCAAGAATCCCAAAATACCACACCTGAGGAAATTTTTCAAATTATCATAAAAGAAAACTTCCCTCAACTAAAGAATGAGAGGCCCATCCAAATACAAGAGGCATTTCGCACTCCAAACAGACATGACCAAAATAGAAAATCGCCATGACAAATAATAGTCAAAACACTCCACATTCAAGACAGAAAAGATGCTGAAAGCTTCAAGGGATGTAAAACATGTCACTTTTAAAGGTAAACCTATTAAAATAACAAATGTCTTCTCAATGGAAACAGTAAAAGTAAGAAGAGCTTGGAGAGACATACTTCAAGTATTAAATGAGCAAAAATGTCAACCCAGACTGATATACCCAGCAAAATTATCTGTCATGATGTAGAGAGAAAGAAAAGTTTTCCAGTACAAAGACAACTTGAAGGCTTACATGTCTACCAAACCAAGCCTTCAAAAAATGCTAGAAATGATACTCAAGCTTGAAGAAAAAAAACAAGCGTATCCAGGAAGACAGAAGGGAAGTATATACCACCAAAACCTAAATGTCAAACAATACACTTACAAAAGCCACTACACATAAAAATGTCCAGAATTAAAAATGATTTCTCCATTATAACATTAAATGTCAATGGTATTAACTCACCGATCAAGAGATTCAGATTACAAACTTGGATTAAAAACCACAACCCATCAATCTGCTGCCTTCAGGAAACTCATCTCACCACAAAAGATAGGCACATCCTAAAAATAAAAGGCTGGTTAAAAATTCTGCAAGCTACTGAAACCAGGAAACAGGCAGGGGTAGCCATTATGCTTTCAGACAAAATGGACTTCAAACCAAAAAAATCATAAGAGACACAGATGGATACTACATTTTAGTCACAGGTACAATTCACAAGGAAGACTTCACAATACTGAACATATATGCACCCAATACAAGCCCCTACGCATTCATTAAGCAAACCCTACAGCATCTAAAGCAAGAAATCAACCCCCAAACAATAATTCTTGGGGATTTCAACACTGCCCTCTCAACATGGGATAGATCAACAGATCAAAAGCTTAACAGAGACACTTTGGAACTCAATCAAACCCTTAAAGAAATGGACCTTACAGATCTCTATCGAAGTTTTCATCCATGTATCAAAGAATACACATTTTTCTCAGAAGCACACAGAACTTTCTCCAAAACAGATCACATATTGGGCCACAAAACAAATCTCCACATATACAGGAAAGTTGAAATGCTAGCCTGTACCCTATGATCTAAAGCTTGACATCCACAACACAATAAACAAAAGAAAATACACTAACTCCTGGAAACTTAACACTATGATGCTGAATGAGAACTAGATTCAGGAAGAAATTAAAAAGGAAATTCAAGGTTTCCTGAAAGTGAACGATAATGAAAATACAACTTACCAAAATCTCTGGGACACAATGAAAGCTGTTCTAAGAGGTAAGTTCATAGCTCTTAATGCCTACATCAAAAAAATGGAAACATCAGAAATAAACAACTTAACAATGGAGCTTATAGCTTTAGAGAAACTAGAGCAATCTGATCCCAAAAGCAGTAGAACAGAGGAGATTAGCAAAATAAGGGGAGAAATATCTGAAATCGAGATTAAGAAAACAATATAGAGAATCAACCAGTCAAAAAGCTGGTTCTTTGAAAATATCAATAAGACTGATACACCTTTAGCTAAATTAATCAAAAGCAAGAAGAAAAAATACAAATTAACAAAATTAGAAATGAAAATGGAGTTTTCACTACAGATACCCAAGAAATTCAGAGTATTAATGTCATATTTCAAAAACATATACTCGGTGAAATTTGACAATGCAAAAGAAATGGAAGAATTCCTAAGTAAGCACAACTTACCAAAATTGAATCAGGAAGTTGTGAATTATTTAAATAGTTCTATAACATTTGAGGAAATCAATAAAGTAATCTCAAATCTTCCTACCAAAAAATGTCCTGGGCCAGATGGATTCAGCACAGAGTTCTACCAGACATTTAAGGAGCTAATAACACCAATAATCCTTAAACTGTTCCATTAAATAGCAAAGGAAGGAACACTACCAAATTCCTTCTATGAACCTAATATCATCATAATCACAAAAACTAATAAAGAAAACTATAGGCCAATCTCATTGATGAACACAGATGCAAAGATTCTCAATAAAATCTTAGCAAATCAGATTCAAAAACATATCAAAAAGATCATTCATGGGAATCAAGTAGGCTTTATCCCAGGCACACAACATTGGTTCCACATACGCAAATCAATAAACATAATCCACCATATAAACCAGTCTAAAATCCAAGACCACATGATACTCTCAATAGATGCAGAAAAAGCTTTTGACAAGATCCAACAGCCTTTTATGATCAAAACCCTAGAGACAGTTGGAATGGAAGGAACCTTTGTCAATATAATAAAAGCTGTCTATAACAAGCCCACAGCAAGAATTATACTCAATGGGGAAAAACTCAAAGCATTCCCGTTTCAATCAGGAACTAGACAAGGCTGTCCACTCTTACCACTTCTATTCAATATTGTACTTGAAGTCTTAGCTGAAGCCATTAAGACAAGAAAGGGACATAAGAGGGATTCAAATCGGCAAGGAAGAAGTCAAGTATTCTCTGTTTGCTGATGACATGATTTTATACCTGAGTGATCCCAAAAACTCCACCAGGAAAATCCTGGAACTAATACAGAAGGTCAGCAGGGTAGCAGGATACAAAATAAACGTACAAAAATCAGTGGCCTTCCTATATGCACAGAATGAAAGAAGTGAAAAAGCCTTGAAAGAAACAATCCCATTTACTGTAGCCCCTAAAAAAATGAAATACCTTGGTATAAACCTAACCAAGGAAGTAAGTGAGCTTTACAATGAAAACTTTAAAACCCTAAGACACTAGAAGGTGGAAAGACCTACCATGTTCTTGGATTGGCAGATTCAATATCATAAAAATGACCATCCTACCAAAGGCAATATACAGATTCAATGCTATACCAATTAAAATCACAAAGCAATTCTTTAAAGAAGTTGACCAAACAATCTCAAAATTCATATGGAGGCACGTCAGCAGAGAGGAGGGCCCAGAGGACTGTCTGGCATGCACATTAAAGGATTCTCCGGGGTTTGGGAGAGGAGGCAATGGGGGATGGGAAGGGAAGGGGGAGGGGAGGGGGGGCATGGGGTTGGGGGAAGGAGAAAGGAGGGAGGGAACCGGTGTATCTATTAAGTTTATATGACTGGAAATAATAATAAAAATGTTAAAAAAAGAATATTCTACAAAAAAAAAATTCATATGGAGGCACAAAAGACCCAGGATAGCAAAAACAATCCTGAGTAACAAAAACACTGCTGGAGGTATCACCATACCAAACCTTAGTCTATACTACAAATCCATAGTTATAAAAACAGCCTGGTACTGGCTCCAAAAAAGACATACGGATCAATGGATAAGGATTGAAGAGCCAGATATAAGCCCACACAATTACAGCCATTTGATCTTTGACAAAGGGGCCCAAAAAATCCAATAGAAAAACAACAGTATCTTCAACAAATGGTGGTGGCAAAACTGGATATCCACATGCAGAAGATTAAAACTGGACCCGTACTAGTCACCATATTCAAGAATTCACTACAAATGGATCAAGGACCTCAATATAAGGCCAGAGACTACAAAAACCTTAGTTGAAAGGGTAGAGAACTCCCTGGAGCTGATTGGACTAAGCCAACAGTTCCTAATCGGAAATCCAATAGCGCAGTCAATACAACCAACACTTAACAGATGGGATCTTATGAAATTAAAAGATTCTGTTCAGATAAAGAGATTGTAACTGGAGCACAAAGGCAATCCACAGAATGGGAGAAAATCTTCACTAACCACATATCTGATAGAGCTCTACTATCCAGAGTGGAAAGAACTTAGAAAACTAAACACCAGGAAACAAATGGGACAATTAAAAAATGGGTCTTAAAAGAAATTTTACCAAGGACGAAATTAAAATGTCTAACAAATATCTTTAAAAATGCTCCACATCCTTAGCCATCAGGGAAAGGCAAATCAAAACCTCCCTGAGATATCATCTCCCGCCTGTCAGGATGGCAAAAATCCACAATTCAAACAACACCAAATGCTGGAGAGGATGTGGAGAGAAGGGAACTCTCCTACATTGCTAGGGGGAATGCAGGCTCATACAACCACTCTGGCGAGCTGTCTGGTGATTCTTAAAGAAGTTAAAATTTGAAATGCCATATGACCCAGCTATTCCACTTTTGGAATAACCATACAGCAAAAATTCACCTTAATAGCACAAGCATGACCATGTTCATAGCAGCACTGTTTACAATAGCATAGTCATGGAATCAACCCAAATGTCCAACAGTTGACGACTGGATAAGGAAAATGTGGTACATTTATACAATGGAATACTACTCAGCCATCAAAAAGGATAAATTAATGCAATTTGCCAGGAAATGGGTGGAATTAGAAAAAATTATATTGAGTGAAGTATCCCAGACATGGAAAATTAAGCACCATATGTACTCCCTAACAGGTGTATCCTAATATCAAACCCACTTAGAGACACATTCAAAGATAAATCTCTGTAATACCTACAGTAATTGCAAAGATTATAAACAGGAGAGAAGGGGAAGGAGGGCCCTGCCAGAAACAAGGAGAGAGGGCATCATGCTACAACAGAGATAATAGGCCACCATCAAGGACTGCAAGTAAGTAATGAGACATCTGGTTAAGCTCACAGACTGTCCTTCCTGGTCATTGGCAACTGATCTTACCAGAAAGGGAGGCCATACAGTCTGGCAGATAGAAGGTAACCATTTTGCAATGGGAGACTGACCCACCCCTCACCGCAGTCTCCTACTCTTATTCCATCTACCTTTGAATCTATCCTTATAATAAGACTCCATTTTAACAGGTTTTTATCTCTGGCCAGGGGGTAACATCCAATACCCATCAGGATGGAGCCAAGGGCATTGCAGGAGCAGCAAAACTGGGGAAAAAAATCAATAAACCATGATTCAGAACATCAGAGACTCTATATCAACCACCTGGAATCAGGCCAGCCTAATCTCTCCCCATCCTGAAGCTCAGGGGAATTTTCAGAAGAGGGGCCAGTAAGATCGTAAGTGCACAAGGATGGGAGGAGTCATGATATGCAAGATACTCCACACAAGTTAGGGCTGAAGCAATTATAATAGGACTCTGCATGATCTGCGCAATGACCAACATATCATTGACCCCTCAAAATCTAGCATGGACTAAAGGCACTAGGATCCTTAGAGACAAGGGATTAACAGTCACAATAGTGTTCCTATACTTAAAGGGAACACAAGAAAGAGTTATAGGAAATTCCACTGAGTCCTTACACCTCATCAGAGAGGAGGACCCAGAGGAAAGTTTGATATACACATTAAAGGATGCTTCAGAGATGGGGGAAGGGGGCACTGGGAGAAAGGCAAGGAGGGGGGAAAGGAAGGGGAAAAGGGGGGAAGGAGCAGAGAGGTCCAGGGAGGGGTGGAGGGAGGGAGGGTGTATGAGCAGAAAATAAATAAATAAAAGTTTAAAAAATTGAAAAAAAAAGTGAATGAATAAAAGGAAGCAGTTAAACAATAAAAAAAAAGAATGTGACACATGCCTGTTTATTTAAAATTTATTTTAGCTGAAGCATGGTATTCATGTAAATCATAGAGTAGGTTCTAGAACATATTACATTTGCTTCTATTGTTCTTATTTAAAAAGAAAACTATCATCTCACTGGCTTAAGACAGTTTAAGCTTACTATTTACTCCTATATAACTTAGACATTCTACATGTGTCTGGGCTAAAATCAAGTTCAGGTTTGAAGTCTGTTCTGGAGGCCCAGGAAGATCACCTGTTTCCTCTCCCAACTTATACAGGACTTTTCACCATCTCAGAACCAGTCTAGTGAGTCTCTCAACCGCTTTCGTCACACTGTCCTTCCATTCTCTTCTGTCTCCCTCTTTCTCGTTTTACCTCTGCTTTGTTCTACTTTCTTTTTCTACTTTTACAAAGATATTGAGAATTCATCCCAGCTTCCCACTCTCCTCCCTCCCGTCCATCTCCCGTCTTCCCTTCACCATTCCTTCCCACTCCCCCATACCCTTCTGCCTGTATGCTTCTATGGATCCCCTATTCACTGTAGCTCCTGTATTCCGGTGGGGACTCAGGCCTCTGTGGTATATCAGGTTACCTGTCTTCAGGCCACCCCACTGATACGTGTATTTCCCTTCACTCATATGGCTTTAGACATAAAGATTTCCACTATAACAAGAGGGTCTTGAATCCAATCAGAAAGCTGTTGGGTTTTTTCCTTGCTACTAATGTCGCTATTACACTGGTGGTCACCTATTGCCATGGTGATTTCTTTATTCCTTTTTTTTAATCTGAAACTGTGTACTTTCATTCAACTGTACCATGTCAACTGGTTGCTGGATGAAATTAAATTTATCAAATAACCTGTTGTCATGGTGATTTGTATTGCAACTTACAGATCTTATACCGATGGGGCTTGTGATTAGTCAGGTATACCAGTGTACATCTGCAATGCCAGCACTCCAGAGGCCAAGATAAGAGGATCACTACTTTCAAAATCAGTCAGGGCTACATAGTGAGAGCTCATCTTCAGCCCAAAAGGGAAACTTTTATCACAATAGGCCCACCAAGCAATATTGAATTGTAGCCCTATTTAGCAGTTAAGTGATGAATTATCTTAATTCCATATGCAGTGATTACCACTCATGGGTTCCATAGATCAAGATGTAAACATCTTTGGTAATCATTATTCTACCAACTGCAGATGTCAAAGGAAATAATTATATACAAAAAAGTGCAAGAAAAACAGGGTAGTACTGAGAATATACTGTGAGCATAAGCTTAAGAAAATAAAAATGACATTCAAGAAACAAAGGAAGAAAAACACCACCAGGCATTCTCCTTCCTCATCATCTTTCTTTTTAAATTGGGTGCTCTCTGACTTCTATGTCTATGTATGACTATTTCCTTGACCTAGAACTTCCTTCAGCCAGATATCTGCATGACTTTGCTTCCTTTGTATTTTACATGCTCTGAGACAATGAAATGGATAATGGGAAACAATAGAGTAACCAAGTTTACAGGTGGCAGAATTTCTCTGTTCATATTCCATCAGCCAGAATTAGATACAAGGTCCTTGGAAACAAAAATGATGGGAAATTCAATTTAGCTATGCTTCCAGAAACTAAAAGTAGATTTAGTAAATCTAGTCCACATATTCATGTATTTGCACATGGAACTATTTGGAATGCTTTTGAAAGAGTTAGTAAATATTTACAGGATTCACTATCTATAAAGTAAATTAAACCTTATGATTACAAAGTTATAAAAAACAATTGGGTACTTAACATAGCAGTGGGAATCCAGTGACCCAAAAGAATGTACATAACTTAATCCCATGACAAGAAAAAAACCTCACTGAAAGAATGTGACTCAAAGAATCACCATGTTCTTGGTAAGAAACAAACGTGCAAAGATCTGCTGCCAAACCCAAATTCCCATGAATAAAAATTACTAATCCCAGAAGTAACCTTTGTAACCAATAAAAACATTCCCTTGTCACCAACAAAAACTGAAATAGCATGGCCCCTTAAAAAAAAAGCACTGTCATTTGACTCTATCCTGAAAAAAACAAAAATAAGACAGCCACAGGCTACCATCAAATTTCACCCACATTTTGACTCACTCTTGAGAAGAAATATCCACCACATCACAAAGGTAGGTACTGGGGATTTTAACTTTTAAATTCTGTTCGAACTCAGACCACTTTGCATGAAACTCATAAAACTGTAGGCTGTCTCTCTTTTTATTATTTTATTTGAATAACATGAAATTTCATCCTGAAAGAAAATATTTGAAACTCAGTTTTCAATTTTTATAAGGGAAATTAAGATAAAAATACATCTTATCAGAACTCGAAAAGAATTCTAAAAGAACTGCCCCAAATCACCTAAAAGAGCTGCAGGAAAGAGAAAAAGTCTCAAAGACCAGAACACAGCAGTTCTAAGGGTGGATGGTAAGCAAGGCTCTATGTACCTAATTGGCAAAAATCATTTCCTGCTACATTGTTACCAATAGCCTTATATCACTCCTGTATTAGGCATTGATCTTCTGGCCACAGGACATATACTTCAGAAGTTTCTATATACCCTATGGCGCTCAGCACAGAGTCAGGTATAATGAAAAAAATTCTGCAGCATACATAATCTAACCTAATAAGCCAGTGATCTGGGAACCAAGACATCTGAAATGATAATAATTACATAGATTATATATTCTTTTCAGCTTTTAGAGTATTTTGGCAATCTGGGGTGGTTTATGTCCTACAGTGATATCTTGATGAAGAGGTCAATATTTCCTCTGACATATAAGAAAACACTGTCAGTCTTTTCCTGCCACCCTCACCAGAGAACTGAGGTGAGGGAGAGATTGTTCTGCTTTGTCGTCATCCAAATGTGATACCACATTCCCTCAAAAAAGTCCTCCCCAGCTTCAGAATACACTTTCCTTCTCTGAGACCTTGCATTACAGCTATGAATTATCTACTCTGTACATTACTTTTTAGGATATATTGTCACTCATATTGTAAAACATAGTTGATTAACAGAAACTCCATGTATCATATGTACTTTAAAACCTTGAAAATGACAATTTGAAATTATTTTAGAACACTCTGCCCTGTCCTACTTTCTTTGGCTCCCTAACTTAAATCTTGAAAAGTGACCTAATGAGTTTACAGAAACCATCTAAAGTGATGAAGTTTAGTCTGAAATACAGTAAAAAAAAAAAAAAAGACAGGTGTGTGGCTCTTTTGTGAGAGACGAAAGGATAAAACATATGATAGTCAGATAGAGCTATCAACTGGACAATTGATAGATGAGTTCAGGACACATTTGTAGAGAATTGGCAATTGAGTCAGCCCTGAGCAAACCTGCAGGAGATGGTCTAGTTGACGAGGGAAGACCGAGTCCATGGCGAGCGGGACCAGCCTTCAGGCAGGTGGACAAAAAAAGAGAGCTGACTCATGGAGTGGCCATTCCTAAGCATGTTTGGGACAGACTTGCTGTCTGGCAGTTGAGGTCTGCCCTTCTCTCAGTACTCTTATGGATATGGTTTAGCCTATTCCCTCAGTTCCTGGTGTAGGTATGAACTCTCTTGGTCCAGTTTACTGTTCTTGGTCCAGTAAACCAGACTATCTTAAGGCAAAATAATATCCCTTGTTTCCATAAGCCATGGATTTATTGGCAACATGCAAGCAAACTGCAAGGGAAGACATGAAAACCCTTTAACACCAAGGTGAACCTTTGAAATTCTTCTCAAAACTCACTTGTGATAAGTAAAGCTCTATCAACAGACAAGAAACCAAACCAACCAAATTTGTATAAATGTAAGTTTTGCTATCACCTGAAAACAGATATAGATTTGTCTTTATTACGTGTACTAGCTGGAAAAAGTAAAAGTGTACTAATCATAAGAATATCAAAATCCCTAATACTTATATGTTGGTTTCAATGCTTTTTTTTAGGATGTAAGAACAAATAATTTATTAAAACTAGTGCATACAAAGAAGTGGTTATTTCCATGAAAGTAGTAAAGAACAGAAAATCTGTTATAGAATTTCTGACTGAAAATAGCAAACAACTCCCCTAATTTTTGTTTATAGGTGGTTTCAATGCTTTTTAAAGTGAGTTATTTCCAATCAACAGGGTCCATGGGTCAGAGGGACAAAAAAAAAATGTCCAGTTGTATACCCAAGGGGGAATCAAGACTCTAAGGAATAGTTCCAAACCCAGTATCACTCAAAAGGCCCTGGTTAATAATTCAGAACACCAAAGACCCTACATAATTCACCAGCAATCAGACCAGCCAAATCTCTCCCCATTCTGAAGTTCAGGAAACCTTGCAAAAGAAGGGGCAGCAAGATGATAAGAGCCTAAAGATGGGGTGGACCAACAATATACAAGATACTCCACACAAATTAGGGCTGCAGCAGCCAGGATTATACTTTGCCTGACCTGCACAATAGCTGGTATGTCAACGACCCCCCAAAGTCTAGCATGGATCACAAAGGAGAAGGCTCCAGACAGTAGGATCCTTAGAAGCAAGGGATTAAAGTCATAATAGAGTTCCCATACTAATGGGGAGCCCAAGAAGGGGCCCAGGGCTAAGCCTAAATCCTAAACCCTCACTAGGGTGGAGTACTCAGAGGGAGGTTTGGCTTTCACACAAAAGGATGCTCCAGGGAATAGGAGTGAAGAAGGGGGAAACACCATGGAAAGGGGGAGGAAGGGAGGGAGTGAAATGAAGGGGGAAGGGAGAGAGCGCAATGGGGACTCTAAGAGAGGGGAGGGAGGAGGGAAAGAACAGGGATACCTGTTGAACTTGTGTGATTAGGAAAAAAATAAAATGTGGGAGTAAAAAAAATAAGGCACTGGTTAAACCCAATGGACATAAGCCAAAAGAATGAATTTTAGAGGAAAACTGTGGGGGAAGGAGATTTTGGGAAAGGGGAGGTAATTAGAAAAAGTAGAGAAGAAAATAATCATAATGTATCAGAAACATATATGAAATGTCAAAGAGCATAATTTGTCAATATAAAAAGTGAAAAAATTAAAATAATAAAAATTGTGACTCTGACATATAGTAAAGTCAAATGAATCCTTTTTGTACATAAAATGTCTGAATATTTTCACCATCATTGTGCATAAGGATTAAGATTTATAACTAAAAATACAAAGTACAGTTTTCATCAACGTTTCCCATGTGGCCATGATAAATAACCATCTAACCATTTTCAGGGTAAAACAAGAAAGGATGAAAACATTATTCCCAATTCTTGGATTATTGCTTCTGACTTCTGGTTTTCTGGTAAGTCCTGTCAATCACAAACCTTTTATTCTATTCATTTTTTTTGCAAATTCATAGTGATAATCCTTAACTTTTTCTCTTCTCTGAACTTTGTAAGTGTAGAATATTTGGTAGCTCACTTAGCAGAACTGAAATGTATCCATATATTGAACTGTTTCCTGTCATTCTGTACTTTGATATTGCTGTTTAAATAAAACGTTCATGCTCCTGACCATTCTTCCTTCAAGAAACAAATTTACTGACGTTTTAAAAAAATAATAATCTTCTTTTAGAACAACTTATCACCATGCCATGCTTCCTTTCCTAGAAATACATACACACCCCTTGATGACACTGGATGGCAAAACTGGTCAGAGACATCACCATTCTCAAGGGCTCAGATTAAGTCAAAGCACAAAGCACCATTAACAAAGAACCATTGATCCACACTGTGATTCTGTTTTGAAATGAAATTTAAATAGCAATTCCCATTTTCTGTCACCTTATTTATTTAAGGGTATTTTAAAACCAAAACAAACTTTCCCTTTAGTTTTCAAGTCCCGACTTCATAGATTCAAAGATTTGTAAATAATTTATATTGATTTATTCTTCACCTAAAGAGTGTTTCTAAAATTTATAGAACTGACTGGGTTAGTAATTTCATGTCATTTACACTTATCAATTGGAATAATGTGGAAGAGTTCTGACCCCTGACTGTATTCTTAACTATGGACATATACTCATAAAGCTATCAAATTAGTCACCTACTTGATATATTTCCTATTTCCCCATATGCCCATATCCACAGAGTGATAATGCTTGGGTCAAGCTTCAATAAGAATGTTAATTCTGCATATTATTGAATTATATCCATCTTCCTGAGAAATAAACTTTATAGAATCAAAGGAAATTACTGAATCAAAGTAAGTGGTTCTCAGCCCTAACTGAATGAATTACTTTCCATGTGTAGAAAAGGCCAAAAGGATCAGGGAAAAAAAAAAATAACCACCTGATAAAATAGAATAACCTAAGTTCCATGTATCCTATAAATTAGTCAATCAAAGCTCCCAAATTAAAAAGAAAAAACTCCTACACTGAATAGATCTTGCTAGAGAAGTATCTAAATTGATCAATAAGCATGCAAATAAGAAGCAAATAAGAAAGAATACTCTGATGAAAGTAGAGAAAGAAAGTAAAGAAAGAGAAGCTCAAAAAGTAACCCAAGTGCCCTGAGAGCAGAAAATTTACTACATTAGACTCCCACCCTAGATAAGAAAACCTATGATAAGAGACAGAGAAATAAAACATTTACATCACCCTAAAAGACCACTTTGGCATCTTACCAAATTTTGCCTGTCCTTCTAAATTAACCATTATCCTAATGTTTAACACCTGCATAGACCCCTTGTTAAATTTCATAAAGACAGAAGAAAACAACATGTATTCATTAGTTTGACTTATTTTGTTCAAAATTTTATTTGTGACATCATACTATTGAATGTAACTATGTCTTTTCCCTCCATTTTTGTGCGTATTTGTGAGGAGGCCATATATATATATATATATATGTGGGTTTGCGTGTCAGTGGGTGCACATGTAGAAGGTGCATATGTACAAGTGTTCACATGTGTGTGTGTAGGCCCAAGGATGAGGGTTGCAATCATCCTAGACTACTTTTCCACACTATTCCATTTGAAAAAGGACCTTTAATCAAGCCCAGAGTTCATTCAACCTAGATAAGAACTAGACATGGTGAGACGTGCCTGTAATCCAGCACTCGGGAGTGAAGGCAGGAAGATCAGGAGTTCAAAGCCTACCTCAGCCAAATGGGAACCTGTCTCAAAGTGTGTGTGGGGGGGGGAATGCCACAAATACGAAAAAGTTGAAAATAGAATGTGATTATCAGAAGCAGGGAAGAATTTGGGGAGAGGGGTGCAGGAATGTGCTAAGCTACTGCCAATAGCAGCAAGAATTTCTGGTGTACTGTCACAGAGCAATAAAAAGCAATGAAGTGTAATGAACTTCACCAGGTTAAAATTAGGAATTTGCAGAGGTTTTACCATCAGGAAATAATAAAGCAGGAACATTTACATGATTTGATAAGTGTATATACTTCAGTCCAGAGATAGCATCCCATTTACTAGAACAGTAAAGTGTGCTTTCCTATCAAAGTCTGAACCAGAAATGTAGACCAAATACATATAATAGACATCAAATGGTTTTACAAAACCAAGGATAAAGACAAAAAATAACCTGCTGAAAGATAAATATATAAATTCCTACTTCAATTACCCGGTCCATACTCCCTCTTTCCCTTCAAAAAGGACTTCATTTGGTGATTTATCTAATGACTGGCCCAAACCTTCATTCATGAAAAGTTTAGAAATACCAATCTATCTGAGTTAAACAGATATTTGTTCTATGAATTTTACCAGAAGACATGGAGGTACAAATAGGTAGCCCAGCCATTAAAGCACTTGTGCAAGCAAAAGGACCAGAGTTGGTATCCTCAGATCCATATAAAAGTCTTGGTGAGTATGACAGCCTGCTTGTAATTACTGCCTGGGAAGGCAGAGCCTGAGAATCTTCAGAGCAAACTAGCTCGCTAGGCCAGCCCCATGAATGAACTCTGGGCTTGATTAAAGGTCCTTTTTCAAATGGAATTGTGTGGAGAAGTAGTCCAGGATGATTGCAACCCTCATCCTTGGGCCTACACACACACGCATGTGAACACTTGTACATATGCACCTTCTACATGTGCACCCACTGACACGCAAACCCACATATATATATGGCCTCCCCACAAATACACACAAAAATGGAGGGAAAAGACACAGTTACATTCAATAGTATAATGTTACAAATAAAATTTTGAACAAAATAAGTCAAACTAATGAATACATGTTGTTTTCTTCTGTCTTTATGAAATTTAACAAGGGGTCTATGCAGGTGTTAAACATTAGGATAATGGTTAATTTAGAAGGACAGGCAAAATTTGGTAAGATGCCAAAGTGGTCTTTTAGGGTGATGTAAATGTTTTATTTCTCTGTCAGTGTGTAGCTACCCATATATTAGCCTCCTTAATTCACTAAAGCATATATTCTGATTTTATATTTGTCTATTGCATTTCGCCAAATAGTAAGTTATTTTCAAGTTACACGTTTGACTTTATTAAATATCAATAATTATTTTATTCATGAATAATAATATTTTTCTATTTTACAGCCTAGTGAAAGTAAACAACAGTACAAGGACCTCATCCAACCTGAGCCAGCTATTTTCCCCCCTTTCTTACATTATCCTACCAATCATTTTCCTACATTCCCACACAAAACACAAAAGTGTTGTGTCAAAAAGCTGAATTTGCCAAAACAAGAATATGGACCCAAACAATCTCCTCCACTTAGAAAAGTTTATAAAGAGTTATTTCTGAAGCCATTTTTGCATCATGCAATTCACCTTCCACAATCTGTCTTCCAAAGTCAACTTAAAAAAATCCTTTCAGAAACATCTACCACCTTTTTTCTGACCAAGCAAGTTACTACTAGCACTCTACAGAAAGCCACCAGTTCTCCACTTACTACTGACGCTATGGCAGAAGATCCTTCAATCACTACTGAACCCCGAACACCTTCTTCAGCCACTTCTGAACCGAAATCATCTGTAGCTATTGGCAAAGCCAAAACTATCCTCACGGTGACATCTGAACTCCAAACTCCAGAAATAGCCATTGAACCTGAAACTATATCAACAATGAATACAAACATTAAAGCTACCCCAGAGACAATCTCCATACCTGAGGCCACCCCAACAGCAACCACTTTGCGCCAAACATCTCTAGATACTACTGCTCAACAAGGAATAGCCAGTATGGGACCTAGAACATCCACCTCCCAGTCTACAATAATGTTGACAAATGAACTAAACACAGTCGCTTCTCACAACACATTTACTTCTAGTACAGCAAACAAATTTCTACCTGTAGCTATGGCAAACATTGCTCCCTCTGTCCCAGTAACTCCATGTGGAAAAGGTGCATCACACTTAAATTGTAAGACAACAGTTTCCAAACCACTTTTGTCTAGATTAACACAGTATTTTCTTTCCAAACTTAAAAAGCTAGTATCAAAACTCCTAGGCTAGATTATTCAGTTCTAACATCCTTTGAACTTTCAGTAGAAATGATCTAAAGTTCAAATGATAAAATATATACTATCTACCACTACTACTAGCATACTCAGCCATCCATATTAAGTGTTTATCCATCATAGTTACTAAAACAAAAATCACTCACTAGATAGGACAAAGTTCCCATTTATATGATATAAGTAGTATTCTCACAGCCTTTATCATCTGTAACTAAAACCTGAACAACCTGTTTCTGCTATCCAGAAAGCCAGATGAAATCATGTGATGGAAAGCTGTTGGGCTACATTTAAAAATGAAGCTCATGTATACTTACTTAGGAATGTAGGTAAGCTCTTGTTAAAGAAGTCAGTCAGTGAGTGGCTCACTGTCTTCCAAATGTCTGGAATAATCTGTTCATCAAAAATTAAGAATTCTCTCAAGAATTTTATTATATTTTTTACTTTTCTACAAACTCAATAACAAATAGTAAAACCTCCAGCAGCCTGCTAATAAGATTGTAATTTTCCATTAAGACTACAAAGAAAATGGAATCTGCCTATGTAGAAAATTTAGTTAACACTTCATAGCATCCCAATTATGTATAAAGCTAATAAAAGTTAGAGGCATTTGCTACTAATAGACCAAGCTGCAATAGTTACAATAGATTTAAATCATCTATTGAATCATCTTACTAAAGCTATCAATAACAGTTTTATTAAAAATATATATTGTGTTGATGTATAAGTGTCAAGAATAAAAAGGAAATGTTGCAATGCAAATTTTTGTTGAATGTTACAAATGTTAGAACACAAATGTCTATTATTAACAAATGTGACTTATAAAATTAGCAAATGATGTAAACATGCTCTCTTCAGAAACACATAGCTTTAGCTACTAAAATTACAATTCTATATACTTACAGATGTTCATCAATTCAACAATTCCCTTTAAAGTTTCAATCTACCACCAGTCCTTTGAAATGTAACTTTAAATATCTTCATAAAATAAACATGATTTTTTGCATGTCAACAATTATTTTTAAAAATGTTTAGCAACTCTTTTACCACTTCTGAAAAATAAAGAATTCTTTCTGTGTATATATGCATTTGTGTTTAAGTAGATAGATTCAAAACCACAAGTGAAAGATATATTTTCCCTTTACCTGAAATTCTTTGGGCTATTATAAAAGAATCATTGTAATAAATTAAAGTAAATGTACTTCTTATTTAGTACATATAGGAGAAATAATTTTTTGGCAAATGTGGAGAGTGACTGTAATATACAGTCTGTGAAAATGCACATTTTTTAATGAAATCACAAAAAAAATTTATTCATGCTCTGGAAAATCAGGTTCTTATTGATGATAATACAAAGACTTGAATTAATGAGATTTAAGCAACAGTATTAACTATAGGACAAGAATTAGAGGCTATAAGGTGGTGAAAGAAGGTGTGCAATTTACTAGGTCCGATAAAATACCCACAGCCATGTAGTTTCAGATGTCTGTAGATATCTATCTAGTCCCACAGTGATGTCCATATCACTTGGTCAGCAGATACCAAATCTCTTCATTACAGTCCTCATAACTAAGTTTTGTATCAGGTCCAACATTAAAATCAAACCTGGACCACACTACTACTGAAAAGGAACATTTTCCTAAGCTTTTACTGAAATATTTCTGAAAATATGTGCCTGAACCATGTCAGTGTACTCATTCATTGTACCACAGGCACCGGGGAATATTGATTTCTTTGCCTAGATCAGAAAAATGTTGATTTTTCCCTAAGCTAGAGAAAAAATGAGATTCTCTTCATTCAAAAATAAAGTTTCCACTGGCTTGTTTAAAGTGGCAAATAAGCTTGTTTCTCATCTGTATGTTGAACTGTTTTCTCCTGTCCACCTCAGTGAAGGACACCCAAGACTCCCGTGCCATCCGAATGCAGTGCCACACATCACCTGGCAGGACCACATCGGTCCCAACCCTCACTCCTCAGGACTTGTCATCATGTTCCCCAGACTCAACATCAGAGTCTTTATACTCAGTCTACCTGGCACCCTATTCTCTCTCTAGGCTCACCAAGATCTAGTTCCTCGATTTTCCATGTTTTCCTCCCATCACTCCATGAAACTCAGAACCTGAAGGCAGCCTAGTGAACACTTCACAGATACCAACAGATTGATTCCCTGCCTTCACTCTAAAAAAAAATGTACATCCTGAAATGCATGCCCTGATAATTTATAAACGTCACTGTTCCTTTGTGTAGTTAGCTGCCTTTCTCCTAACACTGAATACTATTCCTTGTAGATTCCATCTCCTGGATCTTGGATGTTTTCTCTACCACCACTTGTATCAGTGTCAGTGGTTCCAAAAATCACAGAGGTAATTTACTTAAGCCTTTGGCCTTTCAGTTCACATGTAACCACAAAAACAAAAGGACAGGCAATTACAAATGAATGTGGATCTCACAGAGTTCTCCAGTTAATCTGTTGTGTGATAAAACAGTTTAGGAGATTAGCTATAAAAGTGTCATATGCCCTAATGTTTGATTCCAAAATGTAATTTAATAGAAACAAAGCATGAGACTGAAAGGACAAAAGTGTTAAACAGCGGGTAAATCCCCCCCCCAAAAAATCAATCTTTCTCATTCCTCATCCCAGGGTTCATTACTCTGAGCAGCAGAGTGTCCTGGCTCCCCCTACAGGACAGATGGTGCATGCTTCTCCTCCTCTATTTCTTGAATCTCAACTTTTCTTCAGTTATTCCCACATATATGAGTTATTCCTGCCTGGAACCAAGTTTCTTTCCTCTCTTCTATCCCATGCTCTTGATTTTCAACTCAGTGATCAAAATTGAATTGAATTCCCCTCTGCATTTTGGACATAGCCCTTCCTCAACTAGTCAAGGCAAAGGGGCAACAGTGTCATGTGAGTAATGCTTGTGTGATCTTAGACCAGCACAACGACAGAAGCACAGAAACACAGAGCTGAGAGCATTAAAATACATATCTATGTTGGCTTGTGCGTCTAGTTCAATTGCCCATGTAACACTTGAATCTACCATTCAAACTATTGTAAAAGCAAAAGGAGACAAGACATTTAAAGGACTAAGACTTCGATCTTTATTACTTTATCCCAAAGACAGACAGCAAAACGCTGATCTTCTTTCCTAACAGAAAATCAGACCTAGTGTCAAGGTAACAGGACTGAAAATTGCAAGTAAGCCAGTTACTATAAAGCATGGGGTGCCTGTCTAACCTTTGAGTAACAGTGATTCTAACTTTCAGGGTGAAGTTTGTTCAGTATTTAAGACTCACAGGAATAGAAGACCAAAAACAAAGCCCAGAAAGAAACAAGTCATACCAAACTCCTCCTTCCTTGATTACCTAGTGGTGGCTTGATACAAAGAAGGGGCTCAATAAATAGACAACTCAGTAGTTAAAGGCAACTTTTACCTAGACAGATGGACCTTGCTAAAAAGGGAACAGATGATTCTGATTGGAAAAAATACCTCACAAAATCTTTGACAGAGGCGCCATCTGGTGTCTATTCTGATGATTGCACCATAAGTCTTAGTTTAGGATTGCTAGGGAGGTTATGTTTAACTTCTAGTTAGACTTAATAATTTGGATGATTAGTGGGTTAGGTGGTTTAAGAGGTAACTGAATCTTTTACAAAGATAAAGTTTTGGACTGGAGAGATGACTCAGGAGTCACTTGCAAACAGAAGTACCTAAGTTGAATGTCAAATTCGACCTAAGATCTACTGATGTTGCACTTCCTGCCCTGGAAGGCAGAGCTTGGGAAACTCCCTCCAGAGCAAAGTCAAAAGGAGAAAGAACAATCCAGGATGAGTCCCAAAATTACTCTTGGTTGGACCTCCACGGGTACACACAGTGGCCTCTGATACACACAAAGACACCGACACACACTTGCACAAACACATACACTTTAAAAAAGGAAGAAAAGAAAAGAAAGAAAAAGTCTTGATTCAGAAAGATGTCTCAACCAGTAAAGGCACTTGTCATACAAGCCATGTAAAAGTGGAATTTACAAAGGTGTCCTCTGAGCTCCATATGCACACCATTCCATGTGTGCCCACATAACACAATGATGAATTAATCAGTGAGTAAATGAACAAATGGTTTTGAAACATACACTAAGACACAGGGGTGGGTAAGAATGCTATCAGTGTCTTCTATAAATGATAGGACTGTGCAACCACGAACTGCCTGCAGCTATATTAACCTGCACAAAACCCACACAGGATTAGGCCTGCCAGTATTTAATCACAGAAGATATAAAACTTACTAAAGCCACACTCCTCCCTGGGGGACCATCAACAGTAACACTGGCTGGGGAAAAAAGAAGTCACTTTCTTCAGTGGTGTAGTGTGTAGTCACTGATATATTGCACATGTTCCATTGAGAAGACTAGCATCAAATGTTTTAAAAAAATAAATCAAGATTTTATAGAACATGATATTTTTATATTTTACTCAAAATTCAGCAATAAAAAGCCACTGCACCTTGTAGGTACTGCAAGATATTATCTGACTGACAATTAGAGAATGGCAGGGAAATGTGGGTAGGAGCAAGGGATTAGGTTACAGTCTTAACTAGAGCAATAAGACAGAAGGAAATAATCAGGAAACAAAAAGAAGTCAAAGCATTAGTTTCAATACTTAAAAGAACCTAAAGACCGACTCCTTAAGCTTTTAGATTTGATAAACATTTTCAGCAAAATATCATGGAACAAAATCAGCATGCAGAAGTTAGTAGTCTTTCTATATAGCAATAATGCAGTTTCCAAGAAAGAAATCAAAAAAAAAAGAAAGAAATCAGGAAAAACTGTGTCCCAATTGTAAAGTTTAAAAGATGTTGAAAAATCTAGAAAAAAATTCATTAAAACAAGTCCCAAGACAAACAGTTCCTTTCCGCTGCACATCAACAAGTTCTCAAAGTGATTATTAAACACTACTTAGATAGCTGACCTGAAAACAATGGTTGACAAGAGTACTCTCTTGACATCTGATGATTTTAAGTTAAGCTAGGAAGTTGTTTGTAGTATTTTAACCTTTAAATCAAGGGTCTGTAATCACAGAAGACAAAAAACTAACATATTCACAAGTCTAATGATAGTAGATCACCTATAACCAAAATTCATTCTGTCAAAAAATACATTTATTTTACTAACTCACATTCTGAATGAAACTTAGAGTAAGTAACAAAAGCATGTTCTGTTCTCTTCTATGTGGTAGAATTTTAGATGTGCTTAATTCAATGGCCATTCTATCCTCCAACAACTACCTAGAACAACTTCTGCCTCAAGTTTCTAAACATATGCTCTACTTTATTCTGGGGTACTATCAACTGGTCACAGATTTGAACTGTTTTATCAGTGAAGAAACAGGAACAAATACAGATTCAACTCAAGTCATATTGGTCAATCCATCACATATAAGAACTATGTTGGGAGCCACAGCAAGAATAACAGTACATCAAAACACAGAATGGGGTCTAATAAGAAAGCTCGGTAGGTAAGATGCCTGCTCACAAACCTGGTCATCTAACTTCAGTCCCTGGAAGCCCATGTGGCAAAAGAAGAAAACCAACTTCTGAAAGTTGTCCTCTGACTTCCAACCTTACACCACACTACCATTTACTCTTACCCTCCTTTTTTCTTTCCTTCCCCAAAATAAGTAACTAAAACATTTTTAAAAGCTATGATCTCAAAAGAATAATCCCAAAAAGCCATGATTTCATGGCAGCTATGCATATTTCCACAAGACCTGCAAGAGAATTGTCCTATCACTACTTCACCATGGAATAGCAAAGATCTCAAGAAGCTCCACACGTCCCTGAAAAACTAATGAAGACTAATGCTGATGGGAAGAAATGGAAGATTCTTTCCTTGATGAAATAGCCACTGATACACGTTTAATATTCCGGCAAGTATTTAGGCATATGTCACCAAGCAAACTAGATGAAACCCAGAGGGGCAAATATGCGAAAAGACTTGAAAATAGAAGGAAATCTAGCAAAGAAGAAGGGATGTAAGGGGAAAAGAAGGGGGGATGGGATTGGGGATTGGAGTGTACAGATATCATAAATTCACTATATTCGTGTATGTAGCACTAAAAGAATAAAGAAAAGTTTTCACCAAAACAATAACAGCATCTACCAAAGTAGGATAAAGTAAATAAGAAAGCCATGAACTTGAAGAGAGTCACTGGAAAGGAAAAGACAGAAGGTAAATAAAGAATACAAAGAATGTTTTAATGAAAGTGCTACAGTAAAGAAGGATCTTTAATAATGAGTAGAAAAATGACAGGCAGAGGGAGCATCACAAGCAAGTGCACCAAAAAAAAAAAAAAAATGATGAACACACAGTACAGCCGGTCGTGAGCCTGTGTGCACATGTATCCTACCTGTGCTATATTTTATGGTGACTACATATTTCCTTAGTTTCCTATGAATGCAAGCATGGATTTTTGTCTTAATCACTTTGACAGTGTAGTAACTAGGACAAGTACAACTTGTATATATTTACAAATACCATTTATAACAATTTATTGTTCAGTCAAGCTCTCAACATAATTAATTGGAATCATGTGCCTGGATCCTTGTCATAGTAACATTGAGTAGTGAAAGAGCTGGAAGATTTCCATTCTGCCTTATCCTTTTATTGGTAAACAGATACTCTTAATCTGGGATTCCTGAATACTGTTTTTGGGTAATTCCAATTTTCCATGTGTATGTTGGGTATAGTAAGATTGGGGATGAAGTACATTTCTTAGAAAAATCGTAGCAAGCTCAGTGATCACACAAACCACCAGAGAATTCCACCAAGATTCCTTTAAACCAGAAATTCTTAATTTGGGTCTTCACAGCTGTGCTCCTCAATTTATAAAAGCTGAAGTTTTCTTGTACATGTAATGTTTGTGTGTATTTTCCTAAGAAAATGGTTTATAGACTTGATCAAGTTTCAAAGCATCCATAACCAAAAAAAAGTACGACTGAAATCAACAAGAAAGACTGAGAAATGCCTCTACCCCTGAGGCTAAGGTGTTTCTTGTGGGGCATCAAACTCTTGAGTGAATTTTGATATACTAAATCATCTTAAAAACAACAAATACCTCACTGTCTTTGATGGTGAACCTTATTTTAGAACGATTTAGGAATTCCTCTTTCATGGTATAAATTTCTGGATATGCTTCTCCATAATTATGTCATCCCAAGCTATCTGCTTTTAGTCAAAATTCCTTGTCTAAGAAATTACTCAGCCTTCTTAACGTTGCCTGCTTATTTCAGTCTAACCTCACTGACTACCCAGTTTCCCGACTTGGGCATGTCCCATTCCACTTTGGGGTTAGAAGCATGTCTGCAATAGGTAATACACTCACTGTGAGGTCCCTGAATCACCTGGTGCCCAGACAGTTGTAAACAATGATTCAACTGAATGAGCTGTTCTCCAGAACATCCTCCAGACTGAGGACAGAGCACAAGTACCCCACCTAAGCCCAGAAATAACAGTGGTAAGAAATTCATTCTCCCTCCAGCACAAGCCAAAAAAAAAAAAAAGGAAAGGAAAGTCCCATACACATTCACTTAAAATAAAAGTCAAGATAAATAGAATCCACGGAGTCACAGATTTCTCATGTTGCTTGAATATTTAATGTTCTATCACCAAGTAAGTGGAGAGATTTTTCTCCAGAGACTGAAAGAAAACTCATGAATATAGAATGAATATGGCAAGGGCTGAGTTGGGAAAATAAATTGAGCACATTAAACAGAATAATAAACTTGCATATGATAAACTTAGAAGAACATGACATTGCTTTCCTTCACCTCCTTCTGCATTTAAGTCCCATTCTCCTCAGGATCAACCTTTATCCTGCTGTCTCTGACTTGTTCACTGTATTATTCTCCAAATCCACCTAAAGCTATGATGTCCTTGTTAATCTCCATTTTGTTCCAACTCCCCACAACACACAATATGCCACTTTCATTTACACATCAACAGTCAATTGGCATCTTGTGCTTTCCGGTACTATAAACAGATAACTTGAGAGACTACCTGAGGAAATCTTTACCTAGTTCAAGGGAAACAGAAAGTCATAATGGAATTATGTAGGGGAAAAAATCTGATTAAATGTTAAAATGTCACAGGAACAATAACAACAACAACCAAAGTCTTAACTATAGAATTAAGTCTCTCTCCAGTCTTACCTTCCACTGACTCCTCACCCCTATTATGTTCTAGTGGGAAAAAATAACATCCTTCCACATCTAAGCCCTTGATCTGTGTTCCTTGCTTCTTAATAAAATTCTTTTCATTCTTCAAAACCCAGTTTAAGATTAACTTCCTCCATCAAGCCTTCCCTGCCCTTCTACCAAAAGCTTTTTCTTTACAATTTAAAATTCTTTCTACTTTTAGCTTTTATGTCTTCTCTACTAGACAATGCTCCTCCATTCTTCAGATTAATAGACAGTCACTAGTAGATAGTTGATTAGTAGACAGTTGATTATGTAAGTGAACTGAATGTCTTGAAGAAAGCCTTGACAAATGTTTCATAATCTCGGCCAATTTTCCATTAACAGACACTCTGTACTGAAGAAAATAAGAAGCTAAACTCGCATAGCCTTCAATGTACAACTCTGGTATTACAGATTAATTGGTAATTTTGTTTCAGAAATAGTTGAACAGAGTCCACATGACTCTGAAGCCCTGTAAACTTGTAACTTGTAAACTTGTGGGTTAACAATCAATTGGTGCACATGCACATGTGTGTGTGTGTGTGTCTGTCTGTCTGTCTGTATGTCTGTCTGTATGTCTGTCTATACATATATATGTATGTGCACAGGTATGCATGTCCATGCATACATGAAAATGAAAAACAGAGACCATGAGCCTGGCTTTATTACTTTTTACTTTGTTCTTTTGAAACAGGGTCTCACACTGAGCCTGGAGCTAGACTAGCAACCAGTAAGTCTCTGTAATCGTCATACCTCAACCCTTCGCACAGCATTCCTTAAAAGCAGGCTTAACTTTTTGCATAGGTACTAGAGACTCAAACTCAGGATTTCATGCATGTATAACACTCTTACCTACTGAAACATCTTCTTAACACAGCTCTTCTTTTTAGGAAACAGCACTCAGTGGATGTCTTGTCTTGGGTTTAGGTCATAGCATATTTTTCATTATTTGAAGTGAAGCAAATTATTATACATCTCTAGAAAGCGGTTTGGTGTGTTCACTAAAATTTAAAGTGTTGGTCTCCTTTAATAGTTCTTGAAAGAACGCCTACAGAACTACAGTCAAATGTGGAGTAAAACTTGGTAAGAATTTTTATTTTTAACAATTTTATAATTTTTAAAGAAAAAGATTAATATCCATGTATCAAAAACTAAAATATAATATAACATAATTTAGCCATTAAATGAATGAAATTATCCTGTGTGCTGTAACACAGTAACAAGTCATAGAGACTTTGTTTCTTAAGTATACAGAGAGTCCTATATTTTGGTGTCTAGTTGTTCATTCTTAAATGATAAAACAGGTAATTTGGGGAAATAAATTGGAAAAGATATGTAAGCAAAGGCATACTGTAATTCTTTTATTGTCTGCACTTTTTTAATTACACAAAGTATGTCTACCTGAAATGCTTTCCAGCTGAACAGTAGACACTGGGTAACATAATGTCTGCAGCTAATAACCCACCTAATGAAGTGTTGGGAAATGAAAGAAACCAAATGATTTCACAGACAGTTAAATCCTGATTGGCCTTTTAAGTTGCCAGTCTTTTGGAGCTGAGTTTAAATTCCTTCTACAAACAGGAATCATCAAAAGTTAACATTTTGCACCAGAGTTAAGTGGAGAAGCCATCTGGATTTTCAGTAGCATTTTGCCTCTTGGCACAAAGGTAACATTAATTGACCATGTTTCAAATAAAATGATCACTTTTTAAATATTGTCTCTCTCAAAATGAAAAACGAAGTGAAGTGAAAAAGTAACACTATTTATTCTTGTAGGTAGCAATTCGAAGCATGAAGACTGCGATTCTACTGTTTTGTCTCCTAGGATCAACTCAGTCATTACCAGTAAGTCAATCCATTTGCTCTATGGACCTGCCGACCCTGGCAGCAGCAAACCTTCCTATTCCTGCTTTACAAAACAACTGCTGCACTCTATTTTTTAGTTTTCTACTTTTATTTTCCAAAGTGAAAGATGGTAAATGGGTAAGGTGATAGTACATGTTTCAATATGTTTAAAATGATCACTCTATCAAGGAAGAATTTCAGTTGTCTTGGCAAAGCAAAAGGATAGAAATGATGGACAATGTGGATAATTTCGTTTTCCTAAAAGAATTTAAGATTTTTCCAGCAACTAGATACTTTCTCATGGCTAAAGGGGTAAACCATATTTTTCTGATATTTATTAATTGAAAACACAGAACATTTAGATGAGGTAAACTCTTTTGTAAAAAAAATTACCAAAGTGTGTGTTGCAACAGCATATTGTACATGAAGCAGTCAGCATCACTGACTTAGGACATTTTATCATGAAATATGTTTACATGTAATAAGGTTTTTAAAGAAAATATTAATATTCATTCACTCATTACTTCTGTTGTCCTCCATTAGAGATGGACAATTAGAATCTCTAGCTGTAGTTCTTCTTGACAAAAACACTTAAGGGAAAAAAAATTACAAGAAATTTGCTATGGGAACCAAAAAAGAACACTTACACTTATTTGTGCTTCTTTACTCAAGTGTACAATCAACAGATATTTCCAAAAACTTTCTATATGCCAGACATTGTGCTACTTGCTGAATATACAATGATGACAAGGAAAGATTAAGGGAACAGCTTTCCTCGCAGAGTTCACAGCAAGTGAAGATGAATTAAGCTAGTGTTTCAGAGAAATGTTAGATCCTAAATAGTTCTGCAAAGAAAATGGATAGAGGCTCAGGGCTATTATTCACTGGCTAAAGTATTTGCCTCGCAAGCAAAAGTAATGGAATTGGTATCCTCAGATCCCATGTTAAAATGGCGGGTGGTATAGCATCCTTATCTGTAACTCTGTTCCTAGAAGACAGAACCTGGTAATCCCCATAGAAAACTGGCCAGTCGGACTTGCCCTAATGGCATGCCCTGGTTTTAATGAGAAACAGAATCTCAAAATAAGGTGGAAGAGAAATTTAAGATGATTCTTGATATCTCTTCAGGCCTCCACGTGTACATTCACTTATAGATAATTCATTTCACTCAATAAATTATCAAAATTAAGCCTCTAGTATATTTATATCATTAAATATACTAGAGACTTACTTTAATTATTGAAATGTTATTATACAATTCATAAAAACTCAAAACAATGAAGATTCACAGCCCCATGCAAAGTGGATTATGAATGAAATTCAAGCTAATGCAGATTGTTAATAGCCAATTGAGATGAGGCAGCTAGATCATTAGCAGGTAAATGATTAAGAGTTGAAATAACTTAAATATTTTAAGGTATGAGATTTGTGTGTGTGTGTGTGTGTGTGTGTGTGTGTGTGTGTGTGTGTGTGTGTATAAGTATAAATATGAGTATGGGCACATATACTACAGCACACATGTGGAGACCAGACCACGACTTTAGAGAGTCAGTTCTCCCCTTCCACTATGGGCTCCAAGAATCAAATTCATATTGTCGGTCTTGTGCACTAAGTGCTTTTACCTGTTGAACCATCTCACTGACCCTTAAATGACTTTTAGATATAGAAATGATTATTTATTAAATGAAAAAGTAGGATATATACAAGGTATTTTATAGTTTATGCAAATGAATTCATTGAATGGTAAAATAGTAAAAATGTTTTGCAGTCCACTTGCAAGCATAGAAACATAAAATGCCCCAATAATTATTTTCAACAGATGAAATGTTTGGGGGTAGGTGGCAGATAACCAATATTATGACTGTCAAGAATAAAAATCAAACAAATTGAAGTCACATGAAATGGATTCCCTAGAAACCAAACTTTCACTCTTTTGACAGATATTTGATGAGTGCTTATGTATACCAAACTGATTTATCCGCTTGGGATATATCATTGGAAAAAAAATCACAGTATTTCTACCTTTTTGAGGTTTCTGTTTTGGTAAAGAAATAGTAAATAGTTACATCCTCAATTAGTCAGTTCCATATGTTACAAGGTGATGATCGCTCTGGGAAAAGCACATGAGGCAGCACTAGGTGGAGCAGTGGAATAAAGCCTCCGCATACTCGGAGAGTGGTCTGGAGGAATTCAAAGGCTTGAAGTACTAGAGGGATGCAACCTGTGCCTAGGAGAAGAGCACTACAGTCAGAAACTACAAGGAGAGAGAAGCCCTAAAGCAGGAATGAGCTGCACCAACCCCAGGAGCCACAAAGAGCCTGGACAGCCAGGGTAGACTGAGTGGGAAGGTGAGGTGCGATACAAAGTCACGGGGATTTGGGGCACAGAGTATGAGTACCTTATAGCCATTGCAGGTCTCTGGTTTATTCTCTTAGTGAAGTCGGCCGTCACTGCAGAGGTTGATAGGGGACTGACAAGATTGGACTATGGTTTTTAAAGAGTCATTCACTCTGGCACCTGAATAAAAAGAAAGTACAGTTTCATAATCTGTATACTCGAGGGAAAGGACACTCAAGAACAGGTAATTCCAATTGCTCCTCTTACAGTTAAAGGGAAAAGTCTAAACTAAAATCAAGAGCTTAGTAACTGACTGTTCCTGTGTAAACTCAAGATAACCCAAGAGCTGGCACAGTTAGAGCCAGGACCCCTGCCCTCTAGGTCACATAGAGAAACACAGGTAATCTGAGGGCTGTCTGAGGGAAGGACTTGTTTTACTGAGAGACCAGAGCACTGCAGGGACACTGCTACTGGCCCTGCCACTCCTTGTGTCCCCTGGCAGATTACTTGGCTTCTTCCCCTTGTAAAACAAAACCATACAACTAGACCATTTGAAGTGTAAGGACATTTCACCCATAAGAGTCGATGACTAATGCACGAGATAAATATTCTGGACAGACAGGAGACTGAACTTCTATTACAGGGTAGACATGTCACACGCAAGGCAAAAAATGAAATAGGATTGAATTCAAGCATCGGGAAAAAGCAAACATGTATACAGCTAAGAGATAGAGTACGGAGCACAGAGCCTAGCAAAGGAGAAAGTAATTACAGGAAATAAACAAAGACAGGGACAACTGCCAAATCTGACATACCCTGGCTCACCTTTTTCCCTCTCCATCCCTTCCCACGTGGCTTTTGCCCACTCTATGATTACATCTCCTGCCAAACACAATATGTGCTAGCACTTAAAGACAAATATTTTTGCATTTGGAATGACCAGTTATTTTCTGGACATAAAATGGAACAAAACTTCAAGCATATTTGTTCTTCTTGCTTTATTAAATATTTATATTTGCAGAAACAGCCCAGCCCTGCTTCAGGACTCTCAACAAAACCAGCTCCAGATCAGACAACGCTACTAAACCAACAACGTCCAGGACAGGTAAGTGACCTAGTGACCAGCAAAGGAAGTGTGCTAAAGGTTGATGAGTTTTCAAAAAATTAAGATTCCTACAGACTCATGACTGAAAAGACTTTTCCACTAGGATTAAAGAAGTGCTGAAATATTTCTTTTTAATGTTCAATGAGGAAAGCAAACTACCCTTGTTCCTTTTTCTGTGATAAAAGTAATAATTTGGTTGTTGGGCAGAGCCTGGGAAATCCCAGAGCGAAGTAAGAAGAGGAAGAAGCAATTCAGCATGATTCCCAAAGTCATCCTTGGCCCTCCACAGGGACACATTGTGCCCTCTGATACACACACACACACACACACACACACACACACACACACACTAAAAGAGTGAATAAAGTTTAAAAAAGAATAAATTTTAAAAAACAAAAATAGAAAATAAAAGGAATAGTTTGGTTTGTCAACTGAGTTGAGTAGACTTGAAAAACAACAGCATCAGCTCTTTACCAAGCTCGAGCCCTTGAGATACTGTGACATCGCCCATGTAAAGTCTATACAGCTGTCAGAAATTAAGAAGTAACACAAGCTATAACTACAGATTTTTTCCCTACTTGTCTCGAGTTCTATATTTGCCGCTGAATTTATGTCTTCATATAATATGCTCTTTTAAATATATTTAAATAGTTTAACAAGCTGCATTATCTCTTGATTTCTATGTTCTCTAGCCCTCAAATTCTTCCTCAAAATGTGAAAGTCAGATAGTACTAGACATTACTAGAATCTAAACTTGTCTCTTCCATCAGTAGACATTATAGAATGTTCTAGTCCAGAATCAATATTAATTGCCTACACCTTATCCAGTTTGGAGCTATTCTTTAGGAAAAAGAATACAAAGTTCAGTATGCAAATTTGGGTTCTAAAACAGATATGTACAGTGAAATAATAAACAAAAGTAAATAACTGGTAAATATGATGACTTAAAACATTACTAGTGTATCCTGGACCACATGAGTAATAAGTTCCAACAAGGACAACTCAAAACTAGTGGGAGACTCTCAAGTGTCATCTTCATATGCTTTGATGATAAATACGCCTCTGACAGTAGTATGAATTACTTGCAAATATCTCCCATTGACAGAAATGTAAATACATGATCACTTCTCTAATGGAACAATTTCAATGTCCTGCAGGTCTTTCCTCATTTAAGTATAATACCATTAACACAGTGGTTCACTCTGGGTTCAGATCTACAATCGGTAAGTAGCACTCATTTATATCCATTGTTAAATCGATATAACAGCTAATTTTGAACACAGAGGAGGAGTAAGAACTTATAAGAATATCTGCCCCCATGTACACATGTGTACAATACTCACTTCAGATAAGCAAGAGTCAAAGAGAGTTAGGTGTTACTCAATGCATCCTTAAAACATTTTCTCAGTAAGGGATTCTCCAAAGACTGGTCTCGACCTTTATTTTCCTTCTTCAGTTCTTATCACCTCTTTGCAAGCTTAGGCCCCAATTGTGTTACCTACTACAATATCCTCATGCCCTCAGAAACACTGTGGCTGCTAAGACCACCCAATAAGAGCAAACTAGAAAGAACAGAAATACCCTCTCAGAATATATCACCAGAGTTTAATCTATTTGGGAAGAAAATTATGTTCCTCTCATGTTTTCTAGTGTTCAGATTTAAATACGCTACTAATTCATGTCCTAGACTAGATGTTTTATTCTACACTTCACGATATCTGTGAAGGAATTCATTTCTTCAGAAAAAAATCCAAGAACAATTCTTGGTGTAGCCAGAAGGGGGAAGCAGAAAGAGGGAAAATTCACCTACATAATTCTCAAAGGTTGAGTTAAATGCCAGAAAAAAGGAAAGAAGGAAAGAAGAGAGGGAGGGAGGAAAGGAAAGGAAAAAGGAAAGGAAAGGACAAAGGAAAGGAAAAGGAAAGGAAAGGAAAGGAAAGGAAAGGAAAGGAAAGGAAGGAACGGAAAGTGAAGGAACGTGAAAGGAAAGGAAAGAAAGGAAAGGAAAAGGAAAGGAAGGAAATGGAAAGGGCAAAGGAAAGGAAAGGAAAAAGGAAAGGAAAGGAAAAAGAAAGGAAAGGAAAAAGAAAGAAAGAAAGAAAGAAAGAAAGAAAGAAAGAAAGAAAGAAAGAAAGAAAGAAAGAAAGAAAGAAAGAAAGAAAGAAAGAAAGAAAAAGAAAGTTTGTGATGGACCTTGCCGAAATCAATTACACACGAGAAAAATACTGTACGTGTATACGGCAAATCCTCTCTTTAAATTTTTTTTTGCATTTAGTAAATATATGTTAGTTTCCTAGATATTCATATTGAAAAAAACATAACAAAAATATCCACTGCCCCACAGCTAAACCGGGCAGGAGGGATAGCTCCTGGTGCACAGCCCTTCCCACTGGCCCTGGGATCACTGAATGGACAACAGTCACAACCGCAAGTAAGTGCCCAGACTAGGCTTCAGTTTGACCTTCTTTCTCAGGCAACGCTGTGGGACTGAAAGATCTTTCTCTGAGATTCTTGGATACTGCATCCAGCAATTTGCAGGTATGTGTGTCCCAATAATCATAATATGATGTTTGGTGATTTGTTTCTTTCTGAAAACTTGTGAGAACACACCAAGAAACCTGAGAATGTTGCCCACAGCTAATCTAAAAGACAGTTATATAATGGGTGATTAGAAACTGAGAAGAATCCAAGGAAAGAAATGAGCTGAGCTGAGATCGTTTTCTAGTATATTCTTTGTTCTGTGGAAGACTTTCTGAATGGGCTTTCCTCATGCTCCACTGGAAGTCCCTGAGAACTTTCTAGCAAGTGTATTCTCACCTCTCACCTCCAGTACTTTTTAAAGCCTTTCACATCAATGAAAGTAGAATACATACAAGACCTTTTAACATTGATTAATCCTTGGCTTCTTCATCACATTTTAAAGTACTTAATAAGCAGTGAAGAAAAATAGTTTTTCTCTTAAGGCTAGACCAAATTGATTTGGGGTCATTTATTCTCTCAGCATGAGACCTCTCCCCTGTTATTCCCATGTGATGGTCTTATTTTTATTATTTAATCTGTTAATTATAAAAAATAGAAATATGCGTAAGCAGGAAGAAATAGCAAATTCCAACAAGAATCCTATCATTCAGAACAAACATTACTAACACTCCAAGATGTCTTTCTAGTACTTTTACAATGTACAAACATACATTTCTAAAAGGAAATATGTTCTTGGCATGTCTAATGTTCTGTGACCTGATTTTTTCTAGCAAATAGATTTTAAATTGTTTCCATGTCTTAAATATTCACTTATAACATTATTTTAATGACTGGTTATTAGACAACTGTGTACTAAATTCTTTTATAATGAAAAATTAGGATTTTCTTTTCTATGTAATCACTGTTACAGTGAACACTCTTGTAATTAAATCTATCAGAGTCTGTCAAAGAGTATTTCATTTACGCTCATTCTTAGAGAATTTCTGGAACTAAAGGCACATAAACTAAATTCATAATAAAAATCCTGGACATAAAATTCACTCTCTGAAAAAGACCAGATAAGCCTGTAAATAATAAAATGGAAAGCCTCTTTAATATATGGTGCTGGTAAAATTCATATTCAGACTGTCCAACTGCAATCACAGTTGTTGCCTTGCCCAAACATTGAAGACAACATAGTACAGCATCTCATTTCCTGTGGGTCGAGGCATCAGTGGGTGTCGTAGATGTTACAAATTTCCAATGATCTAAAGCTGCAGGATGTGAGTAATTCCCCATTCTCAGGATTCTCTGGACCATGCTACCACCAAGGATCCCTATACCTGACCCTCCTAACCTCCAATCTGCCTCTTCCTATGTAGAATCTATCACATTTTTTCAATGTTTATTATCACATATATAGCAATGGGTTTCATTATAATATTTTCATACAGTTATATAAAGTATTCTGCCCATATTTATTTCCCTCCCCCATTACTTCCCCTTGTCCCTTTCTCACTCTTGATTGCTGTCTTCCCAATTTGTCTCCATTTTCCATGTGTGTGTGTGTGTGTGTGTGTGTGTGTGTGTGTGTGTACCAACAAGTACACAGGATTACTTATAGGATTATTTACAGGCTCAAGGGTGAGGCATTAGTTACAGGAACATGGGTACCTTATCAGTGACTGCACCTCTCCCTTCCTCAGCAACTTTTATCTATAGATCTTCAGAGCCTCATAGAGCCTCCTGAGACCTTCTCAGCAACTGTTAACTGCCAATAAATCTTGGAGGAGGGGTGGGGCCTCCTGAGTCCCTCCCCCTTCTGTGACAGAATGTTAACAGGCCCAATCTTGTGCTAGTCTTGTGCAGGCAATCACGATGGCTCCATCATTCCCAGAAGGTGGTAATTCTCAATACCCCTTACCTTCATTCGGTCCCTTCTGGGATGTACTCTGAGTCTTAGAAGGGGTGGCTGAGATGTCCCATTGTAGCTGAGTATTCGATAGTCTCTTATTCTCAGCACTTTGGTAAGTTATGAGTATGCAGTAACTGCTGCCCACGCAAACAGAAGCTTCTTAACCAAAACTGAAAAGTGCAAAGAAGGCAGTTTGATGCACACATCATGTAAAATTAAATCAGTTTCTGAAATGACACAAGCTTGGTACCTGTTAGCAGTTCCCAACTATCAAAGAAAAGCCAACATGGAGAAGAAAAACTTCTAAAGTCACCTACTCCTCAAATCAGCAATCCTGTGCAGCCACTGTGGTGTAGGCAAGTTATTTAACCAGACTCACTTCTTCAAAATTTGAAATGAGCACTGAAGTAGAAGCTCCTTCAGGAGCTGTTTGTTGTAAGGATTCAAAAAAAAAAAAACAGTAGCTGCAATACAGGGAACATACAAGTGTTTGCTATCATTACTTCAGATACTTTTCTAACAGGTTAGCAAGATGCCTAAAAAGATAAAGGTACTTGTGGGACAAGCCTGATAAGCTGAGTTCAATCTCCAGAATTCCCAAAAAAGTGGAAGAAAAGAACCAGCTTCACAAGTTATCCTCTGACTTCCACATGCATGTTGTGGCACATACACACACACACACACACACACACACACACACACACACACACACACAAATAAAATAAAATAAAATTTCTATCAAGACAATTAAGACAAGATATTTTCTTTATAGTTGCATTGGTGAGCAATTAAATTAACCATCACAGTTTTTACTTACACACTCATAGATTCTCTTCCTTTTGTTACTTCCACTTCAGTTTTCCAATGAGAAGAAATTTGTGTGTTTTCTGCTAAATCTTAACTGTCCTTTCTCCCCAGACCACTTACCCATCAGCACCCTGAGTCAGTTGGGTTTTCTTGCAGTTGTTTCTGTCTTCTTTGTGGTCAGAAGTCAGGGACCTGATTGATAGTTGGGCTTTTTCATAAAGGTGTGTACTTTTCATCTGTCCATCTGACAGGCACCACTGGGTCAACCATCTTGGAATACAGTAAGGCTAAGAGACATGCAAATCTGTCAAGTTGATATATTAATAATAAAAATCCTACATGTTTAGAGTCTCATTTCGATGACTTTTGTGACAGTGCATATTTTCTATAGAAATAAAAATAAATGTGTAAGACTCAGCTCCTCCATTTTCTATACAGTCTAATCTAGTTTCTAGAGTGACAGATGGCACTGCAGTGTGCCAACTCCACACCCAGATCGTTTGCAGCTGTTAATTCCTAACATTGACCCAGGAGTCAGTATTGCTCATCAGATCACTGAGGTTTCCAAGGCATATGCCCCACAATTTCCCACTGCAGCTCTACTCAACAATGATGATTTTTCCTCTTTTTTTCAGATGTTACCAATTATTGTGGCACAACTTGGAGCCCAGGTAAGATTATTTTTAAAACATTTTGATTTCAAATGATCTTTATGTAAACTGTGTTGTCTTACTCAACTCTCCAGTCATGAAGTTTCCAACTTATCTTGCAATGTATGATTACTGGAAATAGCAAGAACAGACATTTATCAAACCCTGTCTAGGTGCCAGACACAATTTTAATGTATTTTATTATAAACAACCTCTTGTAGGCATTAATTTTATGTGTAATTTGAAAAGAAATAAGCATAAACTTATTCAGTTATAATTATATCTTTAGTAAATGAAGTAGCCAATCATTTCTCTGAACCTCACCAAAAAAATAGAAGTTGATGGAGTTAATATGACAAGTCATGGTTTAGGGATTTATTTCTATCTCAAATTTATTTTTAGCTGTATGTATTTATCCTCACATATTCAAACCCTGTTTATCCTCTCTTACTACTTACTTTTATGACAGCCATTCTTGAGTAATTGTATCACTAGTACAACAGCATGGTCAGGATCACCATCAGTTTTACTTCTAAAACAAGAAGCAAATGTAAAATTCTTGCCAACTTTTTCTTGCCTCATGCTCCCAAATACTGAAATCATGAGTGTGTAGCACCCATCACATAAACTTGCTCATCTTTAAATGCCTTACTTGAGAGAAAGAGAGAGCACATACATGTGTCACCAGTGTCAGACGGCAGCTTTCAGAAGTCAGTTTTCTGTTTCCACCATGTGTATTCTGAAAATTGAACTCAGGTGTTAAGTTTGCAAGCAGATGCCTTTACCTTCTGAATCATCTCACTGGCCCCCCGTTGACTACTCCACATCAAGGCCTTCTTTTTAACCAAGAGAAAAACATCTGAAATTCAGCAACGGTTTATATACAATACATTCATCAAAATAATACTTGTGATAGAAAAAAATATTGACTGCACATTAAATTTAAAACAAAAAAGATTAGGTAGACTGCACAATATAGAGCAAATAAATACTAAATGGACATTGAAAACTAAATTTATTAAAATTGTTAGTAATAAAAGATAAATGATTTGTTACAAAAAAATAAAAAACTGAGACAACGAATTTCACTTAATGTAAAAACTAAGTTAATTATTTTTATAAATTTATTTAAAACAACTAAAAATATATAACCTGTGAATGGTGGGATTATGTATTTTTCTCTATTATTTTCTCCATTCCTCAAGTTTTTTCAAATGTGTGTATATTGCTTAATAATGTAAAAATATAAAATTTTAAAATATAAGTAGATTCACATTATTAAAATATCAAATGTTAACCTGTATCACGCGCTGATGAGAATTTTTTTATTTAGATACCAGTTTAATATTTTATTTATATAAAAATCTATATGTAATGTTTAAAATATTTTAAGTTTTTAAGTTGTATACATACATATATTATCTTGACTGGGAAACACTAAAATTGTCTAATATTTTCTGTCTATAATTTTGTTTTTAGGGCACTCTTCTAAGCTCAGAGGAATTGGTAAAAAGAAAATCATTTAAATCACTATCACTTTAAATTCTTTACCTTCTGTCACACTGCCTTCTGCCCTTTCAGTTTCTTTTGACCACCACCTGAATCTGACAGACACTAGGAAGAGGTGAGCATCTTCATGCATCCTTCATTGGGTTGATTCTTCTTTCCCAAATGGAGATTCCATCTTCCTTCACCCACTATATTTTCATAAGTTTGACTTTTTTTTTGTTTTCCATAGATGACTCTCAGATTCAGTTCTCTTTTCTCAACTTTTATTGATTAATTTTACCTTTACAATTTTATGTGTGTATAATAGGTTCTCTTATCTTCTCTCCCTCCTCTACTGCCAACCACCCACTCCTTTCTCTACAAATTTTTCTCTCCTATTCAGGACCTTTTGTTTCACTGTGTATCTCACTGGGTTTAATCAGTAACTTTGTATGATCACAGGGGCCTGAGACTATCTTCTGCATACTTATTAGCTCCCTTGTACACAACTGGATCTTTTTTGTTCCCTCCCTGAATATGTTAGTTGCTTATTTGTCATCAATACTTTGTAGGGCCCCATGGGTTTCTCCTCAGTTCATAGCTGACCATTGACTAGGTAGATCTCTCATAGGCTTAGTGTCAATAACCACCTGTATTGTGGGGTTCATGCTGAGGCCTGATTCCTCAACCTTCACTTATTCTCAGCAGCCACGTGTCTTGTCATCACCACTAGTCACTACATTTTCTGCTTTCTCCTTTGAAATTATCTAATCTTGAAGGAAGAAGTTCATGTAGAGTTAAGTGTACAAAAGTCATCTATTTTCTGCCAACTGCCATCAACTACATAGAGAAGTATCTGGAATGAAAGCTAAGATCTTTAATAATCAATGGATTTAAAGGTAGCATTTAGAAGAAACTTTGGTGTCATATCCATTTAGTAAAATAAAAATAATAGGTTCTCCACTAAATCCCATGAGCTCTCCATCCACAAGTTCTTAGAATGGTGTACAATACTAGGCATGAGTACTCTCCTGTGAATCAGATCTTAAATCTAGTTGGCGAGTGGTTGATTAACCCCATAACATTCAAACCACTATTACACTATTGGGCACATCTCACCAGGCTGGTTCTTATTGTTGTGAAGTTCATTCCTAATCCAGACAGCCAATGCATATATTTCTTAAGTTTACATTGATTAAATCTAAGGTTATAATTATTAAAATACATGCAGATATAGAATATGTAAATATGCACAGTGCAGAAAAAGATTGAATGTGATATACTTTTTCATTTTATGGGAGTTTTTCATATTCAGATAGGATGGATGAACTTTTTCTTATACATACAAATAACTAAACAGTAAGATGTAAAATCCTATTGCCATCACCAGGAAATTCTATGCATTTATCCATAAGTCATGAACAGAGATAAAGATTTCAATAACATGCTCTCTAAACATGATAACAGATGTTAGGAATTGAGACATTATCTAGAAACACCATTTATAGCTTTTCTATTATATAAAATGTATATAGTTGCTATATCAGTAATGAATAATAATTAGGTAGGGCTGGAGATTTGGCTCAGGGATTAAACCTCTACCTTGAAAACAGAAGGACTTGAGTTCAGATTCCATATCCCATGTAAAAAAAAAATCAGACATAGTGGTCCTAGAAGGCAGAGTTTGGGAAACCCCAGAGCAAAGCAATAAGGAAGTAGAGCAATCCAGGGTGAGTCCCAATGTCACCCTTACAACCCATAGCACATACACTCAAGTGCCTTCTGGCACACACACATACACACACACACATTCTGAAATACATGCTGCCTGACTCATCTCACAGAAGTCTGCCTCTCATTTCAGTAGCTCTTAAACCTGAGTTGTTTTCCAAATTACAGTCTTGGCCCTCAGATCATCCAAGAAAAACACTGAGAACTAGTTTAAAATGCAGATTACTGGTTCCTGCCTAGACCTGCTCAAGCAGAATCTAATGATGGTAAACTGCGGAAGAGAGGCGTTCCTTCAGCAAACTCAAAACATACCAGTGACTCATATGCAAGCAGAATTACTTCTAACCAAATACAGAAATGCTTTTGGAAAAAATGTATCAATGGAAACTTACAAGCTATAAAGATGGACTGCTTCATCTGCTTGTGTTCAGTCTATTAATTTGCAATCTCCTAACTCACCTTACCTTTCATGAAACTTTATGGGAAAAAGAAAGGTGATGCTCTAGGTCTGCAATGCAAATATGGCTTGTCACTATGGTGTATATTTTCCACCTCTGAACTATCTCCAGATACACCTGTTGGTATAATCTGCACATAGGGCCTTGTCCCATGATTGACTTGAATCTGGCTTTCACTTTCTGAGGAAACAAAGCACAGCAAAAAATTCCAGTAATGAAAGAGTGCCAGACTCTTCCAGGCAAGGCAGCATGTCTGATGTGCCAGATCTTCATGATGTTCTCTGTCTCTACCTCTTCTATCCTGCCATTCCTACCCCAGCACGTCATCTTCTAAAGAAGAAAGATTGGTTGGCCAACTTTAAAACATGTTCCCTCTGACCATTTCTGATTCCTTCCCTCATTCTAGCCACTGGCCTCACAAATCATTGCAGGCCTCCTCATCCATCCATTGTTCCCCGGAGGCATCCTGCCCACCAATCAGGCAGGAGCTAACCCAGATGTGCAAGACGGTGCCCTTCCCGCAGGACAGACAGGAGGCAACCCTGTCACCCAGGGAACCACCAAGGGGAGCCATCCCACCACCACTGAAGCCATAGATGATGACTATGAAATGACCAGTCCTGCAGGCATGCGCAGGGGCACCCACACCACAGAGGAAGCCACCACAAAATCACCAAATAGTAAGTTGTCCACACTTGGAGTATGCCCTTACTAGGAAGACCATTCACGGTGGTTAGTCTCAAACTGTCAGCATGACACCTAAGAGGTGGGTCTCTGGGCACACTTTTGAGGAATTATCTAGTTAAGGCTAGCCTTGTATGAGACTGTTGGCATTGCTTCAGTGAAGGTGGGAATGTCCACTCATTGTAGCACCATTTTCTGTGCTGTATAAAATAAGCAAACGGAGGCCCAATGAGCTGCTAGGCATGCATTGCATCTTCCCCCCTGCTCTTCACTTGTCTATAGTGTGGCCAGTCCCCTCGGCTCTTGCTGGTACAACTCTGCTGCCATGATAAACCAAATCCTGGAATTGTGGGCAGAATAGAATCCCTTTCTTCCTTAAGTTGTTTAGATCAGTTAAGTTTATTTCAACATGTAAATGAAACTGAAACAGGGCAAGAAAAAAGTTTTTACCATGCCATGACAAATGAGGGTCTCAGTGAAAGTAAGGAGTCTTCAGTTCTTAAAGGCATCAAGTCATATAAGAGAATGTTTTTCCTAGGACACTTCTCTCCTATTAATCCTGAAAGAAGATTATGTACTTGCTGGTGTCGTGTACAAAATCTGGAACTATTTGGAAGCAGGCTGAATTCCTCTCCTTACTACCTTCCCTAGTGCTTTCAATTCATATTTCAGTGCTGTAAGAAAGATAATGGCCCAAAGAATTTAGAGGATCAAGGGGACTTTATCTCAGCTTATGATTTTACACACACGCAAATACACACACACACACAGCCCATATCCAACAATCTAAATTCATCATGATTCTTCTTCAAAATTAATTGGAATGAGCAGAACTTCTTAACATAATATTGCAGAGTAATGAATAATAGACTAGAATTATCACACTAGATAAACCATGTGCATTACCTTCAGATGCAATGATATACTACAAAAATAGACTTTTTTAAACCCAGCTAACAAAAATAAGATTTTTAACATCTGGCTATATCCAGAGTCAAATATCCTTAGAAAGCAAAAGAATGGTTTAATATTAATATTCTTATTTCTGGAAAAGAAATTTGATCTCAAGTAAAAAAAATTCTGTATGCTTTTATTATACTGTTTAAAAGTCACTTACTTTGTTTTCTTCTAGGAATTCAATAAGCTGTTTCAAATTTCTTCAACTAAACCACCTCAAATTTAAGAGTTACATGTGAATCATCTTCATGGACTAGACTGAAAACATATTCAAAAGTCTCAGAAGACATAAAGTCCTAGTTTCCCTGAAAACTTTCTTGGAATTTCAGGAAGTAAATTAAGTGAAAACAAAGTTAAGTTCTAGGGGGAAGGGGAGAGAATCGAACAGTTAAATTTGTTTTTGAAATCCTATAGTAGTAAGCTACTTCAAACCTAGAAAAGATGTATATTAAAATGTATTTTGAAAACTGGCTATTTTCTTCTTTGGGAATGGAAGAGAGTTGGATGCCTCCAGAAACTATCCCATCTTATCCAAATGATACTGTACTCTGAGGCTTCCTTTGAAAACAGGAAGCAGTTCAGTTAGACACAGGGCAGCCAGCATTGGAAGGCAAACTCCAGCTCACCCACAACTCCCTCACCACCTACCCTCCAATAAGAGACATAAATTTAATTCCAATAAGCAAATTATTTCTGATCATTTGCAGCATGCAATGGAAACAACTTGCTGCCAATCTTCAAGTTGTTTTAGAGACAAAGCAGTGATTGTGAAATTTAGAGTTTAATGTAGCGTGTGTGAGAATGCGAGATGGCATTGATAAAAGTAATCACTAATACAGCCAGTGTGATACCTTTGTCCCATTCACCAAAAAGGTAGGATTCAATCCAGTTTAAAAGTATAATCCAGACCATTACAGTTCATGCAGCTTGGAAAAAGGCCCCCCATGAGTCAGATTAATAATATTTCTTACCATATGTATTTGGCCCCATCAGTATGAAACAAATCTAAATATATTCCATTTCAAATTTCTTCAGTGGTTAAAGACTTATTCAATATTCAATGCTTTCAAGGTCTGAATAAAATATACTTGAATTATCAAGTTTTTTATGGCCAAACTTTGAAATTCTAGCAAGTACAGTTTTATTCTTAAAATCTTGTACTGCCTGAATCAGGCCAACCAAACTTCTTCCCATCCTAAAGCTCAAGAAATCTTGCAAGGGCGATCAAGCCCCTCATGGCCCTCTAGTGCCATGAGTCTGTTTCCAGCCGCCTACTTCTCTTGGAGGCTCCCTAGCCCCTCATGGCACTCCAGTGCCATGAGTCTGTTTCTTGTTCCTTGTTCCTCATGAATTCCATGCCTAGGCACTGTGAGTTCTCATGGGCTCCCTAGCCCCTCAGGACACTCTAGTGCCATGAGCTCTGTTTCATTTCTGCTTCTCATGGAGGCGCCCTAGCTCTTCATGGCACTCCACGTCTGGAGTCCGTGAGTTCCAAACTTTCTCTTCTCTAATACCTTAATCCTCAAAAAAAAAAAAAAAAGAAATCTTGCAAAAGAAGGGAGAGTAAGATGGTGCAATGGCTGACATATCAACATTCCCCCATGGATATGCGAAGAACTCAGGAGAAATAACTACACACAGAACATTAGGGACAAGGGCTTGACAGGAGAAGGGGAGCATCCTTACCTGTGGGTTTATCTAAGAAAGGGCCAATTATAGTGCCACAGAGGCCTGAGTCCCTACTAGAGTAGACAACCTCAACGGAGACCCGTGGCCCACATAAGCAGAGAGACAGGAAGGATGAGAAAGAGAGACAGATTGGTGAAGAGAGGGGAAGGTAGAAGAGTAAGGGGAAAGAGGAGGGAAGGGGGGAGGAGGGAAGGACAGGCAGAGGAGAGAAGTTAGAGAAGGAGAGGATATAGAGAAGGAGAGGAGGCAGAGAAGGAGAGGAGGTAGAGAAGGAGAGGAGATAGAGAAGGAGAGGAGGTAGACAAGGAGAGGAGGGAAGGGGAAGAAAGGAGAAAGGGAGGGGGAAGAGAAGGGGAAGAGACAGGAGGGGAGGAAATGGAGGACCACGTCCCCGTAGAAAACCAAGAAGACTTTGAGAATCATCCTGGATTGCTTCTACCTCCTTTTTGCCTCGTTCTGGGATTTCCCAGACTCTGCCCACCAGGGCCAGAATTCCAAATCGCTACCTGGTGTTTTTAATGTGGGACCTGGGATCTGAACTCAGGACCTTCTGCTTATGTTGCAGAGTCTTAATCCCTGGGCCATCTCTCCACCCCAAAAGGAAAATTCTTAATAAAATAAATTTTAAAAAACTTGGGCTACAAATCAGGCCAATCAAACCTCTTCCTATACTAGGATTCAGGGAATCTTTCAGAAAAGTGGGTAGTAGGATTGTATGAATCTGAACATGGGAAAGTCCACTGCCCACCAGGTTGCTCCATAGGGCCTCTGCACCCAGGAGCTCACAGCAATGACACCTGCCCTCACCAGACCTACATGATGACTGACATATCAACATTCCTCCCTCAGATCAAGGAGGAACTCAGGAGAAATCACTACTCACAGTGGAAACCATAGAGGCAGACACTAGACAGGTGAAGGGGAATGTCCCTATCAGCAGGTCTTCCTGTGGAAGGACCACTTATATGCCACAGAGGCCTGATCCCCTGCTAGAGCAGACAACTTGAAAGGAGCTCTGTGGCCCACGCAAGCAGACAGGCATGAGGATGGGAGGGAGAGAGATGGACTGGTGAAGACCGAGAGAGTAGGAGAGGAAGGAGAGTGGCTGGAGGGAAGGGACAGTCATTTTGTTTGTAAGGTAAAAGGTGAAAACCAAATCCCAAAAGTAGCTGTCCTCTTACCTAAACATTTGTGCTGTGTATGGCACATACATACCTACATTCACTGACAAAGAGATTATAAATTTTAAATATAGTTTCAGTTGTTAAAGCCTATATATATATATACACACACATAATTTAACTTCTCCTTTTAGTTGCTTCTGTCAAGTGTTCTTCCACAGAAACATAAAGTGAGGAAAACAATGGCACAGGGATTGGATAAGGAGCAAAAATGAAATGAATCCATGTGTAAAGCCATAAAAGAATATAAATTAAAAAGTAAAAATTAAATTAAAAAACAGTATACTAAAAAATGAAAACAAAATCCATCCACTGGGGTAAATTTTTATTATTATTTATTCAACTGTGTGTATGTGCGCACGCGTGTGTCTGTGTGTGTGTGTGTGTGTGTGTGTGTCTGTGTATGTGTAGAACCACGGATGAATTCGCGAACCACCATGGACGAGGCCTCCACCTCCTTTCTGCCCCGGGATTCACAGGCTCCACCCTACCAGGACCAGAAGGGCAGGCCGCCCCCCACTTCCGCCTGGCGTCTATACGTGGGATCTGGGATCCGAACTCAGGACCTTCCGCCTGCAAGGCGGAGGCTTAACTCCTGAGCCACCTCTCCAGCCCCAATAATAAAAATTTAAAAAAAAAAATTATTAATGATCTGAACAGACATCACACGAACTACATGGCAAGCGCATTTCAAATGTTCACAGATGAATGTTAATAAAGAATTACAATAGATCCAGCCGGAGCCGCGCGCGCGCGGGGCCGAGGGAAGAGGAGGACCTCCCCCTGCGCCCGGGCCTGCCCCAGCTGCCCTCGGGTTAAATAGCTCCACGCGGACGCCCCCAGCCTCCCTTTACACCCCACCCCGCTCCACCGGTCGGGACACGCGCGCGATCAGGCCTCACCCCGCGCCATACGTGGTAAGTCTCCGCCCCGCGCACCGCCCACCAGGACCCCAGGTCAGCCCACAGGGACAGGGCTCCGACTCCCACCATTCGGGCGGAGACGTGCGCACAGGGCCGAGGGACGAGGAGGACCTCCCCCTGCGCCCGGGCCCGCCCCAGCTGCCCCGGGTTAAATAGCTCCACACCAATGCCCCCACCCTCCCTTTACACCCCACCCCGCTCCACCGGTTGGGACACGCTCGGTCCACCCTCACCCCACAACCTTGGTAAGTCTCCGCCTGCGCCCGCCCACCAGGACTCCAGGCCAAATAATTCAGTCTAGTGAAATTGAGAGATCTTAAGAGTTAAAATGACAATGCCAAAGTCAAAGTGCAAATCCATGAGAAGCAACAATCAAATAAACAAATTTCCCACTGAAGAAATTAATCCCATAATGTTAGACTCCAACAAGAACAAACCCACGGAAAAAGGCCAAGAAAGCCTTACCCAGGATAAAGACTTTCAAAATATTATCATTACCATGTTCAATACTATGAAAGAGGAAATCAGGGAGGAATTACATAATCGAATCAATCGCTTTGAAGAGGAACACAACAGACATCTGGAGGAGTTGAGAAAAACAGTGCAAGAAACAAAAAGTGGCATAGAGCAGTTAAAACAAACTCAAGCAGAGTTTAACACTGAGCTAAAAGACAAGTTATCTTCAACCCAGAACTCCACAGAGAGTCTTATGAACAGAACTAACGAAGCAGAAAACAGAAGTTCAGACCTTGAAGATAAAGTGGGAGTATTAACCAGCTCAATGGAAGAGGTTGTTAAAGCCAAAAAGATACTTGAGAGAAATATCCAAGAGATATGGGACACCCTGAAAAAGCCTAACATGCGTATTCATGGAATACCAGAGCAAGAATCTCAAAATACCACCCCTGAGGAAATTTTTCAAACGATCATCAAGGAAAACTTTCCTCATCTAAAAAAAGAGAGGCCCATCCATATACAAGAGGCATTCCGCACCCCAAACAGATACGACCAAAATAGAAGCACGCCGCGGCAAATAGTAGTTAAAACACTCCACATTCAAGATAAAGAACTGGTGCTGAGAGCTTCAAGGGAGAAAAAACAAGTCACTTTTAAAGGTAAACCTATTAAAATAACAAATGACTTCTCAGTCGAAACAGTAAAAGCAAGAAGAGCTTGGAGTGACATACTTCAAGTATTGAATGAGCAACAATGTCAACCCAGGCAGATTTACCCTGCAAAACTATCACTCATGATCGAGGGAGAAAGAAAAATTTTCCAGCACAAAGACAACTTGAAGGGATACATGTCCACCAAATCAGGCCTTCAAAAAATGCTAGAAATGATACTCAAGCGTGAAGAAAAAAACAGGCATATCCAGGAGGACAGAAGGCAAATATAACACCATTAAAAACGAAGCAATATACTTATAAAAGCTACTAAACATAATAAATGTCTGGAATTAACAATAGTTTCTCCATTATAACACTAAATGTTAATGGAATTAATTCACCGATCAAGAGACACAGATTACAAACTTGGATTAAAAATCACAATCCATTAATCTGCTGCCTGCAGGAAACCCATCTCACCACAAAAGATAGGCACGCTCTAAAAATAAAAGGCTGGTCAACAATTCTACAAGCAAATGGAAGCAGAAAACAGGCAGGGGTAGCCATTATGATATCAGACAAAGTGGACTTCAAACCAAAGAAAATTATAAGAGACACGGATGGATACTACATTTTAGTCACAGGTACAATTCACCAGGAAGACTTCATAATACTGAACATATATGCACCCAATACGGGCCCCTCCACATTCGTTAAGAAAACCCTACAGCATCTAAAGCAAGAAATCAACCCCCAAACGATAATTCTTGGGGACTTCAACACCGTCCTCTCAACATGGGATAGATCAACAGGTCAAGAGCTTAACAGAGACACTTTGGAACTTAATCAAACCCTGAAAGAAATGGACCTTACAGATCTCTATCGAACTTTTCACCCACGCACCAAAGAATACACATTTTTCTCAGCAGCACACGGAACTTTCTCCAAAATAGATCACATATTGGACCACAAAATGAATCTACACATATACAAGAAAGTTGAAATTCTAACCTGTGCCCTATCAGACCACCACGGCCTAAAGCTGGACATCCACAACACATCAAACAAGAGAAAATACACTAACTCCTAGAAACATAACACTATGATGCTGAATGAGAACTGGATTCAGGAAGAAATTAAAAAGGAAATTCAAGATTTCCTGGAAGTGAATGATAACGAAAATACAACTTACCAAAATCTCTGGGACACAATGAAAGCTGTTCTAAGAGGTAAGTTCATAGCTCTTAATGCCTACATCAAAAAAATGGAAACATCAGAAATAAACAACTTAACAATGCAGCTTAAAGCTTTAGAGAAACTAGAGCAATCTGATCCCAAAAGTAGTAGAAGAGAGGAGATTAGGAAAATAAGGGGAGAAATATCTGAAATCGAGATTAAGAAAACGATAGAAAAAGTCAACCAGTCAAAAAGCTGGTTCTTTGAAAAAATCAATAAGATTGATACACCCCTAGCTAAATTAACCAAAAGCAAGAGAGAGAAAACACAAATTAACAAAATTGAAATGAACATGGAGTTATCACTATTGATACCCAAGAAATCCAGAGAATTATAACATCATATTTCAAAAAATTATACTCTGTGAAGTTTGACAGCACAAAAGAGATGGATGAATTTCTAAGTAAACACAACTTACCTAAATTGAATCAGGAAGTTGTGAATTATTTAAATAGTCCTATAACATATAAGGAAATTTAAAAAGTAATCTCAAATCTTCCCACAAAAAGATGTCCTGGACCAGATGGAATCAGCACAGAGTTCTACCAGACATTTAAGCAGTTAATAACACCAATACTCCTTAAACTGTTCCATCAAATAGCAAAGGAAGGAACTCTAACAAATTCCTTCTATGAAGCTAATATCATTTTAATCCCAAAACCTAATAAAGATTCACTTAAAAAAGAAAACTATAGGCCGATCGCTCTGATGAACACAGACGCAAAGATTCTCAACAAAGTCTTAGCAAATCGGATTCAAAAACATATTAAAAAGATCATTCATGGGGACCAAGTAGGCTTCATCCCCGGCACACAAGGTTGGTTCAACATACGCAAATCAATAAATGTAATTCATCATGTAAACCAGTCCAAAGTCCAAGACCACATGATACTCTCGATAGATGCAGAAAAAGCTTTTGACAAGATCCAACAGCCTTTTATGATCAAAACGCTAGAGACAGTAGGAATGGAAGGAACCTTTATCAATATAATAAAAGGTGTATACAACAAGCCCACAGCAAGGATTATGCTCAATGGGGAACAATTGGAAGCATTCCCACTTCGATCAGGAACTAGACAAGGCTGTCCACTCTCACCACTTCTATTCAATATTGTACTTGAAGTCTTAGCTGAAGCCATAAGACAAGAAAGGGACATAAGAGGGATTCAAATCGGCAAGGAAGAAGTCAAACTATCCCTATTTGCAGATGACATGATCTTATACCTGAGTGATCCCAAAAACTCCACCAGGAAGCTCCTGGAACTAATTGAGAAGTTCAGCAGGGTGGCAGGATACAAAATAAATGTGCAAAAATCAGAGGCCTTCCTATATGCCCAGAATGAAAGAAGTGAAAAAGCCTTGAGAGAAACAATCCCATTTACTATAGCCCCTGAAAAATTGAAATACCTTGGTATAAACCTAACCAAGGAGGTAAAAGACCTTTACAATGAAAACTTTAAAACCCTAAAGAAAGTAATTGTAGAAGACACCAGAAGGTGGAAATACCTCCCATGTCCCTGGATTGGCAGAATCAACATCGTAAAAATGACCATCCTACTACCAAAGGCAATATACAAATTCAATGCTATACCAATCAAAATCCCAAAGCAATTCTTCAAAGAAGTTGACCAAACAATCTCAAAGTTCATATGGAGGCACAAAAGACCCAGGATAGCAAAGACGATCCTGAGTAACAAAAACATTGCTGGAGGTATTACCATACCAAACCTAAGTCTATACTACAAATCCATAGTTATAAAGACAGCCTGGTACTGGCTCCAAAATAGACACACAAATCAATGGATAAGGCCACAAAATTACAGCCATTTGGTCTTTGACAAAGGGGCCCAAAGAATCCAATGGAAAAAGAACAGCATCTTCAACAAATGGTGCTGGCAAAACTGGATCTCCACATGCAGAAGATTAAAGCTGGACCCGTACCTGTCACCATGTACAAGACTTAATTCCAAATGGATCAAGGACCTTCATATCAGGCCAGAGACTATAAAAACCATAGTTGAAAGGGTAGGGAACTCCCTCGAGCTGATTGGCCTAGGCCAACAGTTCCTAAACAGACATCCAATGGCACAGTCACTGCTACCAACTCTCAACAGTTGGGACCTTGTGAAATTAAAGAGTTTCTGTTCAGATAAAGAGATTGTAACACAAGCTCAAAGGCAACCCACAGAATGGGAGAAAATCTTCACTAACCACACATCTGATAGAGCTCTACTGTCCAGAGTGCACAAAGAACTTAGAAAACTAAACACCAAGGAAACCAATGGCCAAATTAAAAATGGGCCCTGGAACTTAAAAGAAACTTTACCAGGGATGAAATTAAAATGTCTAACAAACATCTTAAAAAATGCTCCACTTCCTTCGCCATCAGGGAAATGCAAATCAAAACTTCCCTGAGATATCATCTCACCCTGGTCAGGATGGCAAAAATCCACAATACAAACAACAACAAATGCTGGAAAGGATGTGGAGAGAGGGGAACTCTCCTACATTGCTGGTGGGAATGCAGGCTCATACAGCCACTCTGGCGAGCCGTCTGGAGATTCTTAAAGAAATTAAAGATTGAAATGCCATATGACCCTGCTATTCCACTTTTGGGAATAACCCCCCATACAGCAAAGGTTCACCTCGATAGCACAAGCATGACCATGTTCATAGCAGCACTGTTTATAATAGCAAAGTCATGGAATCAACCCAAATGTCCAACGGTTGACGAGTGGATAAGGAAAAGGTGGTACATCTATACAATGGAGTACTACTCAGCTATCAAAAAGGATGAATTACTGGAATTTGCTGGGAAATGGATGTCATTAGAGACAATTATATTAAGTGAAGTATCCCAAACCCAGAAAATTAAGCACCATATGTACTCCCTAATAGGTGGCTCCTACTACCAAACCCACCCAGCCCACCTTGAGACACTCATAGGTAAATCTATGTATTACTTACAGTAATTGCAAGGATTATGAACAGGAGGGATGGGGTTGGAGGGCCACACCAGAAACAAGGAGAGAAGTGACCATGTTACGGAAGAGAAAATAGGCCTCCATCAAGGACTGCAAGTAAGCAATGTGACACCTGGTTAAGTTCACAGATGTTCGTTCCTGATCATTTACAATTAAGGGGGTTTGATCTCACCAGAAGGGGAGGGCATATAGTCTGGCAGATAAAAAGTAACCATTTTGCAAATGGGTGATTGACCCTTCCCTCACTGAGGTTTCCTACTTTTATTACATCACCCTTGAATGTGCTCTTATAATAAGATTCCAGTTTAACAGCTTTTTGCCTCTGGCCAGGGGGTGACATACAGTGCCCAGCAGGATGGAGTGAAGGGCATTGCAGGAGCAGCAAAACTGCAAAAGAAAATCAACAAACCACAATCCAGAACTTCAGAGACTCTATATCAACCACCTAGAACTAGGCCAGACTAATCTCTCCCCATCCTGAAGCTCAGGGACATTTGCGGAGAGGGGGCAGTAAGAGTGTAAGAGCAAAAGGATGGGAGGAGCAATGATTTGCAAGATACTCCACACAAGTTAGGGCCTAAGCAATCATAATTGGACTTTGCATGCCCTGCGCAATGTCCAACACACTATTGACCTCACAAAGTCTAGCATCTGCTAAAGGCATCAAGATCCTTGGAGGCAAGGGATTGGCAGCCACAGCAGTGTTCCTATGCTTACAGCTGTGGGAACACGGGAAAGGGTTCAGGGAAATGCCACTGGGTCCTTGTATGTCATCGGAGAGGAGGCCCCAGAGGAGAGTCAGGCATGCACAAGAAAGGACTCTCTGGGAATTGGGGCGGGAAGCACTGGGGGATGGGGAGGGAGGAGTGAGGGGTGGGGGAGTAGGGGGTTCGGGGGGGAGGAGGGAGGGAGGGAACTGGTATACCTAATGAGTTTGTATGAGCTGAAATAATAATAAAAAATGTATTAAAAAAATAAAAATAAAAAAAATAAAAGCAAAACTGGAAAAAAAAAAAAAAAAGTCAAATAGCCAGTTAATGGCAACACCACACTGCTGGTACTAAACTCTGTTGCAGGTACTCTGCATCTTGATGGTAAATCCATGACAAAAATGATCAAAGATTTTATTTTTGGCTTGCAATTGTCCAGTTACACTTTTTACTCCGGCTTGGCATGAGAGTCCACAGCAACAGAGGCTGAGTAAACTGGCCACATCACAACCACCAGACTGCTGAGAAAGGGACAAACTTCCCTTGCCAGATAACATGTGTGTCCAAGTATGGCAAAGGATGACAACTTACCTAACCAACACTCTCTATTGCCTAGAGAGTGATCCCACACACCTTGGGCTGGGTCTTCCCCCATCAATAACACAATCTCCTGCAGGTTTGATGAAGGATTAGCTCAACTATTAATTCTTTGCAAATGTGACCAGAGCTCTGCCTTCAATTGCCAAGTTGACAACTACCATGCCTTCTGAAATGACTGAAGCTCACAACATGAATAACATCTAATCCCAGCAAGGACATGGAGCAACAGAGCTCTTATCCACTGCTGGTGGGGATGCAAAATGCTGGAGTTGCTCAAGAAGACAATTTGGCAATTTCTTTAAAAATATATCAAATTCTTAGCTGTATAATCCAGAAGGTGCATTCACAGGCATTTATCCAAATAATTTGAAAACTTGTTTACACAAGTATATGCATAATGAATAACAATTTTATTCTTAGGTGCCTAGGGATCATTCCATAGATTAGTGGCTGAAAAATCTGTAGTACTTCCAGATAACAGAATTCAATAATCAAGAACAAAAGAGCAATTGCACCATTAAGACACATAGACCCTTAAGCATATATGAGTAAGTAAAAGAAGCCAATCTTTAACAACTACATACCTGGGATGGGGGAGATGACTCATTGATTAAAGGTGCTTACATGCATACCTGGTACACTAAGTTCAATCATTAGATCCACATGGTGGAAGGAGAGAATCGACTTCTAAAAGTTATCCTCTGATCTTCACATACACTTTTGACTTCTCTCTCTAAGTCGCATGTTATATTATTTCAGCTGCATGACATTTGGGGAAAGGTCAGAAAACAACTTAAGAATGATCAATTGTTCCCATAGAGTTAGGAGAGGAGGGACAGGTGGCCATAGTGGAATTTTTAGGGTAGTGAAACAATTTTGTATGATAGCTCAATGAATAAATGACATTTTATATTTGTTCAATTTTATCGAATATATACATAATAGAATATCATACAATCATAATGAAAAGTGAAATAATGTCATTTTCAGGGAAACATTCAGAAAGATGAACAACTTTGCATGCTTTCTTTTACATGTAGAACCTAAATTTAGAAAAGTGTGTGTGTGTGTGCGTGTGTGTGTGTGTGTGTATGTGTGTGTGTGTGATGAAATTAGAAAAGGTATCATAAAAATGAGGAAGAGATCACGTATATTACATTATTACATGTAATAAGAACTAACTGGGGGAAGAAAGGAAACAAACTAGAGCAAAGAGGGAGGGGGAGGGTAGTAGGAAGGTATAGTGGGGGAAGGAATAGATGACAGCAGAGTACAGTGCACATGTGTACAGAGATGCCATGATGAAATTCAATACTTTGCATACTAAAATAAAAATATAGAATGTATGATACAAAACATATATAAATGATATAAAATATGCTATTCAAATATATAAATATCAATATTGGATCATCATTTGCAACAGATGTACCACATTAATGCAAAAAGTTGATGATAGAATTAGCTATCAGGGGATGGAGAAAGGATTAAAAGAAAGAACTTCTACACTTTCCCCTTCATTTTCCTTTATATAACTTCTAAAAATGTATTGTAATTTGTTTCAAAAGCACCAGTGCTTGCTTCAGTCATGTAGCCACTGATCTACATAACCCAAGTTCCAGCAAGTTCTCAGCTGCATGTTGATTAATTCTAGCAATCTTTATGAAACTCAGTGAGTATATACACATGTGCATACACACACACAAACACACACACACACACACACACATGCACGCACGCACATACACGACATAAAATAGGAAGGAGACTTATTGGGAAGAACGTTTTTCAATGACAGGAATGAAGTATGGTATATGGGTAAAAATGACAAAAGTTGTATACATGTACAAAGCTCTCAAAGAATTTTAAAAATCAAAACTAAATCACCAGTGTGGCACAGTATTTTAAAATATTACCCTATTACTACCAAATAAGTATGATTTTCTAGAAATCACCTCCTCCTAGTGGTTCTAAGACAGAAAAAAATTAAAGTAATAAACCATATAGAGCAAAGAAAAAGCTGAAAACAAGTCTTGAGCCTGGTGTTCACCTTCAAACCAAATGTGAACTGAAGTAGTCGTGAAGGAAGATGATTAAGAATGGCATTTAGGCAGAGTGTCTAAGCAAAGCCAAAGAGTAGTTAATGCCATTAGAGCAAGAAGGAAGGAAACAAATTCTAAAGCTCTTGGAGCTGAACCTCCCTATAGCCTAGGGGAAAAAAAATCACAGAAGAGCCATAAAAATTCAAGTTTCCTGGTGAATTACCCACACATGCCTACATATAACCTTGGTTAAATGCAGAGGGTCACAAAGAGAAATCAAAATGAGATGGAACCTTCTGGACCTCAGGAGTGGGGTAAGAGTTGTAGAGGAGGAAGAAAAAGGTGAAGGACAGTGTGGCTAGAATGTGTTATATACCTGTATGAAATTGTCCAAAAATAAAGTAATGGAAATAGAAATAAATTTTTCAAATGCAAAAATTTTAATGAAGGTTTTAGTTCATACACCCAATGAACCACTGATAGATTTGACCAATAATAGCTTAACCTAATCTTTATTACAGAACTAGCCAAAGTGCAGAAAACAAGTGACTATAGACTATTGGCCCTAAACAGGACATCTAAACCACCACCACCCCAGTCCATGCCTCACGGGACATCATGGGAAAGGGAACCGTAAGATTGTAAGACTCTGAAGGGGGAAGCGATATAGCCAAACATTATCTTCTGGGTGTGACAGCTGTTGGCTGTCATGAATTCACTGCAGCCATGTGTATTTCTACGAAACCTACAAAGTCTTTGTTTCAACAACATTTCACCATGAAAAGGGAAAGACCTCAAAAGCCCCATAGCTCCCTGAGAGATTGATAAGAGTTAACACTGCTGGGGGATGGGATGCTTTCTTCAATGGCATACCCACGGATATATGATTCACTCTCCAATGAGTATTCAGGCACATACCAAAAAAGGCACCCAAATGAAACTCAGTGGGCCACACTTAATGCAATATAAGAAAACAGGAGGGACACTGGCAGGGGAGAAGAAAGGTTGTAACAGGAAAAGGAAGGTAGATAGTATTGGGGAATAAGGTGTGAAAATATCATAAATTCACTATATTCATGTATGAAAAACTAAAAGAATAAAAAAAGAAAAATTTAAAAACTTAACCTAAGATTTCAGAAGCTGCATTTAGAAGACTCAATGGAGATAAGATAAATTAAATCTTCGATATTCATATGATAAAATCTTTTTTTCTCCCACATTTTATTTTTTCCTAATCATGCTCAATAGGCATCCCTCCCCATCCTGTCCCTCCCCATCATCCCCATTAAACTCTCCCCGCTTCCCTCCTTCCTTTCAACCTCTTCCCTCCTTCCTTTCAACCCTCTCCCTCCCTCCCTTTCTCTCAGTGCCTCCCGCTTCCTCCCTCCCATTCCCTAGATAATCCCTTTCTGTGGATGCCAAACCTCCCTCTGAGTCCTCCACCCTAGTGGGTTCAGGACTCAGTGGCATAGCTCAGAGCCCCTTTTTGGGCTCCCCGTTAGTATCGGAACTCTATTATGACTGTTAATCCCTTGACTCTAAGGATCCTACTGCCTGAAGCTATTCCCTGTGATCCGTGCTAGATTTTTCAGATTCTTGACGCGTCAGCCATTGTGCAGGTCAGGCAAAGTCCAATCCTGGATGCTGCAGCCCTAACTTGTGTGGAGTATCTTGCATATCATTGGTCCTCCCCATCTTTAGGCTCCTACAACCTTGCGGAAGAAAGGAAGCAAGATTGTAAGAGTCATAAAACAAAGTCTTAAAGACTGGGATGCAGCTCAATACTTGCCTAGCACACACAAAACCCTGGGTTCAAACATTGCCAGGCACACACATAATCCCAGTATTTGGAAAGCAGGGGGCAGAAGAATCAAAGAGTTATGTTTTGATTGCAGGCATATATACTGTTCTTTGTTTTGTTCTGCTTATTAATAAATTATGTTGACAATTTCAAAATGTATATAATGCATTCTACTTACTATTTCCCTATCCACCATCCTTCCCATCCCCCTTCTACCCTACAAATCTCTCAATTATCTTCAACTCCACATATGGCTACTCTTTTCAAGAATATGTTACTTGTCAATAGTTTAACAGATGGCAACAAGCCATATGCGAGTTCCTCCCATATCCACAGCTGTCTGTTGGCTCAGCTAGTCTTAACTGGGTCGAGTGCCAGTAACTACATGCAGGATCACATAAAGTGATATAATAAATCTTTTTCATAAACATTCTTCTATGTCGTTATTTTGCCCAAGCAACCTTTATGACTTCATTATGTCCCATTTTATTGCTAACCTATGACTTGATGTCTGCTTTCTGAAAAAGCTTAAAGAAATGGACTAGAAAATCTTCATCCATGTTGACCTGCTCAAATAAAAAGTTGAAGTTAGGATTTCCCGTTACAACATGTTTTTTTCTTTTTCTCCTAACTCCAAAACTAGAATCACTGTGAAAACTAGAAAATGTGTGGCTTACCTATGATAACAGAAGTGGGTGTTTGGTAAAAGTAGGAAAGAGAGCACTTTTAGAAATAAAATCAAATGGAAAACAGGCCCAAAAAAATGGTTGCTTTAGCAATGTGAAAATCTGACCAACTCATAGGCCAACAGATGAAATCATCAACCCACCCAGTTGGTGGGAAATTAGACGGAAATGGCAGTCTCATCTAAGCTCTAGGATAAAAGAATCTGGTGACCACAGAAGACACTAAAATCCAGACTTGAGTAAAGTAGTATTTGTCACACAGGCTTGCGGAACTCGATTTGAATCCCTGGCGCCCACATAAAGCCAGGCACGGCAGCACTGTCAGATGACAGACAGAGACAGGAGAATCCCTGGCAACTCATAACTAGTGAACCTGAAAATACAGGCGTTAAGATTAAAGTGAGGGCAAACAACCAAAGACAATCAAAGATCGCCTGCTGACATCAATGCTGCACGTGCATTTGTTCTCACACACAAAAGCACAAACACACAGCATATTCACACATCAAAAAAAAACATAAGATATTGAAATGCAAAGGGACCTTTTCCTCCTACAAAATATATATAAACATAAACTGTTATTTTAATGAAGGATGAAAGGACTTTGTGTGTAATCAGTGAGGCTGAGTGACTTGCAATCATACTCCCTAAAGATTTCATGTGGCCTAGAAGACAGGATTCTGCTTGGAAGGATGGTTTTGTGCATTCTGTGAGCACTGTGTGTATGCTTGATCAGCTAATGTAGGAATGCTTAATAACATACTGTCTCTCCTCACCTTCTACCACTCCAACGAATGTAGTTGTGGGGTTACCAATAAGGAACATCCACATGCTATAATAAGTACCAACACATTTCTTTATCACTACTTGAATCAGACTTTGTGTCAGCAAGCTTCACCTAGTTAATAACCTATCATTTTCATTTCTTTACGCTCCGTCTGCCCCACAAAATATAACTGTGGTCTCCTTTACTATTCAAAAGAATGTCTCACCAAACCAACCGAAGATCTACAATCTTCAGAAACCTGCTTAGGGAAGCTTTTACAGAACCTCAGTAAACAGCTATACCAGAGGTTTCCTGAAAGTTATGAGCTTATAATATCATACTTGGTCAAATTTTAGTCATTAAGCTTATTACAACAAAAAGCAAATTTAAGATTTTTTTAAGTTTTGGCAAACTTTTCTAGGTGTTTTAAATAAGTTAAAGAATGGTCACATGTATACATGTATAATGTATACATGTCAGATTCAGAAATCATATTGTCTCTCCTCATATTCCCATCTTAGCACTTTATATTTTGTTAGGTATTCTGCTACACTTCATGACCAACAAGCTCATAACAATCAGGAACATTCATCATGTCCTCTTCCCTTCTTCTTCCTGTATAATCAGATGTGAATTCTCTCCAATATGCTCCAACACCCTGGTGAAATTTTAAGATTCTGGCATTGGCTGTTATATATAGAAAATATTTGACAATCCATTTCTCCATTAAACTTTAAGAATACTGGCTATTATTATAATTTACTGCATGATAAATATTACTATTGTCACTAACAACAAGAGAATTTAATCTGATTTTTTTCCTTTTTTTTTTTTTCTCTTCTTGAGACAGAGTTTCACTCTTTAGAGCAAGTTTATCTGGTACTTGGCTGGCTTCAAATTTGTACTCTCCCTGCCTCAGCCTCCCTTGTTGCTAGAGTAACAGGGATAGGATATAACCAATTGGCTTCAACTTTCACTTTCTAAAAGTACAGGACAGTTTTAGGAAGATTGAAATTCCTACAAGAGAACAAGGAGTATACTTGAACTGATTGGCCTAAGCAAACACTTTCTGAATTGAACCCATTCACTCAGGAAATAAGACTGACAATCAATGAGTGAGATTTCATGAAATTAAATAGTTCGTTTTCCAAAAAAGAAATTGTTAATCAAGCAAAAAGGCAACCCACCGAATGAGAGAAAAATCTTCCCTACTCATATATCTGGTAGAGGAATAGTATCCAAAGTAGACAAAAAGAAAATCAAAATTAAATATCAAGCAAACAATTTTAAAAATGGATTTTGGAACTAAAAAGGAATTGCACATGATGAAATTCAAATATCTAACAAATACCTTGAAAGGTGTTCACTCTCCCTACCTATCAGGGAAATGAAAATTAAATTACTCTAAGATATCTTCTTACCTCAGTCAGAATGATTAAAATCAAAAACACAAATAACAAATGCTGATAAGGATGTAGGCAGAAGGGTTCCCTTATTCATTGCTTGTGGAAGTATACACTGGTTATAACCTCTTTGGACATCGGTGTGGAGGTTCTTCAAAAAGCTGAAAATTGAACTCCATATACCACTCTATGGTCAGCTATACCACTCATGGTCATATTCTCAAAGATGTACACATCTAGTCAAGACAGGGCTGCCACACCCAAGAACTCCCTACAGGATGTCAGCTTCCATTAGACACGCACAAGAGTTGGCCAGTCAACATTTTCCATGGATGAGGGAAGATCTCAAGAAATGCTACACCACCCCGAAAAACGATTAGAGATTAATGCCAAACAGAAGAGTCTCCTTACTCAATAATTTACCTACTGATGGGTCAGTCACCCATGCCCCAGCAGGTGCTCAGGCAACTTCCAACTCACATCCCTCAGAGAAAACCCAATGGGTCATACAAGAGACACAAAAGTAGGAAGGAAAATAGAACATATGAAGTGGAACAGGAGGGGTATATGGGATGGGCAGTAATGTAGTTATGTACGGACACATCAAAGAACTTTAAAAAGTCGTAGTTGTGTATGAACATTTCAAAGAACTTTAAAAAGTCACGATAAACTAAAACGACAAATTTAAAGTTTTAAAACAAAAAAAGATTCTCATTATCAATTCAGTTTACTCATTGTCATTAATTTAATCAAATTTCCAATTTTTCTGAGCATATTTCATAATTTATGTTTTCTATGTAATTCTATAGTTTGTGTTCATTTTTAAAATTGTTACTTTCATTTTAAAAACTTAGAATTTTTGCTGTAATTGTCTTTTCATCCATAATGTTTCAAGTTCACTTTTCTTGATATCTATAAATGACTTTTTCCTGTATCAATTATTTTGTTATATAATGTAAGATTTAGAAAATTAATTTTATCTTCAAAACTATTTTCTACCCAAATATATAATAAATATTTTGTTAAATAAAGCTGACTGTGTAACTAGTGCAATATACAGATATTAAACAAATAAAACAGTGGCCAAAATGGTAAACTTAAATAATCATACCAACTACTACATAGTAACTCATGAATTCAACAGTTCAACTATTTGCACCATTGTACTATTCTAACAGATGCATGACATAATTTTTAAAATTCCATTCTTTGAGTTTGTACTTTAAATATTCCATATATAAAAATAAAAGTAGGGTTGAAGAGATGGCACAGAAGTTAAGACTCTGCCTTGCAAGTAGAGGGTCCTGAGTTCAGATGCCAGGTCCCACATAAAAAATGCCAGACAGAAACCGTGGGGGCCTGCACTTCCTACCTTGGTGGACAGAGCTTGGGAAATCCCAAAACGAAGCAAGAAGGAGGTAGACGCAACTCAGCACGATTCCTGAAGTCATCCTTGGCTCTTCACAGGGACACACAGTACCCTCTGATGCACACACACACACACACACACACACACACACACACACGCACACACACGCACACAAAAATAAAGTAGACTGTTATATTAAGACTCTATTTTAACAGCCTTTTATCTCTGGCTAGGAAGTGACATCCAATACCCATCAGGATGGAGCCAAAGGCGGTGCAGGAATAGCAAAACTGGAAGAAAAAAAAACATAATTCAGAACATCAGAGACCCTATATTAATCACCAGGAACCAGGCCAGCCTAATCTCTCCCCATCCTAAAGCTCAGGGAAATTTGTGGAAGAGGGGGCAGTAAGATTGTAAGAGCCTAAAGATGGGAAGGAGCAACGATATGCAAGGTACTCCACACAAGTTAAGGCTGAAGTAATCATAATAGGACTTTGCATGACCTGCGCAATGACCAACATATCATGGATCCCCCAAAGTCTAGCATGGATCACAGGCACTAGGATCCTTAGAGGCAAGGGATTAACAGCCACAATAGTGTTCCTATACTAAAGGGGAACATAAGAAAGAGCTCTAGGCAATGCTACTGAGTTCTTACACCTCATCAGAGAGGAGGACCCAGAGGGAAGTTTGTTATGAACATTAAAGGATGCTCCAGGGATAAGGGGAGGCCCCCACTGGAAGAAAGGGAGGGAGGGGGGAAAGGAAGGGAAAAAAGGGGGAGGTAACAAGGGGATCCAGGGAGGGGTGGAACTGAGGGAGGAGAATGGGGTACCTATCAAGTTTGTATGGGTGGAAAAAAATTTTTTAAAAAGTAAAAGTAGATACAGCCAAATATGAGTGAAAATTCAATACAATATTTTATCCTTTAAGCTTTTCCATCTGTTTGTATTTCAAAAACAAAAAGAGGTATTTTCCTCTAATATTATTCATATGGTGTCAAGATCTATTAAGTGTTCTTATCAATTTCAAATTTATGGTTCTTTTTGACAGCTATTTTTCTAAAATTTTCTTTTACCCAGTTTGTTCTCTGATCCAAAAGTGGATGTTGATCGCCCCCTGCTGGCCAGACAAGAGGTGACAAGAGACTCCTGAAAATCAATTTCCTGACCTTGTGGCTCAAGAAAAGAAAGGGCACTTGATATGCTGTCACATTAGGCTATAAAATAAATTCTCTCTCCTGAAAAACAGTACTTTCTGGAAAATACAGATATATGCAGACTTCCAGATTCCACAGACCACAACAGTAAACAGTGTCAGTAAGCGATCCGACACCATAGGAAAATACTCATTCAAAATTTAGAGCTATCATGGGCAAAAAATGAGAACAGTTGTTCCAAGATAAGTCTGGCATATTCTTGAGTCCTTTGTCTCTGACATGACCAGATTCGCATCTTTAGTAGTCTATAAAACTTCCAAAACAAATTCTGGAAAATACCCTCTTCGCTGCCTGGCCATCAATTGGATGTGGAGAACAGACATGAATCTAGGAATAACTTAATAGAACATCCTTCAATTGCTGTTTCAGATATGAACATCCATGGCACACAACTGGAATGTGAACTCTGCTTAAACACCTATGTGTGAATCCATACTATTGGAAAACTTTTTTTTCATCTGAGGATTTTGATCATTTTGGCAGCTATGAACATAAAAATTATAGCAATATGAGGACTCTATTCTCAAGATGCTTTTGAGTAGACTACACATCAGAACTCTTCAACATCCCTCCATACTTTTTGAATAAAATCTGCATGTGTATTTGTCACTATTTGCTCGCTAGTAGAAGGCCATATTTCTTCCAAATCTACTCTAACCTAAGTTAGACCATGCCTTTTCCATTGCTGTGGAATCTTGTAATAGAAATGGACCCTGGGTGGGAGAGGGCAGTCTGGCAACTTTTATGGACATATTTGACTGTGACAGTGATTAGCATACCATGACATTGCAGCTTAATGTCCCATAATGCAGAACTAAAGCATTGACTGGCTTTTCATTACTTTTTATTCTTTAACTCTTTCACATATAAATACAATGTTTTTATGTGTTTTCACCCCTTACTACCAATTCTTACCACTCCTGTAGCTGTCCCATTACACACTTTCTTATTTTCAGCCAGTTTCCCTCCTGCTTTTACATCTTTTGGCACATGTATCCCACGGGGTTCCATCTGGGATGTCTGTACTAGTGGTGTATGAGTACTTCTATGGCATGAATGATTTATCAATGGGTAAATCATTGAATCGAGCAGCTCCCCTTCTCCTGTCTGGCATTAACCTTAAATAGTTACTCAGGGAGGTGTAGTATTTTTCCAGATCTTCATTCATATATGGTAAGATGTTGATAAGCCAAATACTGTGCAGGGTTTATGGAAGTACGCATCGCTGCAGTGGTTCTTCACTGTGACAGTCTTGTTATAAACATTGACTCCATTTTGTCATACATACATACAAATGCCCTGCCAGAGAATATATTTGTATGATGCCTCTGGGTGTTGCAGAGGTGGTGCTCAGGAGCTCATGAGGGCAGCTGGAAGGGAACAGCTCTGTTATGTTAAAGCACTGCAGGTGGCTACTCAGTGCAGTACCTAACCCAAGACTGCTGGGAGAAAAAATAGTCAACCACAGGCTGCAGTGTACTTTATCTTTAACTTTTATAAACCATGCTTTATGAATAACTTGTCAGTTTTTTCCAAAGGCTGGTATATTCAGTATTTGGAAATATCAAGTGTTCATTTTGAGTGTCATTATGTTAAGTACTAAAGGACATACCTTTCAATAAAATTAATGAAGTACAAAAAAAATGCCCTACCACATCTTCCTGTAGGTAAATAAATCTTTTTATGCAATATTTTTGTCTAAACCTAGAATCTAAATTTTTATCAGTAACATAAAGCAATTTTACCCAGTCTTAATTAATATACATTGAATAATTAGGCCTATGCCTGTCATTCAACCATGAGACCATTATACTTTATTTCTTTACATACTTCTGTGGAGTAGCTCACTGTTGTGGAAAATGATATCCCTAGGACAGCAGCTCATTCTTCTATCACCACATTTGTAGTTAAGGCAAATATTCTTCAGTGAAAACTTAAGACACTTCAGTGCTAATTGATATGCATAAAATACAGTCAAACAAGATGACTCAGCAGATGGAGTCACTTGCTGCGAAGTCTGACCACCTGGTTTTGATCTCTGAAAGCCACATAAAGGTGGAAGGAAGGAATAGACTCCACAAAGATGTTCTCTGACCATACATGTACCATGGCACACACATGCCCTCACACACACACACACACACACACACACACACACACACACACATTTGATAATAACTAATAAACAACTTTCAAACTAAATAAAGTACAATGTTCTTATCACATGATTAATAAACCTAGCATTTTAAAATAGGACAAAAGAAGTCGGTTGTGAAAATCATACTTATAGATTATGATAATTGCCTGTTATTATTCAGTCTCACATTTTCTACCTTTTTGATCTTATACCTACAAGATCTACCACACAATTTTTCTTTACTTCTGTTTCTTTTTTCTACAGTCTCCAATTTCCTGTTGACAGTCAGAGAATGTAGTCTCTGTGGTCCTTTTAGATACCACACACAAAATGCAAAACCTCAACATGTGGTTTCAAGGTAAAATTTGTTTCCTGGAATATTCTGTCTCATCTCCATCCCACAGGGGATTATTTTGACACGCACTCATAAAATAAGGTCCAGTTCTTTGCAAGAATTTCCTGCTTCCTCATTTTCCTGCTCCAACAATCTATAATTTGTCTAGACATGTTATCCTTACAAGCAGGGTCATTTCCCTCTTTTATCATTCAGAGACTTGTCTAACCTGCCATTATTTACCCTAAAGACAGGTTGATGTGGGTTGGCGCTTTTGTTTTTTTCTTTGGGGCTATTTTGATTTTGCTCTTTGGGACTTTTTGTGGTGGGGGAAGTGGATTTTTTCCCCCTAGTTTCTGTTATATCCCTGATCTTTTAGTATAACCTATAATTTGCTTCTTCCCAGTTCTAAGTCCTTACAAGTTAGTGTAAACATCTGTCTACTTCCTTTGGCTCCCTGCTCAAGCATTACTGAAATACACACACCATTGCACTTTTTGCTCTCCTTCAAATTATACTAAAGGCATCATATTTTTATATAATCTAACTTAGTGTTTAAATTATATGTGTGCTATGAACTTACTCTCAGAAAAAAATTTCATGTTATAAAAAGAGCAACTTAGCAACAAAACTGCAAAAGAAAATCAACGAACCACAATCCAGAACTTCAGAGACTCTATATCAACCACCTAGAACTAGGCCAGACTAATCTCTCCCCATCCTGAAGCTCAGGGACATTTGCGGAAGAGGGGGCGGTAAGAGTGTAAGAGCAAAAGGATGGGAGGAGCAATGATTTGCAAGATACTCCACACAAGTTAGGGCCGAAGCAATCATAATTGGACATTGTATGCCCGGCGCAATGTCCAACACACTATTGACCTCACAAAGTCTAGCATCTGCTAAAGGCACCAAGATCCTTGGAGGCAAGGGATTGACAGCCACAGTAGTGTTCCTATGCTTAAGGGGAACACAGGAAGGGGTTCAGGGAAATGCCACTGGGTCCTTGTATGTCATCGGAGAGGAGGGCCCAGAGGAGAGTCAGGCATGCACAAGAAAGGACTCTGGGAATCGGGGCGGGAGGCACGGGGGGATGGGGCGGGAGGGGTGAGGGGAGGGGGAGCAGGGGGTTGGGGGGGGGGGAGGGAGGGAACTGGTGTACCTATTAAGTTTGTATGAGCTGAAATAATAATAAAAAATGTATTATATAAAAAAAGAGCAACTTAGGATCTTAAGAGAACAGACACAATTTGCTATTTTTTCCTACCCCACCTCATCCTCAGACATGTTCTCCCTTTTTTCTGACCTGTAGTCCAATATGTTTCTCATGGTCCATTCAGATGCACTGCAATTAGATTTTTGCAAGTTTTCTTATCTAAAAAAAAAGTCTCTTCTCTGAAAGACCTTGAAGATATCTCTGTGAAATTCTGGTCTACTGGCTGCAAGTAATCAATACTTAATTTCATACTGCCTTGAACTACCTCTTCTGATTTGAGATGATGGATGTATCTACATAATTATCTCATTAACAACACTTCAAGTTTCTAGAAAGAAAACTGTTCACTATGACCTTATTCCAATAAGCTCTGCACAACAGAAGAACTCAACTAACTTGTATATGGTGATGCATGTCTCGCCACATCCCTATGCTCTGACAGTTGACAGACAAAGCTTGTAGATTTTTTTTTATGTGTATGACGCTTACAAACTGTTTGCTTCTTTAAAGGCAGGCAACGATCATTCTCTTTCATAGCTCATTTGAGCATACCGACTAGTCAACAGAAATCATCCTGTAATGTTTATGATTTCTCAAAACAAGAATCAAGGACCAGTGAGATAGTTCCATGCATAAGGTGCCTATTAGTCACAAACTAATATAATCCCAGGAATTCCACATGGTGGAAAGAGAGAACTGACTTCCAACCTCTCTCTCCCACCCCTCTTTCTCTCTCTCTTCCACTCTTTCATAAAATATCTCTCTTTCATAAATTAATTTAATATAACTTAAAAATATATTTCACAAACAAAAATGTCATCAATGGTGGCAGTATTAATTTCATGCATTTATATGATATACCCCTTACTCTCTGATTACAAGGGAAATATGTAGACCCTTATATCTGCTTCTGCGTACATTCAACTATTACACTGCGTATCATGTATCCTCTGAAAAAAATGCCATTGCAAAGTCATGAAGGACTGAGACTGAACAAGGAAATGAGCATCTAACCCTCATTATAAAAATAATTGTAACCTCAAGATCCCTGAAAAGATCTCAGAACCCTCATTGCCACATAGAGACCCACCACCTGCTGCACAGGGTATGGATTCAAAAATGTCAGTGGGCCTCCACTTCAAGGACAGGTTCTACTGCAAACATTCCTAAATTCCCATATTGGTTTGGTTATTCCAAGTGGAGCCTCGAATGCTAGCCTTGGCTGTGGACACATCTCCTGAAGAACAATAATGTGCATGTGACCATCACCATCAGACCTCACGCTCCACAACCACAGCAAGCAGGAAATAACCAGGGAAATGTCTGGGTTAAGCTGAGCTAGGCAATGTATCAACAAAGTATAAGACAAAAGTAATCTATTTTTTGTTTAAAAAATTAATCAGACTTTTAAAATCAAAAGAATATGGTTGAATTTGATTTCATCTATCAACTCAACAGGGTACCAGGTTGTCAAACGTTTGATAAAATAGTATAGGTATCTTTGAAGATGTTTCTAGACAAGATGACCATTTCAATCAGTACACTTAGAAAAGCAAAATGTGTATTGGAGAGATAGCTCAAGAGTTAAGGTTCTGCCTCCCAAGTAGAAGGTCCTGAGTTTGGATCCAGTCCCACGTAAAAATGCCAGATGAAAACAGTGGCAGCCTACACTTTCAGCCCAGGTGGGCAGAGCCCAGAGTGAAGCAAAAAGGAAGTAAAGCAATCCAGGATGGTTCTTGATCACCCTTGGTTCTCCACAGGAACACACAGTACCCTCTGATACACACACACACACACACACACACACACACACACACACACACACACACCACACAAATAAATAAATAAATAAATAAATAAATAAATAAATAAATAAACAGGTAAATAAATAAAGTATAAAAAGAAAAAAAAAGGAAAGCAAAATGCCCTCCCATAATGAGGCCTTAGCCAGTCATCAGAGAACCCAAGGAGAAGAAAAAGAAGAGCGCCTCTTGCCTATCTATGAGCTGTGAGATGAGATTTTTCCCTGCCTTCAAATTCAACTGGAACATCAGCTCTCCTGGGCTTCAAGCCTGCTGGCATAGGAACTAGAACTAACTCCAACACTAGTTCTCCAAGTCTCCAGCAAGCCACCCTCAGATCCTGTCAGCCTGCATCATCAAGGGAGCCAATTGCTCACAGTAAATCCTCTGAAACATCTGCATACCCCATTGTTACTGTTTCTGTGGAAATCCTTGAGCAAAAAAGTAAGTCATAGAAGCCAACACCAATAGTACCTAACCAAACTTTACCACCTGAAGGCACTTCTACCAATGAACCAAACCATTTGCTATATTTATATCTAATGTGCAAAAATGTGAAGAGTCACATGGTTGAATAATGTTCCTTCTAGACAAAATTTCAGTATGTAGTGTTGGATGCCTCCCTGTAAGTTGTTAGCTGGAGAGACCCGAAGGTCACCAAAATAATACAGGTTATTGCCATTGCACTTGCTTGCTCGCCAGACCTTCATAGTAAGACTGTTGTTGAAGAAACCTATACACATTTTGATCACTGGACCTGGTGCAATCAAACCAAAGACTGGTTTGGAGGTTTCCTCCCTCTTGAATGGTTTTTATGTGTCAGAAAATGCTATCCAGGCATCTTCTGTATATTCAACAAAGTTTACCCAGTAGTGAAACCTACACGCTACAATAACAACCTGCTCAGCCATTGATAGCACAAAAGCTACTGGGTTAAGTAACCACTTTCCAGCTAGGTTTGATGCTCACTCAACAGAAATGAATGATGCCTGGTACTGTAAATCTGACAAAAAAAAAAAAAAAAAAAAAAACTCTGCTGGCAGGGGAAACCATAGGTCCTAGGAAGAAACCCATTACCATTGCTTTGCTAAGCAGATATGTGGTCAAACTTTCTTCTAAATACACACGTTTATATCCATACATCAGTGCTTTTCTTGGCCTTCATCAGAGAAGCTTCTTATTGCAACAGATGTACTTACATAATTTTTCAGTGCTAAGAGTAAGCGATGATGGAGTGCTCAGCTCTAATTGGTCCTCTAAGTCATCCACTTCATGGCTCAAGGAAAATCATGGAGAAAAGGGTTAGAAACATTGGAAGAGCTAGAGAGTGGGAAGTGTCTTTAGACATGATATAGTCATTACACTGGATCTCCCTGCTACTGTGGTTACTCACACAAGATCTGTGCAAGGTGGAGCCCATTAGCATTTCATCATAGAATGGGAAGGATTTATAAAGCCCAGCCTTCCCTCAGTGAGAGAATAATTAGCAGCTAATGGCTATAGGGAGTAACCAACTACTTTCTGATTGGTGGAAGGGAATTCATGGCTAGTACTATAAACCTGATCATAAGTCCACAGCTGAGAGGGTCATACACCTTGAGGGGAACCTACTAGATGAACCTGTTATTAAATTGATCCTAAATATTTAGGTTTCTGCTCTACTCATAAACCTCAGTCCAAGAAGTCTCTTTCCACAATGGCTAGTTACATTAATGTAGAGACGCTTAACTGGTTACAGTGCTGAGAATAAGTGACCGTTGACTGTTGAGTGCTCAGTCCTTGTTAGGTACATCAAGGAAGAGGGGAGGAAAGAACGTAAGACCAGAAAATGGGAAGAGTGCTGTGAATTGCTATCTTCCAGATCTGTTACAAGAGCTGAACTCATAGCAGCTGTAGTTCTTGCAGGAGACCTGTACAAAGGTTCAGCCAGTCAACATTCCAAGGGGTTCATGAGACCTCACCCCCAGCTGAGGAACTAGTGTCAGTTAATGACTGCTAGGGGAATAAAGAACTCCTTCTTTGAGGGTAAATCACCCATGCTCCAGTGGAGGATCACACACATGTGGGCAACACTAATAGGATTTAGTGTGTTATGCAAAAGAAATAGAGAGAACCCAAAGGTAAGAGAGAGAACAGGTTGAAGAAGGCAGGAAGGGAGGGGTGAATCTGAACAAGATGTATTGTGTATACATATGAAACTGTCAACAAATAAACAGGAAATTTTTAAAAAGAAAACAAGATGGAAAACTACTAAGAAACAAAACACACACACATACCAATAAAAATAAAACATTTTATTTTCTATTATTTACAATATTCATTACTTATTTATCTATAGGAATTATCTGAAACTACTCATCAAGTTTAGTTTTTCTGATTCCTTAGCACACTTTTATCTCATAATTAATTCTTCTCTATACTGATGAGTCTATTGACTGACTCATGAAAACCCTAAAATTTAAGGTATGCTGACTCTTGTGTTTACTTTCTGCTAATGAGTCATTGGGTTGAAAGAACAATAATCTACCCATTTCTTGGTATTTCTGACCTATATTTTCCTTGGATAATTATCCACAGACACTCTCAGACATTGCCTATCAGACAAAAATGCATAGTGGCAAAATATGATTTTCTCCAATTTGGTTTAGGCCTTTAATCAGAGACTTCCTGTTCTTACCAGCTCTTCAAAATAAGGTGTGTTTTTTTTTTTTTTTTTGTCTTAAAAGGCCTGATGCAGTGAACTAAGAAATGATCATGAAGACTGGCCTCAAAAGAGCATAGCAATGCACCAAATACACAGGAAGAACACAACAATATATCCAAAGCACATAAAAGTCTCAATGTATATAACACTGTGCTAACAGAGCCTGCTTAAATCCAGTTTCCACCTCAGGGCAGTGTGAACATAGACATGTGTACATGGATTATGCATTCAGGCTAATCTGGATTCAAATTCTGACACTCTTATCAGAACATGCTTATTTATCATTAGCATGTATCCCAACCTCTCCAAATTCATGTGATCATCTCTAAAGGCTGACACAATAAGGTTTTATAAGGCTGATACAAAAATAAAGTGACATGGAACAATTCCTTTCTATTATCTATCATTTAGCAGATGTTTAATAATTGGTGCTTGGTTGCTTCCATACCATCATCTTCCTGTGGGCTATGGGATCCAGCAGGTTGCACACATGTCAGGGGATATCCCTATCTGTGATACTGAATGATAAAGCTATCGTCCCCCACATCTTGACTAAGTACAGGTATGTACAGCCCTTCTTCTCGGTTAGATGTGCTGAGAGTAGCTGCAGTGGCTATGTCATGTGTTAGCTTACTTGTCATCTATTTAACATCCGTGTGACAGGCACTGAAGATACTTTGAGTAAATGACTCCTTTGTCTTGGAGAAATTCATGTCTCAAGTTGTGACAAATCCACATTAAATATCATTTCCTGAGTCACAATCAACAGAACAACAGTTTCTATAACTTATTAAGAAAACTACACCTGAGGGAAGGTTTTCAAGGATTCCTTCCTGCAAAGTTTGCAGAGCCAATAGTGTTCTTGGGGACAAGTAATGCAGTGTTTCATCACAAGGCCTTTTTCCCAAGAAACGCTTTGAAAGGCAAGTAGGGCTTATCAAGACATGGCTTGGAGCAGAATAGCATAACTGTGAAAACTCTTTGGGAGGTTGGTAGGAGGCAGCTATTCTCTCCCAGAGTCACTGTTCAAGTCTATGAGGAAGAGGTGGGGCTGTTGTGAGTGTTACACCCAAACTGAACTAGAAATTTGTTTCTGCAGTTTCCAGCATGGCCTTGAGCAGGTTGTGAAAACTCTATGATCTGCATTTCTCAATAGAGATCATATACCAGACTCATGATTTTATAAGAGGGAAAGTACCAGGTATAGACTAAAAGTAGAACCTACTAGATATCTCTGCTCCTCTTTTTCCTGGGCTAGATTTTATTATATCCTGGGAAGTTCAGTGAGGCCATTGAGAGATAAATACATCCTGCTCACTTAAGGCTAAATGCAGGCAAGTCTGGCTTCCTCTGTTATTTTCTTGAAGTTTTGTACCTATCTGCACTTCTGTGTTCAGTCAAAACTGCTGAGCCAACAGGTGGAAAGAAACAAGGTCTTCACTTGCCTGCATAAGAAATCCTGACTGCTTTCTGAGAGAAATTGTTCTTACATTTTCATATCGGTTGGCCAGAGTACTGCACTTCTACATCCATTGAGCATTATCTTATTCTGTAAAATTCAGAAAAATTTTCTAAACCCATTGGGGTTTTCATGTTCAAGAAACTCCTAAGAAAAAGGGAAAAAAAGTTTTGATAGAATTTAAAACCAATATTTTTCACACTCTGTGATAGTGTATGAGAGTCATAATACAGATTCTTCAATTATTACTCTAATTCACATTTACCTATTATAGAAATAGTTCAAATTTGTGGCAAAATTAAATCTGAAAGAAATAACGTGAAACACATTTCTACATATATTCTGTTTGTTTTCTAGGAAACAATCCATGATGCAATGTTTAGTCAATCAGAGAATTAACTTTTCCACATATGAGAATATACTAGAAAAATGACTTTTCTTTTAGCCCACCTCACCTCCTACTCATTGCAACTTACTACATAGGAGTTCTAGAGAGCAGAGAAGAAAATGGAGTAGATGTGGAGAAAGCTAAATCCACATCAACAATGCAGAACAGTGTAGCTAGCCTGAGGAAAGGAGAGAAAGCTAGCAGAAGACCTGCCAGAGCCCCCCTCTTCTCCACCCTACCAGGAACCATACCTCAGAGGACTCTGGCTGGTAGAAGAGGTAGGACACTTTGGAAACTGAAATTAGAGCTTCTTGTATTAGCAAATGTATGGGGTTTTAGTCTACAGTTATTAATTTAACGAAGAAGAATTTGAAGTTTTTGGTCTTAGGAGGCTTGTCCTTAGCTCTTGGTGGTTCTAAAGGTCTATAAATGAATCAGGAAGGGCCCCACGGGGGGCGAAGGGGGAGGGATGAAAAAAAACAAGAGAATTCACTGTTGGAGCTTGAGTCAACTTCTATTTTAAAAGAAAGGGAAGGAAAAGAACCGTTATATTTTCTTTCAGCTGGTAAAGCCAGGTGTCTGCAGTAGGAGAGGAGCAGTTCAGGATCAAAACTGTGTGGCAAGTACACAGCCGTTCTCTGGAAATAGGTGCAGAAAAGGAATCTGAGGCATCTCATTCTCTGAGAGTGAAGTGCATGGTGACAGCTCCATCCCTCTTTCCCATTCTCACAGGTGCTTCTGAGACTCCAAGATACATTACATTTTGTGCTAAGTATCCCCAGATCTCAGCAATATGGGATTTTGTTTTCTTACATTTATTCTTGTTTTGTATGTTTCTACTTATTCTTGCTGTCAGCTATTATTTCTACAAACTATAAATTTTTTCCAAAACTGGAAATACATCTCTTTCTGTTCTGATTTAATGTATGTGTCTCAATATCAGATTCTTATATCATGAAGAACAAAAAATATAAAAGCTAATGTAAATTGTTTCAATTCTTTAATTATATAGGGTTTATGTGAGACCATTTAAAAATTTCAATTTCCATGGTACTATTCTTTGACTATGGAGACTTAATGAAAAAAGGGATAGGGTAAGAGATATTCTTATTAATTTCACATTATCTTAGGCAGTTATTACCATATCCATCATTCAACAGGAAAAACCAAATTTCAGTGTATTTGGCATTATTATCTTATCCATCACACAAAATTAGGTATATTTGTAAATAGCAACTCATATGTCTTCTTTCAATCATTATGCAGTCATTTCTTTTCATGGGTTCTTCCTTTAACACAGAGCCTACCTTTCAGTCTATATCATCCCCAGCAAACCCACATTCAAGTTTTATGTTCTACAAGGATATTTCTGTAATTAACAGACAATGAATGTCTGTCTATTCATTCAATTTTTACATTGAGCCAATATCCAGTTGTATTATTCATGTTTGCAATGTGTCAGACACATCTATAAGCACTATTAATTTGTTTAGCACATTCTGGTTACCTCCATGTAGATTCTTTCATTCGCACCCTTGTGTACATAAGGAACAGAAGTACAAAAGATGAATTAACTTGTCCTAGACATATAGCTAGGTGACAGCAAACATCTACCTGAACTAAACAGTCTGAATCCAGAATCTACAACTTTCACAGTTAAGCAATTCAGGCTCTGCTTCTTTTTTTCCCAAACTATCTCCTATCAGTTCATATGTTAATGCTACACTTTAGTTTGTAACATTTTGAAAAAAAATGAGTTTAATAAACATTTTTGACAGAGTCAGCAGTTATGTGACTCGCACAAGACATTTTGGTTAACTTCTCCAATTGCATTAGAAACTTCTGGGCAAGACAAAAGCACATACTATTTCTATTGTGAAACCAGTTCTGTCATCACACATAGTTAATACATGAAGTCATTCCAAATTGGCTTGAGAGTTCACTCTCGTTGCCTACACGAAGCAAGGATACATTTTATTTGATAAATAATCAAAAGCTACTATTTCTATTGCACACAATTCTTCCATTATTTCCCTTATTTGGAAAGAAGCAATGCCAAATTTTTTCTTAGTATGTGACTTTAAAACCCACCATGCCAGGAGAGCTGAGGAAGGGAGCAGAAAGGAGATGAACATGACTCTGACAAATACATGTCATATTTGCTATGTGAGAAATTACTGTAAAAGATAAAGCCTTTCATGGAAGGTGTTAGCTTCTAAACTTATTTAAATGTCTATTTTAAACATTTACACTGGCCTGTAATGCTTGAGTCCTAATCAGGACATCAAGGTCTCTCCCCATCCCAAGGCTCAAGGAACCTAGTGGAAGAGAGGGCTGTAATGTTGTAAGAGCCTAAAGGTGGGGGGTGTACTGCCTGCCATGACACATGCCCATCACAACAGGGCTGCTGCATCAAGGAGCTGTAATGAGATCTACCTCCACCAGACCTGCCCAATGGCTGACACGTCAACATTCCCCCATGGACAAGCAAGGATCTCAGGAGAAACAACTACACTCAAAGAATATGGGGGTATTAGACAACATAAGTGGAGCTTCCCCACCTGTAGATCTGCCCACTGAAGGGCCACTTAAACTACAACAAATGCCTGGTCCTTTACTAGCACAAGTACTTCAAAATGAGCCCTGTGGTCCACACATACAGAGGGATATGAGAACAGGAGGGACATGGCTGGATTTGTGACCAGAAGGAAGGATGGAAAGGTGAGAGCTGAGAAAGTAGGGGGTGGGGGACAAGGATATAAACTCATTCTATTTGTATATGAAAATTTCAAAGAATAAAGAGAGGCAAAAATATTTACACCAGGCCTGAGATGTGGCTCAGAGTATTTGCTTAGTATGTGCAAGTTCTTGGGTTCAATCCCCAGCAGCAAAAAGCAAAATAAAACAAAATTGAATTACGTAGAACATGCAATGGATCAATTTCTATGTTGCATAAGATACTATAAAATATATACCCAAGTAGTATATAGGACATATTAATTTGAGAACATTGTCAGCTTCCCCATTGCTAATAGAAAAATAAAAAGAATTTACAAAAAAATAGAAAAATATTAGGTAATTAGGTGAGGAAAACATTTAACATTGAGGATTATCAAAGAAATATAAATGAAAAGGCCAATGAAATAATGCATTATGCCTATATTACATTATGGAGGAAGGGGGAATTAACTAGAAAAGCAAATCTGCCAAGGTTATAGTAAAGCTGAAATACACAATTACTAGGCATATATAAGATCACCAGCAAGTTCCCACTCTACTTCCATGTGTTTTGTTTGTGCATGTGGCCCAATACATTTAAATAGAGTGGTCTGGGTGAGCACGGGTAGGGGTTATTTACTTGAGTGAGAACAGTTTACCAGTGACTACACACTGAGGACTATGAGTCCCCCCTTCCTCCAGTAGCCCTTAGCTCCCTCTAGTTGCTAATGGAGGGTGGAGCCTTATTTCTGCTCACAGTAAACATAATCCAAGTACTATATAATATGATAGGCATGGAATATCAAAGTAAACAAGTTAGTTGAGCAATTTTCTACCCTTATGGGAATTTACCACCTCATTGAGAAGAATGAAAAACATATCCCAAAAGCTAGATCACGCACAATATAAAACGGTAAATATTTACAGTGAACAAACTATCACAATGTAAGTATACAAATGATTGCCAAGAGAATAAATATTTAAGATTAAAACGAAGGGGGAAGATTTACAATAGCATAGAATAACAGGGTAAAGAATCTCAAAAAGCAAATAGGCGAACTTTAAAAAAAAATGGAGAGAAGGGAAGAAAACAGTATAAGAAAGACTACCATTTCACAACATCATTATTCACAACAATCAATTGAAGAAACAACCCAAACAACAGATGGATGGACATATGGGCAGATGGATGGATGGATGGATGGATGGATGGATGGATGAAAATTATATGGTGTATGCATTTGATGGGAAATTATTCATCCTCAATAAGTAGAAAATCTTGCTTCAAACGATAACATAAATGAACCTAGAAAACAGTATGCCAAGTGGAATAAGCATGGCCAAAAGAAAAATCCTGCCTTATCTATCTATATAAAATATCTAAATGAGTAAAACACACAGAACCAAAAATAGGAGCCATGGGATGAAATGAAAAAGTGTTTTTCAGTAGGTAAAAGTGACTGCTCTTCTCTGCAAGATAAATAAATCCTAAAGATCAACTGTAAAATATAATGCCTATACTTAGCAACACTGTGTATTAAAATACATTTGAGGGATAGATTTCATGCTAAGAGCACAAAAGTGCACAAGGAACTTCTGAGATGTGGTGAATATATTAATACCTTAATGCATTTGCCTAAACTGAGCAAGACATTTACATGGAGTATGTGCAACTTTTGTACATTAAACTTCAAGAAAGTCAAAATGTCCAAAATGAACAATATCTTCAGCACTTGCTTATTTAGCCAAGAACTTATCATTACTGAACATAAACTGTACTTTATATCATTATAATATTTAAATAAAACTGAATTAGTACCGGCCTATGGTATACCACATTCCACAGGTGAAAATACTATACATAAACATCAAGTACCCATCCCAGATAGAGAAGGCAATGACAAAACAAAGAAGTAATTCCACCCATAAGGAGCATAGTGAATCAATGTGTTTAATCGGGGATACTTAAAGAAGCATGAATGAGAGATTACTTATGAGCATCCACACTACCAATGAAGAGTGTCATTACTTACATCCACAGCCACTGATAACTTCTTATGTATATTCTGGGAGGGGAAGGACCTGTGAGCTTCATGCACAACTTCATGAGGTTGTGGTGTCCTTCAGGACAACCACACACACACACACACACACACACACACACACACACACACACACACACTCCATATTGAAATGTAAGTAGGCTTAATCTTGTGGGGCTTTCATGCCAGTAATCACAGCTGCTCTGTTTTCCAGACAAGGAGAGCAATGTTGTGACTGGAAGACAAAGTCTCTTCTCCAAATCCATGGTGATTAGTGTCATAAAATAATTCAAACAGTTATGTTTGAGGCCACTCTGCAGAGTTTTCTTGCCTTGGAGTTTTCCTTGAAACTTTTTTTGTCACAAATTGCATTTACTTTTAATTTCTGTGCTCTAAGCACAAACATTATTCATTCTGTTTGTATGTTATTTATTTGTTCTTTATACAGGTACAATCTTGACCAAGATTATTTCATCAGCTGTAGTGACTGCCTTATTACTATAGTAACCATCAAAAAAGCATTCAAACACATATTCATTTCCAATTCCTTTTGTAATTTGAACATGTTTCATAGAATTTTTAGAATCCTATTACTAACCCCTATTGATTATATTATTTCTATACCAATGCCTTAAAAAGTGAGAGGTGAGTCTCCCTAGCAGCCTAGGGAGGTGGATCCGCTGTGTAGTGCTTGAGGCACAAACGAGAAGACTGAGTTTAAGTCCCCAGAACCTATGTAAAGCCAGGTTTGAAAGCTTACGTCTGCCTCAAAAGTAAACCTATGAAACACAGTAATTGCAAGGATTATGAACAAGAGAGATGGGTTAGGAGGGCCACACCAGAAACAAGGAGAGAGGAGACCATGTTACAGCAGAGAAAATAGGCCTCCATCAAGGTCTGCAAGTAAGTAATGAGAAACCTGGTTAAGTTCACAGACGTTCTTTCCTGATCTCACCAGAAGGGGAGGGCATATAGTCTAGCAGATAAAAAGTAATCATTTTGCAAATGGGTGATGGACCCCTCCCTCAGGGAGGTTCCTACTCTTATTACATCTACCCTTGAATGTGCTATTACAAGACTCCAGTTTAACAGCTTTTTGTCTCTGGCCAGGGGGTGACATACAGTGCCCAGCAGAATGGAGTGAAGGGAATTGCAGGAGCAGAAAAACTGCAAAAGAAAATCAACAAACCACAATCCAGAACTTCAGAGACTATTTCAATCACATAGAACTAGGCCAGCCTAATCTCTCCCCATCCTGGAGCTCAGGGACATTTGCGGAAGAGGGGGCGGTAAGATTGTAAGAGCAAAAGGATGGGAGGAGCAACGATTTGCAAGATTCTCAACAATAGTTGGGGCCAAAGCAATCGTAATGGGACTTTGCATGCCCTGCGCAATGTCCAGCGCACTGTTGCCCTCATAAAGTCTAGCATCTGTTAAGGGCACCGAGACCCCTGGAGGCAAGGGATTGACAGCCATAGTAGTGATCTTATGCTTAAGGGGAACAAGAGAAAGGGCTTATGGAAATGCCACTGGGTCCTTATATGTCATCGGAGAGGAGGACCCAATGGAGAGTTAGGCGTACACAATAAAGGACTCTCTGGGAATTGGGGGGGAGGCACTGGGGGAAGGGGAGGGGGAGGAGGGGGGAGGGAGGGAACTGGTAAAAAATTTTTAAATGTATAATTAAATTTTTAATAAAAAAAAAAAAAGAAAGCTTACGTCTGCAATTCCAGGGCTTCTACAGGGAGCTGGGAGGCAGAGATATTGCACACATATTTAAAAAAAAATTCAGAAGGTGAGCTGAAATGTTAACCATCTGATTATAGTGGGTGAAATTTACATGATAGCCTTGAGAATCCTAAAAAGTTTGTGGGTGGGGTCCTGGAATGCTGAAACCAACATTTCAGGAAAATTAAACATTTCAGCATATTAAAGGAGAAAACAGTACCTATGAACATCTAATAAACAACAATGCAGGAGAAAATGAAAAGGACATTTAAAGATAGAAACAATGTTTTTTTCATTTTCATTACAGTTAAGTTATGTCAGATATTATTTGGCTTAAGAACAAAGCAGAGCATATACATCTTGTCAAGACATCATTACTTTTAAGCCATAACCTACACGAAAAACAATCTCCCAGTTTAGCAATTAACTTCGGTATTCAACTCCATGGAACCAGGGACTTTGAGGCCCATGTTTCATGCCCTGTCTACCACAAGGACACCCACCCCACTTAGAAAACACCCACTGGTGGACAGAGGCTAAGTCTCCATTTTAACAAATCTTCAAGACAAATCTGTAGTGGCAAATCATTCTTCTTTCATTATGGAGAAAGAAATGTTACTCGGAGATTTAGAGACATGATTAAGCATTGAAGGTGGGAGAAAGTCAAAGACAGATAGACACACAGAAATTTTCTGCTTTCTAAATTACAGAAAGAGAGAATACTGCTTTTATTTTGGTTATGAGACACACAGACATTATTTCTTTGCAATCTTAAGATAATTCTGTTTTCAGTGAGAGAAGGGTTAACAAGAACAGCTTCTTAGATAACTGCACTTAGGCATGGAGATGTCTTTCTCCAAATACCAGCTTCCTCAATGTTCCCTGTAATTGGCAAGATCTTTACTTCCCTAAAGAGAAGTCATCCCTTCTTCAGGAACTACTGAGTCATCCCTTCTTCAGGAACTACTCTTAAATGCTTATCCCATTTATGAAATCATACCTTTGGAAATACTAAGAGGAACAGAGAAATTTTAAAAGAAAAAAAAAGCAGCTGATGTTCTGTTTCCACCATACTCTTGCTTGGGGATGATCTGTGTGATGAAGTGAAGGCTATGCCCTGACTCACACGGTTCCAGGAGAATGTTGGCAATTATGTCCCTGTCCCCACAAAGAATGTGTATCAAGGTTTACCCTAAGTGCCTATTGCAAGAGGGTCCAGCTGAGACTTCTTACCAAAAAAAAAGTGGCTATTTCTGGTCAATTATCTGCAGATGTAATAGGAAAATTCTGGGGGAGGATCACAAAACTTTCATTATCAAGATAACATTTTCATCTTCTCTTTCAAGACCCAGGAGGTATGTAGTACTCTCTTATTACTTTTATCACAATAAATGTGTGAGTGGCATCGAATCACTAGCTTTATCTACAGATAAATACTTTCACAGAAAGATAATGGTTTGCCTCACACCTACTTTGAATGTATTTCTCCAAACTCACTGAAATGATTGTCTTTGGTGGTTATGCCTATGTCCGTTATTCCCTTACCGTCTTCTCTGCAATTGACTTCTCTGAATAAATACAGGGGCTGAGTTACAATTAAAAATAATGAGAACTTGCAGCCCAGTGTCCTTGCATGCAATAAAAGGGTGTGGGTTAATTGCAGGAGCAGAAGTTTGTTTTTTTTTTTAACTCCATTTTGCTTCACTTTGATTGGTGGATTGGCGCTTTAAATAAAGGTTTCTGATCTTCCCGGAACGAGAGGTACACAGAGAGTCCCAGGCACAGTGCAACAAAATAAATTTAATCTTCTTTTCTTACTACTGTCTTGATTGGCATCACCAGACCCTGAGAGCACAGTGAATGTCAACATCGAAGGTAAAATGTGATTTTATAATTTCCATATGTTTCCTGTAAATTTTGCTTTCCTCTCTCCAGGCAATCTGTTTAAAGAGGACTTATCTTCAGTTATCATTAGCTGCTGAATAATAACTTTTAGTAAACATTAGTTCAGAGAAAACATAACTAATTCATCCAGCTAAGAATAAAAAAATTATTGATGCATTCTTTCAAAAATGTCTGTGATTATTGTGACAGTGCCTAAGTTATAAAAACTATTGGGAAATGAGCACATCTCTTTGCTGATCATATCGCCATTCATGTTAGACTTTTAAATTTATGGAGTGAAATCAAAGAGATTGTTTTAAGAGGGAAACTAAGTTTTGAGACCTATCTCCCATTATCATCAAAGGAAATCTAAAAATTTAGCTTCCTCTAAATTGAAAATGGTAAGCTTTGGCACGTTCATGTAGGTAAGCTAAATATCAAACAATGCAGCCTGTATATTTGCAACAAAGGTTTATTAAGCATTCCAAAATGCGTCCTGAGATTTAAGAAAAGGGTAAAAATCTGTGAATGGCACTTGGTAAAGTAATATTCTTTAATTCGCAATTCATTTTATGAAATTCATTTCAAGACTATTTGTGAAGGCTTTTCTTGACTATTTATTTAGATTGTGACTCCATTAATGAAGTGCTCAGAAAACTACTGAATATGAATCAGTTATTTAGCAACAGTTTGGTTTTGGTTAACATCTTTAAACTTGATAGTTTTTGGAAGAGTAGACTCACACTCATGTTGAGAAAGGCTTTTTATGCATTCTGAGTAGAAATTAGTCTGATTTATTTCTGCAACCCAACTGTGTTTTAGGTTCCACTTTTCAAAATGAAGGACCTGATCCTGTTCATGTGCCTCCTGAAAATGAGTCTTGCAGTGCCGGTAAGTCATCTTCACAGGCCCACCTGCCTCCTGATGATCAACAGAAACAACCCTGAGGGGACCCTGGCTATATCCAGGCAGGGACCTGTCTGATTTAATCAAGTGTGTAGTTACAAGCAAATCAAATTTCAAAGAGGCTCAGATATTAGACTGTCCATCCAAAGGCAGCCAGGCAAATACAACTTTTATTCCAAACAATAATTAAACTATTGCAAAAATAATTTCTACTCATTTGATATTAACAGACTTGAGTGTTCTCCACAATGCTATGACATGACTTTATTTTTAATTCCTTACTATCATTAGGAAATTGAAATGGAAAGAGGAAATTTCTCTGAAAAAAGTAAAGGACATTTTCTTTGTTTTTAAAATGAACAAATTATCCAAATTTATGTGGTTTCAAAGCTGAGGTAGACAGTTCCAGTTAAAGTCAGTAAATAACTAGCAAACTTATTTGTGGAGGTGAAATTATATGACTGAAAACTGAATTTCTTGAATCAGATCAGGTCATAGCAATGGGGCTAACTGCATTAGGCCCACATTATTATATGCCAGCAAACATGGTTGAGCATTGAACCACTCCAGCAGGCAATTCTGACCATACAAATCCAGATGTGGCAGCACACAATTGTAATCACAGGACTCAGAAGCAGGAAGATTGAAAATTAGGGGTCAGTGTGGGCCACATAACAAGTGTAAGGCCAACCTGAGCTAAATAGCAAAACCCTGTCCTTAAAGCAATTCTAATCCAATAGCTTAAATTCTTCTCTTCCATCACTCCCCCAAAACACAGACACACACACACACACACACACACACACACACACACACACACACACACGCACACTGGTATTTGTGCTTGTTAGCATATGAAAATATTAGAAAAGAAAATACTTCACATTTTAAAAAGGTAATTTGAAATATGTTTTAACCATACTTACCTGGCAGGGGACATACCTATGATCACCATGATTTGCCAGGGCAAGGTTTATCCATTGCACTCCGGATGTGCTGATCCCTGCGATTTCCCCAAATGTGAGAAACTCGACTGCATAATTTCTGGTAGTGGGGGACTGCATTCGCGCTCTCCCCTGTTAAAAAAAAAAAAAAAAAGAAATATGGTTTAACCAACATGAACTATTAGTATAATATTCAGGACTAGTATTTAAAGAAAAGAAGTCTTGATATGACCTGAAAATGCAAATACAGCTCGCCAGGCTTATCCCTGAAATCGTTTCTAAATGCTAGCAATGGAGGACTTGCTTAGAGCTTTCAAGAGGAGGCAAGTTAGGTATGGCACATGATTTTTCTCAGCATAGACTCATAGCATGCCCCTTAGGCCAAAAGCTTATGGAAATGCACAAGCACATGAAAATGTAGCTCTCGTTTGTTCATTTGCTTTTTATGTGACAAATGTTTAGAACATAAAGTACTCCATTTTATATTTTATTGCTTGCTTCTCATTTAGGCATTTCCTCAACAACCTGGTCAACCAGGCATCGCGCCTCCTGGTATGGCAAGCTTGAGCCTGGAGGTATGTACTTTGTGAGCTGCTGTATATAATCTTTGCATCACTATGTCCCTGATGGAAATGATGTGATACACTGTTCTCAGTTTTCCTAGTCAGAAATCTTCGACTGTTTTCCTGAACAATTCTAAAGAACTTAATGATATTTATTAGACTTTAATCACATAATTCCTATTGTAATTTCAAACTCTCAGGTGTTTTAAGCATTATATATCTATATATTAATCAAAACAACATTAATATTTGTTAATCTATATACATTAATTAAATAAACTCATTAAAATACATTATTCAGCAGTAAAAAAATAGTTTATATGTAGCCCTGCTACTTCTTTCTTACATGATAAAGTTCTCTTGATGAAAATTTCCCTCTGCAAAATTTAATTGTTTAGAAAAAGTCCTATAAAATTGTTTCAAGATATGTCTTGTATAGTCTGGACTTTGGTCTTTTGCAATTTTCATAAATAATAGATATTCTGTTTAGAAAGTAATAGAAAAAGAGAAAATTTTATTATAAAAATATTACCAGTTAGAAAGAGAAATATGAAATCGTAAACATCATGGTTTCTCACAATGCCCTGCAAGACTTGCCAGCTGAGGACAGCCAGCATGAGGCAGCAGTCATTTCACATAGGTTTTGATTTTGTTCCATTTTTTTTTTCTGTTTCTAGCTTAAATTCAATCCAAAGCACTCTTTCTTTTTCCATTTAAAAAACAAAACTAGACCAGGTATAGTGAAGCTCACCTGTATAGTGAAGCTCACTAAGGAGTCTGAGACAGGAGAGGAATTGGTCAGAAGTTGGACTGGTTACATAGCAAGACGAAGGAAGGAAGGACGGACGGACGGAAGGAAGGAAGGAAGGAAGGAAGGAAGGAAGGAAGGAAGGAAGGAAGGAAGGAAGGAAGGAAGGAAGGAAGGAAGGAAGGAAGGAAGGAAGGAAGGAAAGAAGGAAGGAAAGTGGAGGGAGGGAGAGGAGGAGAGAGGGGGCAGAGGAGGAGAGAGGATAGGAAAGGAGAGGGGCAGGGAGGGACGGAGAGAAAAGAAGTGAAATTTCTGCTTTCTGTAGAAATGGAAACACTCCTGACAGGCTATCCAGATACCATTTCTTTTGAGTTTTTAACATTTATTATGTTGTGATAATTCTTGTGTGAGAGAAAAAGGGGTTAATTCATAATGTTTGTTATTTCAAATTCTTTTCCAGGCTGAACTTGTAAGAGTCAAAATTATTTCAATTCAAAGGAACTGATACAACAAGATTCCTCACAATTACACTTACAGTTAAATGAGCTGTTGACTTGTGTTTTAGTGTGAGCCCCCACTTAATTAATATTTTTTCATTTAATTAATAATGAAAAAAGCTCATTGTTTTAAATCAATGAAATAATGTCAGACCTCCTTTTCTTTAATGTGTGTGTGTGTGTGTGTGTGTGTGTGTGTGTGTGTGTGTGTGTGTCCTTGTGGAGGACAAAGAGTGACTTCAGGAATCATCCTGGATTGCTTACCTTCTTCTTACTTTGCTCTAGGATTTCCCAGGCTGTGCCCACTGCTGTTTCCGCATGGCATTTTTAGGTGGGACCTGGGAGCTGAACTCAGGACCTTTTGCTTACAAGACAGAGTCTTAACTCCTGAGCCGTCTCTTTAGCCCCTGACACCCTTTTTTAAACATTTCTATCTTTCAATGGTAATTTCTGTCTACTTTTGTTTCATTTGAATTGATCCACCTGAAATTTTGTGTTGATGATGTCAAATGTTATGAGAAATCAGTTGTGCAAAAGGAGAAATAACTTATATGAAAAGCGCTTACTCACTTTTTTTTCTTTATAGACAATGAGGCAGTTGGGAAGCCTTCAGGGACTAAACGCACTGTCTCAGGTAATTATAAGAGGTGAAAGAGCTCTACATGAAAATACTCTTTCTTCCATATATTAATGGTGGCAGTTGTAGCAGCAGCAATAGCACTGTAATTCATAACATTTGTTTGTGAATAGGCAGCATCCTAAATGTTGAAAGAACAAATGAATAATTGACATGAGATGTGGCAGCCAAGCGTGGTAGCTCAAACCTGTAATCCTGTACTTGCAAGATTGATGCAGGAAGGCTGTTGTAAACTAAAGACCACCCTGGGCCACATTTAGTAAGTTACAGGCAAGCCTGGGCTACATAAGTATATCCTATCTAAAAAATCAAATTCATAATATCATTGTTATTATTATTGATGATGATGATGATGATAATGATAATGTACAGTAGCAAAGAAAAGTAAAAATAGTATTACCCAGTATTCAGGCGGTTAAAGCAGGAAGATTGCAAATTCAAGGCCATTCTGACCAGTATACCGGATGAGACCCCATCTCAAGCACCAAAAAAAAATATTTTTTTTTAATTTTCTTAAGTAAACAAAAATCTTTTCTTGTACTATTAATTTTATTACATGATTAAAACTCTAATTCTCAAATAACTAAATCTCACACAAGACAATGGGAGTATTGTAATCTGGTCCAGAATAGAATTAAAATCTGTTGGAAGGGAAAATTGACCTATCCTTTTTTAATATTAACCAACATCACTTTTCCTTTTTGCTTGTATTTGATAATACTAAAATGTGCATACTTTTTTTCTCCCTGTCCACAGTACTCTAGACTTGGCTTTGGGAAAGCATTTAACACTTTATGGTTGCATGGTCTCCTCCCTCCACACGCTTCATTTCCATGGATAAGACCACGGGAACATGAAACTCAACAGGTAAGTTAGCTGTATCAATGTGTTTGAAGCTTCAAGCTTTAAAATCTTTCTCTCTTTCCCTCTTAAAATTTATACCTACTAATAATGGAGATGAATTAGTAATCCACAAAAAACCTTAGTACCAAATAAATAAACTCTTACAACTTTGCTCTTAGAAATTTTTTTTAAATTTCCAGCCAATTTTCATACTTATTTCAAGTAGAAAAATGTAACTTCCAAAATGTAAGAGATCAACATTAAACATTACAACAATAAAAATAGATAAATAATCCCTCAGGTATGAAAATAGACTATATACTGGATAAATTTCATTTTAATTAAAGTTTCCTAAATAATTACTCAAAGACTAATTTCAGATTATTGCAGTTATCCTTATTGAAAATCCAAGGATCTGATGGAAGCCAATAAATAGATCTATCTATTAACTATTATCTTTCAGGTGTCTGAAAAGTTATTATCTAAATTGTGATTTGGAAATAAAAATAAAAACATTTTGGAATGGCACCAAGACCCATGAAATTTCAAATCTGATGGTACATGAGTTAACATATCTCAAGGCATATTAAATAGAAATAATAAGTGCCATGAGACTCTAGACATGGACAGTAGTTAAAGAAGCCAAGCAAATGAAAGAAAAACACTTACATGCCACTTTGCATGTAACCTATGAGTAATGCAGAATCAAATTACAAATTAACACAAGACTCCTATGCCACTTTACATGTAACCTATGAGTAATGCAGAATCAATTACAAATTAACACAAAACTCCCTTGCCACTTTGCATGTAACCTATGAGTAATGCAGAATCAATTACAAATTAACACAAGACTCCCATGCCACTTTACATGTAACCTATGAGTGATACAGGACTAGTAACAAGTGATTTCTAAAACATTAAAAAAAAAAAACATGAGAACCTTTAATTCTAGATGGACTTCTACAACAGAGCATCATCTACAAAGACACACTTAGCAGACAATTATGCTAATAATGGTTGTTTTTTCACTTGATTGCTTCCAAAATGGATTTCATGAAGAAGACTTTAAGTGATACTTTTAAATTCAAATTATGTTAAGTACCCTCCATAGACTAGGCACCTGTGGGTAGCTATAGTGATGCAATAAATACAAGGGATATAAAGATCTACAAGGTGTATTATACTCTCTCACTTAAGTGGGAGAAAAAATATACAAGTTCTTACAATCCAGTGAGACAGTGTTGAAATAGATGCATATAGCTAGTAGCAGTTACCCAGAAGAGAAAATGACTCATTTCACTAGGAAATTCAGGTATGTAGCTCTCCACCTCCCCAGCCAAAGAAGATAGAAAGGTAAGTACATTCAAAATTTCTCAAGTAACATGGACTCTGCTTCCTGTATAACTCTGCTTCAAGACTGCTCCCTTCCAAATAGAAAGCGTCCAAGCCATTTTGCTGTACAAATTCTAGGCACCACGGTTCAATGAACCATCTCTTCCTGACGCTCTTTTCAAATTTCTCTACAGTATGAATATTCTTTGCCTGTGCATCCCCCACCTCTCCCATCACAGCCATCCCTGCAGCCTCACCAGCCAGGACTGAAACCGTTCCTCCAGCCCACTGCTACAACCGGCATCCAGGACACACCCCAGAAGGGAGGGCCGCAGCCTCCAATGCACCCCGGACAGCTGCCCTTGCAGGAAGGAGAACTGACAGCAGACCAGGAGCCGCAGGTGGCACCATCAGAGAAACCACCAACCCCCGAGGTAATTTGCTGGCATCAGATCGGGATCAGTTACCAATCTAATGGAAGAAGACCAATTAGCAGGTGTACCAGGAGACAAATATGTAATTAATCTGGGCCTCCAAATTTAGGTTGAGGGAAGAAGCTTTAATAGGAGATAGGATAGTTCAGGGAAGTCTTGGGTTTTCTCTATTTGGTAATACTTGGCAGAGTGATGATTCCCTCTGAATGGTAAGTAGAATATTTTTTATTATCTCTCTGTGGAGAAAATACAACCATATAGAAATACTTTGTAAGGTCATAGAGAAAGGAAGACAGCATGTAACAAGTAGTGTGTGGATGACTGTTAATATCCCTTTATGTAATCCCACTTATGGTCCTATGAAGATAACTAGTATAATTATATTTCAAAATTAAGATGACAGACTTTGAAAAATTACATTGCCCAAAATTGTATTACAACTAAGTGGCAGAGGCAAAGCTCAGAGCACTCAAATATATACCAATTCCAATATTCATTATCATTTATTCTGCAGTGTCTGGCAAACCCATGACCCCATGCCTCACCTTTCTGTCAGTGTCCTTGAATCACATCATTGAAATACAATTGCAAACTCTCAAGTTTAAAAGTCCCAAGACTAAAAGAAGGCAAAATAGAGAAGCACATTTTAAATTGTTTTATTGTAGTTATAAGATAAGCATGTACTCAGTTTATCTCTTTTGGCTGATACCTGTAATATTTTTTTTATGATACAGATCCCAATAATGGATTTTGATGGTCCACAATTTCCAACAGTAAGTACAAATATCAATTGAGATGCTATCCTGAGGAAAAGGTATCTCTGTACTTCAAAAAGTCGAATGATTTATAAATAAATTACTACTCATCCATGCAAAAATGTGTCCATCTGACTCCTAGAAATTATTGTAATGTAACTTTGCCTGATGAATTATTCTTTTTTCTGCCATTCAAAGGTTTTCCAAATAGCCCGTTTGATATCTCGGGGACCAATGGCACAAAATAAGCCATCTGCCGTAAGTTTTTGGCTTTTACTTCCACTTCTCTGTTTGAAATTTGCTTGAAGTTCTTCCCTTGGAAATTGCATCCCATTATACCTATTTTGTTCTGTTTAGTTTTACCCAGGAATGTTTTACATGTCATATGGAGCAAACCAACTGGTAAGTCCATATTCTATTTTAAAAAAGTATCCTTTTAATTAGAGATCATCTTAAGGGCTAAAATTATAAAAACTCAACCTTCCACATGATTGTCCAAATAAATATTCCCTAAACACCTACATGTGCAATTGGCATAGTGGCATACTTCCCTGTTTGGATGATTCAAGCTAAACATCCAAGAAAAAATAAAGTTAAGACTGCCAAACTGTCTATATTCATTCAATAATGACTCAGCTCTCTCCTCAGCCTCTGCATACAATATTAGTGTACTATTAAGTTTTAAGGAAATCTAAGTGACATTTGACTTCGTCTGGAATAGATAAGAAAATAGCAAGAAGGCAGCTGTTTCTCACTATGCTATCTTGTTTTTTTTTGAACAGAATGACCCTGCCAGAATTGGCTTCTTGAGTTCAGAAGAAATGCCTGTGAGTAATCTCTTCTAACTCTCCTTAAAATGGTGGCCAGGGAAGATCCATTCTAGAAGAGCAGGCACAAAAAATACTGGCCACAAAAGTACCTGAAAGAATACGGAACTTGACATTTTCCCACTCCAAAAGTTGTATTGAAAGATCTCAAAGATTTCAGAGCTGGAAGTGGTGGTAGATGCCTATATCCCAGTACTTGGGAAATAGAGGCAAAAGGATCAGACATGTGGGCTATCTTTAAAACAAAACTCACATCTCAACATATTTTGGTACCTTCAGATGCATGGAGAAATAATACTATTGAGGCTAATTGTCTAATAAATGGAAAAGTAGGGAAAGAGTAAATAACATGAAATTCATAGGATAAGAGTACTGACCATTTTATCAGAGGGAAAGAGGAAGAGAAGAAAGACACTCTCTCCCAGTGATGCACAGTGAATCTGGAAGAGATGATGTGAATGAGGAGACAATAGCAAGTAGAAGGAAAGAGAATTGATTTACATAACACCATCACAACTAGCTAAACACTCAAGTGCTAACTACCATCTTATTGATATGTTTATACTTTATCTCATTCTCAAAAGAATTTTGGTAACACAAAAAACACACAATAAATTTAACAAAATATTGAAGGTAGGATATAAAAATGAATCAAAACTATGGAACTCAGAATACACACATGTGAATAACACATCCCTGCTCAATCAAAAAGTTCCTAGGTTTTGTTTCCCGTACTAATGGCAGTAAAGGAAATATGGTAAGTTCTGAAATTCTAAATGTCCACAGGAAGAAAATGTCTTTGCTCCTCCAGAGATGTCAAACTTAGTTCAAAAAAGAAAGGAAAGGAAAGAAGAGAAGGAGATAGGAAGGGAGAGGATGAGAGGAAAGAAGGAAGGAAAGAGAGGGAAAAGATTAAACTTTTACATGGAACTTCATTTGGAGGATACCAAGAAAATACCATTGGCAAGCTACTCTAAAACAACCCTCAACAAACACAGCCATGGATTTTGTATTTGTCTTATTTCACGACAGTAGCACCTATTTTAATGTAAAATTGGTATAGCAATGAATCTTATTTTGCCTTTCATAGTGGATTCCCCACAATCTTTGAAGATTCCTTTCCATGATGTTTCAAAGCTATTTTAATGAGAAATGTGTTTTCACAAAGCTGTCTGCTACTGCCCTGTTCCCAGTTACTATGATCAGGTGCAATTGCATGCGGTTGTTAAAAACAATGCAATAATGTTGCCTTTGGTAAATATTGATTTTGAGTTTTTATGTGTTTTTCCCCCCAGGGAGAAAGAGGAGATCCTATGGCCTATGGAGCTATGCTCCCAGGATTTGGAGGCCTGAGGCACAACCTTAGAGGCGTGCACCCCAATTCACCAAAGGGAGGAGACTTTACCCTGGAATTTGACTCCCCAGTGTCTGTAACCAAAGGCCCTGAGAAGGGAGAAGGAGCGAAAGGCTCCCCGCTGGAAGAGGCCAACGCTGACAACCCAGAAGACCCCACTCTCCTGTCACAGATAGCACCTGGTGCCCATGCAGGGCTCCTTGCTTTCCCTAATGACAACATTCCCAACATGGCAAGGGGCCCTGCAGGGCACAGGCAGGGACCTGTCAGGGTCACCCCAGCAGCTGCTGATCCACTGATGACCCCTGAGTTAGCAGAGATTTATGAGACCTATGGGGCTGATGTTACCACGCCCCTGGGTGATGGAGATGTAACCACAGATACCACAATGTCCCCGGACACTCAGCAAACACTGATGCCTGGAAACAAAATGCACCAGCCCCATATGGTGCACAATGCATGGCGCTTCCAGGAACCCTAGCAACCTGGAGCTCCCAGCTGCTTCCTGTATGCACAAGCTTCCCAGCTTCGTCCCCATAGTGTACCTTTTTGCTAAAGCACTTATTAACCTTTTGCAGCAAAGGCATTAAAAGCGCTAAGCTGAGCATGTATTAATAAACACAAGTGGCTAGAAATAGTGTAGGTCCCCTTCTTGCTTTCATTCTCTTGTTGAAATAAAATGTGTCGGCTGTCTCTGTGATTTAGAGATACTGTGAATGACATCAGAGCATGTCTCAGATTCTCAGCACTTGGTGACCTTCTGTTTTTAACTGTCTTGGGCATTTATAGAATTTCTTTTAGTGGCTTGACACTATTAGAATCAGGAAATGTAGTGTTGCTTCTTTCTCTAAGCAAGGCATAGTCTCAGAATTCTAAAAGTTTCATTTAAGCTTTATTAAACGGGGATTGGTGGAAAACCACTGACTGCTATTAATGGGTTTCATATATTGGATTTACAATTCTCATTTGTAGAGCATTTTATTTAATCAAGTAAAAGAAAAAGCAATTAGCCTATTTTAAATAAAGAATTTTTCTCACTGAAAATATCAGGAATTGTATGCTTATTATTCATATGTTTTAAATAGTTAAGAAAAGCATACTGATCCCTTGTTCACTATCCATTAACTCATTTTATTCCATGCACTCATTCTTATCCAAAGTTTTCTGGATACCTACATAGAGCTTAAGCACTGTGCAAAGAATCAGGTTTATGGTTCCTTCCCTCAAAGACTAGGATACACATGGCTGACAAGTAGATAGAAGATCACAATAATAACAGAATACCTACTTTGAGACAAGCTCAATTACATCCATCATCTCACAATGCTGGGAACTAGAAATATACTCAGTCATTTAGCATACTTGAGAAGGGCTGTGAAAAAGTCAAATCATGGGTCTATAGACCCAGAGGAGAAGCTCCTAATCCAACCTAAGTGCATTAGAAGGGCTGGAAAAGACCAGAAAAGTTTTCTTAGACCTGTATCACTGAGCCCAACAGAATGAAGCCTGCAAGAAGAACCAACATAAGTCATGTGGGAATTGACTCATCTAGTAATAGATAACATGGGAAGGTGGGATGCAGAAAATACCCTTACTTTCTACCAGGACTAGGTGTGTGCCCATCAAAGCTATCTGCCTGAATTAAGAGATTTCAAGCCCAGATTTGGTCACTTCTGAAAAGGTGTCACTTCTTATCATTTCTCTTAAGTGTCCCAGTCCCCATCTTAGCTGAAACTAGACTCTCCTCCACCCCTGAAAGATAGTTTGGAGTCCTCCAAAAGAAAGAGCTCAGAGGTGCTTCCCAACCTGAGGCCCAAGGAGCATGTTGCTACCACTTATTGGTTGTGTAACAGTGGCAATATCTAAACTAGTTTGGGCAAGGAAGGATGTCATGTGACTGAGCCTTTAAACATCCTCTATTCTTGCCACATAGTTATTTAAAACCCTCCATTGTGCAAACAAGACATCCAGGGAAAGAGGCTAAATATTGTCTGAATCAGAGGCCATCTTTGTTGAGAATTCCCTTTTGGGGTTTCTAACAGGAATTACATGTCGCTACCACTTCTTCGGGTTGGACTCTATTATCTTCTAGTTTGTAGACTAAAACTGAAAGAGACGACAACATTTCAGAATTTCCCTTAGTCTCCAGCAAAATATGAGATCTGGAGAACAACTTCCAGAGTGCCTGGCAGTACTCACTGAGGCTCACCTTCCCATTCCAAACAGCTTCCACAGAGCATCACAGAAAAACACATACGGGCAGGTTGTGGTTTCAGCCTTGACATATTTTACAATCCATGCCTTTAAGCTATAAAATTTAATCTCTCTGGGCCTGTGTTAGATTACCATCATGGGGCTGCTATCTCAGAGTTAATATGAAAACTAAATATGCTAAAGTACATGCATAGTATTTCTGAATCACGGCAGTTTCCTCCTTTCCCAACTGATCCATTACATAAACAGAAGTCAGTCAAAAAAGCAGCACTAACAGTGAAGGATGAGATTGCTCTTATTATCTGAAGAATGTGTGTATAACTCTGAATCTCAGATCACCACTCTTTGCACAGGAAATCAAAAGCAACTGGACACATTCATGAGTACAGTTGCAATTGCTTGACTATCCACTTCCAAGTGACACACAAATGCCACAAGAAATTCCTGAATACATTCTCTCCTCTCCATAAATCAGTCAGGGAATGGTAGCTATGTGTTTGATTCCTGTAACCTCAACACAAGGGAGTTTGAATTGAGGAAAAGCCATCACCATTAAAAGAAAAAATACCTGGGAGTCTGAACCAGTGGCTTCAGCAATTTATTAGTGTCCTCTGTCTGGTGCTATATGATCATTCCACTGCTGTTCTTACATGTTCTATTTCCTAGTTCTGTGAATGTACATCACCACCAAGTCCAAGATAGGCAACTTGAATGGCGAATTAGTCTCCCATAGCAATGGTACTGTCTCTATTAGTGCTCAATAGCAAGGTAGAAATTAGTTCTCACAAAGAAACTCCAAGACTAACCCATTAGTCTCCTTCATGAGCTGACCACAGGTCCTGTACTACTACAAAGACTTTCATTGCTTTATTTATTTTATTTTTTTCTCATTAAACTTTGTTTTTTGTTTTTTTATTCATTTTTATTCAATTGTGTGTGTGTGTGTGTGTGTGTGTGCGCGCGCGCGTGTGTGTGTGTGTGTGTGTATGTATGTGTGTAGAACAACGGACGAGTTCGTTAACAACCATGGACGCCTCCACCTCCTCCTTGTTTACTCTGCCCCAAGATTCACAGGCTCCTCCCTACCAGGACCAGAAATGCAGGCCTCCCCCGCTTCCGCCCGGCATCTATACGTGAGGTCTAGGATCCGAACTCAGTACTTTCCGCCTTCAAGGCAGTGGCTTAACCTCTGAGCCACCTCTCCAGCCCCCTCATTAAACTTTGTTTTAATGGGTCTCAAAATTCTGTGACAGATTTTTTTGGTCAAGTCGTTTCCATTTAAAAAGTACTGATTTTAAAAACTAATAACTTAAAACTGCCACACACAAAAAATGGTCCACAAAAACATTCTCCTTTCCTTCTGAAGGTTTTATGATGCATTGTTATCATTAACCAATCTTTTACTATTAAACTTAAATGGTCAATTGAGACAAACAGTTCTGAGACCGTTCTTCCACCACTGATTAAGACTGGGGTGGCAGGTGTTAGGGGTAATATTCATTTAGCCTTCTGAGCTTTCTGGGCAGACTTGGTGACCTTGCCAGCCCCAGCAGCCTTCTTGTCCACGGCCTTGATGACATCAACAGCAACGGTCTGCCTCATGTCATGAACAACAAAACGACCAAGAGGAGGATAGTCAGAGAAGCTCTCCACACACATGGGCTTGCCAGGAACCATGTCAACAATGGCAGCATCTCCAGACTTCAGGAACTTAGGGCCATCTTCCAACTTCTTACCAGAACGGCGGTCAATCTTTTCTTTCAGCTCAGCAAACTTGCAAACTATGTGAGCAGCATGACAATCCAGTACAGGGGCATAGCCAGCACTAATCTGGCCCGGATGGTTCAGGATAGTCACCTGAGCAGTGAAGCTAGCTGCTTCCATTGGTGGATCATTTTTGCTGTCACCAGCCATGTTGCCTGGACAAACATCTTTGACTGACACATTTTTCACAATGAAGCCCATATTGTCCCTGGGAAGAGTTTCACTCATAGCCTCATAGTGCATTTCAACAGACTTTACTTCAGTTGTGACATTAACTGGTGCAAAGGTGACCACCATGCCGGGTTTGAGAACACCAGTCTCCACTTAGCCCACAGGGACATACCAATAGCAATTTTGTAGACATCCTGGAGGGGCAGGTGCAAAGGCTTGTTGGTGGGGCGAGTTGGGGCGAGTTGGTGGGAGAATGCAAACCAAAGCCTCCAGCAGTGTGGTTCCACTTGCACTGCCATCTTTCCCGGTGACTTCCCATCCCTTGAACCAAGGCATATTAGCACTTGGCACCAGCATGTTGTCACCATTCCAAACAGAAATTGGTACAAATGCTACTGTGTCAGAGTTGTAGCCAACTTTCTTAATGTAGGTGCTGACTTCCTTAACAATTTCTTCATATCTCTTCTGGCTGTAAGGTAGCTCAGTAGAATCCATCTTGTTGACACCAAAAATCAGCTGTAAGTCAGAAGGGCATGCTCACCGGTCTGCCCATTTTTGGAGATACCAGCCTCAAATTCATCAACTCCAGCAGCAACAATCAGGACTGCACAGTCATCCTGAGATGTGCCTGTAATCATGTTTTTGAGAAAGTCTCTGTGTCCTGAGGCGTCCATGATGGTCACATAGTATTTGCTGGTCTCAAATTTCCACAGGGAGATATCAATGGTGATACCACACTCACGCTCAGCTTTCAACTTGTCCAGGACTCAAGCGTACTTGAAGGCACCCTTTCCCATCTCAGCTGCCTCCTTGTCAAATTCCTCGGTGGTTCGCTTGTCAATCCCCTCACATTTGTAGATCAGATGACCGGTAGTGGTGGACTTGCCAGAGTCTACATGTCCAATGACAACGATGTTGATGTGAGTCTTTTCCTTTCCCATTTTGGCTTTGGTTTAGTGGTGGTTTTTATGACACCTGTGTCCTAACAGCAAACCCGTTGTGAAAAAGCTTATTTTATTTTATTTATTTATTTTATTGAACTCTATGTCCTTAAAATCTTCAACTTTTCAGGTTATATATCTGTTATATGCTGTCTTTACAATACAGTTTACAAGTAGCATTGTGTTTCTTTTTTTCTATGACTCAGCACAAAAAACAACCCTTGACTATCCCAATATGCTTCAAAACATTATATCTTTAGAAATGTGATAGGTCTATGAACTTTTGCGGTGATTATGCTTCTACTTCGTGCTAATAAAACCCATCTGATGGGGCTGGAGAGGTGGCTCAGGGGTTAAGCCTCTGCCTTGCAGGCAGAAGGTCCTGAGTTCGTGATCCTAGACCCCACGTATAGACGCCGGGAGGAGGTGGAGGCCCGTGCGGCCTGCGTTTCTGGTCCTGGTAGGGCGGAGCCTGTGAATCCCCGGGCACAGTAAACAAGGAGGAGGTGGAGGTGTCCATGGTGGTTCCCGAATTCATCCGTGGTTCTACACACACACATACATACATACACATACATACACACACATAACGCATACACATGCATACACGCACAATTGAATAAATAATAAAAAAAACAGTTGCACTATGTTTTAATAATTTAAAAAGTTTTACATTCTGCTCTGGACCCGAACTCAGACCCAGGCCGACTCTCTGCTCCTACAGATAAGGACCCAAGACCACTCCCCAGTCCCCAGATCATCTGCGCGCCCCACTAGCCACTTGGCCTTTCTTTTTTTTTAATTTTTTATTATTATTATTACTTATTCAATTGTGCGTGTGTGCGTATGTATGTGCGCCCGCCCGCGCGTGTGTGTGTGTGTAGAACCACGAACGAATTCGGGAACCACCATGGACGCCTCCACCTCCTCCTTGTTTTCTCTGCCCCGGGATTCACAGGCTCCGCCCTACCAGGACCAGAAGCGCAGGCCGCCCCCGCTTCTGCCTGGCGTCTATACGTGGGATCTGGGATCCGAACTCAGGACCTTCCGCCTGCAAGGCAGAAGCTTAACTCCTGAGCCACCTCTCCAGCCCACCACTTGGCCTTTCTGCCCTGGACTCTGGACCCAGGTAGACTCCCTGCTTCTCAGAATTCAACAGAGTCTGGAGAAAACCCAAGCAAAGAGCTAGGGAACAACATCATTCATCCCATTATAGAGGAGAGAATCTTCACATCCAGCTCTAAGATTTAGTAAACACTTTTTTTAACATTTTTATTATTATTTCCACTCATATAAACTTTAACATCTTGTTTCTCAAGATGTTACTTACTGTAGTTTAACATTTCCATATAACCACCCAAAACCCATACAACTGCAGAAACTATATCATTCACCCTCATATGTTACCAAGGAAATAAACCTAAAAATTGCACTACCATACTAATCTTCAATCCCTGCCTACTAATAGTACTAGTAGTACTATTAATTAATTGATGTATTAATAGTCCAATAGCCTTACTTAAGAAATAGTACCAATACCAGACAGGCATACCCAATTCTAAGGCAAACACTAGCAACAACTGCTCAAATAATAATGTCTAGTTCAATTCACCCAAAAACACACAAAATCAAAAAGAAGGACATAAGAGATAAAACAAAAATGCCCAGGTCACAGTACAAATCCATGAGAAATAAAAACCAACACAACAAATCTTCTACAAAAAGAATCAACCCTGTAATAATGGAATCCAACCAGAACAAACTCACAGAAAATAGTCAAGAAAGCTATACCCAAGATAATGATTTTCTTTTTTTTTTTCCACTCACAAACTTGATAGGTACCTCATTCCCCTCCCTCCCTCCACCCCTCCCTGGATCCCCTTGCTCCTTCCCCCCTTTTCCCCTTCCTTTCTCCCCCTCCCTCCTTTTCTCCCATTGTCTGCCCCCCCCATCCCTGGAGCATCCTTTAGTGTGCATGTCAAACTTCCCTCTGGATACTCCTCTCCGATGAGGTATAAGGACTCAGTAGCATTACCTAGAGCTCTTTTTTGTGTTCCCCTTTAGTATAGGAACACTATTGTGGCTGTTAATCCCTTGCCTCTAAGGATCCTAGTGCCTTTAGTCCATGCTAGATTTTGAGGGGTCAATGATATGTTGCTCATTGCGCAGGTCATGCAAAGTCCTATTATGATTACTTCAGCCCTAACTTGTGTGGAGTACCTTGCATATCGTTGCTCCTCCCCATCTTTAGGCTCTTATAATCTTACCGCCCCCCTCTTCTGAAAATTTCTCTGAGCTTTAGGATGGGGAAAGAGTAGGCTGGCCTGGTTCCGGGTGGTTGATATAGAGTCTCTGATGTTCTGAATTATAGTTTGTTGATTTTTTTTTCACTTCTGCTGCTCCTGCACCACCCTTAGCTCCATCCTGATGGGTATTGAATGTCACCCCCTGGCCAGAGATAAAAGGCTATTAAAATAGAGTCTTATATTATAAGAGTAGATTCAAAGGTAGATGGAATAAGAGTAGGAGACCTGGGTGAGGGGAGGATAAGTCTCCCATTTGCAAAATGGCCAAAATAATGATTTTCAAAGCCTGATCTTTACAATGATAAAAACAATGAAAGAGGAAATCTGAGAGGAGATAAATAACCACATTAACCAATTTGAACAGGAATACAACAGGAACTTGAAGGGATGAGAAAAACAGTTGAAGAAACAAAAATAGGAATAGAGAAGTTAAAACAATCTCAGAGTTTAAACTCAAACTAAAAAACAAGCTATCTTCAACCCAGAACTCAACAGTCTTAGCAGAACTAATGAAGCAGAAAATAGAATATCAGGTTTGAAGAAAAATGGAAGAACTAACCAGTTCAATGAAAGAGGTTGTTAAAGCCAAAAAGATACTTGAGAGGAATATTCAAGAGCTATGGGACACCTTGAAGAAACCTAACATGTGCATTCATGGAGTACCAGAACAAGAATCCCAAAATACCACACCTGAGGAAATTTTTCAAATTGTCATAAAGGAAAATTTTCAACATCTAAAGAAAGAGAGGCCCATCCAAATGCAAGAGGCATTCTGCATACCTCGAACAGGTATGACCAAAATATAAACTGGTCACCACAAGTAATTGTCAAAAAACTACACATACAAAACAAAACAAAAAATGTGCTGAGAGCTTCAAGAAAAAAAAAGTCACTGTTAAAGATAAATCTATTAAAATAACAAGTGATTTTTCAATGGAAATAGTAAAAGCCAGAAGAACTTGGAGAGAAAGACTTCAAGTATTGAATGAGTAAAAAATGTCAACACAGGCTGATATACCCAGCAAAACTATCAGTCATAATCGAGGGTGAAAGAAAAATTTTCTGCCATAAAGACAACTTGAAGGCTTACATGACTACCAAAACAAGCCTTCAAAAAATGCTAGAAAAGATACTCAATCTTGAAGAAAAGAACAAGCATATCCAAGGTAACACAAGGGAAGTATAATACAACCAAAACCTACAAACTAAATAAAACACTTATGAAAGCCACTAATCACAAAAAATGTCAGGAATCAAAAGTAAATATAACATTAAATGTCAATGGAATTAACTCACCAATCAAAAGACACAGGTTACAAACATGGATTAGAAATCAAAACCCATTCATCTGCTGCCTTCAGGAAATACATCTCACCATAAAAGATAGGCACATTCTAAAAGTAAAAGGTTAGTCAAAAAATCTTCAAGCTAATGGAACCAGGAAACAAGCAGGGGAAGCAATTATGCTATCTGGAAAAGTGGATTTCAAACCAAAGAAAATCATAAGAGATAGAGAAGGATACTACGTTTTAGTCAAAGGAACAATTCACCAGGAAAACTTCACAATACTGAACATATATGTACCTAATATGGGCTCCTCCACATTCATTAAGCAAACACTACAACATCTAAAACAAGAAATCAATCCCAAAACCATAATACCTAAGAATTTCAATACTGTATTCTCAACATGAGATAGATCAACAAGCCAAAAACTTAACAGAAACACATTGGAACTAAATCAAACCTTACTGAAATGGACCTTACAGATCTCTATTGAACCATTCATCCAAGCACCAAGAAATACACATTTTTCTCAGCAGTCCACAGAACATCCTCCAAAATAGACCATATATTGGGCCATAAAACAAATTTCCACATATACAGCAAAATTGAAATTATAGCCTGTACCCTGTCAGACCACCATGATCTAAAGCTTGATATCCACAAAATAACAAATATCAGAAAATACATTCACTCTTGGAAACTAAACACAATGATGCTGAATAAGAAATGGGTTCAGAAAGAAATCAAAAATGAAATTCAAGATTTTCTAGAAGTGAACAATAATGAAAATACAACCATATCAAAATCTCTGGGACACAGTGAAGGATGTCTTGAGAGGTAAGTTTATAACTCTTAATGCTTATATCAAAAAAATGGAAACGTCACAAGTAAATAACTTAACAATGCAGCTTAAAGCTTAGAGATACAACAGCAAGCCAATCCCAAAAGCAGTAGGAGAGAGGAGATTAGCTAAATCAGGGGAGAAATATCCAAAATAGAGATAAGGAAAAAGATACAAAGAATCAACTAGACAAAAAGCTGGTTCTTTGGAAACAATCAGTAAGATTGATGATACACCTCTAGCTAAATTAACCAAAATCAAGAGAGAGAAAACCCAAATTAGCAAAATTAGAAATGAAAATGGAGTTATCATAACTGATACCCAAGAAATTCAGAGAATTATAAGGTCATATTTCAAAAACTTATACTCCATGAAATTTGAAAATACAAAAGAAATGGATGAATTCCTTAGTAACCACAACATACCTAAATTGAATCAGGAAGTATTTAATTATTTAACTAGTCCTGTAACAAATGAGGAAATTGTTCTGGACCAGCTGGATTCAGCACAGAATTCTACCACACATTTAAAGAACAACTAGCACCACTACTCCTTAAACTGTTCCATAAAATGACAAAGAAGGAATACTACCAAATTCTTTCTACGAAGGCAATATACTAATCTCAAAACCTAATAAAGATACACTTAAAAAAGAAAACTGAAGGTCAATCTCTTTGCAAAGATTCTCAGCAAAATCTTAGCAAATTGGATTTAAAAACACATCAAAAAAATCATTCACTGGAATAAAGTAGGCTTTATCCCAGGCACACAAGGTTGGTTCAACACACCCAAATCAATAAATGTAATCCATCACATAAACCAATCCAAAGTCCAAAACGACATGATACTCTCAATAGATGCAGAAAAAGCTTTTTGACAAGATCCAACTCCTTTTATGATCAAAACCTTCGAGACAGTTTCAATGGAAAGAATTTATATCAACATAATAAAAGCTATACACAACAAGCCAACAGCAAGGATTATACTAAATAGGGAAAACCTTGAAGTATTCATGCTTCAATCAGGAACTAGACAAGGCTGTCCACTCTCACCACTTCTATTCAATATTGTACTTGAAGTCTTTTTTTTAATTTTTTATCATTTATTATTTATTCAATTGTGTGTGTATGCGTGTGTGTGCGTGTGTATGTATGTGTGTGTGTGTGTGTGTGTGTGTGTATGTGTGTGTGTAGAACCACAGACGAATTCGGGAACCACCATGGACGCCTCCGCCTCCCTGTTTACTCTGCCCTGGGATTCACAGGCTTTGCCCTACCAGGACCAGAAATGCAGGCCGCCCCCGCCTCCTCCTGGCGTCTATACGTGGGGTCTAGGATCCGAACTCAGGACCTTCTGCCTGCAAGGCAGAGGCTTAGCCCCTGAGCCACCTCTCCAGCCCTGTACTTGAAGTCTTAACTGAAAACATGAGACAAGAGAGGGAGATACAAAGGGATTCAAGTTGTAAAGGAAGAAGTCAAGATATCTCTATTTGCAGATGACATGATCATACACCTGAGTGATCCTAAAAACTCCACCAGGAAATTCCTAGAACTAATACATAAGTTCAACAGAGTGGCAGGTTACAAAATAGATGTGCAAAAACTCAATGGCCTTCCTATACACCAAGGATGAAAAAAAAGTGAAAAAGTCCTAAGAGAAACAATCCATTTACTATAGCCCTAAAAACCGAAATACCTTAGTATAAATCTAACCAAAGTAGTAAGAAACCTTTATAATGAAAACTTTAAAACCCTAAAGAAAGAAATTACAGAAGACATCAGAAGGTGGAAAGACCTCCCATGTTCCTGGATCAGCAGAATCAACATCATAAAAATGACCATCCTACCAAAAGCAATATACAGATTCAACGCTGTATCAATCAAAATCCCAAAGCCATTCTTTAGAGAAATTGACCAAACAATCTCAAAATTCATAAGGAAGCACAAAAGGCACAGAATAGCAAAAACAATCCTGAGTAATAAAAACACTGCTGGTGGTATCACTATACCAAACCTTAATCTATGCTACAAATCCATAAACAGCCTGGTACTAGCTCCAAAATAGACATGTAGACTAATGGATAAGGGTTGGATAGAACCAACACTGAACAAATGGGAACTTATGAAATTAAAGAGTTTCTGTTCAGATAAAGAGATCATAAACTGAGCAAAAAGGCAACCCACAGAATGGGAGAAAATCTTCATTAACCATATATTTGATACAGCTCTATTATCCAGAGTTCACAAAGAACTTAGAAAACTAAACACCAAGGAGATAAATGGCCCAATTAAAAAAATAGGCCTTGGAACTCAAAAGAAACTTTTCCAGGGACAAAATGGAAATGTCTAACAAATATCTTTAAAAATGTTCCACATCCTTAGCCATCAGGGAAATGTAAATCAAAACTACCCTGAGATATCATCTCACATTGGTCAGGATGCCAAAAATCCACAACACAAACACCACCAAATGCTGGAGAGGATGTGGAGAGAGGGGAACTCTCATACATTGCTGGTGGGAATGCAGGCTTGTATAACCACTCTAGCGATCAGTATGACAATTTCTAAAAAAGGTAAAGATTGAAATGCCATGTGACCCTGCTATATCACTACTGGGAATAATCTCCCACAATGCAGATTCATTACAGTGACACGAGTACAACCATTTTCATTGCAGCACTGTTTGCAAAAGCAAAGTCATAGAATCAACCCAAATGCCCAACCATTGAATGGATAAGGAAAATGTGGTACATTTATATAATGGAATACTACTCAGCCATCAAAAAAGATGAATTAATGAAATTTGCTGGGAAATGGATGGAATTAGAAAAAAAAAAACATTGAGTGACACAGACACAGAAAGCTAGACACTGTATGACTCCCTAATAAGTGAATCCTAGTTCCAAACCTACTTAATGACATATTCAAAGGTAAACTCTGTAATACTTACTGTAATCACAAAGGATTATAAACATTATAAAGCTCAGGAAACCTTGTAGAAAAGGTGAGGCAATATTATAAGAACCTAAAGATGGGATTGAGCAAGGATATGCAAGATACTGCACACAAGTTAGGGCTGCAGCAGCTAGAATTGAACTTTGCCTGACCTGCACAATGGTTGACATGTCAGCAACCCCCAAAGTCTAGCATGGATAACAGGAAGAAAGCTCCAGGCAGTAGGTTCCTTAGATGCAAAGGATTAAACAGTCATAATAAAGTTCCCATACTAATGGGGAGCCCAAGAAGGAGCTCCAAACTATGCCACTGAGTCCTAAACCCCCACTAGGGTGGAGGACTCAGAGGAAGGTTTGGTGTTCACATAGAAGAATGCTCCAGGGGATGGGAAGAAGGAAGGGGGAGGTGCTGGGAGAGGGAGAAGGAGAAAAGGGGGCAAAAGGAAGGCAGGAAGAGGGAGAGTCCAAGAAGGGATGACTAGGGAAGAGAGGAGGGAAGGAAAGGATGAGGGTACCTATCTGGCTTGTATGATTAGGAAAAAAATAAACTGTGGGAAAAAAATAATTTAATAATTATAAAACCCAGTTACACTATGTTTTAATATCTTGAGCAGTCACAATATTCTAAGGGATATAAAAACAATCAAGAACTCTCAAGACGGGGCTGGAGAGGTGGCTCAGGGGTTAAGCCTCTGCCTTGCAGGCAGAAGGTCCTGAGTTCGGATCCTAGACCCCACGCCAGGCAGAAGTAGGGGCGGCCTGCATTTCTGGTCCTGGTAGGGCGGAGCCTGTGAATCCCTGGGGCAGAGTAAACAAGGAGGAGGTGGAGGCGGTCCATGAGGGTTCCCAAATTCACCTGTGGTTCTACACACACACACACACACACACACACACACACACATACACACACGCACGCACAATTGAATAAATAATTTAAAAAAAATTTAAAAAAAGAATTCTCAAGACTATGTTACAATGGATTACAGACATTTAATTATAGTTGTAGAGGAAAACATAAGGTGGCATTTTAGAATAAAAGACAATAACCTTTGTCTTTTAGAATAATACCTACTACTTTTCCTACTGAATGAAAGAGACAGAAAGCATCTACCAGATCAGTAACTACATCCAGGTTCCACAGTGGGAATAATTCTCAAAATAGCAACTTTTCCTGAATGAGTTTGTAATAATCCACATAACAGAGCATACTAACATCTCATGACCCATTTACCTTTTACACCAAACAGGTGAGTTAAATGCAGAGATGAGAGGACCTCTTCCCTGTAGCTCTTTTTCAACAGTGACAGTAATATTTTCATTTCCCCTCCAATATGTACTGTCTTGTTTGGAATGATAAACAAGGAATTCACTTCTAGTGGATTCCTTCCAGTTGGCTCTTTCTATCATGGGCTTCATCCATTGCTATGAGAATCACTATAAGATTCTGCCAGTTAGTAGATATAACTATTCTTACTAGATGCTCTGTGATGGAGGAAACAAACGTATGATAGGTTGATTAGACTCATGCTTAGATGAGTCTAATAAGATTCTATCAGTCATCTGACTTCCATAAGCATTAATTAGAAAGTTATAAATGCTTTTCAAACTACTATTTAATAACCACTCAGAAAGTCTTTGTATTTCTGCTCACCCACCCTACCTACAGTGTCTCCCTAGTAAATTCATTCAAGTCCCTCCAAAGAAAGCTTAGAGAACCTTTCATTATATATACTTTTAGCCACAATGCAAAGTCATTTGCCACAGGGATCTGGTATCATCCCAATGTTGGACTCTAGATCTAAATAATATACTGTAAGTCACACTATCATAACGTGTTAGTTAAGCTCCATTATCCTAAAATGTCTATGTCAAGCAGCACCTTAACAAGACATCCCTTCATTTTTTCCTAGAGTCTTATGATCAGGTAGTAGTCATCATAGAACACTGTCAGAATATCCTGGTTAACATTCCATACTGTAAATTGTTATGGTCAATGCATCCTCTTTACCTGAGAGGTAAATGCTACTACCTATCTGCTGTTCCTGATGCCTGTTTTTCTCATTGAGATCTGAAAGCCTCATCCTTTATCAGATTTGCTCTATAGAGAATAGAACTACACAACACTTCATTTCTTAATACCTTCATGGAAGAGTGCTTTCTACGCTCTTGTGGATATACAGTGGTGAATCTAGACTGCTCAACATACCATCTCATTATACCAAAGTGTGTGTGATGATTTTTTCTAGCTTACATGACATTGATTCTCATTTTCAGATTCAAAGAAGATATTCCTTTTAAAATAAGCTTTATTTTTTAAATTTGATGACAAAATTTTAAAACATAAGTAAAGAGAACTAATTATAATTGGATATGGTAGACCTGCAACATACATTCCATTCCCCAAAACAGACCCAGGTAAGTTAAAGTTTCAAAGGTTGGTTTCTCAATTTTTTTATCTAAAATAGCATATTAGGGATTGGATGGTGATATTAGTCCAAAAAATTCCTTCATCAATGTTAGTTCTGGTGCATGTACTTAGACAGATAAACAGAAAATGGTTAACATGATAAAAATAGTTTTAAAAAGAATTATGGGAAATTAATGTACACTCAATAGCTATTTCTATAGTCTAACATCACAATACCCATTATTGAATATTGTGACAAACAAATCCACTATGAAAACAACAGATGAATGGTAATTTTTGGAAAAAAAATTTTGCATGTATGTCTCTGTGTATCAGAAGGCATTGTGTGAGCCTGTGGATGCCCAAGAGTGATTTAGAAATCACCCTAGATTGCTTCTACCTCCTATTTGTTTCACACTAGAGTTTCCCAGGCTTTCCCTTCCAAGAACAGAAGTACAGACCATTGTCATTTCTGCTGGGCATTTTTATATGCAATCGGGGAGCCAAACTAAGGACCTTCTGGTTGTGAGGCAATGGCTTAATCCCTGACCCATCTCTCCAGCCCTATTGTAGAGATTTTTGAAAATGAAAAAGAGGTCCTAAAGTTATGTAAATACATATTCAGAAATAGGGATAAAATTTCTAATAACAGCATCATACACAGTTATAAACATAAATGACAGACTCTAAAAACTAGTGATTCAAAAACTGTGCTCCATCAATGAAAAATGAGAGGTGTCTCATGGAATGTAAGTTTCTTAAAAATCAGCATCTTAAAGTGAATTTAGAATTTATGGAAGTATGTGATGTTAAATATCTTTATAATTAATAAGTTTACCATTTAAAGGAACAAGTGGGAATTATCTGATATTTGATGTTTGATTTTGGAAATGAAATGATTATATTTAACCTGGGAAATTACTATATATTGCTAAAAGATTTTTTTGTTGAACAGTATATATTGCAATGTAATTATTATAAAACTTCTGCCTTTACAAGATTGCATCATGGTACATCAAAAATATGTGTATTTATTTAGTAAGGTATGTAGCTGTCATATTCTAATCTGATTATTACTTTTTTAAACTTTAAAAAAATGGATATGGTAGAACAATCCAGGATGATTACCAATGCTGCCCTTGGGCCTCCACTCATGTGCCCTCTTGCACACACACTGGCACTCACATGTGCTGCCATATACCAAACACATGCACGAATGAAAAAGTACATATGGAAATAATCATAAACATAGTCTATAAATAACCACAAGCATGCATAATATTGGAGGAATTTATGTCAAACTTCCCATTTATGGATGAGAAGAGTCATGCCCTCGCTATATAAACATTTATCATTATACTGTTCAGTTAGAGAAGCTCTGAGCACTGGACCTAGAAGCTTCCTTTTGCAATGGAAGGTGTTAATATGGAGACTCACAAGTGACAAAAGTGAAGAGTATTAGTGACTACTCAGCCCAAAGTGATACATTTAAATCACCCCCTTACCCAAAGGTCAGAGAACATCGAGGAACGAAGATCAGTTAGGATGTAAGAGCCAGAAAGTGGACCGGCGTGCCTCCAGTGTGTTCTGAATATGACAGGGCTGAATCTATAAATCACTACAACCATGTCCACTTGCACATGCCCTGCACAAGATTTGGTTCATGGACATTTCACCATGGAAGCAGGGAGATCTCAAGATGCTGCACACCTCCCTAGGATATATATGACTGATGTGGGGGAAAGGAAGCTACTTTACACACGTATATACCCACTGATATATCATCAAGGCTCTAGCAAGTGCCAGGACACATGCCATTAAAGGCAGTCCAGAACATCACAAAATTAGGAGGGAGAGTGATCAGGAAGAAGTTTTGCAATGGGATAAGGGGTGATAAGGGGTGAAATTACATATATAAAACTCTAAAGTAATTTTTTTAAAAAGATGCCTTTTACATGAGTACCAAGGAGACAACCAGCAGCTTTCTGATTGGACTCGAGACCCACTTGTCAGAATGGTACACATCCCTGTTACTGTAAACTAGAACAAGAACCTAAAAAAAGGAAGGAAATAGATCAATAGGTGAGACAGACAACAAGGCTATTGGTAGGAAGACAGTACATCAAACTGCTCTGTACGTAGCTGCTATTATACCCATGTTGGGAACTTATAGTAAAAATCTTTGGGTTTAAAGATGAGTGAGTGAAAGGAAATGCACATATCAGTGGGGTGGCCTGAAGAGAGGTAACTTGATATACCACAGAGGCCTGAGCCCCCACAGGAGTAGTAGACAAGCTACAGTGCACCCAGGGATCCCCAGAAGCACATAGGAAGAAGAGTAAGTGGAATGGAAGGGAATAGTGAAGGGAAGGGAAGTTACAGGAGAGAAGGGGAGGGAGGGAAGCTAGGATGAATATTCAATATCCTTTTAAAAGTAGAAAAATTAAAAAATAAAAAAGTATGTGTAACACATCACAATAAAAAGAGATGCCTTTAAAAAAAAAAAAAGATTGCTTCTTTTCAAGCTTTAGTTACATTCAGGGCTCACCCATAAGGACTCAGTCCAGAATTTGAGCATATTTTTTTTGAGTCACAGTGAAAGCTATGAGTGATCTTTCCCAAAGATGATGAAGACTCTGTTAAGATCACGCTGATTGTTCTGATTAAAGTCCTTCCTTGAAGCTAAGGGTAAAAAGTGTTATTCTAATTGTTCGAACAAGCATCAGTGTATGCTATGCATAAGATAAAGCACACATCCAACCTGATTCAGACTAAGTGCTTACATTTTATTAGGACATAGAATATTCTCTTCAGAAATACAAGTCTCAAACCCACAAAATTTTTGAGCTTCTCATGTGTTCTTCTTCCACTCAGAACTTGTCCTTGCTAGGTCAGGCATGATCACTCACACCTGTGATCCTGCTGCCTGGATAACTGAGGTAGGAGGATCACTGTGGGTTCAACACCAGCTTGTTCTCATATAACAAAACCTTTTCTCAAAAAAACAAAACTTTTAACTGCTCAGCACAGAAAGGTTGATTCCTATAGAGAGCATGTATCTACCAGTCAGATGACATCAACAGACAGTGGAGCCAAGGCCAGGGGTTTTGATAACTCCTTTCTTCCACAAGCATTGGGGGTAGAGTCTGGAGGGGGGAGAGGGGAGTAAAAAAAGCAAGCAGCAACCACACTGAACAGAAGCCAGACACGGGAAACAGACATTTCTAGTCTGGGAGATGGTGATTATCAAGCTGTTTGTCATGATGCCTTTGCTGATGCTTTCAGTTCTCTCTCTGCACTTTGATCTTTCCCTGAGGCTCAGCAGCTTTCAGCACAGAGACTTGCCTAACAACCAGTTCAATAATGACTTAAAGATAAGTTACTGTGAGCGCAGGGAAAGAAATGACTGTGGGTTTGCCCGAGAAGGTAGGCATTCGCATTCTAATTTATTCACGAGGTAGAAATGTGTGGTGTTAAAGACATGCTTCGGAAAAACTGGTATTAAAGTCAACCCTGGAGTTATGCATCTGGCAACTTTGGCCATTCTTTCAAATTGACTGTCTAGAGCCATACGACCTCCATGAAATAAGAACGGATTCTCAGACACAAACGATAGAGCTTTTATGGTGGCAACTTACCACTATTCCTCCTCCTGTTGGAAAACATACAAGAAGGAAAGGAAGGAAGGAGAGAAAGAGGGAGGGAAGATGGAAAAGAGAGTGAAAAAGAGAAAGAAAGATGAGTAAAACATATGAGAGAGAGAAAGAGTTAGTACTCATCTTTTTCTCCTGGAAAACATTTGTTTGATAAAGATTCAAGTAAATGCTCTGTGTGATGCATTCCTATAGGTACTATGAAAACAGTTGTAAACAAAACATCAAATATATTACTACAGCAGGTACCGATAAACTATGGGGAAATTAAAGCACAGCAAGAGACAAGAAAAGAAGGTATGGTGGGAAGAAGTGAGAACTCCCCAGGGAAGTGATATTTGAATTTAAAACTGAAAGGTCCTTAAAGAAAAGTGAATCAAACACAAGCTTTAAAAATACGAATATGAAATAAGGCAAAGAACTTGCTCACAATTGCCCAGGGAGGACTACAAAACCCAAGACTAAAGCCAGCTTGATGTCTCACAGAATTAAACGTTTTGGTGTGATAGTCAGTGCTAATTTCTGCCACATTCTGAAACTCTTTCTTAAACATAGTTTTGAATCAGTGGGAAAAGTGTAAATTCACCTGGTCCTCATATGTAATTTCATTATAACTCAAAAAACATTCCTTCTTATGTACTTACTAAACGGAAATGCTATCACAGTAGTTTAAAATCTAATTCTGCCCTATTTAGATACCGGCAAACCTTCTGTGACACACCTTCCCTATCTGAAGTTATTAAAAGCACAATGGATGCTGACTTCAACGAAGCTCTAATCTAGAATGTGCTGTTCATTGTCACAAGAGAGATGCTTTGTGAGTAGTAATGTAACTTTACTTTGTAACCAGCTAAGTATAACTTGAGATCTTTCATTCAATTGACACCCACTATGCCATGACACTACACACTTAAAAAAAAAAATGTCACCACCAAAGTAAGACTCAATGATTATGGACATCCAAGAATGGAAAACTTGACTCTACCAGCAGAAAGGGGAAAGTTTCACAGAGGAAAGAATTTTTAAGCTGGTCTCTAAAAGATCACAGACTTAAATTTTCACAACAGAATAAAAAGGACATTCTAGATTCTGTAAGCCATGTGCACAGACAAATAGATCTGCAGGACCTTGGAAAGGAAAAGAGAACACTATGGCACAAGTGTCAGGGTATCAGGAAACTGTATGGTAATGTGTTGAGAAAAAGGGATGAGGCGATGAGCTTGTAGAGAAGCTGAGAAATCTTAATGTTCTATAGCCTCCAGGGGAATTCCAAGGATGCCGTAGGATCATAACTGGTTTAGGTGAAATTAATCAGACAGTAACATGGAGAACTAGAGGATGTGATTAGAGGGGGATAGTGACAGCATGGATCCAGTTAGGACTGTATCTGTCCTGCGTCTTTCTCTCTGACTTGGTCCTGTCTCCCTGACTTAGGGAATGTGTGTGTGTGTGTGTGTGTGTGTGTGTGCGTGTGTGTGTCTGTGTGTGTGTAGACAGACAAAGATTAATTATCATTGTCATTCTCCCTCTCAGTCTCCTATTCTATTGTTTTCTCTTTTTTCCACTATTATTATTTTATATCCTGAGTCTCAAACATGGACTATGATATCAATTGAAATTTGCTAGAAACTGGGCTGGAGAGATGGCTCAAGGGTTAAACCTCTCTTCCTTGCAAGCAGAAGGTCCTGAGTACATATCTCAGATCCGTATTTTTTGAAAAAGTGTCAGGTGGAAATGGTGGTAGCCTGTACTTTCAGCCCTGGAAGGCAATGCCTGGGAAACTCCAGATCAAAGCAAAAAGGAGGTAGCACAATTCAGAGTGATTCCTAAAGTCACCATTGGGCTTCTAAGGCAGAGAACAGTATTCTTTCTCTCTCTCTCTCTCTCTCTCTCTCTCTCTCTCTCTCTCTCTCTCTCACACACACACACACACACACACACACACACACACACACACACAATGCTAAAAGCAAGATATTTAGAAAACATATAAAAAACTAAAAGTCAGTAGGCTAGAGAGGTGGCTCAGGGGTTAAGCCTTGCCTTGCAGGCGGAAAGTCCTGAGTTCGGATCCTAGACCCCATGTATAGACGCCGGGCGGAAGCGGGGGTGGCCTGCGTTTCTGGTCCTGGTAGGGCAGAGCCTGTGAATCCCGGAGCAGAGCGAACAAGGAGGGGGTGGAGGTGGTCCATGGTGGTTCCCAAATTCATCCGTGGTTCTACACACACACATACCTACACACACACACACACACACACACACACACACACACTCATGGTTGAATAAAAAAAAAAAAAAACTAAAAGTCAGTGCCCTTAACTCTAATTCTAACTAGTGGTAGATTCCCTAGGGGAAAATATCAGTTCATCTCTCTAGACTCTAGTTCTTTCATCTGCATAATCAGGGAATTGATTTGACAGGCTTTGTTTAATAGTTGGTATATTTTCTGAGCAACTACTCTGTTCCTAGGTGTTAAGGATACAGTCAGGAGCATGCAAACAAAGTTTCCTGCTTTCATACAGCAAACCTCACAGAAAAAAATAAACAACAATCTAAATTAGAAAATGTTAGTGACTGGTGATGAGTGTGGTATGGAAAAGTGAAGCAGGAAGGGGAATCGCAAGGACAAGGACAGTGCAAGTTGCATTAGCTAAAGCCACAATAAAAGGAGAATGTTTGAACAAAGACTTCAGGAAAGGTATTTCAGACCAATAGTGTGACCAACGCAAAGATCCTAAGGCAGAAGTAAGTCTGGCCTGTCTGCTATGAAGCAGAAAGGCCTATATGGCTTGAGAGAAGGAGCAGAGGGTTTGGGAGCTGCGCATTAAAGAAGCAGGATCGTATCATGTAAAGACACTGGAGGACTGGCGTCCAGATAGACAGTGAAGAGGAGCCACTGGAGGATGGCTCTCATCTGACCTGTGTCATTGATGGCTGATTTGAGAACGATCTGAAGAAAGGCAAAAGCAAAGGCAGCAGTGATGCCGCATGACTGGCCCACAGGAGGCGGAGATTTACACAGATGGTCTCATTCTGTCTCTCTTGAAAGAAGACTTCACTGGTCACCTGAGAATGAGAAGAGAGGAGTTAGAATGGCCCCAAGATTTAGACCAGTGAAACTGGAGGAACACAAGCATGTTTTATTGCCTATGTTTTTTCCAAGTTTATTTCCTGGGGGTTGGAAAGGTGGCTCGGAAGGAGAACGGGCTTGCTTGGCAAGCAGGAGGAACCGAGTCTGCATTCCAGCACCTTGTGTAGGGCAGTGCATGGCGCCCGTGCTTGCAGTGAGCACTGTCCAGTTAGTCTAGCCCAATCAGCGAGTGCATGGCCAGGAACGTAACTGTCCAATAAAAAGGTGGGCCGCACTTGAAAAATGACACCTGAGGTTGTTCTCTTAGACTACACACACACACACACACACACACACACACACACACACACACACACATACACACATGCACACACATAAACATGCATACACACAGACACACATACATACATCCACATGTACATAAACACCCACGCACGCACATATATACATATATACAAATAATAAAATCAACATTTTTTAAACTAAAATTAGATGCTGTCTTCATTCTTTAAAAAATGTTTTATATTAAAAGAAAGATGACAGTAAAATCCTCTTAAAAACACAGAAAAGAAAAATGTTCACTTTTTTTAATCCCAAAATTTTTGAGTTGCTTTCCACTTAAGCTTAAGCTTAAATTTAAACTTGTGCTTTGGTCCTGAATATCTTACAGATGAGGCAAAGGTTGATTTGTCATCAGGGAACAGCCTGGGCCCAGAAACAGATACCATGTGCGGGCAACACTCTCTAGGTTCCCAGCTCTAGTGCCCTGACCCTGAGGGAGCCCTGGCCCTGAGGGAGCCCTGGCCCTGAGGAAGCCCTGGCCCTGAGAGAGCTCTGGCCCTGAGGGAGCCCTGGTCTTGAGGGAGCACTGCAACTTGCTGGTGTTTGCATAGACCTGAAATGAAGGCGTGAGGGCAAGGAGGAAGGCAAGAAGACAGATCTCGACGCAAACACATGCCCTAAGCCCTGTATGCCACCTCGTCACCACATGTGTTAAATGGCTACTGCTTATAGATATAAGAAAGGGCAGTTATATCTAACTGTAAAACTTTGGAGTCAAGGATACATTTGTGTAACATCCTAAGTGGACTTAAGAGATCATGCTCTATGAATGCATGGATGAAATTTGAGGCTACCCGGTAGAAGAGGGACATAGACAGAGTACATCCTTGGCACAAATCCTTTGAATGCAGATGTATCTGTGTAAGTGCTAACATTTCTGGAAAAGTGATTAGGTGGTGTCTGGTAAGAAATGACGTAAAAGACTACATGAGTTTCCCCACTCAATTACACAGTCTGATCTTACTGTGCTTTTAAAGTTAATTCATCCTGTCCAGCACATGATACCCTTTTATCACCAAGAGAGTACTCTGGTTGCAAAAAAAGCAAAGCTTTTCATTTTTTTAACTTCCTGAGTGAATTTTTTTTAGAAAATCATAATTCATTTTATCATTTGGAATTAAAATTTTACTAACTCATATAAATCCATAGCTCACTTCACTTTGCCTGGAAGACTGTCAAAGCATACTACTTTTGGACTTCTGGCATCAATACTAACAATACATGCATATAATATGACTGTGAAATGGTCATCCACACTCTGATCTGAGTTTAAAATCCCTATTCTACTACTTAGTCCTGAACAAGTCATTAAATTTATTAAAATCCCATTCCAAAAATGTTCCATCCTTAAGAGCAATATGTGTAGGGGGAATCACAGTACCTATGTGATAGTATTTTATTAATATTGCATAAGATAGGTGACCTAAAACTTTAATCCAAGCACACAATGAATGAAATTAATATTGTATGTATCCCAAGATACTTTTACTTACTCATGAAAGGAAAACAGTGAGGCCCAATTGATTGTCACTATGCTTTTTATTTTATTTTAGTAAGTGCATATGTATGTGAGTACATATATGTGTGTTGGAATATGTGTATGTATGTGTACATGTAAATATGTGTGTTTGATTATATGTGTGTGTGTGCACACATGCATGGGGTGAGGTATACACACATGTAGAGAAATCACAGAAGCCAGAAGATGTCGGGTGACCTGCTCTCACTCTCTCCTTTTGCCCTAGGAACAGGGTCTCTTCCTAGACCTGCAACTGAGCTGGCAGTCAGCAAGTCTCAGTGTTTTCATTTCCATAGCACTGGAGTTACACAAGATGTCGGGAATTTGAACTCAGGTCCATATGTTTATGCGGCAAATACTATTTTCCCAGCCTTGTTTTTTAAGTTAATAACAGTTTCTTTTTTCCACCCTGGAAAAGTGTATTAGACAGTCTGCAGTGAGACATGAAAGTAAGCTTAGCAGAATTAGAAGGCAGATACAGGCACAAAAGAAATTCAAATAAAGACTGAGCATATGTTCACAGAAAAGGTCACCATGAAACTGGTAATACACAGACCCCCTCACATGCCTAGGAATTTTATGTAAGTGACATGAATGGCTGTTCGGGTAATGTTTTTGTAGAATTTCCCCCAATAGTTAGTTAAGACTGCTCTATTTTTCTACCTCAGTATTTTCTCCATTATATTCTAGCATCAAGCAATAATGAAATAGGCATGGATATTATGAAGAAGTTGATACAGGAAGACCTGCAGTTTGGGTTTAGTAGAATACTATGCATGCAATCCTCAGTCAATTCTCACACACAGCTGAAACATTACTTCCATCCTTCCAAAGATGCTCTTCCTTCGGCCCTAATCTCAAGACCTATCCTCTCAGCATGGAACCCAAGGTGAGATCTAGAGATCATGTGGTGACATGAATGTGTCCCTGGAAGCTGGCACTGGAAACAGATGGGCAATAAACAGAAAAGATGGATTACATGGGCAGAATCATTTGCTATTATGGAAGCACTTTGGACAATTAGAAAAATTACCAAGTTGTTTTTCTGGATTCTGTGGTATATAACCTCCACAGAAAATGAAATCTACACTATATTTTTTTCTCATGAAAACAAGCATTTACTTTCATGCATAGTCGTGTGTTCGTTTCCTTACATTTTATTAGCTGAGTACTTATTCAATCTCCATTCACTGTTAATTAAGCATTGACTTTATCTCTGAGTTTTCTAGTGATCAGAGCAGAAGGCAAACCCAGAATGTTACAGGAGGTTATTTTACAGGGAAGTTTTTCATAACAAAATTATGAAAGGGTGATTAAGTACATTATCTCAATACAGAGATGACCTAAAACCACATTTCATGAATTGTAAGATGTAAATAAACATCTGATCCCCATGAACACTCACTATAAGTCAGGTGCTTTTTTAAAGGCTCAATATTTCTTGTCCCCACTCTTGTGACTTTAGAGACTGGTTTGCATTGTCTCATTAGGGTAAAGATGGCAAACAGACTGAATCTTTTTAAGCTGATCCTGAATATATATGAGAGAGTTGTGATTACTCAGAACTCCAAAGTGTTAACTACTACCTTTGAGGGAGATCCAAATAAATAACCATCCAGCAACAATTACTTACTGACTCCACTCACTCACTTTGTTCCTTATATAGACCAAATGCTGGATTTAAGTGGGACAAAATCTGAAAACCTATATAGACACCTAGCTGCTCCTGTATAAGTTGGTTGTGGTGGAGGTGGTAATGGCAGAAGTGATAGTGATTTGTTATATTTTTTGTTCATTTGTGTTTGATCCAGGTTATCAGTCTATAGCTCAGATTGGTTGGAACTCACTGTGTAGACCAGACTGCCTTTGAAGTCTGGCAATCTTCCTGCCTCAGCCTCCTAAATCTTGTTATTACAGATGCGCACCAACGTGCTTTGCTGTTGTACCTTCTTTTTTTATTATTATTATTATTTATTCAACTGTGGGCATGTGCGTGTGTGTGTGTCTATGTGTGTGTGTGTGTGTGTGTCTGTGTATGTGTAGAACCACGGACGAATTCGCGAACCACCATGGACGCCTCCACCTCCTTCTGCCCCGGGATTCACAGGCTCCGCCCTACCAGGACCAGAAGCGCAGGCCGCCCCCGCTTCCGCCTGGCGTCTATACGTGGGATCTGGGATCCGAACTCAGGACCTTCCGCCTGCAAGGCGGAGGCTTAACCCCTGAGCTCTCTCCAGCCCTGTTGTACCTTCTTGACAAATGATTAAACACAATAAGGAGAACTACTGTTCAAAAATCTTTAAGAAATATGTCATTGGTAGTTAATGAAGAAATCTGCAGTAATTTCTTAATCTTGGTTAAGAAATCTCTAGTAAGAATAATAACTTTTATTTACCTGTTTACTGTAATATTAAATTGATCTTTGTGCTAGGAACCTGAAACAAAATATCTTGAATTCAACAAAATCATGAAAGGAATGACAGTCCTTCATTTTACAAAAGAGAAAATTGAAGCTTGAAATCACTCAACCAAGACTTTAAAAACAAATAAAGTTTTAGAAACCAGTATTTGAGCTCACATCTGACACAAGACAAGTGGGCAACTAGGCCAGGGCTTTATATGAAGAAGATTCTTGAGAAGGTTTGTGCTATAGAACAAGATTAGCCATTTATCTGTGAAAGAACAAGGTTCTTCTCATATTAGGAGAATGTCTCCCACTGAAAGCCTAAGAATATGAGGCAAGGATAGTTTCAGAAGGGAGCTAGTATTGTCAATAACTTTTTTTTTTAGTTTCATGGAAGAGCTTGTAAGTGTGAGTGTGAGTGTCTTGTGTAATTGAGGGTAATAGAGGGCACCATGTGTCCCTGTGGAGGTCCAAGGATGACTTTGGGAATCATCCTGGATTGCTCTTCCTCCTTATTGCTTTGCTCTGGGATTTCCCGGGCTTTACCTTCCAGGACCAGATGTACAAGTCAATGTCATTTCTCTCTGGTGTTTTTATGTGGGATCTGGGATCTGAACTCAGGTCCTTCTATTTGCAAAGCAGAGCCTTAACCTCTGAGCCATCTCTCGAGCCCCCATTGCTGATTCTTACACACTACTTGATACCAGTAATGGAGCCCCTAGACCCGAGGACTTTGTCTAAAGTGCTTCATTTAGTAATTCTACATTGTTGGCATGCTCTGATTATAATATTCCATAAAACCTCCACTCAATACCATGCTTAGAAAAGAACCCACTTTCTCTGAAAACTACAGTCATTAATAATCATTATATGGAAACAAGCACAAAAGTACCTTTGTGCAGTGATTATTCAGTCACCAACAACTAACTCTAAATACATCATTTACTTAGCAGTAGTAATTTATATTTCCCCCATTTTACTGAAAGTTGGACAGTTGAATCATTCATAACAAGTTTAAACTTCAGTCTGGTGACTCAAAACCTAGTCTCTTTTCACCATGCAGAAGAGTAAAGAATTGAAAGATTTTTTTTCTACTCCTACTATCTTCATATCTGTATCAATGAGAGGATCTTAACAGTTAAAGAAAAAGAGAAAGAAGCACATTTATACACAAATGTACAAGTTCTGGTGACAGACTGAGAAGACTTGCTTTTGGATAAGAAAGGAACCATAAAGGGGAAAGAAATGAAAACACAAAAGAGATATACATAAAACATTTGAAAAATCAAACTATAAAACATGCTCACATACAGCTGCAACTATTCAGAAAGAAAAAGAATTGTAAACTAAGAGTGACGGATGGAATAAATGGGGAAAATCAGAGACAGACTTCAAAATGTGTTACAGAGTTAAGTGTTTCTTTAATTTTTGTTGTTTGTTGCTGGTGATGTTGGCAGTTCTTGTAAGAGAAAAGAATTTTAGTTATTTTCCCAATCCAATCCAACCCTACTCAGACTTCATTCATTCCATGGAATTGTGGATTATTTCATGATCACCAACCAACACTGTGACATGCAGAATTTGTATCAGTAAAGCCAACAGGGGAGTTAACTGGCAACTCCCAGGGACCTACGCATCTATCTATAAAGCAAGACTACTAACTCAGAGTACACAGAAATTCATTTCCCTTCCCTAAAAGAATAAATCCATCATCTAGGTTCTGGAGTGAAGTAAGGTAAATGGAGAAAGCAGTTAACAGTGGAATCTGTACAACACTCAGCCCAAAATAAGACATTAGAGGCACAAGGATAGCCCAGGGCTATCCAGCACATCAATCCATTGGCAGCGCCTGTCCTATCAAAGCAAACACCTGCAATGTACATATAGCATTTGGACTTGCCTTTTGGTTTCTATAAAATCAGAAAAAGACAGACCCTTGAACCAGCTATATCTGTGCAAATACAGACTCAAAAGTTATTTCCAGTTTGTTTAAAGATGATTATTCTAGCACAGTTTCATTCTTTATGGTACTAAATTTAGGAAATGGGGTCACTTACAAAACCTGGTGTTGTCTGGCGCAAAACAAAAGACATGGCACTTCTCAAGTCTCAGAATAACACCATGTACAAACCAATGGGTGGATAAAATCACACCAAGTAGAAATCAGCTTTCAAAATCTACTTTCAGCAATAGATTCAGTCCTTCTCAATTCTTAAATGCCAGCATTTCACTAAGCAAGCATCACTATGACAAACGTTTTCTCCCAGAAAAACATAAAAGAACAAGAGCATCCAAGAGCAACAAAGAATGCAAAACTTGCTCTTGTCAGTGAAAAGTATAATTGTACTTCTTCAGAAGTGAAGTCTCTATTATGAAAAGTCAAGCTGCAGGGAGAAAAGAAAAACGTAATCCCAGTGAATTTCTCAACACCTGTTTTCACAAGTTTGTATTATCATGAATAGCTGAGCATTCACTTGCCACTTTGCCAAGCTCTTCTAGAATTCTAAATCCCTAGTGACTAAGCCACATTTGGTTTGAAAAAGAAACTATGCCTTATGGCCTTATTTATAGTATGAATCAAGTCAGATAATTGAGTTGGCCTTGGACAGAACATTCCAGCTTACTTTAATTACATATTAACTCTATATTAGTTAAATGTGTATATATTATTCTACCTTTTGCTGAGGGCCAGTGATTGATGTCATTCTCATAATGTTCATCTTTGTTCATAAAATATATTTATATAAATGAAGTTTCTCGACTTCAAAGCCCAAATTCACAAGGAAAGCGTCTTCCAAATCTTACTGCTGTAAGCTTGTTTTTCTGAACCATCATTATAGATAATAAGAGACTTGATTTCACAGTTCCTATAATAACACATTATAAGTTTTACATTGGTTTTTTTTCAGCTGAAACTCTTGGGATGGCAAAAACCATCCTCCTCAAAGCTGATTGGTTGTGCATGTCTGCAACAGTGCTTAAATGTGATCTTGCTATCAAGATTTCTGACGAGGAGGAATCTTTTTATTTTAAGCCTTTTGGGTACTGAACATGACACCTTCGTGAAGAGTTTCTGTTTTATTATTAAGAAATAAATGTGTCTTGCTCCTTGGCTCTCCCTAGCTTCAGCAGTTTGTAGTTATTTCCACCAAAGACTATTAAGGATATATTCCAAAGACAGGCTAACAAAGTTCAAGTTTATTTTTTATATATTGCAGCTTCTAACTGGCATTGGGTAAGTACTAAAGATGATCAACATAAACTATGTAGTATCAATAATGACATTAATTCATATATACTGGTTCATTTCCTGATAGCCTTCCTCAATGTAGATTGTGTTGCCATTTTTAGCAATCTTCTGATAAGAGTTTAAACTCTTCAGTTATTTGGTATGTTTGTTTTTCTTATAGGTTTTCTTCCAAACCATTCTGACCTCCTTTATTACTGTACCTTTGTACATTTCTCCATAAAGAAGTCAAGTTTTGTCAACAATGCACTAGAAGTTTATCAAATACGATGCCTATCTCATTTTCTCTTTGATCTAGTTTTCATCCTCTCTTAAAGCCATTGAAGATTAAGCTTGATTTTGAGGATCTTCTAATAAGGGTATGATCGGATAAAATGATTAATATGACATGAGCTGCCTTTGAGGTGAAGCTTTGCTATTCATTTGTTTATTTATTTCCTTTCCATATTGAAATTCTTTCTCATGCTAAATCTTATTGTTTCCAAAGGCTTATGAAAATTTTGGTGAAAAAATGTTGCTGCTTCAGTGCAGAAACACAATCTCTTTTCCGAAGCTATATAACTTGGTGAGTATTTTCATTTATTCTTTTCCAATATCTTTCAAACTACATAGTCTATTAAGTACACTCAAGAGGATTAAAACCTATTTAAATATATAAGATGAAATGGAAAAAAGTAAAAAAATGGTCATGGTATTTCATAGCAACTATTGAATATTATTTTTCAATTCAAAAAGCAGACTGCTATTCAACTGTGTACTTTTAGACGTGAGGTAATCTTAAAAGTCATCCAATGTAAATTGACAGTTTAACAAAGTAGAAAATCAATGACATTTATCTACGTAAAGAAAAGGTTATGTTTTTCTTCTTAAATGTGCAAAATTGTCAAGAATCACTGCGAATGCTACTCGAAAGATAAAATTCATAACTGAACAACATAAACAACAAACTTCCCATATCTTGATCCACAATCTTGGAAGTATTTAGAAAGTATTAGAAAGAACTACAGCTACATTCTCTTATTTAGCTTTCTCCCCTATTGTAAACTACACTAATAACATAAGTCTCATATTTTTTCTGTATGGCCCTTAAGCAGAAGTGCATTTTTAAAAATAAAATCTTAATAATAATAGAAACATTAAAAGAAGAAAAATAGCATTATAGAATTTTTCTATTTATTTACTTAGAATGATAACTTCTATATACTGGAATGTTACCAACAACACCTTAGAAATAAGTGTAACATCCTGAATTTTCAAGACTACACCCACTGAAACAGTTAATTCTATATAATGAACGTAGTTGACTTTAACATGCTTTTTTAACTTGACAGATAGACACTCAATATCTTACTATTATTTTTCAGGTTATGAATCATCTTAAATCTCTCTCTCCTCTCTCTCTCTCTCTCTCTCTCTCTCTCTCTCTCTCTCTCTCTCTCTCTCTCTCTCCTTCTGCTTTCCCTTTCTCTTTCCCTCCCTCCATTACATCTTTCCTTCTTCATCTGACTTTTGGGAAATTGTGGAACAATACTAGTTAATAGCCATCTAACTGTGTATGTATGTGTGTGCATGGTGTGTGTGTGTGTGTGTGTGTGTGTGTGTGTGTGTGTGTGTGTGTGTTTATACATGTATATATATGGGGAAACCAACACCTCTGGTATTGTTTCTCAGGAGCAGTCTACTACTTATATTTCTGTAGTCTATGTGGACATACATAGGCTAGAATCCAAATAACTGCCAAATGCCCTGAGCATAATTATTTTCCTGTCCAAATATAAGCTTTGCTTTTGTATCCTAGGTACCAAATGAAAAAATGATGGTTCTTTTGGTGTTTTTAAGTCTGCTTGGAAATTCTGCTGCCATGCCAGTGAGTGTCTTTTTCAATAGTACACCTTTCCTTGTGCTCTGCTGTGTAGCTTAGAAATAGTTGAGTTGAGACTCTAAATTTACTACTAATATTCTCTCAGTTCCAGATGCAAATGCCCCGAATGCCTGGATTTTCCAGTAAAAGTGAGGAGGTATGTATATTTTGTACCAGGGAAGGAATGGGGCAAGTCTTTTCCTAGAAGTTCATTTAGAAGATTACTGGTAAATTTTCTATGAAACAGCTTAAGCAGAGGTAAAGGATAGAAAGAGCTGAAGGTCTTTCACAGGAATAGAAGCAAAGTAGCACTTTTCCTCAGCCTGAACCTACTTAGGTGACTTGATATTCCTCTTCAAAGTGAATGCAAAATATAAAAAGGTTCTTAAATTCTGCACACTGAATGACCAGAATGCTCAAAATCTATAAAGCTAACTTATTTGTTTTCTATTCTATATAGACTCAATATAAAATTCAGACTTAAAATACAGATACTTGGGGGCTGGAGAAACAGCGCAGTCAATAAAGTGCTTGGTATGCCAATATAAGCAGCTCCTGTAAAAAGCCAGGCATGGTGGTACACACTTGCAATCCCAGTACTTGGAAAGTGGAGTCAGCAATATCTCTGGGGCTTGCTGGCCAGCAGGCCCAGCCTTATCAGGGAGCCTCAGATCCCAGTGAAAAATCCTGTCTCAAAAAACAAGGAAGACTACTCCTGAGAAACAAGACCCAAGGTGTTGGTTTCCACATGCACACACATACACATTCATGCAAACTTGTGCACACACAAACACATGCACATAATATACATATACACACAAATAAAAAAATAACCTAATATTTTACATGCATATTTATTTTTAACTCATGCATAACTAGCAAAATAAATTATGATTTCTGTGCCTAATAATTCTAAATTCATCTTAACTTTTGTAATTTGTGTATTGAGCAAATAAGGTTTTCACTTCATGTCACATTGATAGATTCCTTTCATTTCAGATGATGCGTTATGGTCAATTCAACTTTATGAATGGTGCACCTGTAAGTTCCTCATTATATTACTTTTCATGATTCCTTGCTTATACCTAAAAAGTTATATTATGAAATGTTTCTTAGTTGATAATGACACATATTTTAGTCACATATAATAATCATTTAATTTGTCTTCTTATGATAAATTTTCTCCTTATTTATTCTAATGCACTTTTCTGTAAAAAAAATCATCTGCAAGTTAGGGACATACTTTATATCTTACAAAATTTGGTACTAGGTAAAGAGAATATGCTTATAAGTTTCAGAAAGTAAAGGTGACATAGTAATATCAGGGGAGTGGATTTAATTGGATTTGCTTCAAACAAACAACATTGTGAAGTGAATTTTTTAAATTTCACTGAAATATACTCAGGTTATTCTAATGACTGTGTTAATTCTTAGAGCAAATTAATCTGAGAATCAAGCATAAACTGGATCTTTTGACATAGTTTTTCAGACAAAATTATGTGATAGGCCAATCATACTTGTCACTTTTGACTTTTGCAGTACTATTAAGGACTTCATTGATTTTTCTTTTTCATTCAACCAATTCCCTCTTCTGACTTTTGCTTAGAATAATCATTAATCTTTTTAAAATTCTCTTCCTAAACTTCTGATTGGCCCAAATTTTCTTGATTTTAGTGTCATTGCCTGTGACTTGACATTTTCACCAACTCCATTGTCATAAAATCCTTCATTTTAACACTAGAATCACAATTTTGCCTTCCATACTTTCTCATATGGGCATCACCCAATAAAAGTGGGAGATGAAATAATGGAGACTGGAGATGGCTACCTGAGTTAAATGAATGAGAATGCTTGAATGGGGAATGATGTCAACTCATAACTGACATGCTCAGATTATGACTTTTTCGCTTTCCTGACTAGTGCTTATAATTGTGGAGGCTGTGATAATGAAAGCAGAGTCAATGAACATCCTCTGCCACCAGGAAACACAGGCACAATATCAGAGTTTTTACACAGGCATAATTTTTACCTTTTCTTTTCTTTTTCCTTTTTTTTTCCTGAGGGAGGAAAGAAGATCTTTTATATTTTCTGTTTTGTTTCTTTTCTTTTTCATCTTTTTTTCTTATCCAGCCTTGAAGCAAGCTTGCCACATGGGTTTTGAATTTGTTATAAAATTCCATATGGGGCTGGAGAGGTGGCTCAGGGGTTAAGCCTCTGCTTTGCAGGCAGAAGGTCCTGAGTTCGGATCCCAGATCCCACGTATAGACGCCGGGCAGGAGCGGGGGCGGCCTGCTGTTTCTGGTCCTGGTAGGGCGGAGCCTGTGAATCCCCGGGCAGAGTAAACAAGGAGGAGGTGGCGGAGTCCATGGTGGTTCCCGAATTCGTCCGTGGTTCTACACACACACACACACACACACACACACACACACACACACAACTGAATAAATAATAATAAAAAAAACATTTTTAAAAATTAATGTCTAAAATTCCATATGGCCATTTGTATACTTTTGCCCTGAGTCAGGATTTCAGAATTAAAAAATCATCAAACTCTTATGCCAAGTGTGACAGTACACAGCTAAAATCCCAGCTCTTGGGATACAGAAACAGGAAGACATCATAAGGTCATTGATTTATATAATGAGACTCTGACACATAGTAAAAAATTAGCATCAAATTCTTTGTTCATATCTTTATATGTGTGGTATGGATGTGTGTATATGATGTGCATGCATATGATATGTGTGGATATGAACATGTGTGCAACACAGAACATGTGTAGAGGTCATTGGACGACCTCAGGTGTCTGTCCTTGTCTTGTCAGTCTACCCAGCGTGTGAGCTCCTTGGGATTCTCCTCTATCTGCCTCCCATATCTTAGGAACCCATACTACCTGCCAGGCTTTACATGGATTCTGGAGATCCAATCTCTCTCTTCACACTTGCATAAAAGTGCTTTTGCTTATTAAGCCATCTTCTCATTGAATTTTTAAACTAAAATTTCTCATTGAATTCTGCCTTTTGATTAGTTAAGCAAGTTTTCCAGAAGACTGAAGTTCATTTCAATAAAATGAAATTTAAAGAAATTTTCATTAAAGATCCTGAAGTCAAGTTCCATTAGATTTTTAAACTCCTCGGATGGGTTTTAAAAAGCTGAAATTGGACGGTAGAAAGAATCTAAATCTAATGTGATCTCTACTGTTTTTGCTACTTTTTCAGATGATGAATATGGGTCCATATGGAAATGGTTTTCAGATGCCTCCGCAAATGCAAATGCCTCCGCACATGCAAATGCCTCCGCACATGCAAATGCCTCCACATATGTTCCCACAAATGCCTCCACAGTACCCACAGTTCCCCATGCCCATGTGGCCTCAGCCAATACCCAATGGATGGCAGCAACCCCCAGCACCCAATTTCCAGAGCAAGACTGATCAAACGCAGGAGACTGCAAAACCCAACCAGACTCAACTAAATGAGACATTACCACAGAAGGAGCCTTTGAAGGAGCCACCAAATGAACCAACAAAGGCCAAAGAGGAGGGCCAGCCACCTCAGGTAAGGCTTACCTTGAAAACTTCCAAATCAAGAGGTATAAAGAGGATTTAAGAGGGATGTGGAGGGTGGTACCTTTCCTGCATCCATACCTCTAAAACTCAACACAGGCAATGTTATGCATAATACAGCATATGAAATATATGTATCAAGACTTGCCTGGTGAATCAAATCCAAGCTTGTTTAACTCATACTGACACAAATATTCCTGCTTTAAAGAAGACTATTTTAAATTATGTGTGCTTTAAAGAAGACAATTTTAAATGGTGTAATATGTGCCTTTAATTATAGCACTATGAACACTGAGGAAAGATCATGAGCTCAAAGCCAACCTAGGCTTGAAGTGAAACACTCTCTAAAAGTAAAAAAAAATAATAATAATAAAAATAGAATATAGAGTCAACATGATATATCAACATAAATTCAAGCTTTTCCCCCCAGTCTTTATTGATTCTTTGAGCAAATCACTTCACTTTTTAACACATGAATAAATTAAATTTTCTAAGGCCTTTTCCAAATATGTGTTTTGGCAATCTGCAGTATTGTTTTGAATTTGCCACTATCCCAATACGTACTCCGGTAAGAAAACTAAGGCAGTTCCAAGTAAAGATTTTAAAAGCAGCATGATATTATTCTCATTTACATGTAACTTCTTCAAGAGGACCAAACAATCTCTAAACCTTTCCACTTTGTAATAATCCCTGAGCCTTCAAGGATGACATGAGTATAATCATGGCATAAGCCAAGAGTATGTACAAATGGTTGCTCCAAATTTTGTACTGCGTAGTACTCCAGGAATGCTGACCTTTGGTCTCTTATTATCATGCACAATTTTCCATACAGGATATAGGGAATATGAAATTGAATGAAAAGATATTTGTGGATTTGAATTCTGGTATAAATCCTTCTTCTGCAATTATGCACACACAGTTTAGCTTCTTTGGCTCTCAGATTCTTAAATTAAAGGAAAGTAATAGCAGTGCACAACTATCTGAACTTTAAATGAATTTAGCAATATGGAATCCTCTGCACAGTATGTTCAGTGATGCCAACAACTATAGTTATTTCTACCCAAAACAGAGGGAGAATTTTAATGCAAATGCAAATATAAACGCCCAAATAATTCTATTCAATCTATTCATCTATCACTTAGCATTCTCACATTCATGTAATTCTGACTCTTCTTTCTTTCTAGGCATTCCCACCATTTGGCAATGGGCTATTTCCCTATCCACAGCCACCATGGCCAATTCCACAGGTAAGAATCTATTTTCTGTGCACTAGAAACTAGAAAACATTGGCATGCGATATGATAAGCTAATGCAAGTTTATCCACTATATTGGTATGTAACATACCAATCAGTGCAGTCTGAAACAGAATCATCATGTTGGGAATTATGCAGAAAAATGATAAAGCATTATTGAATTAAAGTTTTACTCAGGTTAGTTGGCAAGATGAGCCTAAATCACCAGCTACTAATAGCATATGTTAATAAATTTTGAAGAATTGTACTACTTTATTAAAGTCCTTCACTTCTATAAGAGATTATAAAACATAACAATTATCTTCATTTAGTGTAATAGAGAATTTAAGATAAAGTTTTAAAGGTAATCATGTCATATATTATTTCTAGCAACAGGTATATGATAAGATTCTTGAAAATAATACATTAATTCTCAAAGAGTTATTAAAGCTTAAAATTATTATGATTAATATATTTAATTTACAGTATTGAACTCTAAATGATAAGTTAAACAATTTTAATAAAAGAAATGGCTAAGTCTAGATATTGAAAAAAAAGCTAAACAATACCAAAAAACTCTTGATGACTTTATTTGCTACAACATAGTTTTTCTTGCTTACATTTCTGTGACCAAGAGGGCTTGGAACAAGGAACAATTCATTTAAAGAAGTAAGAAGAATTTCTTATTTTTTCCTTAAAAGACTAGTTTTCTTTTATTGGCCATATTACAGTAAGAAAACTACGGTACTTCCAGGTAGGGACTTTAAAAGCAGCGTGATATTAATCTCATTTACGTTTAACTTCTTGAAAGGAACCAAACCATTTTTCTAAATCTTCCCACTTTGTAACAATTCCTGAACCTTCAATATTTGTTTTTAATTAAATGTGCTCTATTTTATTTTTAAGCTAGTATTCAAAGTAATTGTTTCCTTATAGCATTTTCTGTGTGTATGACTGTGTTTATGATATATGTATGTGTACATGTTCGTATAGCTGTGTACACATGTGGGTACACACACACATGAGTGCGTGTACAGGTCAGAGGTTGACTTTAGGTGTCATTTTTGGTCCCATTTTTGAGGCAAGGTCTCTACACCAAACCCAGAGCTCACTCATTTGACTAGGCTGATTGGCCACTGAACTTAATGGATCTACCTTTCTCTGCCTCCCTAGTGCAAAAGTCACAGATGTGCACCACCATTCCTGCTTTTTTTTTTTAACATGGGTCCTGGGATCTCAACCCAAATCCTCAGAGTTGCATAGCAAGCACTTTATCAATTTAGCCATCTCCCAAGTCCCTTATTAAGGCATTTTCACACAACATGGCATTTCACTTCATTCTTGTTCAGCTCCTCACCCACTGCCCTCTTTCCCACCCGTATCTTACTAGTCCTCTCCCTTTCCCAACAATCCCCACTTTTGCTAATAGGCATGTAGGCCATTCCATTTCTTAGCCACTGCAAATAATGCAACAATAAGAGATGTACAAGCATCTCTGTTATATAATAATTTAAGAGGTTTTCAGGTGTATGCCTAAGAGTGATACTACTGGACCAGGTGATACTTTTACTTTCAGTTTGAAAAGAACCTCCATACTGACTTCCAAAGTGGCTACATCAGTTTCACTTCCACCAGCATTCTGTAGGTTTAAACTTGCTTTACATCTCTGCCAGCATTTATTGTCGTTTGTTTTCTCAATGATAGTCATTCTGACTGGTTGAGATAAAAACTTGCATGTTCATGATAATTAAGGGTATCAAACACTTTTTCAAATATTTATTGAACTTTCACATTTCTTATTTTGCACACTATTTAACTCATTAGTCCATCTACTGATTTAATGATTTCTTTTGGTGTTTAATTTTTATAGTTCTTTCTATATTCTAGCTATTAATTCCATATCTGATATATAGTTGACAGAAACTTTCCCATCTTGTAGTATGTCTTTTCCCTCCACAGACTGTTTTCCTTATATGGAGAAACTTTTTAGTTTTATGTAATCCCATTTTTCAATCCTTGAGATTCATTACAAGAAATCCTTAGCTACTCCTACATATCAAAAGGTTTTACCCATGTTTTTCTCCAGTAGCTTCAGTGTTTCATGTGGTACATTTAAGTATTGATCCGTTTTCAATTGACGTTTGTGTCATATGAGAGATATAGATCTAGTTTCTTTCTTCTACAAGTGAATATCCAGTTTTCTCTGCATGATTTGTTGAAGATGCTATTTTTGATACCTTTGCTAAAAGTGAGGTGACTAAAGCTTTGTTGCCTTATTTCTGCATCTTCTATTCCAGCAACCTATGTTTATTTTGTGCCAGTATCACACTATTTTTTGTAACTATAGCTTTGTAGTACACTTTGATATCAGGTATTATGATACCTTTAGAGTTGTTCTTTTGATTAGAATTGCTTTGGTTATTTGAGATTTTCTGTGCTTCCATGAGAATTACAGGATCGTTTATTCTATTTCTACAGAGAACATAATTGGAATTATAGTAGGAATTTGTGTAGGAACTGTTGGCCTAGCCCAATCAGCTTGAGTGAGTTCCCTACCCATCAACTAAGTTTTTATAGTCTCTGGCCTTATATTGAGGTCCTTGATCCATTTGAATTATTTTTAAGTACAGGTCCAGTTTTAATCTTCTGCATATGGACATCCAGTTTTGTTGAAAATGCTGTTCTTTTTCCATTGAATTTTTTGGGCCCCTTTGTCAAAGATCAAATGGCTGTAATTGTGTGGGCTTATATATGGGTTTTCAACCTTTATCCATTGATCTACGTGTCTATTTTGGAGCCAGTACCAAGCTGTTTTTATTACTATGAATTTATAGTATAGATTAAGGTTTGGTATGGTGATACCTCCAGTAGTGTTTTTGTTACTCAGGATTGTTTTTGCTATCCTGGGTCTTTTGTGCTTCCATATGAATTGTGAGATTGTTTGGTCAATTTCTTTTTTTTTATTTAGCATTTTTTATTATTATTTCCGCTCATACAAACTTAGTAGATACACCGGTTCCCTCCGTCCCTCCTCCTCCCCCCGACCCCCCTCCCCCTCCTCTCACCCCTCCCTCCCCATCCCCCAGAGCCTCCCCTCCCCAATCCCTGGAGAATCCTTTAATGTGCATGCCAGACTCTCCTTTGGGCCCTCCTCTCCAATGACATACAAGGACCCAGTGGCATTTCCTTGAACCCTTTCCTGTGTTTCCCTTAAGCATAGGAACACTACTGTGGCTGTCAATCCCTTGCCTCCAAGGATCTTGGTGCCTTTAGCGAATGCTAGACTTTGTGGGGTCAATAGTGTGTTGGACATTGCGCAGGGCATGCAAAGTCCAATTATGATTGCTTCGGCCCTAACTTATGTAGAGTGTCCTGCATATCATTGCTCCTCCCATCCTTGTGCTCTTACAATCTTACTGCCCCTTCTTAGGCGAATTTCCCTGAGCTTCAGGATGGGGAGAGATTAGGCTGGCCTAGTTCCAGGTGGTTGATATAGAGTCTCTGAAGTTCTGGATTATGGTTCATTGATTTTCTTTTGCAGTTTTGTTGCTCCTGCAATGCCCTTCACTCCATCCGGATGGGTATTGTATGTCACCCCCTGGCCAGAGATTAAAAAGCTGTTAAGCTAGAGTCTTGTTATAAGAGTATATTCAAAGGTAGATGTAACAAAAGTAGGAAACCGCAGTGAGTGAGGGGTCAATCACCCATTTGCAAAATGGTTACTTTTTATTTGCCAGACTATATGCCCTCCCCTCTGGTGAGATCATACCCCCTCAGTTGTAAATGGTCAGGAACGAAAGTCTATGAACTTATTGTTTGGTCAATTTCTTTAAAATATTGCTTGGGGATTTTGATTGGTATAGCATTGAATCTGTATATTGCTTTTCATAGGATGGTCATTTTTATGATGTTGATTCTGTCGATCCAGGAGCATAGGAGGTCTTTCCACCTTCTGGTGTCTTCTGTAATTTCTTTCTTTAGGGTTTTAAAGGTTTCATTGTAAAGGACTCTCATTTCCTTGGTTAGCTTTATACCAAGGTATTTCATTTTTTTAGGAGCTATAGTAAATGGGATTGTTTCTCTTAGGACTTTTCACTTCTTTCATCCTTGGTGTATAGGCAGGCCACTGATTTTTGCACATTTGTTTTGTAACCTGCTACCCTGCTGAACTCTATATTAAATGTTCCAGGAGTTTCCTGGTGAGGTTTTTAGGATCCCTTAGGTATACGATCATGTCATCTTCAAATAGAGATATTGTGACTTCTTCCTTGCCGATTTGAATCCCTTTTATCTCCCTCGCCTGTCTTATGTCTCCAGATAAGGCTTCAAGTACAATATTGAATAGAAGTGGTGAGAATGGACAACCTTGTCTAGTTCCTGATCAAAGCGGGAATGCTTCAAGTTTCCTCCCATTGAGTATAATCCTTGCTGTATACATCTTTTATTATGTTGATAAAGGTTCCTTCCATTCCAACCGTCTCTAGAATTTTCATCATAAAAGGATTTTGGATCTTATCAAAAGCTTTTTCTGCATCTATCAAGAGTGTCATGTGGTCTTGGACTTTGGATTGGTTTATGTAATGGATTAAATTTATTGATTTGGATATGTTGAACCAACCTTGTATAAATGAGATAAAGCCTACTTAGTCACAGTGAATGATCTTTTTGATACGTTTTTTAATCCGATTTGTTATGATTTTGTTGAGAATCTTTGCATCTGCTTTCATCAAAGAGATTGACCTATAGTTTTCTTAAGTGTATCTTTATTAAGTTTCGGGATTAGTATGATATTAACCTCATAGAAAGAATTTGGAAGTGTTCCTTCCTTCACAATTTGATGGAACAGTTTAAGGAGTATTGGTGTTAGTTTTTCCTTAAATGTCTGGTAGAATTCTGTGCTGAATCCATCTGGTTCAGGACATTTTTTTGTGGGAGATTACTTCATCGACTTCCTCGTGTATTACAGGACTATTTAAACAATTCAACACTTCTTGATTCAATTTAGATAAGTCGTGTTTACTTAGGAATTCATCCATTTCTTTTGTGTTATAAATTTCATGGAGCATAAGTTTTTGAAATATGACCTTATAATTCTCTGAATTTCTTGTATCAGTTGTGATAACTCCATTTTCATTTCTAATTTTGTTAATTTAGTTTTTCTCTCTCTCTTGATTTTGCTTGATTTAGCTAGAGGTATATTAATCTTATTTATTTTTTTCAAAAAAACAGCTTTTTGACTAGTTGATTCTTTGTATCATTTTCCTTATCTCGGTTTTGGATGTCTCCCCTGATTTTGCTAATCTCCTTTCTTCTACTGCTTTTGGGATTGGACTGCTCTTGTGTCTCTAAAGCTTTAAGCTGCATTGTTAAGTTATTTATTTGTGATGTTTCTAAATTTTTTATATAGGCATTAAGAGCTATAAACTTACCTCTTAGGATAGCTTTCATTGTGTCCCAGAGATTTTGATATGTTGAATTCATTATTGTTCACTTCTAGGAAATCCTGACTTTCCTTTTTGATTTCTTTCTGAACCCATTTCTCATTCAGCATCACAGTGTTTAGTTTACAAGAGTGAGTGCATTTTCTGCCATTGTATTGTGGATGTTAGACCATGGTGGTCCATCAGGGTACAGGCTAAAATTTCAACTTTCCTGTATATGTGTAGATTCCTTTTGTGAACCAATATGTGGTCTATTTTGGAGAAAGTTCCATGGGCTGCTGAGAAAAATGTATATTCTTTGGTGTGTGGATTGAAAGTTCAATAGAGATCTGTAAGGTCCATTTCAGTAAGGGTTTGCTTAAGCTCCAATGTGTCTATTAAGTTTTTGATCTATCCTACATTAAAAGTGCAGTATTGAAATCCCTGAGAATTATTGTTTTGGAATTGCTTTCTTGCTTTAGATGTTGTAGTGTTTTGCTTAATGAATGTGGAGGAGCCTATATTAGGTGTGTATATGTTCAGTATTGTGAAGTTATCCTGGTGAATTGTACTTGTGACTAAAATGTATCTTTCTATGTCTCTTACGATTTTCTTTGGTTTGAAGTCCACTTTGTCAGATAGCATAATTGTTACCCCTGCTTGTTTCCTGGTTCCATTAACTTGGATGTGCCTATCTTTTGTGGTGAGATGTTTACTGAAGGCAGCAGATAGATGGGTTGTGATTTCTAACCCATGTTTGTAATCCGTGTCTTTTGATTGGTGAGTAATTCCATTGACATTTAGTGTTATAATGGAGCAATTACTTTTAATTCCTGACACCTTTTGTGTTTAGTGGCTTTCATAAGTGTATTATTTGTCTTGTTGGTTTTGGTGGTATTATATTTCCCTTGTGTCCTCCTGGATATGCTTGTTTTTTTCTTCAAGCTTGAGTATCTTTACTAGCATTTTTTGAACACCTGGTTTGGTAGTCATGTAAGCCTTCAAGTTGTCTTTATGGTGGAAAATATTTCTTTCATCCTGGATTATGACTGATAGTTATGCTGGGTACATCAGCCTGGGTTGACATTTTTGCTCATTCAATACTTGAAGTATGTCTCTCCAAGCTCTTCTTGCTTTTATTGTTTCCATTGAAAAATCATTTGCTATTTTAATAGGTTTACCTTTAAAAGTGACTTTTTTTCTCTTGAAGCTCTCAGCACATTTTCTTTGTCTTGTATGTGGAGCGTTTTGACTATTATTTGCCGTGGCAAGTTTCTATTTTGGTCATATCTATTTGGGGTACAGAATGCCTCTTGTATTTGCATGGGCTTCTCTTTCTTTAGATGAGGAAAGTTTTCCTTTATGGTAATTTGAAAATTTTCCTCAAGTGTGGTCTTTTGGGATTCTTGTTCTGGTATTCCATGAATGTACATGTTAGGCTTCTTCAAGGTGTCCCATAACTCTTGAATATTCTACTCAAGTATCTTTTGGGCTTTAACAACCTCTTCCATTGAACTGTTAGTTCTTCTACTTTGTCTTCAAGATCTGATATTCTATTTTCTGATTCACTAGTCCTATTGATAAGACACTTTGTTGAGTTCTGGGTTGAAGATAACTGGTCTTTTAGTTCAATTTAAACTCTGCTTGAGATTGTTTTAACTGCTCTATGCCTATTTTTGTTTCTTGAACTGTTTTTCTCATTTGCTCCAAATCAACCACTATTCAAAGTGGTTGATGCAGTTATTTAACTCCTCCCAGATTTCCTCTTTCATTGTATTGATCATAGTAAAAATCAGGCTTTAAAAATCATTATCTTGGGTATGGCTTTCTTGGCTATTTTCTGTGAGTTTGTTCTGGTTGGAATCTATCATTATGGGGTTAATTCTTTCAGTAGATTTGTCTTGGTTTTCATTTCTCATGGATTTGCATTGTGACCTGGACATTTTTGTTTTATGTCTTAAGACCTTCTTTTTGTTTCTGTGTGTTTTTGACTGAACTGAATTAGATGGTATTACTACACTTGAGCAGTTATTACTAGTGTTTGCCTAGGAGTTGTCTGGTATTGGTCCTATTTCCTAGAAGAGGCTAAGACTGTTAGTACATCAATTAAGTCAGGTTTAGTAGACAATGAGTGAAGATTAGTATAGTAGTGCACTTTTTCAGTTTAGTACCTTGGTTATCACCAAGGTGAGGGTGAATGGTATAGTCCCTGAAGTTGTATATGTTTTGGGTGGCTATATGGAAGAGTTAAACTACAGTGACTAATAATTGAGAGGAAAAAGTTGGTAAAAAGGGTTTACTTATCTTTGAGCTGGATGTGAAGATTCTCTCCAATGTGATGGGATGATTTTAGAGGACTTCAGACGTATGGTGTTTGTCCCCTAGAGCTTTGCTTGGGTTTTCTCTGGACTTTGTTGAATTCTGAGGAACAGGGAGTCCACCTTGGTCCAAGGCCAGGACAGGAGGGCAGAGTGTCTAGTGTGGCACACAGATCACCTGGGACCTGGGGCAGGGCCTAGGGGCCTTCCCCAGTGCCAGAGCAGACTGGCTGCCACTCTGGCTGCTGGTGGGACATGCAGGTGACCTGGGGTCTGGGACGTGGTCTAGGGGCCTTACCTGAGGAGCAGTGAGTCCGCCCTAGTCTGGGTCCCGGACAGGAGGGCAGAGTGTCTAGTGGGGCACACAGATCACCTGGGACCTCTATGGTGGGAATTTGGAGTTTTGATGGGAATTTTATTGAACCTGTAGATTATTTTCAGTAATGTTATTATTTTCACAATCTTGAATTTGCAATCCATGGCATGGGAGATTTTTATATCTTCTGATTTGAGTGTTCAAGTTTGATTAGGAAAATTAGCTATAAATGTGAAGTAAGCAATCTAAACATAACCCCATTATCATTATTGATCTCTCATTATTGTTTAAAGATGGATATTTAGATCCTACTCACATTTAAATCTCAATATCTTAATTTCTCATTGTCTCTCATTCCCCTCCCCCCCATCCTCATGGTATAGGAAAATTGCTAAGACATGGAGGCAAACAAGGTATTTGAAACAGGGTAGCCTAGGATCCATTTGAAGCTTTATAAAACCATTACTCACTAATGGATCAAAAGTATCCATAGGGCTGGAGAGATGGCTCAAGGGTTAAGACTCTACCTCACAAACAGAAGTTCCTGAGTTCAGATCCCAGGTCCCATGTAAAACAACATCAGGTGGAAACACCAGATGGGAAGAGCCTGGGAAATCCCAGAGCAAATCAAAAAGGAGGTAGAAGCAATCCAGAATGATTCCCAAAGTCACCCTTGATCCTCTACAGGGACATACAGTGCTGTCTGATACACACACACACACACACACACACACACGCACGCACGCACGCACGCATGCACGCACATGCACACGCACATGCACGCACACACTGAAAAAAAGTATCCGTAGCTAGATAACGAGAGCCAATAACTCAGGAGCACAAAGTTCACAGTGCTAACACAACATAACTAATAGGATAATTTAACATACCTTCAGTCTCCCAACACCTCTAATCCCAACCTCTAATCCTGAACCTCTGTCATTAAAAAAAAAAAGAAACTAGTTTCCTTCTATATTCATTATATTTTTCACCTTTCAGAGGGGACCACCACCGGCTTTTGGACGCCCACAATTCAGCAATGAAGAGGGAGTAAGTAGAAGTAAAGCTATATCTCCGATTAGGAATTATGATCTATTAGTCTCGATTTTTTAATCCATATCTCACAAAAAAATTAAAATCCAACACAAGAATCTTTTGTATCTCAAGTTCCCAAGATTTATGTTTAATGAAATAAACAAATGTGATGCATGCAAAGCAGTGCATTCCTGCAGTCTCGGCCCTCAGGAGGTGGTTGAGGAGCCTAAGTACAGTCCCCAGCACATTAAAAATGTGATGTGCCACTTTCCTCTACAGATAATGAAATACTCTGTCATATGCTTGCTAAGAAAGCTAATAAGCCTTTTCAACATTCATGGTGGTCTCTAGACAGCAAAAACCGCAGGAGGAAGTTAAGATTATCTGAGAGCATTAACTTCTCAAAGGAATTACATAATCATCTGAATCCTTCATTGTACAAATAAACTGAAATCCAGAGAAGATAAATAAGCATTTGATTCCACCTGCTGGGTTAGTGGATAAAATGGGTGTAGAACCCAATTTTATGAAACTATGTCTTTTTTACCACATTCAAAGAGATTAATTAAATTACATTACATAATGACAACCTCCTAAAATATTTGAGTGCGACCTCAAATAGTCATTTTAGTGGTTGTGTGTCTACCTTTAGAGCTTTCGTTCTCCCTAAATGTTTGATGTGTGCTCAGTGAAATGTAGAAACTAATAGCGTGGTAGAAGAGGGAATGGAGTAGTATTAAAATAAAGACAGTAAAAAGTTATTATTTCAATAATGGTACATTATGCTTTCAAAAAGTATCATTGTGAAATTCCAAATAAGAGTCATTTATATAGTTGTATGAAATTGGAACATCAAATTTTTGTAAACAACTTTAAAAATGAAGCATTTTTTCACTTTAAAAAGTGAGATCACTTCAAAAAATGAAAAACTCAGGCATTAATAAAGTCTCCACATCAGTATTGTACCTGTTGGGGACAATGTTTCATTTCCTAAATAACACTGTCACATCTATATACTTTGTCATTTATCTCCTAATATGAGAATAAAGTTTTTTTTTCTCTAGATTTCATTTGTTTTGAAAGAAAATCCAGGACTGGGGATAGAGCTATAATGTTTTAAGCTCTGGGTATGATCACCAGCACCAGGGGGAAAAAAATCTACATGACTTAAATGTTATACAAATGTCTAAAATATTAGATATAGGTCATAATAATTAAATGATGAAACATTAAATATGTTCCGCTGTGTGGGAAAACTGAGATATCAAAACATAATATTTTCACTCAAAAACCTTCATATAAAAAAAAACCTTCATGTAAGAAAACAAGGGGGGAGGCCCCCCAAGAAAATGAGCAACTGAAATTCAACATGATGATCATTATTATGCAGACGTTCCTTTTCAACTGACACCCAGGAGTTATGACTGGGTAAGTCTGCCCAGGGATATCAGGGAACAATGGCAGCAGTCCAGCTGAGTCTTGAGGGATAAGTTAAGTGTGTTAGGAGTTCAGATAGAAAGAAACCATATGCAGAAACTCAGAGAAATAATAATAGTTATGATTTGTAAGCACATCAGGTTTGAAGGGGAGAAAATAAGGTTGAGTGTCATGGGTTATGCCTCAGACATGATTATGTTATAATATATAGCACTTCCAAGTTACAGATATTAATGTATGTATAGTTTTATTCAACCCTCATAGAAAATTGTACAGATGATTTTATTTTATTATCTCCATATTACAAGTAAACAAAGAGAATCTAGTCAATAGTCACAATGCAAAGACTGATGAAAAACGTTTTTGACCTACCTCTATGTAGCACTTCAATCTTCAGGGCTAAGATGTACTGCTTTCTCTGCTATGCTAAGGGATTTAGAGTTTATTCTTCAAGATAAAGGGAACTTTCAATTCATGTTAATGAAGAAAGTGTCACAGTTCTCGGGTCTCTATTCTTAGCCTCCAGTACTTTAATGGCAGCAGTGAAAAAAAATTATAAAAAAATAAGGTTTCACTTACAAGCAGTCAATAAAACAATTATTTTAATAGTTCAAGAGAACTAGAAATAAAAGAAGAAAAAGTAAGGATGAAAGTTTAGATTTTCTAGGACTTGATAACTAACTGTCAGGGGAAACAGGGAGAAGCAGAAACTAAACAAATAGATTTGAATGTACCAAATGTTCCAGGGAAAGAAAGAAGGAAGGAAGGCAGGAAGGCAGGAAGAGAGAGAGAGAGAGAAAGAGAGAGAAAGAAAGAACTAGAGAAAGAGAAAGAAAGAAAGAAAGAAAGAAAGAAAGAAAGAAAGAAAGAAAGAAAGAAAGAAAGAAAGAAAGAAAGAAAGAAAGAAAGAAAGAAAAATTAAAATTTTAAATTCTGTCATTTAAGATTTAAGAACTGGTCTAAAGGATAGAAATAATATCAGAAGAGGTCAGGGTCATAGAAACTAGGGAGGAATCAAATTTCAAGAAGGAAAACACCCTATGGCATTAAAAGAAGCATATTTCTTAGATAATGTTTCTATTACACTAAACAATTCCAAACAACACCATGTTATGAAACAAAGAAAAATTTTTAATTTCCATCTTCTCTCCTACAGAATCCTTATTATGGATTTTTTGGATATGGTTTTGGGGGACGCCCTTATTATTCAGAAGAGATGTTTGAAGATTATGAAAAACCCAAAGAAAAAGATCCTCCAAAAGAAGAGAATACCCCCCCAGAGCCCTCCACTAATGCAACAGCGACTGAAGCTAATTCCACCCAGCCGGGTCTTGGAGGGAGTCAAGGCGGAAACGAAACCAGCACTCTGGGACAGGGCCCTGGGCCCAGTGCTGGGAACAGCCCTACAGTTCAAAACGGTGTTTTCCCAAACCCAACCATTAATGTTTCAGGCCAAGGAGTACACAGAAACCAAATTCCATGGAGACCAAGTCACCCAAATATTTATGAGAATTATCCATATCCCAACAACCGAAATTTGCCTTCAGGAAAACAATGGCAAACCACTGAAACGGCAGGGGGGCACAGACAGTATAGACCTGCTGACCGACATCAACAAGTCCAAAGGGGTCCCGGCTGGAACTCCTTTGCTTGGAATGGCAAACAAGCATCTCGTCCAGGAAATCCAACTTATCACAAAACTTCCCCGCCCACTTCAAGAGTCAATTTTCCCAACAATGCAGGAAACCAGGCAAATATCAGAAGAAAACCTCAGGGGGCAAATAAACCATTTCCAGGAACCAATGCCTCCCCAAACAAACCATTCGTTGGAACCAATAATTCCCCATTCTTTGGAACCAGTAATGCCTCAAATAAACCATTCCTTGGAACCAATGCCGCCTCCAATAAACCTTTTGCTGGGAGCAATGCTGCCCCGAATAAACCATTTGGTGGAGCCAACAACTCTCCGAATAAACCATTCGTTGGAACCAATAACTCTCCAAATAAACCATTTGGTGGAGCCAATAACTCCCCGAATAAACCATTTGGTGGAGCCAATAACTCCCCAAATAATCCATTTGGTGGAGCCAACAACGCCCCAAATAAACCATTTGGTGGAATCAACAACTCCCCAAATAAACCATTTGGTGGAGCCAATAACTCCCCGAATAATCCATTTGGTGGCGTCAACAACTCCCCGAATAAACCATTTGTTGGAACCAACAACTCCCCGAATAAACCATTTGTTGGAACCAATAACTCCCCAAATAATCCATTTGTTGGAACCAACAACTCGCCGAATAAACCATTTGGTGGAGCCAACAACTCGCCGAATAATCCATTTGTTGGAACCAACAACTCCCCAAATAAACCATTTGGTGGAGCCAATACTGTCCCAACTAAACCGTTTGGTAGAACCAATATTGCCCCAAATAAACCATTTTTCAGACCCAATAACGTCCCAAATAAACCATTCTTTGGAACTAATAATGCCCCAAGTAAAACATTCATTGGTACCAATGCTGCCCCAAGTAACCCATTCATCGCAACCAATGTTGCCCCAGATAAACCATTTGGTGGAACCGATAATGCCCCAAATAAACCATCCAGTGGAGCCAATGCTGCCTCTATTAAGACTCTCGTGGGACCAAATACAGCCTCATTGAGTCTCAAACAGGATGCTGTTAACCACAACATGAAAATCCAAAATCCAAAGGAAAAGTCACTAGGTCAAAAAGAAAGAAAAGTCAATCCTACAAAAACAACAACTGACCCCTGGAGAAATTCTCAACAATATGGCATAAACAAACCAAGTTATAATTTGCCTCATCCTGTTAATTCTATTGATCAACGTGAAACTTCCTATTACCCAAGAGAAGACTCCAGAAAAGCATCAAGTTCCAATGTAAAAAGTCAAAGCCAAAATTTGCCCAAGGGGATTGCTTTAGAACCGAAAAGAATCCCATTTGAATCAGAAACTAAGCAACCTGAATTACAGCACAGTACTTTTCAACCTGTATATCCTAAGGAAATTCCTTCACCTACCAGAGAACATTTTCCTGTTGAAAGAAATACCTGGAACAACCAAGAAATCTCCCCACCATTTAAAGAAGATTCTGGAAGGCAGGAAGGATACTTGCCTCATCCTTCCTATGGTGCTAGAGGAAATGTTATCTATAATAAATATAACTCCTATTATCCCAGGGATATCTCACCGTACATGAGAAGTAACACATGGGATGAGAGAATTGATTCTCTCAATATTATTGGACAACCAGAAAATCCACAGTTCCCCATTAATACTCCAGACCAGAAGGAGATAGTCCATTATAATGAAGAGGATCCAGTGGATCCAAATGGAGATGAAATTTTTCCAGGAAAGAATAGATGGGGTGAGGAAAAGTTGAACTTTAAAGGAAGCCCAACATTTAGGCAGTATGAAGGTGAGCAATATGCCTCCAGTCAACCCAAAGAATATTTTCCCTATTCTGTAGGTAATCCACCAAAACCCAGGGAAGATTTTCCTTATAGTGAGACTTATCCCTGGAATCCAGATGAAACTTTTCTGCCATATAATCCAGGTCCCACCATATCTCCACCTGTGGATAGTAGAAGTTATTATGTGAATAATGCTGTCGGACAAGAAGAGAGCCCTGCTTTCCCTTCATGGACCTCCTGGGATAGCAGGAATCAAGCTCAAGGACAGAAAGAAAGTGAACCATATTTCAACAGCAATCTCTGGGACCAATCAACAAATACGCCCAAATCAACTCTACCAGACCACAGAGGGAACTATCCTTATTCCAATAACTCCCCTGTTGGACTTCAGAAAACTCCAATATGGCTTGAAGGTGAGAATGTGAACTATGATATGCAAATGACCAATATGAATTCTCCAGAGAGAGACCATTTGGCATTTCCACACATAATTTCTCAAAATTACCCACCAGGTCAGAATGAGGCACATTTATTTCACCAAAGAGGTTCCTGCTGTATTAGTGGCTCCATGGGGCACAACGACAACCCTTTGGCTCTACATGACCACACTCCATCCTATGGTCTCCCACCAAGGGAGAACAAAGACATCAGTCCTATATACACAGACAGCACTCATACCAAATATACGAGACCTATTGTCTCTCCAACTAGCAGCCTCTCTGGTCAAAGAAACAGTTCAGAGAATAAGCTGACTGCAGAAAGCCAAAACCAGAGTCCTTTCAAAGATAAAGTGTCTGTGCTACGTGGGGACACACCATGTTCTGTAAACAACCAGCTAGGAAATGGAAACTGTGACCTTTCCTGAAGCCCGCTCCCCTAGGCCAAAGAGTACACCTTGTCTCAAAAGTGATCTTACAGGAGATAGGAAGGATGTTCTGGAGCAGATACTTAAAGGCAACCAGCTCAGTGAAAGAACTGCTGGCCTTACTCCGGAACAGCTCATTATTGACACACCTGGCAAAGGCCCTGAACCAGAAGACATCCAAAGTGAAGCCCAGGGAAATGAGGGTGAAAAGAAGCAGCAAAAATCACCTACCATTCTGCAGTTACCGTGCTTCAGCTCAAAATTAGAAAAGCTTCCCACATCCAGCACTGGACCTCCATCAACAACTGGAAGGCAAAGCTCATTTAATAGCGATCTGTCTATGCCTACCAAAAATCCTAACACATTGGTTAGGTTGCCTACCGAAGAACAAGTTAAAAGGATAAATGCAGACCAACTTAATGCAGATGAACACACTGCATTTGAACCCTTTCAAGGAACCAGTCCACAGGACCAATTTCAAGACTGCTTACTGCTTCAGATTTAGGGATTACTTTCTTGGGGAAAAGAAAATGACTAGCATCCTATACCAGTGTTTCCCCAATGCTTTCTCTAAGACTTCCTTATCTGACCCTCTTGGTGATTCTTAAGTCTTTTCCCCTTTCAGCAGTAGGAATACTAACCCAGGTAGAGTTAATAACATTGGGCCTCTGGGGGTAACTGAATGCAGCACTATCAAAATTAGTGCATACCTAAGCAAAAGTATGAAGGCTATATCCACTCCCACCTTGAAACTTGGAACCAGTTGTCTAAGTTAATTTCCTTCTCCTTGCTGATTTCTCCTCTTCTTTATTTTTCTCAAACTTCTCCACCTTCAAATTAGTCTGGATTTGCACATTGAAGGTAGATGAGCTTCCCGTTTTTAAATATGGCTATCTGTGTACCAGTTCAGTCCTAGATGCACTGTATATTATTTCTTATGCTGTTTTTGTTGTGATTGTTTTTATTTCCTAGTTGATATTCTTGGGGGCATTTTTTCTTCTTCTGGCTGTCTCATCAGTTTTATTATATTCTTTCTTTTTTTTTCCTTCATCCATTCTATACTGAAATTTCTTTTTCCCTACTTTGCTCTCTTCAGCACTTCTCACACACCAAACTAGCTCCTTTTCGCCACTGTGAATATTTTCTTTATGTTCACCTCCTCCATTCTATCTTTTCCTCCCACTTTTTTGTTCTGTGTCCTAATGTGTGACTCTCCAATTCATTTCTCTTTCCTGGTTTTATTTTCTCCTTCAATTCCCTTTTTATGGCTACACAATTTTCATGTTTTAAAACTGTACATAATCTCTCTCCCCTCTTTTCATATCTACTTTGAAAATTCTATATTCTAATCTTTTTGGCCCAGCCAAACCATCATTGTTTGAAATAGTAGACACTGATACTTAACTTTTGTCTTCTCATGACATCTATCAAGTAGACAGCTCAAGAAGAACACATTCTCTAGAAAAGAAAGACATGCTAGATACCAAAACTAGCAGCATGGGGAAAGGTTAGGAAAACAGTAAATGGAGAATGAAGAAATTGTTGCTCTGGGACTGAGCATCGATGAAAAAAGACCAGGACTTGCTGCTGCCTGGCACAAATTCCTCATCTCCAGAATCTGTAGAGGACAGTTTGAGAAAAATGCCATCTTATGCAAATGAAACACTCAATGTTTACTTTTCTCTACTAGTTCAGTATGAATTATTCTACCAGTATATTGTATAACTAACATGTTTATTCTTCATGTCCTCGTAGACTTATTCACAGATGCAGTTTCAGGGTATCATCATCGAATAGTGTAAATTATTTTGTAAAGTAGATGTTTCTATATTGTCTTGCTTAGAATACACTGGAGTTTTATTAATATTATTTTTACTATTATTAAAGGCATTTTAGCCTATTATCTGGATACTGCTTGCTTGAGAGGGTGTAAAACTCTCAAAATTACCTGCAAAGTTGCTTTCCTATCCCTAATCAGTTTCGTAAGAGAAAATTTTTCCTGGGACAGACTTCATAAGATCTCAGAAATTTGGAGAAAACCTCCTGAGGAAAGAAATTTTGCCTTGAATCTTTTGAAGCACCTAGCGTGGCATCTTGCCCACAGAAAATACTCACGAAATGTTTACTGGTTGGCTTTGGATACCTTTCAACACTCACATCAAAACATTGTGTCGACCGCTTGCCCAGAAAGCAAAGTGTGGGAGATGCTGGGGAAAGCACATGTTTTATCTCCACATGTATTCCACACTCATATAGAACCAGCATCGCAAGCCATCTGGGTCAGTCTCTGGCTACTTAAATTTCCTTCATCCCTCTCCCCTCTTCCCCTGGCTTGATGATCACACATTGAAAGTTCATTAATTTATTCTGTATAAAACTTTCCTTTAAGAATTACTGTCTGAGAATAAAACTACATTATGTTTCATTGCCTTTTCAAGGTTTTTTTTCTGAAATATCAAAAAGAATACTTACAAAACATTCATTTTATAGTTTACCATAACAAATTGGTCACACAGTTGGGCAAATATTACTGTCTTGGGAATGATGAGTCCAAGGCACAGGGATGAAAGTATTTATCAGGTCTAAATTGATGTGGATTTTAAGAAAGAATAGATGTCATGGACAGAAACACAGTAGATGAATTCCCAAAGAGAAAGAACTACTCCCTGAAGGAAGTAGAATGCTGTCATGTCAGCTAAGAGACTGGCCATTTGGGACAAGGTGCCAGAAGTCATTAAGAGTTAGGCCCTAATTGTTTGCATAAGGCATTACAAGCCACTGGGTCCAGCTGCAACCAGTTACAGCCTGGCTGCTACACAATGACAATTGTGTGTGTGTGTATGTGAGTGTGTGTGTGTGTGTGTCCTTTAATTGTTGTATCTTCTGTTTCTACAAATATGATGAAACATCAATAAGGTATTGCTATTTAAATTATTGTCTGTAATGTAAAATGTAAAAAGCACAGTGTGACTAAAAAAAATCTATTAAATTTAAGAACATAATAAAATATTCCTGTAAAAAAAAAAAAAAAAAAAAAAAAAAGACTCTCCTTCCCAGTAGCACAAGGGTGCTCCTAAGCCTTGGCCTCCTGGAATTAAAGATATTCATCACTCTTCGTGCCCTGTTAAAGTGATTCACAAAATTTTTAGCATCTGCTATGAAATTAAGGCGCACACACTACAGATGGAAACTCAGAAGACTGGGCAAATGATTCTTTCTGGCCTCAAGCACCCCCATCCTGCTAACACAGCTGCACTTCTAAGGTGGGTGTCTACATCTAACCGTCACTCCCTACCAATTCTAGCACAGCTAGGTATAATCTGTATTGGCTTTATTAGCTAAGCCATAAAGAAGAAAACAACCTCCAAAAGTATCAAACCCAAAAAATAATCCAGCAAAGCTAATACGCACCTCCCCCTTGGACCGGTTCTATCACACCATCCGAAGGGACATTGGTTAGTTAGCTGGGGGACTTGGGCTCTTCTCACTTTATGTAGGAGGCAAAGCAGAATGGCAAGATGAGAATCCAGTCAAGCTTCTCGAAATCCACCCCTGCAGCCATTTTCTTCCACTGGCTCTTTGGAAACATTTAGCCATATGAATAACTTGTTTTGCTTTGTCCACTTATGTTTGGCTTTGTCATTCAGAATTTTGAATAGCGTTCATTGTTTATTTCTCTCTGCCTACTCCTTCCTCTTCTCTCACAACCCAGGCTCAGTAAGAACCTTAAAAAATATACATATCTGTTGCCCTCAGGAAACCAAAATTTATTTCTAAGAATCAAAAGGGGAACAAGGAATGTTGGACTTAAAACCGACAGGTCTGTCCCTACTTCATTAGAACCTAAAAGGTTTCACTGTGACTCAGGCCAACCGCTAATTACAACCCCAGAGGAAACTACACTCCGTGAGAAATAGGCTCTTGGTATTTCACAAAAGAACACCAAATTCAATTGTCACCTGTTCTTTGTTTCTTTGTCTCCACCCTCTGCCAGTAACAGTCACTAGGTCTTTTCTCTGGCCTTGAATGTATAGTCAATTCAATTTAAACATAATTAAGCTGGTAACAAGCAGCTTGTTACTCCAACTTGAAACACTCCTTTCTAGGGAGCGTGGGGTGGGGGAACCTCACAAGATTCAGGGAACTCATAAAACCCATCTCCAAGTTCTGCGTGAAGCAGTCTGGTGCATGGGGTGGGGGGGATGCCCCAGGGATGCTGCATCTGTGAGTCATTACCCAAGCGCTCTGAGGCTTCTTGGTGATGTAGCTGAGTCGTCCATGCTTTTATATAAAAGTCCACACCAGGCCTTTGTGCAGTTGTGTTTCTCTGTTTGTTTTGTGTTTCCACGGATCATTGTCAGGGTGAACAGATGTTTGTTCCCACCATGTTACACAACACCATGCCAGCACGTCTCAAATTTTAGGATGTATAGAAATCTCGCTTAAAATGCAGGTGTTAAAATGCAGTGGAATTCACAATATCTAAATCATGGCATCAATCAAAATGCCCAACAAAGGACAAATGGAAAATGAAAATGTGGTACATGTGTACAATGGAATACTACTCGGCCATCAACAAAAATGAATTAATAAAATTTGCTGGTAAATAGATGGAGTTGGAAAAAGTTCTCCTGAGAGAAGTATCCCAGACACAGAAAGACAGACGTCACATGTTCTCCCTTATAAGTGGAACCTAGTATCTACCAAACATGCTCAAGGGGAAATCTCTATAATACTCATTATAACTACAAAGGAACATAACTAGAAGGGTAGAGAAAAGAAAACCCCAAGAGAGTGGAGACAAAGGAACACAATTCAATAGATAAAGAAGCTCGCTGTCAAAAAAAAAGTCAGTAAGCATATCAATGACCCCCCCCAAAGTCTAGCATTGATCACAGGCACTAGGATCCTTAGCGGCAAGGGATTAATAGTCATAATAGTTCCCATACTAAAGGGGAGCCCAAGAAAGGGCTCTGGGCAATGGCACTGAGTCCTGACACCTCACTAGAGTGGAGCACACAGAGGGAAGTTTGACACTAAAGGATGCTCCAGGGAATGGAAGGGGGGGGTAAAAAGAAAGGGGAAAAGGGGGGAGGGTGCAAGGGGGACTGGGGAGGGGTAGAGAGAGAGAGGGGACTGGGATACCTATTAAACTTGTATGATTGGGAAAAATAAATAAATATAATTTTTAAAAAGTCAGTAAGTATTGAGATGTCTGATCCTGTCCACAGTCAGTCTCCTTCCTGTCCACTGGTGAGTAACTAGTCTGCAGAGCTGGGCAAGTGTTCTCTGCCATTCGGGTGAAGGTTAGGAGTTAGAAAAGGTGGGTTAGTTGCCAAGAAGCCCACTCTCTGTCCTATTTCTGTTCTCCCCTCTCCTTTAAGTCTTTTCATATATGAAGACATTCTTTAAACAATTTTTATCTTTGGATAGCAGAGGATCTCAATACCCAGATAGGACCGCAGCCTAGTGCAGTTGAAGAACTGTGAAACTGACAACAACTAACCAGAATGCAGAATATCAATGACCCTACAATGTTCTTCTGGAATCCTAAAGCTCAGGGAAGCTTGTGGAAGAGGGAGCAGTAAGATAGTAAGAGCCTGAAAATGGGGAGGTCCACCACTGAACAGGAAATTTCACTCAAGACAGGGCTGTGTCAACCAGGAACTCACTGCAATGAGACTGACATATCAATGTGCTGCCATAGACTAGCAAGCATCTCAGAAGAAATAATTTTAAGCAGTAGGATCCTTAGGGGTTAGGGTTAGAATGGTGAAGGCGAGTGCCCATATTAGTGGTCCATCCAAGGAACAACCACTTGGTCTTCCACAGATACCTGAACCCCAACTACAGCAGATGGTCCAGAGGGAAACCTGGGACCCAAAGAAGCTGATAGTCAGGAGGGTGGGAGGGAACAGGCTAGATCCACGAAGGGAGAGGAGAGAGGGAAAAAAGAGACGGAGGGAGGGAGGGGGGAAAGAGGGAATAGGAATACCTACTCATTGTGCAGCTAATTTTATTAAATAAAATAAAATTTAAGGACTGTAGAGATGGCCCAGGGGTTAACACTCTGCCTCCCAAGCAGAAGGTCCTGAGTTCAGACCCCAGATCCCACTTTAAAAAACGCCAGACAGAGGAGCAATGATATGCAAGATACTCCACTCAAGTTAGGGCAGAAGCAATCATAATTGGACTTTGCATGCCCTGCGCAATGTCCAACACACTATTGACCCCACAAAGTCTAGCATTCGCTAAAGGCACCAAGATCCTTGGAGGCAAGGGATTGACAGCCACAGTAGTGTTCCTATGCTTAAGGGGAACACAGGAAAGGGTTCAAGGAAATGCCACTGGGTCCTTGTACGTCATCGGAGAGGAGAGCCCAAAGGAGTGTCTGGCATGCACATTAAAGGATTCTCCAGGGATTGGGGCGGGAGGCACTGGGGGATGGGGAGGGAGGGGTGAGGGGAGGGGGAGCAGGGGGGTCGGGGGGAGGAGGAGGGAGGGAGGGAACTGGTGTACCTGTTAAGTTTGTATGAGCGGAAATAATAATAAAAAATGTTAAAAAAAATAAAAATAATAAAAAAAAAAAACGCCAGGCAGAAAGAAAGCAAAAAGGAGGTAGAAACAATCCAGGATAATTCTCAAAGTCACCTTTGGTCATCTACAGGGACACACAATACAGACACAAACACACACACACACACACACACACACACACACACACACACAAATAAAGCTTAAAAAATAAAAATTTTACTATTGTGGTTGATGCAGCACCTTTGGCTCCATCCATCCTGATTGATATTGGACATCAACTCCTAACCAAAGTGGCTGTTTAAATGGAATCTTACTATAAAAAGAGATTCAAAGGTATGGAATAGGAGTAGGAGACCTCAGTGAGGCGGGATGGGGGGTGTCAGTCTCCCCTTTGCAGGATGGTTACCATCTTTCTGCGAGTCTAATACCTTCCCTGATTGGTGAGATAAAACTCCCTCAGTAGCAAGTGACCAGGAAGGTAACTTATTTTCTCTACTGAAGTATGACCTCTCTCTCCTTATTTCTGGGGGAGCACTCCTTTCCCTTCCCTCCTGTTTATAATCTTTGTAATTACTGTAGGTATTACAGAGATTTATCTTTGAATGTGTTTCTAAGTGAGTTTGGTACTAGGATCCACCTATTAGGGAGTACATACAGCACTTAATTTTCTGTGTCTGGGATACTTCACTCAATATAATTTTTTTCTAATTCCATCCATTTCCTGGCAAATTTCATTAATTCATCTTTTTTGATGGCTGAGTAGTATTCCATTGTATAGATGTACCACATTTTCCTTATCCACTCCTCAACTGTTGAGCATTTGGGTTGATTCCATGACTTTGCTATTGTAAATAATGCTGCTATGAACATGGTGTCATTGAGGTGAATTTTTGCTCTATGGGGAATTATTCCCAGAAGTGGTACAGCAAGGTCATATGGCATTTCAATCCTTAACTTTTTAAAAAATCGACAGATTGATCGCCAGAGTGGTTGTATAAGCCTGCATTCCCACCAGCAATACAGGAGAGTTCCCTTCTCCCCACATCCTCTCTAGCATTTGGTGTTGTTTGTATTGTGGATTTTTGCCATCCTAATTGGGGTGAGATGATACCTCAGGGAGGTTTTGATTTGCATTTCCCTGATGGCTAAGGATGTGGGACATTTTTTAAGATATTTGTTAGATATTTCAATTTCATCCCTAGAAAAGTTTCTTTTGAGTTTCTAGGCCCATTTTTCTATTGGGCCATTTATCTCCTTGGTGTTTAGTTTTCTAAGTTCTTTGTGCATTCTGGATAATAGAGCTCGATCAGATATATGGTTAGTGAAGATTTTCTCCCATTCTATGGGTTGCCTTTTTTGCTTGGTTTACAATCTCTTTATTTGAATAGAAGCTTTTTAATTTCATAAGATCCCATTTGTTGAGTGTTGGCTCTAGTGACTGTGCTATTGGATATCTGTTTCAGAACTGTTGGTCAAGCCCAATCAGCTCAAGGGAGTTCCCTATCCTTTCAAATAGGGTTTTTATAGTCTCTGGCCTAATACTGAGGTCCTTGATCCATTTGGAATAAATTTTTGTGCATTGTGACAAATATGGGTCCAGTTTTAATCTTCTGCATGTGGACATCCAGTTTTGCCAGCACCATTTGAAGATGCTGTTCTTTTACTATTGAATTTTTTGGGCTTCTTTGTCAAAGATCAAATGGCTGTAGATTGTGTGGGCTTATTTCTGGGTCTTCAACCTTTACTTATTGATCTATATGTCTATTTTGGAGCCAGTACCAGGCTGTTTTTAGTACTACAGATTTGGAATTCATTTTTGTGCATGGTGACAAGTATGGGTCAACAAACCATAATCCAGAACACCAGAGACCCTACATTAATCACTTGGAACCACACCAGCCAAATGTCTCCCCATCCTAAAGCTCAGGGAAACTTGCAGAAGAGGAGGCGGCAAGATTGTAAGAGCCTAAAGATGGAGAGGACCAACGATATGCAGCATAAGTTAGGGCTGCAGCAGCTAGAATTGGACTTTGCCTGACCTGCACAATGGCTGACATGTCAACAACCCCCCAAAGTCTAGCATGGATCACAGGCATTAGGATCCTTAGAGACAAGGGATTAACAGTCATAACAGTGTTCCCATACCAAAGAGGAACCCAAGAAAGGATTCTGGGCAATGCCACTGAGTCCTTACACCTCACTAGAATGGAGGACGCAGAGGGAAGTTTGACATTCACACAAAAGGATGCTCCAGGGAATGGGAAGGGGGAAGGGGAAGACACTGGGAAAAGGGGAGGGTGGAGGGGGTGAAAGGAAGGGGAAAAGAGGGAGAGGGTGCAAAAGAGACTGGGGAGGTGTGGGAGGAGGGAGAGGAACAGGGTACTTATTAAGCTTGTATGATTGGGGAAAAATAAATTTTAAACATTTTAATTTAATTTAAAAAAATAAATAAATAAAATTTTTAAAAAGGCAGTGGCTATGTAAGGAAGGCCTCTATTCAATGTTATTCACTTGCTCTCAAGTGAGTTACAGTTCAATCAATGAGTGAGCCAAACTCAGGATGGCAGAGTGCTGGGATATTTCCTATACTAACTGTACATTCACCATGAAAGGTATAGAAAAGTCTTGACTGCTTTATATAACGCAGACTGTAAAACGAAGCACATATGTGAAAGATATGATAGTACAAAAGATGGCAACATTTCCTCTGGCTTATGTAGTTCTAGAAGACTTTTACTATCAGAATGTAAAAGTCTTATTCAATTAATAGCATTCTGAAGAAATGATCCAAAACCATAACATCTAAGTGCAGTTTCCCTTACAGTTCATGGTACATCATCTTTTATATTTAAGCACATATTTGTCATCCTGCACTTGCTGTTCTTTGTCACTGTAAACCTGTATGAGAACACTAAACAGCAACCAAGCCACAGCCTGAATGCTATGCCATCTTCAAATTTTATTCATCAATCAAGTCAGTCCATTGCTTTTTAATTTGTGTTTTAAAGGCAGATAGAGATCAATGTTGATATTCAGCTTTATTTCTCCTTTTTATTCAGTCTAGGAATCTAACTTATGGAATGGTGCACCCAATTTAAAATGAGTTTTCCCACCTCGGTTAACCTATTCTAGAAATTCCCACACAGACATGCCAAAAGTTTGTCTCATAGATGATTGTAGATCCTGTATAGTGGACAATATTAACCATTAAAGCAACTTAAAGATGGAAAGGGAGCTTTTTGATTCAAAATTTAAGTCCATTTTGAGGTATATGTTGCATCAGAGTAGTACTGACTACTTCAACACTACTAGACTACTAAGTGACATATAAACACAGACACATCAGATGTATCCTATTTTATGAAAATGTGTGACACGATTATTTTTATTTACATTTTTAAAACAGAGAAGATGACCATATGTTGAATTTGTTTGCCCAAAATTAGCCACTTAAAATTTATAGTCTAGAGCTGGAGAGGTGGCTCAGGGGTTAAGCCTTTGCCTTGCAGGCGGAAGGTCCTGAGTTCGGATCCCAGATCCCACGTATAGACGCCAGACGGAAGCGGGGGCGGCCTGTGTTTCTGGTCCTGGTAGGGCGGAGCCTGTGAATCCCGGGACAGAGTAAACAAGGAGGAGGTGGAGGCGGTCCATGGTGGTTCCCGAATTCGCCCGTGGTTCTACACATACACACACATACATATATACACACGCGCACACACGCATACACGCACAATTGAATAAAATAAAATAAAAATTAAAAAAATTTATAGTCTAACTTATGCCAAGGATTTAACCACTAGATTTCATAAATTGTTGTCCCACAGCCAAAACCTAGAAAGTTTATTAAAGTACATGGCACAGTTAGGAAACAGAATGATAAATATTGGTGCTCTTTTTTATTCAGTCCTAGACATCAAGATACTGAATGGCATTGACTACATTTAGAGTGGGTTTTCTAATATAATCTAAACTCCCTCATGAACAAACACAGTGAGATGAGTGTCTCCTAAGTGATTCTAAATGTCATCAAGTTGACTATTGAAATTACCAACATAATCAACATAGGGCTGGGGAAAGAATTGCAAGTAAGTAATGAGACATCTGGTTAAGCTCAGACTGTCCTTCCTGGTCACTTGCAACTGATGGGATATGATCTTACCAGAAAGGAAGGGCATACAGCCTGGAAGATAGAAGGAAACCATTTTGCAATGGGAGACTGACACCTTTCCCCCAACCCCGGTCTCCTATTCTTATTCCATCTACCTTTCAATCTATTCTTATTACAAGACTCTATTTTAACAGCCTTTTATCTCTGGCTAGGAGGTGATATCCAACACCCATCTGGCAGGAGCAGCAAAACTGGAAGAAGAAAAAAAAAGAATAACAAACCATAATTCAGAACATCAGAGACCCTACAGTAATCACCAGGAACCAGGCCAGCCTAATCTTTCCCCATCCCAAAGCTCAGGGAAATTTGCAGAAAAGGGGGCGGTAAGATTGTAAGAGCCTAAAGATGGGGAGGAACAACGATATGCAAGATACTCCACACAAGTTAGAGCCGAAGTAATCATAATAAGACTTTGCATGATCTGCACAATGACCAACATGTCATTGACCCCCCAAAGTCTATCATGGAGCACAGGCTCTAAGATCCTTAGAGGCAAGGGACTAACAGTCACAATAATGTTCCTATACTAAAGGGGAACACAAGAAAGAGCTCTAGGCAATGCTACTGAGTCCTTACACCTCATCAGAGAGGAGGACTCAGAGGGAAGTTTGAAATGCACACTAAAGGATGCTCCAGGAATGGGAGGGGCCCCCACTGGGAGAGAGGGGGGGGGAAGGAAAGGGAAAAGAGGGAAGGGAGCAAGGGGATCCAGAGAAGGGTGGAGGGAAGGAGGGGAATGGGGTACCTATCAAGTTTGTATGAGTGGAAAAAATAAATTGAAATAATAAAATTTAAAAAAAAAAAATTTTTTTTACCCCCGCTCCGCCGGTCGGGACGCATAGGCGAGATCCAGCCGGGCCTCAACGCGCGCTCTAGGACCCCAGGTCAGCCCACGGGGACCCGGCTCCGACTCCCGCCATCCAGCCGGAGCCGCGCGGGGGGCCGAGGGAACGAGGAGGACCTCCCCCTGCGCCCGGGCCCCGCCCCAGCTGCCCTCGGGTTAAATAGCTCCACGCCGACGCGCCCATCCTCCCTCTTTCGCCCCACCCCCGCTCCGCCGGTCGGGACGCGTAGGCGAGATCCAGCCGGGCCTCAACGCGCGCTCGAGGACCCCAGGTCAGCCCACGGGGACCCGGCTCCGACTCCCGCCATCCAGCCGGAGCCGCGCGGGGGCCGAGGGAACGAGGAGGACCTCCCCCAGCGCCCGGGCCCCGCCCCAGCTGCCCTCGGGTTAAATAGCTCCACGCCGACGCGCCCATCCTCCCTTTTCGCCCCACCCCGCTCCGCCAGTCGGGACACGCACGCGGTCCACCCGGGCCTCACCCCGCTCCCTAGGTAAGTCCCCGTTCAGGCCCCGCCCACCAGTACCCCAGGCCAAATAATTCAGTTTAGTGAAATTGAGAGATCTTAAGAGTTAAAATGACAATGCCAAAGTCAATAGTGCAAATCCATGAGAAGCAACACTCAAGTAAACAAATCTCCCACTGAAGAAATTAATCCCATAATGTTAGACTCCAACAAGAACAAACCCGCGGAAAAAGGCCAAGAAAGCCTGACCCAGGATAACGACTTTCAAAATATGATCATTACCATGTTCAATACTATGAAAGAGGAAATCCGGGAGGAATTACATAATCGAATCAATCGCTTTGAAGAGGAACACAACAGACATCTGGAGGAGTTGAGAAAAACAGTGCAAGAAACAAAAAGTGGCATAGAACAGTTAAAACAAACTCAAGCAGAGTTTAAAACTGAGCTAAAAGACAAGTTATCTTCAACCCAGAACGCCACAGAGAGTCTTATCAACAGAACTAATGAAGCAGAAAACAGAATTTCAGACCTTGAAGATAAAGTGGGAGTACTAGCCAGCTCAATGGAAGAGGTTGTTAAAGCCAAAAAGATACTTGAGAGAAATATCCAAGAGATATGGGACACCCTGAAGAAGCCTAACATGCGTATTCATGGAATACCGGAGCAAGAATCTCAAAATACCACCCCTGAGGAAATTTTTCAAACGATCATCAAGGAAAACTTTCCTCATCTAAAAAAAGAGAGGCCCATTCACATACAAGAGGCATTCCGCATCCCAAACAGATACGACCAAACTAGAAGCACACCACGGCAAATAATAGTTAAAACACTCCACATTCAAGATAAAGAACTGGTGCTGAGAGCTTCAAGGGAGAAAAAACAAGTCACTTTTAAAGGCAAACCTATTAAAATAACAAATGACTTCTCAGTCGAAACAGTGAAAGCAAGAAGAGCTTGGAGAGACATACTTCAAGTATTGAATGAGCAAAAATGTCAACCCAGGCTGATTTACCCTGCAAAACTATCAGTCATGATCGAGGGAGAAAGAAAAATTTTCCAGCACAAAGACAACTTTAAGGGATACATTGCCACCAAACCAGGCCTTCAAAAACTGCTAGAAATGATACTCAAGCGTGAAGAAAAAACAGGCATATCCAGGAGAACAGAAGGCAAATATAACACCATTAAAAGCGAAGCAATATACTTATAAAAGCTACTAAACATAATAAATGTCTGGAATTAACAATAGTTTCTCCATTATAACACTAAATGTTAATGGACTTAATTCACCGATCAAGAGACACAGATTACAAACTTGGATTAAAAATCACAATCCATCAATCTGTTGCCTGCAGGAAACCCATCTCACCACAAAAGATAGGCACGCTCTAAAAATAAAAGGCTGGTCAACAATTCTACAAGCAAATGGAAGCAGAAAACAGGCAGGGGTAGCCATTATGCTATCAGACAAAGTGGATTTCAAACCAAAAAAATTATAAGAGACACGGATGGATACTACATTTTAGTCAGAGGTACAATTCACCAGGAAGATTTCACAATACTGAACATATATGCACCCAATACGGGCCCCTCCACATTCATTAAGAAAACCCTACAGGGTCTAAAGCAAGAAATCAACCCCCAAACGATAATTCTTGGGGACTTCAACACCGCCCTCTCTACATGGGATAGATCAACAGGTCAAAAGCTTAACAGAGACACTTTGGAACTTAATCAAACCCTGAAAGAAATGGACCTCACAGATCTCTATCGAACTTTTCACCCACGCACCAAAGAATACACATTTTTCTCAGCAGCACACGGAACTTTCTCCAAAATAGATCACATATTGGGCCACAAAATGAATCTACACATGTACAAGAAAGTTGAAATTCTAACCTGTGCCCTATCAGACCACCACGGCCTAAAGCTGGACATCCACAACACATCAAACAAGAGAAAATACACTAACTCCTGGAAACTTAACACTATGATGCTGAATGAGAACTGGATTCAGGAAGAAATTAAAAAGGAAATTCAAGATTTCCTGAAAGTGAATGATAACGAAAATACAACTTACCAAAATCTCTGGGACACAATGAAAGCTGTTCTAAGAGGTAAGTTCATAGCTCTTAATGCCCACGTCAAAAAAATGGAAACATCAGAAATAAACAACTTAACAATGCAGCTTAAAGCTTTAGAGAAACTAGAGCAATCTGATCCCAAAAGCAGTAGAAGAGAAGAGATTAGCAAATAAGGGGAGAAATATCTGAAATCGAGACTAAGAAAACGATAGAAAAAATCAACCAATCAAAAAGCTGGTTCTTTGAAAAAATCAACAAGATTGATACACCCTAGCTAAACTAACCAAAAGCAAGAGAGAGAAAACCCAAATTAACAAAATTAGAAATGAACATGGAGTTATCACTACGGATACCCAAGAAATCCAGAGAATTATAACATCATATTTCAAAAACTTATACTCTGTGAATTTTGACAACACAAAAGAGATGGATGAATTTCTAAGTAAACACAACTTACCTAAATTGAATCAGGAAGTTGTGAATTACTTAAATAGTCCTATAACATATAAGGAAATTGAGGAAGTAATCTCGAATCTTCCCACCAAAAAATGTCCTGGACCAGATGGATTCAGCACAGAGTTCTACAAGACATTTAAAGAGTTAATAACACCAATACTCCTTAAACTGTTCCATCAAATAGCAAAAGAAGGAACACTACCAAATTCCTTCTATGAAGCTAATATCATTTTAATCCCAAAACCTAATAAAGATTCACTTAAAAAAGAAAACTATAGGCCGATCTCCCTGATGAACACAGATGCAAAGATTCTCAACAAAGTCTTAGCAAATCGGATTCAAAAACATATTAAAAAGATCATTCATGGGGACCAAGTAGGCTTCATCCCCGGCACACAAGGTTGGTTCAACATACGCAAATCAATAAATGTAATTCATCATGTAAACCAGTCCAAAGTCCAAGACCACATGATACTCTCGATAGATGCAGAAAAAGCTTTTGACAAGATCCAACAGCCTTTTATGATCAAAACGCTAGAGACAGTAGGAATGGAAGGAACCTTTATCAATATAATAAAAGCTGTATACAACAAGCCCACGGCAAGGATTATGCTCAATGGGGAACAATTGGAAGCATTCCCACTTCGATCAGGAACAAGACAAGGCTGTCCACTCTCACCACTTCTATTCAATATTGTACTTGAAGTCTTAGCCGAAGCCATAAGACAAGAAAGGGACATAAGAGGGATTCAAATTGGCAAGGAAGAAGTCAAGCTATCTCTATTTGCAGATGACATGATCTTATACCTGAGTGATCCCAAAAACTCCACCAGGAAGCTTCTGGAACTAATTGAGAAGTTCAGCAGGGTGGCAAGATACAAAATAAATGTGCAAAAATCAGAGGCCTTCCTATATGCCCAGAATGAAAGAAGTGAAAAAGCCTTGAGAGAAACCATGCCATTTACTATAACCCCTAAAAAAATGAAATACCTTGGTATAAACCTAACTAAGGAGGTAAAAGACCTTTACAATGAAAACTTTAAAACCCTAAAGAAAGAAATTGCAGAAGACACCAGAAGGTGGAAAGACCTCCCTTGTTCCTGGATTGGCAGAATCAACATTGTAAAAATGACCATCCTACCAAAGGCAATATACAGATTCAATGCTATACCAATCAAAATCCCAAAGCAATTCTTCAAAGAAGTTGACCAAACAATCTCAAAGTTCATATGGAGGCACAAAAGACCCAGGATAGCAAAAACAATCCTGAGTAACAAAAACAGAGCTGGAGGTATTACCATACCAAACCTAAGTCTATACTACAAATCCATAGTTATAAAGACAGCCTGGTACTGGCTCCAAAATAGACACACAGATCAATGGATAAGGATTGAAGACCCAGATATAAGCCCACAAAGTTACAGCCATTTGGTCTTTGACAAAGGGGCCCAAAGAATCCAATGGAAAAAGAACAGCATCTTCAACAAATGGTGCTGGCAAAACTGGATCTCCACATGCAGAAGATTAAAGCTGGACCCGTACTTGTCACCATGTACAAGACTTAATTCCAAATGGATCAAGGACCTTGATATCAGGCCAGAGACTTTAAAAGCCATAGTTGAAAGGATAGGGAACTCCCTCGAGCTGATTGGGCTAGGCCAACACTTCCTAAACAGACATCCAATGGCACAGTCACTGCTACCAACTCTCAACAGTTGGGATCTTGTGAAATTAAAGAGCTTCTGTTCAGATAAAGAGATTGTCACACGAGCTCAAAGGCAACCCACAGAATGGGAGAAAATCTTCACTAACCACATATCTGACAGAGCTCTACTGTCCAGAGTGCACAAAGAACTTAGAAAATTAAACTCCAAGGAAAACACTGGCCCAATTAAAAAATGGGCCCTGGAACTTCAAAGAAACTTTACCAGGGATGAAATTAAAATGTCTAACAATTATCTTAAAAAATGCTCCACTTCCTTCGCCATCAGGGAAATGCAAATCAAAACTTCCCTGAGATATCATCTCACCCCGGTCAGGATGGCAAAAATCCACAGTACAAACAACGACAAATGCTGGAGAGGATGTGGAGAGAGGGGAACTCTCCTACATTGTTGGTGGGAATGCAGGCTCATACAGCCACTCTGGCGAGCCGTCTGGAGATTCTTAAAGAAATTAAAGATTGAAATGCCATATGACCCTGCTATCCCACTTTTGGGAATAACCCCCCAAGCAGCAGAGGTTCGCCTCGATAGCACAAGCTCGACCATGTTCATAGCAGCACTGTTTACAATAGCAAAGTCATGGAATCAACCTAAATGTCCAACAGTTGACAAGTGGATAAGGAAACTGTGGTACATCTATACAATGGAGTACTACTCAGCCATCAAAAATGATGAATTACTGGAATTTGCTGGGAAATGGATGTCATTAGAAAGAATTATATTAAGTGAAGTATCCCAAACCCAGAAAATTAAGCGCCGTATGTACTCCCTAATAGGTGGCTCCTAGTACCAAACTCGCCCAGCCCACATTGGGACACTCAAAAGTAAACCTATGTAACACAGTAATTGCAAGGATTATGAACAAGAGAGATGGGTTAGGAGGGCCACACCAGAAACAAGGAGAGAGGAGACCATGTTACAGCAGAGAAAATAGGCCTCCATCAAGGTCTGCAAGTAAGTAATGAGAAACCTGGTTAAGTTCACAGACGTTCTTTCCTGATCTCACCAGAAGGGGAGGGCATATAGTCTAGCAGATAAAAAGTAATCATTTTGCAAATGGGTGATGGACCCCTCCCTCAGTGAGGTTTCCTACTCTTATTACATCTACCCTTGAATGTGCTATTACAACAAGACTCCAGTTTAACAGCTTTTTGTCTCTGGCCAGGGGGTGACATACAGTGCCCAGCAGAATGGAGTGAAGGGAATTGCAGGAGCAGCAAAACTGCAAAAGAAAATCAACAAACCACAATCCAGAACTTCAGAGACTCTATATCAATCACATAGAACTAGGACAGCCTAATCTCTCCCCATCCTGGAGCTCAGGGACATTTGCGGAAGAGGGGGCGGTAAGATTGTAAGAGCAAAAGGATGGGAGGAGCAACGATTTGCAAGATTCTCAACAATAGTTGGGGCCAAAGCAATCATAATGGAACTTTGCATGCCCTGCGCAATGTCCAGCGCACTGTTGCCCTCATAAAGTCTAGCATCTGTTAAGGGCACCGAGACCCCTGGAGGCAAGGGATTGACAGCCATAGTAGTAATCTTATGCTTAAGGGGAACAAGAGAAAGGGCTTATGGAAATGCCACTGGGTCCTTATATGTCATCGGAGAGGAGGACCCAGTGGAGAGTTAGGCGCACACAATAAAGGACTCTCTGGGAATTGGGGGGGAGACACTGGGGGAAAGGGAGGGGGGAGGGAGGGAACTGGTAAAAAATTTTAAAATGTATAATTAAATTTTTAATAAAAAAAAATTTTTTTTTAATTTTTTTTATTATTATTTATTCAACTGTGTGCATATGCGTGTGTATGTGCGTGCACATATGTGTGTGTCTGTGTGTGTGTGTGTGTCTGTGTGTGTGTGTGTGTGTCTGTGTATGTGTAGAACCACGGACGAATTCGCGAACCACCATGGACGCCTCCACCTCCTTCTGCCCCAGGATTCACAGGCTCCGCCCTACCAGGACCAGAAGCGCAGGCCGCCCCCGCTTCCGCCCGGCGTCTATACGTGGGATCTGGGATCCGAACTCAGGACCTTCCGTCTGCAAGGCGGAGGTTTAACCCCTGAGCCACCTCTCCAGCCCCTAAAAAATTTTTAAAAAGAACAATTTCACCTGAAAAAAAAATGTGGACTGGTTCTTAGATTCCCAGATCTCATGAAAAACTCTCAGCAGGTATAGCACCCCCTCCACAATAATTTTACCCCTAGATGGTAGAATCTGGGATTTCCCAGAACAAGTTGGCATGCTCTGGGTTTGATTAGAAACCTAGTCTCAAAAGAATAAGATGGAAGAACAACTGAAGACGACTCCCAATATCAACATTGGCCCTCCACATGAATATGCAAATGCGTAACACACAAACATGTATCCCCATACATACATATACAAGGGGAAAAAAAAATCACCACCACAGTTATCTCTCTTGAGAATAGATATAAAACTCCTCATGGCTTTTAATCACTTTCAGTAATGTAATTATAAATATTTCTCCTCTTTTTGTCAATATTAGAATGTGTCTAAAAATTGTGTTAAGACATACTAAATAAAAGATAGTAGTGACTTTTACAGTGTTGAATGCAATTATCAGTTTTCCATATACTGCTTGTGAAAACTTACACCTGTTAGTTTTTTTCACATAGCAGTCATTTTAAAATGAACATAGAACTTTTTATATGTTCTTATGAGAGAATTAAATGAAACAATTCATATCTACAGGAATATTCATTTTACTTTATAATGTATCCACTAGATGGAAGTAGAGATTTATAATTCTAAAGCTATGATTAAGCAATTACATCTACTGCAGAACCTAAGAATTTGTAAGAATGCAATTGCTCCAGCTGCTACAAACCACAGTCACCATCTTTGTGGGTAGGAACTTGATATTCCAGTTTGCCAAATCCTCCAGGTTATTCTCATGCATTCTAAATTTGAGGGCCATTGATCTAATATGTATTTATATTTCCACTGATTTATTACTTCAGCAAAGAGAAGAGCCAGAAGACAATACACAGGTAACAATTGCAATTTACAGAATATTGCTGACTACTACAAAAGCTGCACCATAAACACACATCCATACATACACAAAGTATCCTTATTCTTATTAAAAACATCTATAAGGCAGTTATTTTTATTTCCATTTTTGAAAGAGGAAACCTCTTCAATTGTATTAGCTTGCCCAATATTATTAGCTACTTAAAGTTTATGTTCCATTTTGTTGTAGGCCATGAATCTGCCCAGTAGACTACATACACTGCTACTCCACAGTCGAGACCTAGAGAGTCTATTCTTTATTCCCTGCACCAAAGCATGTGCATACCTGCCTGAGTCACTGGTTACTTTCCATAGTTCCCTTAGTTAGATATGTCAATTGGTCTACACTCTCTGTCATAACGTTTCTTTTTAAATGATCATTTATTATTTTGAAATATTACCAGAAATTTTTCTCTTGGGTAGTTAAAGCTAAAGTTTCAAAGTTCCTTTTTGGAAGGAGTTTTTCCGTTTGCTGTACTAGGAATCAATTCCAAGACCTTAAGTATGCTAAACAAGCTGTGTACCACTAAGCTACATCCCCAGTTGCATGAAGTTTTATGTCCTATGAAGACCTAGCCCTTTTACTCATTTTTAATTATAAAATGATAAGGCTATCTCAAAGGTGTACTTGTATAAACTCAGTAATTAGTGCACCTTACACCATAATTACAAATTGTTCATCAACCGGAAGTTGTATTTAATTTACATATTAGGAAGTTAACACAAGCAAACTTTTCTCCAACAAAGTATTTCACACAGGCATATGCTTATGGATCTATTTAATTGTTCAGACTGTGCCAGAGAATACATATTTTAATACAAATTTCATTAGATTTGACTGCAATATAGATGATTTCCCACTGGAATTTCTTACAATAGCATGACTGTTAAAAATATTAAAAAAATATTTGGGTCAAAATATATGTTTTCATTTGTGCACCAAATTATATTACTTTCAGCAAATCAGTTGACAAGGATTAGAGGCCCCATTTTAATATTTGTAAATATTTATAAAACATGTCTTCTAGAATTCTTTATTAAGAATCATAGTATATGTAATTGATCTGTGTTTACATATGTATTTTCTCTACACAATGAAACTTAAAGAAAGAACAGCAAGAGTTCTGGCTCTCCAAAGCAAAGTAACAAGGAGGAAGGAGTCTCAATTTCATCATGCCTTCTAATTTTCAAATCAGAAATCAAATCAGAAAATTCTTTGAATTTGGCTTTCTAATCTTTTTTAATTTTTCAACAGCTAGAAACTGAATTCTTAAATATATCTTCTTTGGCAAGCATGGGGATTTTACATTTAGAGTGCTATTTAGAGAGAGTTTTATACCATCCATAAAAATTATGATTTGAAATTCATTGGCACTAAGCCTAACTTTGTGGATCTTAACAAGAGAGCCTCTGAAAACGGAGAGTTGTGTAGTGAGCAAAGATTCAAATTAGTCAGGGTAGCAGGAATCCGGGGTCAAGGCTGTTTCCACCAGTTTGGTCTCACCGCCATAAGTCAGTGGGACCATGGCTGTATAGCACTTGTTTCTGTCATAAGTGTAGCAGGTCTGTGCATCAATACTGTCGTCACTACAGATGTTGCTCTGCGTAGCCATAACTATTTGATCATCCAGCTCCACTTCCGTAAGCTCACATTTCTTACAGCTGAAGAAAAAAAGACACACATTAGAAACCCCCCAACCATTGAATTTCATCTCTAAATATAGTAGCTATCCATTTCTATTAAAAGTCAGTTAGTTCTTACAGATCTGACATGATGAATCCTTTCAGACCTAATCATTTGTATGACACAGAATAGCCCATAAGAGTCTTCAGCCTCTAATATGCAGCAGTTACGTGAAAGTAAGCAATATAATTAATGATAATATATATGATTATTCCACTTAGACCATGCAGTAACTTCTAATGTGTTAATGTGTATTCCTAGTTAAATTTACAGTTACAAGCAAAGAAAAATGGTATAAGAATATGATCTCAAATGGAGCCAAGGCTGACTACAAATTCTCAATCCCCCTGTCTCAACCTCCAAAAGAATTTTTTTAAGTGTTAATACTGGATTCTAACTTCTCTAAAGAAATATGTTCATGTCTATAAACTGAACTAACTCTTCCTGAATGAATAGCAATAACTTCTTCTTTGAATTAAATTTGTAACTAATATTTATTTGTGACAAAGTTTTGTTAATGCGTAATTAACATAAATAACATAAGAATCAGTGTATTCAAAAGATCAGAAATTTATAAATGTGTATACACCAATATATTTTCAGTGATATAATTAATAAGATTAATTAAAAGTTAGTAACTTCAATATATATTTGTATGAAGGAAAATCTTACAGGTCAGACAAATGGTACACAAATTTGGTTCTTGTTGGTGATGTAGGATCAGAGATATTCTCCCTGCTGTTCAAAGGAACGCTAGAAAAAAAAAAGAAGAAAAGAAAGTGAAAATAATAGTACACAAATACTGCTATTTCTGATGACAGGATATTGCCAAGTGAGTATCTACTACTTAACTAACACAGCTCTTATCGTTAATTTAAACATGCTCTTGTAGTGATACTATTTATTTTTTATAATAATTTGATGTAGATTCATGTAGAGTCATTGCTTTCCTAGGCTAAGTACAACAACATATGTTGCATGCACAGCATGTTCAATACTTGTAGAATGAATAGGCAGATATTACCTATTCTTAAAAATAAAGAAATTGGTTCTAGGGAAATATCTCAATGATTAAGAATGTTTGCTGAGCAAATATGAGGGTCTATGGCACAGCAAGGATAGTTTCCTTTCAGAAAGAAGATCAAAAAGGATCATTAAACAACAGACACAGTGTCAACAAGTAACTAAGTTATTCAATTTCAATAAAAGTGTAATTCAATTTTTTTTAATTTTTTAAAATTTAATATTTATTCAATTGTGCGTGTATGCGTGTGTGCGCATGTATGTATGTATGCGTGTGTAGAACCACGGGCGAATTCGGGAACCACCATGGACACCTCCACCTCCTCCTTGTTTACTCTGCCCGAGGATTCACAGGCTCCACCCTACCAGGACCAGAAACTCAGGCCGCCCCTGCTTCTGCCCGGCGTCTATTCATGGGGTCTAGGATCCGAACTCAGGACCTTCCTCCTGCAAGGCAGAGGCTTTACCCCTGAGCCACCTCTCCAGCCCCGTGCAATTCAATTTAAGAACAAAAGAGGAAAAAGAGCATGGCTGGGAAGATGGCTCAGCAGATAAAAGCACTTGCGACCAAATCAGACAACCTGAGTTCAGGGCCCAGAACCAACATGATGGAAGACAAAATCAGTTCACAAGTTGTTCACACCAGCACTATGGCTCAAGTATCCACATACACACATACACAAAATGTAAATAAATAGAGCAGGGGAGACAGCTCAAAGGTTAAAGTCTCTACCTCAAAAGCAAAAGGACAGGGATTCAGATCCCCAGATACCATGGATGGAAATTCCAACCCTGGAAGGTGGAGCCTGGGAAACCACAATAAGGAGGTAGAACAGTCCAGGGTGATTCCCAACATCACCCTTGGGTCTCCACAGGCACACATATTAAAAAGTGCCCTATTACATACACACACAGATAGATAGATAGATAGATAGATAGATAGATAGATAGATAGATAGATAGATAGATAGATAGATGCAAAAACTAATAGAAAATAAGGGGTGACTGAACTGGAGAGATAATTAGAGGTTAAGTTTTTGCCTTACAGGCAAAAGAAGCTGAGTTTGGATCCTAGACCCCATGTTTAAAAAAAAAAAATGTTAGGCAGAAATAGTGGGGGCCTAAACTTACAGCCCTGACATGTGGAGCCTGAGAAACCTCATAACAAAACAGTAAGGAGATAGAACAATCCAGACTGATTCTCCATGTTACCATTGAGCCTCCATAGACATACAGTATGCTCTGATACACACACACACACACACACACACACACACACACACACAAGTAAAAGGTACTATCCAGGCTGCTAGGAAAGAAAGCAATCAACAATTTCACCCAGCTGTGAATCCTGAGAGCTACAAAAACCACCTTGGAAAGAGATAACCATTGGTTTGCAATAGGAACATAAATGTTATGAAGTAATCAACCACTTTCTGATTGGATTTAAGACCCACTTAAGTAGAGAATACATGCCTAGTACTGTGAACTAGGCCAAGAGCCTGTGTGGATGGGGAGGCCTTAAGCCCAATGAGGGAACAGACTGCTCCATGATATCAAATTGCCATCTAAATACTTGTTATTACTGTCTATAAATTTAAACAACTCTATCCCTTTATCAAGAAGCTTCCCATTATAATGAAAGGTGCTCAATACTGAGAACCACAACAGGTCAAGGTACAGAGAATATATGACTATGGATTATAAGACATTTAAATCACTGTAGCCCCAAGACTCAGAGAATATCATGAACCAGGGGAAGGTAGGAATGTGTGAGCTACAGTGAGAGGGAAGGGTTGTTGCAAGACAGCATCTTCTGGACATGTCATTACCACTGCATCCATATTGCTGTGTCCACTTCCACAAGTCCTGTACAAGATAAGTCCTATCGACACTTCACAGTGGGAGGAGGAGGTCTCAAGAGGCACCACGCCTCCCTTGGAGTCTATTGAGGGTTAATGTTGATGGAAGGAAGCAGCTACTTCTGTCACACTACCAACCTCCAACAAGCGCTCAGACACATGGCAGTACAGGAAACCCAGATAAAGGTCAGTGGGCACACATTAAAAAAAGACAAGAAAGCAGAAGGGAGTTTGGTTGCAAAGAAGGTTTACATTAGAAATGGGGGGTGAGCAATAAGGGATGAAATTGGCATAAATTCATTGTATTCACATATGAATATGTCAATGAATAAAAATAATTTTTAAAAGTAAGAAGTACAAGCTGGGGAGATGGGTCAGCTGTTAAAACCACTGCATCACAAACAAAAAGACCTGAGTTCAGATACCAAGACAACACGTTTAAAAAATGCCAGGCTAATATGGTGGTGGCTGGGGACTACAATTCCAGCCCTAAAAGGAGATCTTGGGAAACTCCAGAGCAAAGCAATAAGAAGGTAGAAAAATCCAGGATGATTCCTGATGTTAGCCTTGGGGCTCCGCAGGTACACATGATCAAGGACCCTCTTGGACACATACCTGCACACTCACGTACACGCACACACCTCATACTCAATTGTATGAAAAAAAGAGATGTATTAAAGGATCATGGAAGGCTATTTAAGCAATTCTATCCCTAGAGATTTAAACATAAATAGACAAGGCTTATGTGCCAATCACACCAGATAAACAAGGCATGTTACAACTAAATGATAACGTTTGGTTACTCTGTGATCTAGCTAGCTAGTTTTGGATGGTCTGGATACTTTTTTAATGTCCCCCATGCCCATAAATTTTCCTGAAATCCATTATCATCACTCACCCTCAAAATTTTCACATCAAAAGGAGATTAAAGACGTGGACATCACATTTGAACAAATTGATTTACATAAAATCTCTGCTCAAAACAGGGAAGGGGGAATAAATGTGGAACGGCACATACATGACTCGGATGTTTCTCTCCACAATGTCTTCATTGGGATTTTCAGGAGAAGGGATGATCCTAGAAGTAACTCGGGCACACTTGCACTTGTTGTCAGCAAGAACAGTCCTTTCGCCTTTGCCTTGGGTTTGAAAGGTAAAACAAGTTATAAAAAAGAAAGAAAGAAAGAAAGAAAAACCTGTGTGTTTTGCCAGGAATAGTGTTGCATGACAATAATTCTAGTACTTGGGAGATAAGGAAGGGGTATTGTAGATTCAAAGTCTAGCAAGTTTCAGGAGAACTTGTACTATGTAAAAGACAATCTATACTTCTTTTTAAAAAAAATGCATATGCTTTGACTTGAGTTATTTACCCTCTTAATTCAGAAAGATTATAGGAGAGAGACGGACACGAAGGAAGAGTCTTGTGCAATCCAGACACAGTCTGGAACCCGCTGTGTGCACTCCAGGTTGCTATTGAATTTCTAACTCTTTTGCTTTTACTTTGCAGGGGCTGGAATTACAGGTGTGCACCAACACACCTGGTTCAGAAAAAAAAATTAATTTTTGTTGTTCACCAGTCTTAACCTTTCTATTAACTTTTATTCCTAAACTAAAATGAGCACAAACATAATATAAAAGGGTTTTCTCTTTTTTTTCCATCGGACCAGTTAATGAGGATCTGGGCTGAAGGAATTCTGATTTTCCTCTAATGTTTCTAATTTTTAAATGATACTACCTAGTAAAATCAGTGTTAGATGCCAAAATCTAAACTTTTCCTCACCTAAAACAATTCATTCAAAAGTCAAGAACAACTAAAGTTTTAATATTCATAAATCCACTTTGAAATGTTGAATACTTGTAAAAATTTTTTTTCTTTAATTGCATTAGAGCTAAGAACAGGTATATTTTCCCCCAGGATAATTTTATTTTGTGGAACTTTTAATATTCACCAAAACTTCCTAAACTAATTATATTCTTCATAATTACAATCATGTACACTAAATCAACCAGTATTTCCTATAACATTTTAAAGGATAGAATACATAAAGATATGCAAGACTGTCTGAAAACTTTTGCTACAAAAACAGCTCAGAAAACATTGTTAGGTATGCATTCAATTTAATATAATATCCCAATGTACAGAAAAGAATTAATAAATGTACAAGTAGATATTAAAGCTTTAACTGTGGAATATCAATATTTACTGTCCAATCTGTACATCAGACACAGAGCTCTAGTAAATATTGCAAATAATAGACAAATAAAATTTCTTAGACTCTGAAATTAAATGAACAAAACATTGAAAAGCTAGAAATTGTGATATTCAATAATGTTAATTAAATTATAATGATGTTAAATATTTTGTTGCTCTTATACTTTTAGGTAAGAAACTTTTAAAATTTCTCCACTAGGCTCAACTAAAAAATATCATGAAGAGTTAGTACCTAAATTCAAACTATATATAGGTTAAATGATCAGGATAGATATTATTCTAGTTGGAGATGGAATTATTCCTAACAGTTAAGTCCCAAAGCAGAGATGACCTAATTGCAAAAATTCAATCTTAATGATGAAACCACTACAAAACATTTAATATTGCTGTTGTTGTACTTACAATTGTTTGAAGAAGCTTATAATGCATCATGATGCCATTATTTATAAATTCTTAATAAATCTTATAATAAGAGTGTGATTGATATTGGAAAAGAAATGTCATGGGGTCAATATGAGATAATGACAAAACACTTATTAACACTTTAAAAACAGTAAAATGTCTCAAACAGTGTCTTTTTACCTAATTCTGTATTTTTATTTCATAGATTTTTTCAGCAAAATATAAAGCATAAGATGTTTAATAAAAACTAAATCAGGAACCATGTAAATGAGCTAATTATTAAATAGAAGATGCACACACCCTATAATGGCATAAAACTAATTCCTTTCCCAGAAATACAAAAAGAAGCCATCATTGTTCTTACTATATAAAAAACATGAGGTCATATATACAACAAAAATGGAAAAGTGCTCTATTTCATCAACTTAGTATTGACATTTTCTCCCTGGAAGGCAGTATTTTTTCCTAATGAATCTATGATTAGAGATTTGCCTTACTTTATTCTAAAATCATTTAAGACTTAGTTGATATTCGATAAATACTTACTACATTTAATTCAATTTGAGCAGATAAGAAAGCAGATTTTTTATTTTCTATTTCTATTACCATCTACCACATGGTAGATGTGACTTTAATGAGTTTACTAAAAGATGACTCATATATTTGGGCAGAAAGAATAGAAGTTAAAAACGGAGCAATGAGATCGGATTGCTAGGGATTTTATCATTTGTTGCTATGTGATCATGGGTAAGTCAGTTCATATTTCTAAGTCTCAACTACATCGACTACATGCTAAAAATGAAATACTATATGTAAAACTGTTAACACTACCAAAACCCAGCTTTCAATAACAACAGCCAGGCATGGTAGTATGTGTCTGTAATCCAAGTAATGGGACGCTCCAGACAGGCACCATGCTAAGCCGGAGGCCAGGCCAGGGTACGCAGTGAAGACTCTTTCCAAACAGCATTGACAGAATAGCTATTTTATATATAACTACACCTATTTTAGATGTATATCTTTATAGATATACACACATTTGAAAACATAAATGCTTACATATGCATATTTTGTACACAAATTTTGTTACTACTATTTCATATTTTAAATTATTAGGAAAGTATTCTTCACACAATCAATAACACATATATGCATAGTGATTATTCTTAATTACATTTCTGTCATTTTCTGTATTGAAATAAGAATATGCTCAGTGTTAAGAACAATCCAGTGAACTGAGTCACTTCTACTTCATATGCCTTTGTAGACAAAAATTATTTCATATTGTGATTTTTATAATCAGAATTAATTTTCTGTAGTTGTTTGTAAGATCAAAAAACAAAACATCAAAAATGCATCCATTAGATTATGGGCAACCTACACAACACTGAATGTTATTAAAGATTGCGATATATTGCGGGCTCAGATCTAAGTAAGTTGTTAAACTAATGCCAATTTCTCTGATGAATAAAACAAAATGCATTCTATTTGATACTTATCATCATTATTACTTCATTTCCATAGAACAGTAATAGAAGAGACTCAAAGAGAGTATTCGTATAAGTATAGATACCTACAGTGCCAAAATATATTTATTTCTTATTCTGTATATTGAAGTAAGCAATAGATATTTTTTTAAAAAGATAAAGAAGATTGACGGTGAATCTTGTCTTTGCAAATGACACCCGCCTACACAAAGTGAGAAGAAAGTACCTGTCAAGCTGGCCAAGCAAGACATAAACTTAAGTCTTTAAATCTGAAATAAAAAATTCTGTTCTACATTTTTCTTTTCATCTGGGTTTGTTTTATAAGTACCACCTACCTGTCACAAGAGCAACCTTAACAAAAATGGCCAGGATTCCCCAGAAAAGCAAAGGGTTCTTCATCTTGACTTCACTTTTGAAAAACTGGAGCCAGAAAGTCAGAGTTAAGGTGCGTGATCTATGTGGAGTGTGCAAATGATGCGCTTCTGCTTTCTTAAAATAACACTCCGGGCAACTGGCAAACTAAAAACAATCATGATTGCGGTTGAAGTTTAAACTTCAAATGCTGAACTGGAAAGAAACTTATGATTCATATTTCAGTATTTTCTTCTAATCGATAGTATTTCCCCCAGATATGACTCCATGTGATCACTTTTTTTGCATTTATACTACACAAAAGCATAAATGAGAAGACTAATAAGAATATCAAGAATTTATCAAAATATGCTAAAGTTTTCATGAATTCTCAAAATTTTATCTAGATATATTCTTATTAGTCTTCGAATCAATATTTGACATTTGTCATGGCTAGAACAAAAATGAAGGTAAGGAAAGTAAAAGGAATAGAATGAATGAAATATAATGCATGAAAGTCTTTTAAGGTCTTATTTGCATCATTATCAATTTTTCTACTAGTCTTTAATTAATCAAAACATTATACTTAAACATAAATGTATTCTATTGCTTCATTTCAGACATGCAATTAAAATTATTTTTATGAGTATTCTTAAATTTTATTTCTTTTTTTTTATTTCCACTCATACAAACTTAACAGGTATACTGGTTCCCCCCCCCAAGCCCCCCATCCCCCTATGCTTCCCACCCCCCTTTCCCTCCCCATCCCTCAGTGCCTCCCCCTCTCATCCCCGGAGCATCCTTTAATGAGCATGCCAAACTCTCCTCTGGGTCCTCCTCTCCGATGAGGTGCAAGGACCCAGTGGCATATCCCAGAACCATTTCCTGTGTTCCCTTTAAGCATAGGAACACTACTGTGACTGTCAATCCCTTGCCTCCAAGGACCCTAGTGCCTTTAACAAACGCTAGACTTTGTGGGGTCAATATTGTGTTAAACAATGCAATTAAAATTAAAATCTAATGATGCTAGAGGAATGATACCACATTGTAATGTAAGAGCATTAAGACTTTCTGTTTTTCACCTCAGTAATTCCTTTCAGAATTGTAAATTTTTTTAAGGTAAGTCATTATTTATTTTTTATAATACATTTTTATTATTATTTCAGCTCATACAAACTTAATAGGTACACCAGTTCCCTCTCTCCCTCTTCCTCCCCCCCAACCCCCTGCTCCCCCTCCCCTCACCCCTCCCTCCCCATCCCCCCATGCCTCCCGCCCCAATTCCCAGAGTCCTTTCTTGTGCATGCCTGACTCTCAGAATTGTAAATTTACGAGATGATTATTTGAGATGCTTCAACAGAATACTGGAGTATAATTACTTTTAAGTTTAAAAAAGTAAATCCCTGAGCTTTAGGTTATAGCAATCTCATTTTCCTACCCACAACATGATGTCTTATAGACAAGCTGGTTCTAAGAGTCTGTCAGCTACATTTGTATGCACTGTTATCAAATATATGTTCTTTTTGGCTCTTATCTCTAATTTTCAAAGGATCCTCTTAAGGATCTCCTAGAATTTTGAGATGTAGGATTAGAGTAGAGATACCTGCTCTCTTTGTGATCTGAGCTCAACCCCCAGAAGCCCACATGGTAGGAAAGAACTGACTTTTGGAAGTTGTCTTCTCATCACTACCTGTGCATGAACACCTCTTCTTCTCTCTCTCTCTCTTTCTCTCTCTCTCTCTCCCCAAAATAAAATATTCTAAAAAGAATTTTGAAGGGCAAAAAACAAAACTTCATAAATATACACAACCTACAGTAGGAAATTAGCAGAAAGACATTAGACATCACACACAATTACATTTCCTCAAAGAATAACAATTGGAAGTCTAACAAAAACAAAATGCCAGGCACTAGTGAACACATGATATTATCATAACATTGAAATTGACAGGAAATAGAAATTATTTCAGTTTAAGATTAAAAAAATTACTGGATCTGGATGTGGCAGTACATGCTTACAACCAAGTACTCTGAAAGCTGAGATGGGAAGATCATGAGCTGCAGGCCAGCTGGCCATCAAGAACGTGTCTTCAAGAGGTGAAAGGAAGTAAAGAACGGGAGAGAGGAAGGGAATAAAAGAAAGATCAAAAAGGGGTTTCACACCTGTAATTCCAGTACTCAGAAACTACAAGTTCAAGACCACTATGGAATACAGTAAGAAACCCAGTCTCATAAAAGACATAAGACTTTGAAACAAGCTAAGAATGTTAATATACAACTCCAGTAGTTCTGGAAATGAGAATCAACAAATGGAATCATATCAGAATTAAAAGTGCCCACACAACATAGGAAACAAGAGAATGAAGATACCGAATGGGAAAAAAATAATTGTGTCTGCCATTCAGCCATCAGAAAATTAGTATCCAGAAGATACAGATGAATACACAGAAAGTAAACACCAGTAATGCATGAGGGCATACTCCTGCAACCAGCACTCAAGAGGTGCAGACGGGGAGATTTTGAGTTCACATCCAGCTAGAGTTACTTAGTGCATTAGTTCCTTGTCTTGTTGCTATGGCATAATGCTTGAAAAAAGCAATTTTAAAAAGGAAGGGTTTATTTTGGCTCATAGTTTGAGGGTATATTCCATCACAGTGAGAAAGACAGTGGCCGAAGTGTGAGGCAGCCATTTGCTTTATCAAGAAGCAGAGAGAGAGATGAATGCTGGCGCTGACTCACTTTCTCTTTTCTGTTCAGTCCAAGACCCCATCTCATTGAACGGAGCTGTCTATATTTAGAGTGGATTTTCCCACCCTGACTAATTGTAATCTCCATTATAGACACATTTGTCTCCTAGATAACTCATATCCTATCAAGTTGACAAATTGTCACAAATAGCTAACTCAAGGCCATTCTATACTGCATAGTGAGATCCTGTCAGCCTCAAAAACTACAGACGGGGGATAGAGTTCAATGGTGGAGTATTTACAAAGTATGTTCAAGACCCTGGGTCCAATCCAAAGACAGATGGAGAGAGATAGACATTTTAATAGCAGACAGAACAACTTTTTTAAAACTTGTTTTATAACAGCTCTAATCACAGAAAATAAATATGACTTTTAATAATGGAAAATTATAGAACTTTTAAAAAATATTGTCCAAAGAAGGCAACAAAAATTTAATTATAGTAGTTTGAGAGCAATTGAGAAGAAATACAGTTACATGTTTTATAATAGTGCTAAAATAAATTTCTGTGATAAACTTCTGAAGTTCTATCCATCAGCTAACAGCATCTCACTGGTAAGAATGCTTTTCATATAGTTTATTTCAAGTTAACTTGCATCTGTACCACCACATGGACTAAAGCTTTGTGTTTTCTCTTCATGGTGAATGCTGCTTTTTGAGTCAGTTTCTCACACTGCAGCCCAAGCTGGACTGTGACTCCTGCATAGTCCTGACTGAGGTCCTGCTAAGTGCTGGTATAACGTGCATGAGCCACCACACCCAGTTTCAGACTGGAATTTTCCATCCCATCTACAATAGCACGATAAATGCTTACCGATACAAAATCTATCAGTCTATCTTCAATATCATGTGACTTCTACCCATGAAAGTCTCCTCCAGTTTGAAATGATCCTTGACTGTAGGTTGGCATTCTGCCACTTAAACACTTTAAAAAGACGGCATTCTTAATAGCTGCCTTGGCTTTAAGTCTAAGATGCAGCTGAAAAAAATCTCATGATTTTTTTTTCCTTTTTAATGGATTAAATTCTGCATTTACTGTAATAATGTGTGTTTTCCATTTGTCCTTGAACTTGAAATGGAAAACAAGTTTTAAATAATGAATAGGATTTCTCAATCTGCTCCAACAAATCAGAGAAAAATGAAGTCCAAAATAATTACATGCGATAGAAACCTTAGGGACTAGGGCTACACAGGTGAAGAAGAGTACCCCTATCAGTGGGTCTCCCCAAGGAAGGACCACCTAGTCTGCCTAAGTCCCTACTACAGCAGACAATCTGAAGGGAACCCTGGGGCCCATACAAGCAGACAGACAAAAGGGTAGAAGGGAGAGGAATGGGTTGGTGAAGGGAGGGGAGGGTGGGAAAAGAAAATAGGGGGAGGAAAGGGGAAGGAAGAAGGGGTAAAGGACAATCATTCATTATTTTTGTAAAACTAGAAAAATAAAAAAATTAAATAAAATACACAATAATTGAATTAAATAGATAAATAAACTTCAAGTAACCTAAAAATCTTTTAGATTTTAAAGGTGATATCTTAGTGTTTCCAAAAGTGCTTCAGAAGGTACAATGTCTATGTGTCTGACTGTATCACTGATGTTATAAAGAAGAAATGAAACAGAAGAGAACAAGCAGCCTTGAAACTCTCCTTTCATCTCCTTAGTACGTGGTGAGTAGGCTCCAGAACCAAGAGAAAAAATTAACAATTTCATAGGATGACTAAAATTTATACTTGAGATAAAGACTTTATGACAAAGGCAGCTACAGAAAAACTCCATAGCTATTTTTATACACAGAAACCCATAGCACCAGAAGCCTAAAACCAATTGACATTCATGAAAGGAAGATACATGGGGAGAAAATGTGTAGTGTAGATTCCTGTCCCAAAGCACAGCTTCTAAAACATGCTACGCCAGAAACATAGCATTTCAAGCGTCTCTGAGAATACCACATCTCTAATTTCTACACCTTTAGGACAAAAGACAATATAAAAGATATTGCTGACTCAACTCAAAGAAGTAAACTAAGGAAAGATTCTATTAGCAGTGAAGGAAAGATCTTCTGCCAAAGTAGCAAAACCAAAATAAATGAATCACAACAAAGCATTCAAACATGGAAACATATATATGTATGTATGTATCGTTTTCAGCTTAATATTAAAAATCCTTATCAGTTTAATATTAAACAAACTGAAAGCTTCTCAAACCAAAATAAATGAATCAAAGCATTCAAAAGTGAATGTGTGTGTGTGTGTGTGTGTGTGTATCACAGAGCAAATCGTTATCAGCTTAATATTAAACAAACTGAAAACTTCTAAACATTACCGAGTTCCACAAAAATCAGTCATATATCTAGCTCCTGAAAATAAAGAGGGGGTATTTCAGGTGGATACAATGGCTCATACCTGTAACCCCTGACTAAGGCAAGAGGATTACCATGAGTTTGAGGTCAACTGAGCTACCAAGTGCAGTGCTGTGTGAAAAAGGAAAACAAAGAGGGGACAATTTCCATGTGACCAAACTGAGCTAAAACTTTTGTTCATTCCTCTGTCTAATTCATTCAGAGCATTTTAGTAGCGAGAGTACAGTATCAGGGAAGACAGGCTCTGATTAATCTTGAATTTTAGCACCAAGGCCATCATCATGTATCACATGCTTTTAAAAAATCTAAAAGATTTTTAGTGACAATCTCTCCTCCCCATCAAGATCCATGCTGTGCTGTTCTCAGCACAAAATTCCCTTCGACAAGATACTTTCTCTCCAAGTCTGCAATGGCATAATTTATCTAGAACATTATCAATAAGAATTTAAAAAACATGCTTAATAATTTTAAGAAATATGCAAGCAGCTGCAATTTTAACTATACTCACAATGCTTTATTTTGTTTGTTTTTTAAGATGAGATCTCACTCTATAGCCACACTGGCCTCAAGCTCATGGCTGTCCTCCTGCCTCAGCACCCCCAGTGCTAGGATCACTGACATACACCACTATGACAATCTTGGAAAATTATTTTTCAACGGTTTTTGTAGACTTACTATGTATCTGATTTGTGATGGCCTTAGTGCTCAAACACATGATTAACCAGACCCTGTCTTCCCTGACATTATACTCTGGTAGGAATGATAGATGAAGGAAAAAAGTAAAGAGAATAGAAATAGTCACACTCTCTGTTAAATGCTCTGGATGAACTAGGCAGAGGAGTAAGACGAGAGCTTGTGAAGCAGGCTGCATCCAGCCTTCTGCTTTGTGGATTAGGCTGCATCCAGTGGTCTGCTTTAGCGACTGCTTGGGAAAGAACTGTTCCAAGGAGGCACAGCTAAGCAGAGACAGAAGCATTTCAGTTGGAGATCATGGTGGACTAACAAATAGACTGAGTGCTTTAAAACAAGTGTCCCAAGTCTGAGCAGACTAGCTAATTAGCTCACTCTAATTTTACAGTGGTACCCGATGTGTCAGCCAACCTGAGTTTGGGGGTTTTCGTGCTATCTTGGTCTTGCTGGGTATTGAATTACAGACCTCAAAGGTGCTAGGATGCGTGTCACTGAGCTACACTCCTAACCTCTAGATGCATCTCAAAGCGCAGAGATAATCCACTTTCAAGCTCACCCCAGTTGGTACAATTTAGTCCCTTGTCTAGGCTGTCAGTTGTCTCAGCTTCTGCTCACTCTGTGAATCCCCCTTGTCATCAAAGCCAGCAACAGTGAGCCAAACCTTAGGCTTCATGTTTCTCTGACCTCTGCTGGCTTCTAGTCACTGACAGATCTGCTAATTAAGGGTCTACGCTGGAGGCACACAGTTGATGCAGAACAATCTATTTTAAGGCATGTGTCCTTGATCACATCAGCCAAATACTTACTGTTTGTAACCGTTAACATTCTCACAGGTTCTAGAGGTTAAAGCATGGACATTTTGAAGAAGCGTTGTTCTGCCTACCACAGAATCATGAAAATACTGTTACAAGAAACGGTAAGTCCAGGGCATGAGACAGGAAAGGGTGTGGCTTTGTGCAGGATCATGAGCGAGGAGGCAATGAAGAAAGCCCAAAAGAGGTAGTAGAGTGAGGCAAGAACCATTGATGGCACTAAGCATGCCTATAAAATAACTTTTTCTACTTAAATTGAACAAGTTTTATCAGGTAAAGTGGCACACACCTATAGTCCCAGCACTTAAGGACTAGAGAGATGGGTCAGGGGTTAAGACTCTGCTTCTGAGAGCCTGGCATGCACATTAAAGGATTCTCCGGGGATTGGGGGGGAGGCACTGGTGGATGGGGAAGGAGGGGTGAGGGGAGGGGCAGCAGGAGGTGGGGGGGGGAGGGAGGGAACTGGTGTACCTCTTAAGTTTGTATGAGCGGAAATAATAATAAAAAATGTTTAAAAAAAAAAAAAAGACTCTGCCTCTGGCATGCAGAAGGTCCTGAGTTCAGATCTCAGGTCCCGCTTAAAAAAACGCCAGGCAGAAACCACAACAGTCTGTACTTCCCGTCCTGTTGGAGGGGAGCCTGGAAAAATCCAGAATTCAGCAAAAAGGAGGTAGAAACAACCCAAGATGATTCTGGAAGTCACCCTCGGTCTCCACAAGAACACACAGTACCCTCTGATACACACACCGTTTCAAGCACACACATGCGTGCAAAAATAAAATAATTTTTAAAAAAAGAGGTGAAAACAGGAGGATCAGGAGTTTGAAGTCGTGCTCGATGTACAGCAACCTGAGCTACACAAGATTCTGCCTCGGAAACTAAATAAAGTGCATATTTTAGAAACCATTTATGATTTTTCCTTGTTAGTTTGTTCAGACAGGATCTCATACAGTCCAAGCTGGTCTCAAACTCACTATGGATATGAGGCTAGTCTTGAACTCCTGACCCTCCTGCCTCCTCCTCTCAGATGCTGGGATGACCCACCTACATCACCACATTCAGATCTACTTTGGATTTCAAAATCAGCCTTACTCCTTCTAAAGCTACGGTGGAACCTAGGCTAACTTCAAGTCCCCTTCACCTCCCAAAGAACTAAAAGTCCTTAAAAGTATTGTTTTCACATCTGCATAAAGAAAGAAAATGGAGATTAGAAAATCTCTTCCAGTTGACTCTTGCTTGCAGAGATTGCAGTATTGATGCCTAACTAAATCACAATATCTGCAGAATTCATATTTGGATACCAAGAAGCAAAGGGTAAATTTAAAAAAATTAAAAACATGAAGAAATCTTACCCCCAATATTTCTAGCAATTAAAAATTTAAGGCAAACAGAAAACTGAATTATTTTTCCAACAGCTTTCCAAACAGACTCTTAGGCAGTTTTGTGGTTAAGTGTTTATAAGGAAAGCCGCACCTGTGCTGTGGTCTGTTTTAAATAAACTCGCACCTGCAGAGGTTTTTCACAGAACTGCTATTTGGAATCTACAGTCATCATCCCCCAAGGTCATGCCTCACCCCACTACCGACTGGGCAGGTCCCACTTTACAAATGACCTGCTTCCAAAAATTCATTTTGAATGATCATGTTGGGATTTCAATATCGTTTTTCTAAAGACTGGGTAATAAACATAACTCCCCCAATACATTATACAGCAATAATATGTCTTTCACCTCACGAACAATCTCCATCTCTACTTTAAGGAAATTTCTAATGTATTTTGGGAAGGAAGCCCTTGCAATAGGCAAATATGGCTGTTTTCCTTTTCCTGTAGTATGTGTTTTGCTATTTCTTATTTTAGACTCTTTTTCAGTCTGTCATTTCCTTGCCATAAATTTAACATTCTTTCTAACCAATCCTTATCAAAAGCTGTAAAATATTTAAACAGATTTTAGTAAGCCTCTGATTAATGTCACCTCATTCGGCTCGCTCCTTTGCTCTCAAAATAAATTGAAAATTAACATATCTTCACATGCAACATTGACATAGGCTGGTATATCACTTTAGCTTCAACATCGCTTTAAATATATATATATTTCAGAAAGAGCAGATTCAAGTGGTACATATTAAAAGAATATGAGGCTAAGTCAACAGCAATAGGACTAGGGGTGTGACTCAGTGGGTCATATCCCCAACACACACACACGTACGCACACACACACATGCACACACGCACACACACACTATAAAATATTTGAGGGGCTAGCAAGACAGCTCAGTGAATAAGATGCTTGGTAACAAACCTGGTAATCTAAGTTTATTCCCTGGAAGCCCACATGATGGAAGGAGAAAAGTGACTTCCTCTGATGCCCCACCATGTGCCATGACATGCATGTTCATGCCTTTCTCTCTGTCTAGCCTCTCTCTCAAACAAATAAAAAATATTTTAATAGTTTTATGTATTTATTTAATTACTAGAGAAAGAGAGCACGCATACTTCAACCTCTTGGTTCACAATGTCTTCGTATAATTGGGCTAACTACATTATCTTCATTTAAAATAATTTCTCTTTAAGACAAATTTATATTTGGATATCAAGAAGCAAAGGGTAAATTTAAAAAGAATTAAAAACATGAAGAAATCTTATCCCCAATTATTTCTAGACAAACAGAAAACTGAATTATTTTTTCTGAGAGCTTTTCAAACAGACTCTTAGGCAGTTTTGTGGTCAAGTCTCCATTTTGTCTGTGAAGCACAGTTGTCTTCCTGCCCTTCTATTAATTCACTTAGTCTTTCTCATCAAATATATAATGGCATTTACTCTAAATGTGAATAAAATCACAACCTCAGATACAAATACAATCCTGTGAATAATAATTATGGTGTCTTCATGATGGTGAGCTAGCAATGATATAGTCAGGATTAACTATAGCCTCTCTAGGTAGAGAACATAACATCGCCAACAATTTAGATTTCAGAGAAAGCATGATTATTCATAGGAAATACATTTCAGTATGTTAGTGTAAGTCCAAAGACAATACACTTCACTAATTCCAATACATGTATCCAATATCTTCAAATCATGCTTTATGGTTTTTGTAAGTACCATAGACATAGTTAATACATTCATGATCTCTCAGACACCTCAAACCAAAGTGAAGAAATGCAATATGACTATCAGTCTCTAATTCACACATTTTTTGTGATTCTATGGTTAACTTTGATGAATTAAGTAAGTATCCCCCAAAGTCCGTGTGTTAGAGTCTGGGTTCCCAGTCTCAAGGAGCTTTTGTGAGACAAGATCTAACTGGAAATCTTCCAGTACTGCAGAGGCTCTCAGAGAGGACTATGGGGAGTCTAATCTCTTTCTCTGTCCTTTCAGCTACCCAGCTGTGCATTTCATCCAGCTTCTTAGGGTCCAAGTTTAGGTCTGAATCTTTATCTCTGCGATTTTGCCTGCTTCATTCAGTCTCCTACCTCCCAAATGCCCTTTGCCCGTTGCCCTTATGAAAAAAATCCAATCATTGGATATCCGAAATAAATACAGATCAAGTTCACTTTACAAACAGTGTCTCAAAGCAAGAAGGAGGTAGAAGCAATCCAGGATGCTTCCTGAATTCACCTTTGGTCCTCCACAGGGACACACAGTGTCCTCTGAGACACACACACACACACACACACACACACACACACACACACTAAATAATTTTAAAAAGAGTCTCTTAAATGTTGTAAATTGCTTCTTGTTGTTGTTCATTTGTCTGTTATGATACAGGGCCTCCTGAGGTCTATGTTAGCCATAAACTTACTTACCATGTAGCCAAGTATAGCCTTGAACTCCTGATCCTTGTGCCTCTCAAGTACCAGATTACCAGTGTGTGTTATCATATCTAGATGCCCTACTATTTAATTTAAAACATTTTTGTGTGTCTTTCTATATTGCCAAGTCTGGCCTCAAACTTTTGTGTTCAACTGATCTTACAGCCTCAGTCTCATGAGTGGCTGCCTCTACAAGGGCCTGCCACCATGCCTAGCTATGGTTGTTTACATAACTTCTGGTTCTTTATTGAAATTTACAGAACTTAATATTAAATCATTATTCAATTGCTATTTGTATTTGTAAAAGTAACTAAATAAGATTTACAGAGAAGAAGGGCAGAAAAATAAAACAAGTGCATAGCTAGTGTTAGCAAAATGGAAGCATGGTTTAGAAGTATATAAGGTGGACATGATTTACAAACCTATGATTGCAACATTTAAGAGACTAAGACAGGAGAATGCCACAAGTAAATGCCCAGATCAAATTAGGCTACATAGTAAAAGCCCTGCCCTAAAAAAAAAAAAAAAGGAAAAGAAAGCTTAATGCAGGAAGAGAAAAGGACTATTAGCTGTTAATCTGATATCCCAAAGACTGGATTTTTTTTTCTCCCACATTTTATTTTTTCCCTAATCATACTAGCTCAATAGGTACCCCCCTCCCCATCACCCCCATTGCACTCTCTCCCCTTTCCCCCTCTCCCTCTCCCAGTGCCTCCCCCTTCCTCCCTCCCATCCCCTGGAGCAGACATTTGTGTGAATTCAAATCTGTCTCCACCCTAGTGAGGATTCAGGACTCAGTGGCATAGCCTTGAGCCCCTTTCGAAGACTGTATTTTAACTGGACCTTGAAGGCCATGTAGGAATTCAGACAGAGAACAACTAAGCACATGTCAAGAGAAAGAAATCTCAAAACAAAACAAAATAGTGCGTGTTTTTGTTTATCTGAAAGGAGAAATCAAGAAGAAAAACATTTGGAAAATGAAAGGGAATATAGGTTACGGTCAGATAAAGCCAAACCCGAATATTAGGCTAACAGCTAAAGATGGGAGAGGAGGGCTAGGGATGAAACTCGGTGGGTGGAGTGATTGTCTAGCATGGGAAGCCTTGGGCTCAGTCCCCAGAATTCGGTAAAACTGGGTATGGTGGTGAAAACTGGTAATCCCTCAAAGTTTTCATTGGATGACACCAGCCTGGGATAAAAAAGACTTTGCCTCCAAAAAACTATATGTACATTCTTCGTTTTTGTCATTCAGACTACCTAACCATGTTTTTTAAATCAAAACTTATAAACACGCTATACTTAACACAAATTTCAGCAAAAGTTTCAGATCTTCCAACTAATTTCTAGGTGTGTTGTAACTTAAAATAGAAACAGACCTTATTTGCAAAAAGAACTATTACATATTGGTTTCTGACAAAAAGCCAATGGAAACGATACTTTATTTCTTCCATTTTCTTCTTTACATCTAAAAATAGCCCTTCTTTCTTTTTTGTACAGAAATAGTGAGTTTCACATATTAATTTGTCTTAGTAAGTTGGCAGCTACCAACACTAAAAATAAATTTCCTGCTATTCTCATTATCAAATTACTAATTTTACCACCTCACTGAGTTTTGAAAGGAAAGAAGCTCTTTTGATCACTTCAGTCTTTCTAACCTAGTCTTTAATGCTGAAATTAAAAGTAAATATGAATTCAAGTATTAGCTTCTGTTCTCAAAAACTGCATATTAAATATTTTATCACTTTAAATATGGATTACTTTGAAATTAAAAAATCTGCACTACACAAAGAACTTAGAAAACTAAACACCAAGGAAACAAATGGCCCAATTGAAAAATGGGCCTAGAAACTCAAAAGAAACTTTTCCAGGGTTGAAATTAAAATGTCTATACTTACCTGGCAGGGGAGATACCATGATCACGAAGGTGGTTTTCCCAGGGCGAGGCTTATCCATTGCACTCCGGATGTGCTGACCCCTGCGATTTCCCCAAATGTGGGAAACTCGACTGCATAATTTGTGGTAGTGGGGGACTGCGTTCGCGCTCTCCCCTAAAAAAAAAAAAAAAAAAAAAAAAAAAAAAAAAAAAGAAATTAAAATGTCTAACAAATATCTTAAAAAATGCTCCGCATCCTTAGCCATCAGGGAAATGCAAATCAAAACCTCCCTGAGATATCATCTCACCCCGGTCAGGATGGCAAAAATCCACAATACAAACAACACCAAATGCTGGAGAGGATGTGGAGAGAGGGGAACTCTCCTACATTGCTAGTGGGAATGCAGGCTCATACAAACACTCTGGTGAGCCATCTGGCAATTCTTAAAGAAGTTAAAGATTGAAATGTCATATGACCCAGCTATTCCACTTTTGGGAATAACCCACCATACAGCAAAAATTCACCTGGATATCACAAGCACAACCATGTTCATAGCAGCACTGTTTACAATAGCAAAGTCATGGAATCAACCTAAATGTCCAACAGTTGATGAGTGGATAAGGAAAACGTGGTACATTTATACAACCGAGTACTACTCAGCCATCAAAAATGATGAATTACTGGAATTTGCCAGGAAATGGATGTCATTAGAAAAAATTATATTGAGTGAAGTATCCCAGACCCAGAAAATTAAGCGCCGTATGTACTCCCTAATAGGTGGCTCCCAGTACCAAACCCACTCAGCCCACCTAGAGACACTTGACGATAAATCTCTGTAATACAGTAATTGCAAGGAGTATGAACAGGAGGGATGGGGTTGGAGGGCCACACCAGAAACAAGGAGAGAAGTGACCATGTTACAGCAGAGAAAATAGGCCTCCATCAAGGACTGCAAGTAAGCAATGAGACATCTGGTTAAGTTTACAGACTTTTCGTTCCTGATCATTTACAACTGAGGGGGTGTGATCTCACCAGAAGGGGAGGGCATATAGTCTGGCAGATAATAAGTAACCATTTTGCAAATGTGTGATTGATCCCTCCCTCACTGTGGTTTCCTACTTTTATTACATCTACCTTTGAATATACTCTTATAACAAGACTCTAGTTTAACAGCTTTTTATCTCTTGCCAGGAGGTGACATACAATAACCATCAGGATGGAGTGAAGGGCATTGCAGGGGCAGCAAAACCGAAAAAAAAAACAATCAACAAACCATAATTCAGAACATCAGAGACTCTATATCAACCACATTGAACTGGGCCAGCCTAATCTCTCCCCATCCTGAAGCTCAGGGAAAATTGCAGAAGAGGGTGCAGAAGATTGTAAGAGCACAAGGATGGGAGGAGTCAAGATATGCACGATACTCCACACAAGTTAGGGCCAAAGCAATTATAATAGGACTCTGCATGATCTGTGCAGTGACCAACATATCATTGACCCCTCAAAGTCTAGCATGGACTAAAGGCACTAGGATCCTTAGAAGCAAGGGATTAACAGCCACAATAGTATTCCTATACTTAAGGGGAACACAAGAAAGAGTCCTAGGAAATGCCACTGAGTTCTTACACCTCATCAGAGAGGAGGATCCAGAGAAAAGTTTGACATACACATTAAAGGATGCTTCAGGGATGGGGGCAGGGGTCACTGGGAGAAAGGGAAAGAGGGGGGAAAGGAAGGGGAAAAGGGGGAGGGAACAGGGACGCCCAGGGAGGGGTGGAGGGAGGGAGGGGACGGGGTACTTATTACGTTTGTATGAGCGGAAAAACAAACAACAAACAAACAAACAAATAAATAAATAAAAATCTGCATTCCCAAACATGGTGATGCACATCTGTAATCCTTGTGCTCAAGAGGCTAAAGGCCACAAGTTCAAGGCCAGATATAATGAGATCAAAAAGCATAAGTGTCAGTGACATAGTTCGGATGAGGTGCCTGCTCAAACACCTGGTGACCTGAGTTCAATCCCCAAAAGCACATATGGTAGAAGGAGAAAGCTGACTTCTCAAAGATGTCCACTGATCTCCACCATGAGCCATGACATGCCTACATTGTTTCTCTCTCTCTCTCTCTCTCTCTCTCTCTCTTTCTCTCTCTCTCTCTCTCTTTGTCTCTCTGTCTCAAAAAAAAAGTCTTTTAAAAAATGCTGAGTGTGGTGGTACACACTTATAATCGCAGCACTCAGTAAATGGAGATTGGAGCATCAGGAATTCAGCAACTTAAGTCTCAGGCCCACCTGGGCTTCATGAGATTCTGACTCAGAAAATAAAAATGAACACACAAACAAAAACAAAATGACACAAAAGCACTACTCTTGAAGGTACCCATCGTTCATTAATTACTACTACTTCGATAGTCCAGGAAGAAATAAATAACCACTTAGGCAAGCTGGTGGGACAGAACTTTCAAAACCTAGAACATCTGTCCTGAAGGAAGTACCATAGCATCATGCAGATTCCAGATAGTCACCTGAAGACCCCTATGCTCCACAAGAAGAAAATCCCTTAAACAGCTTAGAAGACATAAAAGAGTTAGCTCACTCCTACACCACTCTTCACAATGATGTCAAGCATAAATTGTGGTTATCAAAAATACAATATTTAAGAGGTCAAATGTTAGTCAATATTTGTTCATATTTCTGGGGCCTTCGTGATTTTCTTTTCAACTGGCCTTAGACAAATGTGACCTAATATCACCTAAGTTAGTCTACATTTCCAAAAGTGTATTTTTTAAAAAAACAGCAGTCTGACTCTGTAGCCCAGAGCGGCATGGAACTTACTGCATGGCAACATGACCTTAAAATCAAAACCCTTTTGCCTCAGCCTCCTGAGTATAAGGGTGACAGCATAACTGGCAACAATACTAGTTTTCAACAACAACAAAAAAAAAATCCCAAATTAAGTGGTAAATAACCCTAATATTATGCTTAGGAAAGGTACAACGGACCTACTGGAATTGAAACGACTTCTGAGCTATTTTTTATTAAAAGAGCTTACTATGTTTAGAATACATTTACATTGAAACACTATTCTAAACAGACAGGAAATGCAATATTTAGTATAGGTAAATACTTGAGTAATGTGATCATTCCCATCTAAGGTATTCAAAATAGTTCATTTTTATGCATTGATAGCTTTGTACATGTAACGAATTATTCTCTCCAGATTACCCTACCTAATCTTTCTCTTCCTACTGAGAAACAACCATATTTCCCTCCTATTTTTATGTCATATAGCATGGATGGGTAAGGAGGTTATATGGCCTCACCCTTATCTGAGTAACTTGATTGTTAATGCTGGCTTGGACCTCTAATGCAAGCAGCCTTGATTGACTTCAGTGTGTTGCATGCAAAAAATACATATTTCTTAGCTTAGCTATAATTATATGTGCATTTTGGTCAAAGTATGACTATAAATTCTCAAATAATTTGAAATAAAATGAACAGACACAAAATAATTTTATTGTAAGAAGAAATTTTAATACAGTCCCCATTAAAAGCAACATTCTTTTTTATTTAGTGTGTTTATGTGTTTGCGTGTTTGGTGTGTGTGTTTGCATATGAGTGTGCATGTATGTGTTCTGGGAAGCATGAGGATTCATCCTGGATTTTGCTCCTACACCTCACTGTTTTGCTCTGGGGTTCCCAGGCTCTATTTTCCAGAGCTGGAATTACAAGTCACCTTCATTTCCACCTGGCATTTTTACATGGGATCTGGGGTCTGAACTTAGTTGTTTTTTTTTTTTTTTGTTTTGGAGACAAAGGTTTTAACCACTGAGCCATCTCCCCGACACTAGGTACAACATTCTTAAAGAAGTGTTTTGATAATAACAATCTCTAGGACATCATTCACTCCTCTCTTCTGTCACACAGCATTGTATTTAGCAATCTGCATCACTTGCTGATGTGCTCCTTTAACTGGCTGCTTTGTCTTGGGATCTACTGCAACATATAATGTTCTGTCACATATGATAAACTAATATTTGCTGGATGACAGTAGCTATGAAAATGTACACAAAAGTAAATTTCATCCTTACCATCACAACACAGATTTCTAGCCACATTCATTATATTGTACTTTATAAAATTGTGTAAAGATTCAAAAATGTTCTCGGTAACCTTGACACTTAAACATATTAATAGTTCAGAATATCATTTTTCTGAGTTTTTTTAAGATTTTAAGGGTTTTTTTCTAATGTTTTTAAGAAAAACATTTTGTAAAGTCTAAAACCATTATTTATGATTCTATGAGTTTTATAGAATACTAAAGTGGTCGACATTTAATAAGGACATCAGCTATTTCACAAGAATCCAAATGTAATACTCAAACCTAAAAAGTAGTGATAACTACATATGCAGTCCTGGTGGGGGTACCCAGGTCCTTGACTTCTGCACCAAATTCTGTTTCCACAAGTATAACACTCAAGTTGTAACTAATGGTTGTCCAGATTCATTCTAGTTTAAGTTCTCTCTCTTACAGATATGTGCAGTTTTCTATAGCACCTAAGACGAGAAATCAAATACCTATACCTATATTTTTATTCATTAAATATTGATTGGACATCTCTGTGCCAAATCGAGGAGAAAAGAACTAAGGGAGTTGGAATGACTGCAAAGGACTAGCTTAAGTAGCCTTGAGCACAATAGACATCCTTGACTTTTGGGCATGAACACTACATCTTTTGTTTATTTTGGAGGATTTTTGCTTGCTTTCTGAGAAAGTGTCAAGTAGCAAGCTCCACAATGCCTAACCCATGAATCATTTTTAAAGTAAGGGGCTGACACATAGTTTCTCTGCTTTCATCGCTGCCCGTCAGCGCACATAGCAAGTGCGTGTCAAGCGTTGGCAGTACCTATCCTAGTCGCGTCCACACGTCCCGCGCCCCCCAGCCTGCAAGGCTCCCGGGGCGTGCAGTGCCCGCCGCCATCTCTGCCCTCTCCGCCCATCGTGCCGCATGTTACGTTGCTCGATCAAGGCTGAAGAGCTCACTTTCTGAACAGCAAATACTGCAACGTCAGTGTGAACATACGGGATCTCGCTTTTTAAGAAGGGCTCTCTCCTCCTGAGAATAGAAATGTGTCATTCTGAGATCGTCTTGAAATACTAAACTTTTTCCGACCCCCCCAAAAATCGCTGCCAATGCCCGGGAGTGATGCAAACATCCAGAGGTGGGAGCAATACCAGACCCGCTGTGAAGGCACAGCACCACCTACTGGCCCAAAAACTCGCCTCGCGGTGCGCATCTGATTCCGTTCCCCCACGCCTTAAGTTCGCACGTAGCCCGCAAGGGCTTTGCGGAACCGAATTTCTTTATTCTGTTGTTTCCCACACGGAGAGATTTCAATTCGCCGGAACCGACCAGCATTGAAAAGGTAATGCCGAGAGGAGCGGAAGTCCTGGTTTACGCGCCACGCGAAGTGCATCCTGGGAGCCGGAAGGAAGCGGATTCGCTGCCGCCGGTCTCAGACTCACTTGCAAGCTCGGCGTGGTTGCCGGTGTCGTGCTGTGCCAGAGCCGCGGGCTTGTGGAGCGCGGGGCTCGTCGGCCGAGATCCGAGGCGGCGGGCATCTCGGAGTCGCTGCGGAGCCGGAGGCGGCGCGCGAGCCATGGTGAAGCGATCTCAGCGGCGTGGAGCGGCCCAGTGGGCGGCTGTGCGCGCCAAGGCCGGGCGCGCCGCCGCGGACGACGGTGAAGACGATTTGGGGTCGCCGCCGTCCCCCGGAAGCTCCAGCTACTACCAAGATCAGGTAGACGAATTCCACGAGGCGCGGTCCCGGGCAGCCTTGTCTAAGGTCTGGAACGAAGTCGAGAGTGGGGAGGAGGATGGCGAGGAGGAGGAGGTACTGGCCTTAGACATTGATGATGAGGACGGTGACGATGGGGAGAGTGCCGAGGACGAGGAGGAGGACGATGATGATGGTGGCGGCGGCGGCGATGATGATGATGGTGGCAGCTCTATGCAGAGTGAGACTGAGACTACCGAGGATCCCAGTTTGTCATGGGGTCAGAGGAAAAAGCTTTATTATGACACAGACTATGGTTCCAAAACCCGAGGCCGAAAGAGCCAGCAGGAAGTAGAGGAGGAGGAAAGAGAAGAGGAAGAGGAGGCACAGCTAATTCAGCGGCGCCTAGCCCAAGCCCTGCAGGAGGAGGACTTTGGAGTTGCCTGGGTGGAAGCCTTTGCAAAACCGGTGCCTCAGGTAGATGAAGCAGAGACACGAGTCGTGAAGGATTTGGCCAAAGTTTCAGTGAAAGAGAAGCTGAAGATGTTGCGAAAGGAATCCCCAGAGCTCTTGGAGCTGATAGAAGACCTTAAAGTCAAGTTGGCAGAAGTGAAAGATGAACTGGAGCCGTTGGTACAGTTGGTGGAAAGAGGGATCATTCCACCTGGAAAAGGAAGCGAGTACCTGACGACCAAGTACAACCTCTACCTGAACTATTGTGCCAACATCAGTTTTTATTTGATCTTAAAAGCTAAGAGAGTCCCTGCGCATGGACATCCTGTCATAGAAAGGCTTGTCATCTACCGAAACCTGATCAACAAGTTGTCAGTTGTGGATCAAAGACTGTCATCGGAAATCCGTCTTCTACTCAGAGTTAAAGATGGTGTTGTAAAGAAAGAACTGAATCCAAAGTTGAAATCCACCAAGACCAAGCCAAAGTCTGTTTCACAGACTGCTGCTGCTGCATCTGCTGTTGGTCTTTCTGATGATTCTGATTTTGATGAAGCTGCACTCAAATACTATAAAGAAGCAGAAGACAGGCAGAAGTTGAAGAGAAAGAAAGAAGAAAATAGTGCTGAAGAACAGGCTCTTGAAGATCAAAATGCAAAAAGAGCCATTACCTATCAGATTGCCAAAAATAGGGGCCTTACACCAAGGAGAAAGAAGATTGATCGAAATCCCAGAGTGAAACATAGAGAGAAGTTTAGAAGAGCCAAAATTAGAAGAAGAGGCCAAGTTCGTGAAGTTCGTAGAGAAGATCAGCGTTATAGTGGTGAATTATCTGGCATTCGTGCAGGAGTGAAAAAGAGCATCAAACTTAAGTAAAGTCTTTGCGTAGTTTAGTTTTGGAAAGTTATTTTAGATCAATAAAATTATTTTGAACTAAAGTAATTGTGTTAATACGCTTAATTTTTAAGTTTAAAAGTTCTTGTTAACAGGGAAATTGGGGAGGTTGTGGCTGCTTTGGTTTTGGATACAGAGATTGAACCTAAGCTAGAACCTGAGTATGCTGGGCATATGCTCTACCCATAAACCATCTACAGTCAGTTGTTAGGCCTGCAATATCAAGTCAGTGGTTAGCCTAGAAAAATATACCAAGTGATTGTGGCTTGTTAGTAGAATTTAGAACACATACATAATTAATTGTTCATGTGAAAATTATGTACCTTTGACAGTCATTTTACTTGTAAAAGATTGTAAAAAAATCTTGTAAAAAGATTTTGGAGATTTCATTTAACTAATTGTAATTTTTGGACAGTATATTTATACAGGTGATTTTAATGTAACTATATCTTTTGCATGCAGTGGTAAAAGCATAGGGATGAAGAAGAGTTTTGGTTAAGCATGTATTTTCTAAAGTCCTTAATGTAAATGGGGTAAAACTTCTACTTTCCCCTTTGCTGCTGATGTACAGTGGTTGCTGTTTGGGTTCATATTCAGTTTGCTAATTCTTTTTCCTTCTGTTGATTGTAGAAGGGAGTGTCTCTGTGCTAAACAGTTTATTTTTTAATATTTTATGTGTGTGTGTTCCTGTGAAGGACTAAGGGTGACTTTGGGAATTATCTTGGATTGCTTTTACCTCCTTCTCTCTTGCTCTAGGATTTCTCAGGCTCCATCCACTAGGGCCAGAAGTGCAGAGCACCACCTTAAGTGGGACCTGGGATCTGAACTCAGGGCCTTCTACTTGTGAGATAATCTTAACTTCTGAGCCATCATCCCCTCCAGCCCTCAGCTTGCTAATTTCATGTTACATTTGCTGTGTATATTGCTAATTCTTACAGTACTGTTCTCTTAGTATCACAGATGAAGAGGCTGAAATTCTGGAGATCAACTTTGCTAAGGGAGGCCTGCTTGGGATTTGACCTCAAATTTAATTTTAAGCATTTATTCTCTTACTCTCTTATTGCTATTTCAGAGTAGCAAACATGCCAAAATATTTTGTTTTCATAGAAATACAAGGTAGGTTGGAGATAACACTGAGTGCTTCCTTATCTGCACCTTCTTTGTGCTTGTTTATTTTTTACTTCACAACCATACTTGTTAAATTTCTGTTACCCTATTTCAGGATAAGGGAAATTTGGGCCCTGAGAATGAACTTCCTCCAAGTCACACGGTTTTTGTGCTGCAGAGTCCATTTCAAACCAGACTTTCTTTCTGATACAAGAGAAAAATACAACTTTGTTGCTCCTTACCTGGCAGTTTTGCGTTAATCTCTTAAATTTGTTTTTTCCCTAGGCTTAACCTTGTAGAGTCCCTGACAAGAAAAGACCCACTTGTGAAGTCACTTCAGTTCCTGACTTAATTCTTACTTTAAGCAATTTACTTCATTTTTCTGTGCCTCAGGGTTTTTTGGTTGGTTTGTTTTGTTTGCCTTTTATCAAAAACTTGAATTACAGGGGCCTAGTGCTTGCTTAGCATATGTGAAACTCTGGGTTCAATCCCCATCACTGTATAAACTTGATACATGCCTGTAATTCTAGTATTCTGGATATGCAGCCTTTAAGATCAGAACCTGCACAGGCAGGTCCAGGGAAGCCTGAAGTGGAAATCTTGCCCCCCCCCCAAAAAAAACCCTCTGGATGATATAATAGTACCTACTTTGTAGGATTGTTATGGGGATTAAGTGAACTATCTTTATATAGTAATAACCTAAATGTTGGATTATCAGTGAAAAATTGACTTCCTGCCTGAGACTCACCCCTTCACCCCCCACCACCCCATCCCTGCAAAGAGTTCAAAGACAGCTGGACTACTTTTGTCTCAAAAGTAGATTATACATACACACTTGGGAACTTAGCCTCTAGGCTTAGATTTGAGTTCAAATTCTTCACAGATTTACCCTTTACCATATATCTTCGGTCTACTTAATGTCTGTGCCCTTTTCTTCACATTAAAAAAATAACAGGTGATTAGTTGTTACAACCATTTGAGTTAGTTTATATATACTTAGAAAAGTACATGCCAGATAATAATACAATTAGTCTATTAAAAATATATGTTAACATATCAGTTCTGCTATAAGGTTTCTTTTGAGGAGATTGGGAGCTGGGTTGAGCCAATGTTTCATATGGACCAGGCTGACAAAGAATTCACTGTGTAGCTGAGAACTTGCGCCACCCTGCCTGTGGTTTTCTTGAGCTATAATGCCTAGAGCTATTGGTCAGCTTAAAATCCTGATCCTTATTCAGCTAAGTTTCCTGTTATCCACAGGAGTTTGCTAATGAGCATTCCAGAAAATTTTAATACTATTCTAAGCTCTGTGAATTTTAGGTTTCTCTCAGCTTTCTAAGTGTGTGGATTAATTACTGAAATGAAACATGATGTATTATCATGAAACTACAAATCCTCAAGGGTAATTGTAGAAAGCGTGTTTGAAATAATGGATTCTAAATTGAGGTTCATAGAGTTCAGCAAGAATACCTTACTGTAGGGAGCTCATTGGTAGGTGCCTGCCTACCAGTGAGCTTCCTGGTTTCAGTTCCCAGCACTGGAAAACAAAAACAAGCAAATAAAGCAACTCTGGGTGTGGGAATGGTGGTACATGCCTATAAGCCTAACACTTGAAAAGTTGGAGCAAGAGGATTGCCAGAAGTTCAAGGCCAGTCTTGAATACAAAGGCATACCCTATGTCAAAAAAAAAAATAGAAAATCTTAAGAGGAACTGTTTTTTACCCCTAGGGTTACTTTATTTGGTCTGCATTAACAGATAATTTTACCATGGGTAAGTGAGATTGTCCAAATCAAAAACAGAATTTGTTTTGTATTTATTTGAGAGGAGGTATATACATTGATGCCGTGATGTTCATTTGGAGGTCAGAAGAAAACGTGAAAATCACCTCTGTCTACTACAGATTTCTGTGGGATCTAACTCCGGTCTCCAGGCTTGTAAGCAAGTACTTTACCAACGTGGGAGCTCTTTCTGGCCATTAACAGTAGTAAGTGATCTCTTGAAGGTGTACATTTTTTTTTTTTTTTTTACATCAAACGAATAGACCTGAGATGGGTTAGAACCAGCAGCACAGGACCCAGCTAGAGCCCTTTGCAGTGTTAGCAAGAGGACAGGTTAAAAGCTTGGAGAAGAGAGGAAGAAACTGGAGAGCCTTAGTTTGTTGTTAATAGGAATTCATGTAAGTAAAATGATTATCAAACTTTAATCAAAATAATAATTCAACATGTTCTGTTGTGTGTTATAGAAGTAGCATCAGCCTGAATGGTTGCACACATCTAGAATCCCAGCACTTGAGACGCAGAAGGACCATAAGTTCTTGGCCAGCCAGTACTACACAGAGACCCTATTTCAAAGCCAAAAACCACAGTAGAAAAAAAAGCTCAAAATAACATTCATTTTAGACTACTTGCATAGGTAGAAAAACATGGCCCTGTTTCTATCACCTAAAGTGAACTACTACTGATTATCTGACCTAGACTAAATAAAGTGTTTGCATTTCTATAATAAGTAGAAGGTACAATTGACTGATATTTTTATAATTAATGTTGCAAAAAATAAGTTATGGCAGTCATCAAATTTGGTAATGTAGAAATAACTAGATTTGTTCATTTGAAACCAGGTGTATATATATGCAGGTAGGTGTATTAGCTGGGTGTATCTGTACCAGGTCATTTGCGTGTGTGTGTGTCTGTAGAGGGCCAAAGACAATATTGACAACCATCTTCAATTGTTCTTTCACCCTACTGTTTTGAGGCTGAGGATTCTTAGACCCACTTCCAGGGCTAAAATTAAAGGGCTACCATGCCTGTCATCTTATGTGAGATCTGGGAGTGGGAACTCAGGTCCTTTTGCTTGTAATACCAGGGCTTTAACCATTGAGCCATTTCTACCTCTTCTGATTCACACACACACACATACTAAAATTGAAACAATACAGATATTAGCATGATCCCTGCTCGAGAATGACTCAAAAATTTGAGAAGTGTTCCAAAATTATTTTAAAAAGCTTATACTGAAAATGGCATTCATCTCTTAAGAGATCATCAGAAGATATTTAAGAATCAAACATGGATAACTAAATAGAAGGTAAAGGAGAAAGCACCTACTTTACTTGAAAACTTATCTGGATTCTTAATTACAGTGATTGGATCGCATCACTTAAAAAGTATAGGGAGATGCTCTGTATGTTTCAAAAAGGAGTATGCTTAACTCATTTTCATAATCTTGGCTTCCTCAAGTGTGTGGAACAGCTGAATCAGCCCATTACATACGTCACTAATGCTAATGTACAGCTGTGATTATATTATTGATTCCAAAATTTAAAAGCCTAAGAAACTGGGGACTTGGAGTACTACCTACCTTTAAAGAACAGTTCATAAATCACCTTGCCTATAAATTTTAAGGCTCATTCCAGGTGATTTTTTTGTATTCATTATGCTGCCACTTAATTAATGGTAATAAAACATAAATTGAGTCCTTTTAAAAACTAGACAAGTACAACAGGCAGTGCACTGTATATATGCACTGTGTATGGTGTTGCTTCTATTTCAGCAGATATTTTTGCTTAACCAGAAAGGAAAAAAAAACAAAAACAAAAACAGGCCTTTGCACAGTTTAATTAACTTGGTGACTAAGCTGATTACTGGCCCTTTAAGAATGATATGTGAAATTTCTACTGCTCTTCATCCAGTAATGTGGAGTCTTATTTTTGTTAGTTTGTATAATACAGGCTCTCTCTGTATAATCAAGGCAGCTTGAATTCATGATACTTCCACCTCAAACCTCCAGAGTACTAGGATTACAGGCATGGCCCATAATCTTTACGGAAACTGCTGAACATCTTCACAGAGGAACTTAACAAGAATATGATTCTCAAGAATTTTTACATGTGAAAACAATGTAAAAGGCCCAAATAAGCCACAGGCATTAGTTTTAACATGGTTTGCAATTTCTAAGAAGCAACTGTCTCTTGATCAAGCCCCACTCCCATCAAAGGATTGAAACTGGCAGAGTGCTTCATCCTAGCACTCCAGAGGCCCAGGCTGAGGAGGGGCATGGGTGTAAGGCCAACAATACTAAAATATTTAAAAGCTCAAGGAATCTCCAAAATGTACAAAAATATGATGACCCCAATACACACTAATTTGCTTTTAAGTTTTGTCAAAATATTGAAATATCAATAATTGCTCAACTCTTCACCATTAGGCCATGTTGTAATGGCTTTACTTACATTTCTCATTCAGTCCTCACATCTCAACGAATTAATAATGATTTTTACAGAAGAGAACAACTAAGGCCTAGGATCAGCAGGTCAAAAAAAATAGAAACTTTAGTTAATTTTTATAGTATTGTTAGAAGTTACTTGCAAACATTTCCTCTTCTTAAATCTTCTTGGGATAATTTCTGGAGGTAATTCAAGGAAGATTTACAGAAAAGAGGTTACTTTTTGAAAAATTTAACTTCCTCTATAGAGGGGACGATTTAACAAAGGAGATGAGCTGGTGTGCGAAATGTTACAGGGCAGTGATTTTTAACCAAGCCACCAGGAAATCTGTGCCAGCATTTTGCCAGCATTTTGCAACCCTTAGACAAAGCCGGCAATCCAGAACAAAGAAGTGATTATAGTCATGCTGGTGGCATTGGTCTATAAACCCAGCCCAGGGAGGTTGAGGCAGGAGGATTGTGTTCAAGGCCAGCCTCGACTTCATAAGAGACCCCACCCTTATGACTTTTTTTTTAAAAAAATAAAAAGTACTGATAATAACGAATTGTCTTTCTTTGAGAAGTGTTTGCTTTGGGCACTTACTGGCTCAGTAACCACTGATTGAAATATTCGAAATAAAGCAGCAGTAGTCCCGAGTTGCTAACACGAGCACTTGGGAAAGTAAATTGTCAACCCGTAAATATAGACAATGGTCGTAAATTCCAAACTGGTTAGGTTAAAATGCGCTCGCGCTCATCTGGAGCTTGGGAATCCAGGGAATAAAGGGAACAAAAGGTGGGATGGGCGGACTCCCGCCCCCGTGGCTAATTCCTGTGTGAAGCTTCTGAATCAAAGCGTGAATCAACGGTAGAACTATGGGGGTGCACTTTAACGCCTGCGGTCCGGACCTTCGCCCCCTTTCCACCCAGACCTCTGTGCCTGCCGGCCGCCCATGAAATCGGCGGTTGGCTACACACAACAGCGGCGGCTCCGCTTGCTCAGGTCCCGCGCCCCGCCCCGCGCCGATCGCCCAGGTCGAGCCCGGGCGGCTGAGGTCGGCGCCCGCACGGAGTCCCGCGGCGGGGGAGGGGCGGGGCGGGCCCGCGGGAGGCGGGGAGAGCGCGGGCGGGGGGCGGGCAAGAGGGGCGGGCGGGGGCCGCGCCGTCGGGGGGCGGCGCTCAGGCCCCGGCGGGGCGGGCGGAGCGGCGAGCCGGGCGCCGGCTCACGCCCAGGAGGAAGGTGGCGGCGGCGCGGACCCGCCGTGACCCCGGCCGTGTGTAGCGCCGGCGGCCGCGAGGCAGGAGCGAGCATGGCCGAGACCCCGCCGCCCGCCGCCGCCGCCACCGCGGCTCAAAGTTGCGGCGAGGAGCCGGAGCGGCGGCTGGAGGAGCCGCGCGGCGGGGCGGCCCGCGAGGGCGAGGCGGGGCGGCCGGCCTCCCCCGCCGGGTCCTCGGAGCCCGGCTCTCCCGTGGCCGCCCCCTTCTTCCTGCTGTACCCGGGCGATGGAGGCGCGGGCTTCGCCGCGCGCCCGCCGCCGCAGCGCGCCTGGAGGACCCCGCCGTCGCCGGGCTCCCCGCTGCCCTTCCTGCTGCTGAGCTACCCGGGCGGCGGCGGCGGCGGCGGCAAGCACCGTGAGTGGCGGGGACGGGACGCGGGCGGGCGCGGGACCCGGGCGGGCCCGGCCCCCGCGGGGCTCCGCCTCTCGCCGGGCTCGGGGGCCGGGCGGGGCGGCCCGGCGGCCGGTGTCCCAGGCCGCGGCGTCCGGGCCGCCCCGGCTCCCCGTCCCGGGCCTCCCCTCGCGGCGGGGCGCTGACCCGCGTGTCTCCGGCCCACGCGGGCCGAAGGCGCCGGGTAGGTGTGGCCAGCGGCTGGGCAGCGCGGGGCCCGGCTCCCGAGAGTGCCGCACCCCGAGTAGGGACGCCCCGGGACGGGAGCTGCGGGGCGGCGCGGGAGGCGTGCGGCGCGGCCGCAGAGGCTCCGGAGCCGCGAGCCCCGCTTGGGGCCGAGTCCACGCGGTAGGGCCCCGACGCGGCGTGGCCTGGCTCGCGCGCGGGTGACCCGAGGACTCCGGGAAGTGTCAAGTCGGGGGTCAAAAGATGCGGTTTGGCTGCGTGCAAACGTCGCTGGCTGCCCGAGCTTGCTGTGAATGCTGAGCGCCTGGCTGTAGGAGTCCAGAAGGAAGGGAAACTTGCTGAGGTGTGAACCCCTTCCCCCCATTTTCAACGCGTGCGGGTGCAAATCTTAGAACTGCTCTGTCCTGCCAATAAACTCTGACTTGGCTTTTTCTGCCTTCTGATCCCGACCCTTGGGAAAAGACAAGCATCTGTTGAATTCGTCCTGTGTGCTTGTGTCCAGATTGCCATGTCTGACGTGTCTGTGTGGGCCTAATGGAGTGCCCCCTTTCTGGAGGAGGAAGTTGAAGATCGATTAATTACAGGATTGGAACAGTTTAAGGGAAGGAACAAACTTGACCCAGATTCCCTTTGTCCCATGGTGGTGCTCTTTAATCAAGCAACAGAGGTCCAAAACCGAGGTGCCTCAAGTCAGTTTAACAGCAGAGAACCATGAGATCAGTTAAGTGGTAGTCCTGTAATTACCACTCACCTAGAAAATGGATCAAGACTGACCATTGGCTTAAGTCTTAACAGTTCACCACACTAATCTCCGGAAAGGAGTGTCTCACTCAGCAGGAATTTTAAAACCCTTTCCTGTAGCAGAAGAGGTACACATAGAGCATATTCCATGTGGAATATTTTTCATCTGTGGAACAGACTATTTTGTACTTTAATCACAGTTTGTTTTGTTTCTTAAATGTTACTATGTAATCTACTTCCAATCACATCCCTGTAGAAGAGGACACTCCTATCACTTCTCTGTGTAACAATTATAGGACAAGATTTGAAGTAGAATTTTTCAGCTGTTGGCCAGTATCAGTTGTAAGGATTACCTGAATTTCAGTTCATTTGATTCCCTCTGTCCAGTAATACTTGACTTCATTTTTCTAAGTATCATTAAAAGTTGGGGGCTAAGTATGATCTGGATCAGGAACAGGAGAACTAACTTGCTAGGCCTCGAACCCAATATTTTGTGCATGTTAGGCAATCACTCTACCACTGACGTACATCCCCTCATGAAAGGGGGGATGTCAACCATCTACTGTTGACTGCACAATATTGGCAAGTTTGTGGACTGACCCTTAGCCACACCACCACCCCCTCACATTCCTGTCAGAGCACCTTGGAGTTTTGTTTCAGGACTTTCCCATACAGGCGTTAGCACATATGTTTGGATTTCACTCTTTCCTTCTCGGTACATGGCATCGCCCATTCCTATCTCATCAGACTGGAAAAGAGCGATTCTCATCCCTCAGCCAGGAGACCACCTGTAGCCCAGGATAGCTGTGAGTGCAGCCCAGCACAAAATCATAAATTCACTTAAAACATGAGAGCTTTTTTTCCAGTTTTTTTTTTTTTTTTTGGACTATCTTGCAGTTTTCAGCATGCATTTTGTGGATGACAGTATTGCTTTGCAGTGTCCAAAGACTAGATACTACACCCCTTGCAGTTACTGTCTTTTTCCAAATTCTGGAGCTACAGCAAATGTCTATGTATGAGGTGACGTCAGGCAATAGGCCATATCTCTTGTTATTTTTCTTCCAGTTGAGACAGTATTCAAAGGTACCACACTCATAAAGAAGCAGCTTTCTTTTCTGCACTTGGTGTGCTGCTATGTGACTGGAGGAGGGCTGGAAAGGGCATAGGAAGGAAAAAAAATAAAGAATCTTGAAAAGGTTGCCCATATTTCCGTGACTACCCATTTCTAAAACTATTAAGAATGAGGGTCGTGACTGATTACTGGATAGTGACCAGGGTGAGGCTCAGAAACATGACCAATTAACTCTCATGCCCAACCTTTCAGTATTACTTTAGCTGATGTCATCTACAAAGGTCATGCTAGAAAACTGTGCAATCAAGTTTTAAGAACTCATTACATTTTGTGTTGGGTAACAATTCATATGAATAGCTATTCTGGGCAGTCCATGAGTTGGGCACATCTAGAGGGATGAAGAAGAATTCACTAGACAGAAAGATGACTTTTCCTTCTTGGTAAATATTTCAAAGAATTCCTTCAATAAATAAAAGAGTTCATTAAATATTAGGTATGCTGTCCCTTCATCATGTACAATAGGGAATCTGTAGCCAATAAAATAGAATTTCATTTTAGTGCACTTTGTAATATATAGCAATTACTCTACTTTTAGCCAAATTTTATTAATATTGAAACATCTTTCCATAATGCTGAGTGGTTCATACAATAGACTTTAAGTTTTGTTTTGCTAAGTCAAGTAGTGCAACATCGGCCTTGAAGAATTGAATTGTGAAGGGCTGAACACGGGACAGACTCTGGGTTCAATTGTCAGTGTGCACACGCGCACACATACACACACACATTTTTCTCTTTTTTTGAAACAGGATCTTGCTAAGTATCCAGCTAACTTTGAACTCAAGGACCCCCCTGCCTCATCCTCCTGAGTGTTGCGGTTACAAGTTTGTACCACAGCGGTACAATTGTGAAATGGATCCTGGTCTTTCTGAAACTCCCCGGGGCTCTTAGCCAGCATCATGTCCCTATGCACAGTCCATTTTAACAACCACCTGCCTTTAATCTTAGGTGCGAGGAGTTGTTGACATTCAGCCTGTACTGTAGGGACTGTTGGGGCAGAGGTGGACAGTTTTAAGAGTAGTGTGGGAAAGAAGAGACCAGCAAGACCAGACATCAAGAGGCAACAAAAGTAGAAGTAGTTTTAGCACATTGTCTTTTAGAATATGGTTCTTCTAACTTTAAAATTTGCTTGGGGACTCTCCAAAGACATTTCCTTTCTGATGTCTTTTGTGTGAATTTGGGAAATATGGTCACCTGTTGTGAACATTTGGCAAAACTCTGAACCATTGTTTCTCTTCCTCTTCCCAGCTCAGAAAATAGTACTGTCTCTTTTTAACTTCTGTGTACAACTCATTTACATTTTTCCTTAGACCTTGTCATTTCATGTAATGATGACAGTCATGTTTTTTATTTCTACAACTCTAAAAGCAGAAGTTCTTACTGTGTCTATAATGGCCGGCACTGCTTAATTTTCTGCCCAGTGCCATGCTAAGTACTTTATTTTTAATTCATTTAACTTTGAAGTGGTTAATTATCAGCCTATGGTTAGTGAAGAAAAAGGCAGAGAGACAAGTAATTTGGCATGGTTGCTCAGCTATGTGAAGACAAGGATTCACTGAGCACTTTCTACTCCCACTGTGCCCATGTTGTGCTCCTTTCCCTGTTCCCTCATCCCCTCTGAGCTGGATGTATATAGAGCCTCTGGTTTCTTTGTGTTCAGGAAACCCCATCTGCTAAGAATGAATGCACGAGGGGCTGGAGAAGTGGCTCAGGCGTTAAGCCTCCGCCTTACAGGCGGAAGGTCCTGAGTTCGGATCCCAGATCCCACGTATAGACGCCAGGCAGAAGCGGGGGCGGCCTGCACTTCTGGTCCTGGTAGGGCGGAGCCTGTGAATCCCAGGGCAGAAGGAGGTGGAGGCGTCCATGGTGGTTCGCGAATTCGTCCGTGGTTCTACACATACACAAGACACACACACACAGGCACACACGCACGCGGGCACATACACACGCATATTCACACAGTTGAATAAATAATAATAATAATAATAAAATTAAAAAAAAAGAATGAATGCACGAATGAATGAACAAACAAACAAATAAAAGAAATTCACAAGTCCACCATGTGATAGAATAGTTCTGTGTATTAACAATACTAGTTCACCTGTTATGGAGATCTTGGGATTTCTTAACTTTTCTTATTTATTGCCTTGTTATTCTGCATAAGAAATAACTAGCATACAGGAGGTGTCCCATACATGTTAAATGCATGCCTCAGTTACATATTCTGGAAAAAACCCTTGTTAGGACTGAGATAGCAATTTGGGAGGTATATCAGAAGAATCTTAAGTCCAAGCTAGTCTGGACTGCATAATGAAGCCCTGTCAAAAAGAGATGGAGGGAAAAAGGAAAAAACCTGCTTTGGAATTTGTTTCTTGAGACACAAATACCATTGTAAGAGTGTTGTAAAGTTATATTTCTGCACAGTAACATTTTTGAGATTTGGCGCGTACTGTTTTTGAGCAGGCATATGTATGTGTGAGAAACCACTGAGCTTCACATGGAGGCTGTGCTCTTTGTGAAGCCCATTGTTCACATTCACTTTACTGCAGAATTCATTTAGGTGAAAGAAAGATGAGCTTGTAAAAGTCATTTGCCATAAGTTGTCGAGAGCTACATGTGTAAGTTATGAAATCAGTTTTACATCCCAAGGTAGTCATTTTTCTATTATGTTTGTTAGTTTTAATAAGTAAAAAATAATCATCCTAGTATTCCTAGTGGCATTTGCTTCTAACAGAATAAGGAAAACTCAGGTTGCACTTATTTTATGATCTTTTATTGTCATCTGTGATTAATATCTATAAAGTGATACTAAGCCAATTAAGTGTATAAACCTCAAGTGGAAGAAATCTGAGAACTGGACTAGTAGATTCTGTTTGTGGGAGAGAAAAGCTGGTGGAAGGGAACACCAGGCTAGAAATGTCGTGATCAGCCTTTCTGCCTCCATGAGCATACTGAGACCACACACACTGCTAGTGAAGCACAAGGAAAAGATTTCAGCCCAGAAGCTCTGGGAAACAATCTTGTAGTTTCTGCAGGTTGATTTAGTTGCACAAGTTGTTGATAAATTTTAAGAAGTATTGGGATTTACAGAATGGAAAATAGGGACTGGGAAACAACCAACTGTAAAAGAAAGAAATGGCATGACTTTCTTTCCTCAACCCTGGTAGGAACAGTAGGCACAGCTGCCAACAGCTATTTCTGAACACTGTATAAGAGGTATCATAGCGGTGCATGCCTATCCTCCCAGCACACGGGCGGCTGAGAGGGGAAGGTTATGCGTTCAAGGCCAGACAGGGCTGCAGAGAGAAGCCAAGGGCAAAGGATGTAGCTCAGTAGAGTGCTGGCCTGATGTGAACAAGGTTTGATCCTCAGCATTCAACAGATAAAAATAGGTGAATGATCAGATATGTTCACATACATACAAGGGAACATTATCTTATATAGCACCCAAAAGAGTAAAGCCACAGAGCAATACTAGAGTGGAGCAGTGTCAAGAGAGAAGCTCACAGAATGCTGCGTCACAACGCTTGCCATGAAATGTAGCAGAACCAAAGCCGAATACATTAGGTCTTGCAAGTATTTTTAGTACCAATTTTAAGTTATGATAACAATTTGTTTTGCGTCTTCTTAGTACAAGGCCTCGTGTTGGTTTATATCTCCAGTTGAGTAGTGATTTCATAGATGTTAATTTTTTTATAGAATTTGAAGTATACACTAAGTTTAAAGCAGGTGTATAGTTAGTCGCTCTAGAAAATGATCCCCTTTCATCTATGTTCTTCTAGTTCTGACAGTGTCACGTTCTTAGCCTGGAAGTCCAGTGAGTGAGTGGATGTAACTGGATCTCAGCAGGGTGGTTTCCAGCTCTCTCCTGAGTGGGAGACAAGCACGTAGCTTATTCTTCCTGGTGCCTGGGAGATAGTTCTGTGGCCCCTTGGGAGCACATAACAGGAAAAGTCTGCTGGATTCTCATTTCTCAGAAAACTCTTCTGGTGAAAAGCCTGAGCAACTAGGTAAAGCCATGTGTTAGGCGGAAGAAAAGGTTTGTGAAACACTAGGTGTAAACGTGTGAAAGCTGATTGGAAAGAAGAGTTGTCTTCAGTAAGTGTTGAGACTCAAGCTCAGGAACTTCTTGAGGACCTTGCCTGTGCTGCTGCCTTTAGTTCCTTTTTATTTGCCCTGAGCAAACATGTGGACTTTGGGGGCACCTAGACAGAGAAACTTAGAAGGACAAATGGGTCACTTGATCATCTTGTGGTCCTGGGCAGTTTCCTGGCTGAACTTTGTTTTCCTCATGAAGAGAAGAGATACCAGCGCGCGCTTTGCAGTGCACATGTGAGGATTTGACGTGGCGTTTGCAGAGCACCTGTAGAACATACTTTGCTGCAGGAGCATTGGGCCTGACAAGTCAATCATTCTCTTACAGAAGTCAAAGCCAGCATGCTTTAAGAGAAATATAGTTTGTAACTTAAAAGCATTTGTCCTGTTTGCCTTGAATCAGTCTAGGAGGAAAGTCCAGGCTGTGTGAGCAGGGAGAACACAGTCCAGAATGTTTTGTGATGACTGCTTGGGGTTCATAAACTACACCCCAACCCCTCCCCTCTCATAGTCATTGTACAAACATATACCATTACTAACAAATAAGCTCAAATGAAAGAGTCCGGTACAGCATAATAGTTGGTGTGTACCCGAAGAAGAAAACGGTCGTTTCATGTGTCTTACCTGTGGCTTAATAATTTCCTTTATGTGTTGCTAATTTTTTTTCTTACTTGGTGAATCCAGATGTACAAACAATACTTTAAAATACTTGGAATTATTTTTATTAACTTACAGAAATAGTTCTGTTTTGTAGTCATTTCATTGTTTGTGAACAATGAGTGATTCTGCTGCACACTTGGTGATGTTTACCTAATAAGTATACTCTTTAACTTGCACTGTTTCATAAATCATTGCTGATCCTGCACAGACCCATAAATAAGGAAAGCGAACAGATGCCAGATTTTTCTCTCCTGGATGGGGCTGCGTTCGAGCAGGTCTCCCTCTCTGTGTCCTCTGCCCGAACAGAAGGGGTGGGGGAATTGTTAGGAAAGGAATTAGCCTCAGGCCTTGTTTAATAACAACCCAGATGTTCCTGTTGCCCTGGTGTATTGCAGTCCGACCACCTCTCCTGTCATGGTTAAAGGTGGCTGGCTAGTTAGTGAAAAGATGGTGTGTCAGGGGTTGTGACCAGTCTGAATTCAGGTACAGTATTTGACATTTCACCTTTTGGGTCACATTTATTTGTGGTAAACTACAACCTTCCTTTCTTCTTTATATATATATATATATATATATATATATGTGGAATGTATTGAGTTGGCTTACAGATATGGCCAAGGTAGTCCCAACGATGGCTGCCAGTAGTCAAGTGGTTGATGGTTGAAGGCTGGAGAATTCCTAGAGTCTTTGGTCTAGTTGAAGACTTAGAGGGTCAAAGAAGCGAAGAAACCAGGTGGCCGGAAGGAAGAGCGATTCCTAGCACAGCTACAAAAGCATCTCTTCTCTTTGGTGGCTCCTTTTTATATGGTCCAGTACCGGGAGGATCCTATGAGATCTATGGAGGTTATGATGCGATCTAGGGTAGGTATAATCCCTTCAGGTGGTCTCAGTTGATCCTTCCAGATGTGGTCTCAGCCACTAGGTGTGTCAAGTTGACACCCAATCTTAACTATCACACTTATTCATCTATTTGTGTGGTTAATGTGTGTGTGTATATATGTGTGTGTGTTTTCTGGAACCATCTACCTCTTTTGCTTCACTCTGGATTTCCCCAGGCTCTGCCCACCATTTCTAGTGCCAGAAGTGCACTAGAAGTGCCATTTCCCCCTGGCATTTATTACATGGAACCTGGAATCCAAACTCAGGACCTCCTTCTTGCAAGGTAGAGTCTTAACCCCTAATCCATCTCTCCAGCTCCAGCCCAGGAATACTAAGGAAAACTCCAAAAGTAAACAGTTCTCAACCTTTCAATTGTATGTCTTTCTAAGAAGTGCGATGAAATCTTACCCCGTCTGCTCTGTCCTGTTGAGGGCATGGTTCATTACATACGTGGCCCATCCCCCTCTGCTTTATCAGTTCAGCTACCTTGCAGCTATGGTCCATGTGCTTGGTACCTTTATGTAGTCATCTATGCTGTCACAATCCCTCCAGCAGTCATCTTACCAGACACTGTATCGTCTCACATTATCACAAGAAGAGCTGTGAGTTCAATGCACTAAGATAACTGTGTGTGGTAGCTATGTGTATACATTTGTATCTGTGGTGAGCAGAGGACAACCTTGAGTGTCATTGTTTAGTGTTGTCCACTTTGTCTTGAGACAGGATCTCTTTAGCCTGGAGCTTTATGAGGTTAGGCAGGCTGACCCGCAAACCCACCTCTTCAGCACTAGGTTTACTAGCGCTTATGCTTCCACACCCGGCTGTTTTATTTGGTTTCTGGGAATTGAAGTTAGGTCCTCATGCTTGCAAAGCAAGCTCTTTACTGGCTGGGCTAGCTCCTCGCCCAATCAGATGGTATTTTGAGGAGCTATGAATGTAGCTCTGTTCCATAGAGTGCTTGCCAGCACGTATGAGGCTCTAGATTCAGCCCCCAAAACTACAGAAACTGGATGCGCGGCTACACAAACCTGTAATCCCAGAACTCTAGGGGTAGATGCAGGAGTATAAGGAGTTCAAGGCCAGACTATGCAACTAGAAATCCTGTTCCTCTCCCTAAAAAAAGTTGTACTGAGAGAAACTACACAGATTCATGTATCTCTTATTACAATGTATTTTCATGAATGTATTTTACAGTTAGTAGTTAATCTTACTGTGCTTAATTTGTAAAACTGTTACATGGACGTATTTACAGTATAGGAAAAAAAAAAAAAACAAAAAAACACTATCTTGCTTCAGGCATCAAGAAACATGAGTTCTCATCCCTGAAGACAGTGGAGCTCTGTGTGGGAGCCGAGCGTCCACATTCACCCAGGTGCCTGTTGTGTGCATTTTACCACTGGGTCAGAAACCCTTTTCTACTTGTTCTCTCTCTCTCTCTCTCTCTCTCTCTCTCTCTCTCTCTCTCTCTCTCTCTCTCTCTCGCGCGCGCGCGCGCAAGCGCGCGCGCTCTCTTATTTATTTATTTACCTATTGCTATTTTGATTTTTTTGAGTCAAGGTCTCATGTAAACCCAGGCTGGTCTTGTAATTTTGAATTTGCTGTGTAGCTGAGGATGATCTTGAATTCCTGCCTAGTGTTGGCATTACAGACATGCACCACTATGCCTGGCTGGTTATTTTTCTTCAGGTGGTATATTTACTTTTAAAACTGTAACGCCTAAATTTCTTTCCATTACCTAAAACATTTTTAAAAGAAATCCTGAGCATTCATTCCTCTTCTTGGCCACTTGGGTAACTCTGAAAGCCAGCACCTGACTTGATGCTCGCAGGGTATACCTCAATGGATTTTATGCATGTGCACATATGTTAGTTGATGTAAGGAGATTTGATAATATTTCTTCAGTACATTTCAAGGTATACTGAATGTTTTATGCAGAAACTTGATAATATTTCAATGTCTAAAGGAAAATAAGATTGCCATTAATCAGGGAGGATTTTAAACTTCAAGGATATTTCTCCTTTTGGAAACACTGAAAAAAAATAAATAAATCCTTTGTATCTTGGAGAAGCAAATTATAAGTACCTGAGAATTATAGGTACTTTAAGAAGACAACCTGCTTTAGTTGTTCCTTAAACCTACCTTCATTGTGGTGAATTTTAATAGCTGTGTTTATAAGCAAGGAAGTGAATTGTATGCTGGATAAGTCACACATCCTTTATGTCTTTGTCATGGCATTTTTATCTAGTTGTTCAGCCCTTCTGTCCTGGAGTGAGGAGAATTGATAAGGCTCTGTGCATTGTGTTATGCCTGATCATCGTTTGACTAGCACAGTCTGAAGTGGGTTGTGCAACATGAGAGAGAGCAGCCTAATTGCTCTGCTCGCATCAGCAGCATCTATAAAGCATCCTGGGAATTGCTCGTCCTGCTGAACATTCAGAGAAGCTGGTCACATGAGCCTGAATTTTCAGTTCAGTTCATTAGTCAGCCATTTTGGTCAACACCCTGCTTACTGCGCACAACCAATCCTGTGAGAACTCAGCATCCTGGCTGCTGCGAGCGGCCTGGAAGTGATCGCTGCTGCTTAGGATTCTCCTTACAAGCTCTGTTGAAAATAGAGGTGGATTTTTCCTTCACTTTTTTTCTTTTGTGTTATTTTTCTGCACAAAGGAGGATTTTTTCCCACTTGCTCCTGTGAAAGCCAGTTGTTGAAAGCCAGCCAAGGCAGCATCGGCTGTGTAGGACTTAAGCCTATAGATAGCCCAGCCAGCGTAAAGGGTGGGGAAGGCAGGAAGAAGAGGACAAGCATCACCTTGTTGTGCTGCGCCGCTGGAACCATCAGTAAGAAAAGATAGCGGAGAACTGCTGATCGTCAGCAATTGGTTCCATATATTTTTCCCTTTCTTCCCCCTCCCAGCCCCCAACCTCTCCCTTCCCTTTTCTTGAAGGCTTTATTTCAGAGCTTTGGATTTTTTATTTCATCCGGTGAGGTCTTATTTGTGTGTGTGTGTGTGTGTGCGTGTGTGTGTGTGTGTGCTCTGTGTGTGCTGTGTGTGCTGTGTGTGCCTGTGTGTTTGGCCCCAGCTGAGTCATCATGTCGGCCCTGACGCCTCCGACCGATATGCCAACCCCCACCACTGACAAGATCACACAGGCTGCCATGGAGACCATCTATCTTTGCAAATTCCGAGTGTCCATGGATGGAGAATGGCTCTGCCTGCGAGAGCTGGATGACATCTCACTTACACCTGACCCAGAGCCTACCCATGAAGGTACGGTCAGATCCCTGCGAGCGCGAGCATGGCACCAGCGGCCACCTTGTTATCAGGGCTGGGAGGGTCAGAGGAGGGAAGGCTGTCCTCCGCTTTACCGGGAAAGATACTTTTTCCAACCCCCTGATGTCTCCCTTTCAAAAGATGCTTGCGCTTCCTTCGAGTTCTTTGTCTCTAAGCCTCAGCCTCAGCAGGGAACATTTGAAGTCACTTAAACAGCTGGTCCTAACTGATAATGAAAAAGCTATCAATTTTGTTCCTATTTTAAAGTATTATAGAAATTGTAGTGATTCTTACAATGTATTAAAATAGAACGATTGCAAGATTGTACACATCAAATACATTAAAAATACTAGAGGCCTGTTCTGTCATCTAGATATGTTAAACATGCTGTGACATCTAGAAAATATTTTAAAGTGTATTTTCTTAAAAGCATTTTTAAGATAGGTGAGAGTTTTATATACAGCACTTATTTAAGGAAAAACAATGATGTGAAAGTTAAATATCATTAGATAGTAATCTCGATCTGTAATCTATGAGCCTTTTTTATATAAATTGTATCTTCTATTATTACTATTGAAAATTTCACTGTTGGTATCCTTGAAATCTTTGTGGCTCTTGGCTTACTTTCTCTCAAAGTTGTTCCCAAATTGTAAGGTGTTTTTAGCTTATAGTCATTAATTCTCTTCATGTCAACCTGCAGATTTTCTTTTCAGTATATAGTGATTTCTTGCCTTATGTTTATTTTATCTCAAACTAATAAAGCTAAAAGTGCTAAAATTACACAGGAAATAATTATTTGATAAGCACCTGCCTGGTGCTTAGGTGAAGTGTGCATAGCCCTTAGAGTTAGGAGAGGGGATCCTTGCCCTTGACCTTGTGTTGCATGGTATGGTGAGTCTGATTTCACTTGCCATGTGTGATAAGGAGTTCATCTTCCCAGTCAGCACAACCTGGAGAAGTCATGGAGAGTAAACGTCACAGAGCGGGGTTTAAGTAGTTTCTTAGCCCTTTGGCCTCAGTTGAACAGTGTCCTTTAGCTGTATTTCAGAAGGCGCACAAAGATTGGAAGATGTCAGCTGAAATCCTGCACAATGCCAGTTCTGTTTAAAGCAGCCTCCAAAGCTTTAAAAACCATTAGGGAAGGAAACTGCAGCTTGAAAAAGTCACTGAGAAGTCTTTTAGAAAATACCTGTTTGTATATTTGGTTTTGGGGGGAAAATTCCCATCCACATTGAAAATCATGCAACACAAAATATGCTATTAGTTATAAAATCCAGTTTCTCAGTGTCACAGATAAATTTTAATAACTTTAGTACGAGTATTTGCTTGCTTTTTGAGCAAGAGTTCTGTGAGCAGGCAAAAGTGATATGTTTGATTCATTCACATAATTCATGCAATGATGCAGTTTGAATTTTTCATTGCTACAGCGTGAGTATTAAGCACAGTGTATCAGCCTTGAAAATTATAAGCTGTGATGGGCACATCCTTTGATTAAGAAAGTCAGACGAAGTTTCTACAACCAGTAGTTAGGCATAAAAAGATGTAGAAGAAAATAAAAGATCCTAACAGTTAATATGGGTGTTTTGTTTTAAATTAGGTAAAAGGAACAACTATTTCAAATGATTAGAAGCTTTAAAAAATCATAAGGCCATGAAAATAGAGTGTATGATTAATTAGAAAGTGAGGCAGTTTTCCTTCCTCATGGAAGTTTATTTCCAACTCAGTGTCCAGACAGCCATTTGAACTCAAGAAATGTCTGGTTGATTTTAATACCTGAGACAACGATTACATTTCATTCAACTATTGATCAGTGATTATTCTAGTGACCAAAAAAAGTGGAATGCCTAATGCCTAGGCAACTTCCTGGTTGGTTCATAAAGAAAGTCTGACCACACAGATCCTAGAGGAGAGGTGTCTGGGTCTCACAAAAGAAAATGAGCAAATGTTCCTTCTAAGACAATGTCTTCCAAGTTTTGTTTTCTGAAAGAGCCCTGTACTTTATGTGTGGTCCTCTGTGTGGAGGCTTATACTGAGTCTTCCACCTGGCCTAACTCTAAAGAGATGAGAACCAACACATTTGCTTCCTTGTATCTGTGCTTTTGGTAATCAGTGATGTGATCACTTTTTTTAATGTATATTCTTTTTGAAAACTAGAAGCAGGAAGGCCCTACAGAAAGGAGGGGGAGGGGTAAAAGGGAAGCCTCCTGAAGCAAGTGAGTCCTGGGCTAGATTTTGAGATAACTGACCACACACAGACATAGAGCAGGGCTTAGTATCTTGTGAAAGGTCTGTGCCAGAGGCCAGAAGCAGTTAGGAGCCCACAGTGCTGTGGTTGGCGAGGCTAGACAGATGAGAGCACTAGACTGTAAGCCTGGAGCCAGCTCTGCAGTTATGACATGAAGTAGGGTTTTCATTTGGAATGGTCACTTGTGCAGAGTGTTGAGGGACAGGAAGATAGAGGCTCCCCAAGAACCCCTCCCGGTGGACTGTTAAAATGGTCCAGGTGAGAGGTGACAAACCCAAAGGAAAGGACGGTGAGCATGAGCACAGAAGGAAGGACCAACCACCAGAGTAGCCTTGGAGATGGAGGACATGGTGACCACTAAGCCCCTGAGCCAGCAGGGAATTCAAAGTGAAGAGCAGGTTTGGTGCTAACGGACTGTGGTACCATCAGGGTAACCTTGTGTGCTACCCTCACAGAAACATGACTCCACCTGGCACTTTACTTTCCCCATTATTTATCCTGTTCTGTGCAGTATGCAACTTCCTCCAAGATTGGATTTTCACTTTGGGGGCAGGAATGGAAAGGGACTTAAATGGACCTCCAGTGACTTAGGACATGATCTGCTTTTCTTACCCTGTCAGCACAAGAGGAACAGCTTGTTTCGTATAAAACTGACTTTCTTTTTGATGTTGTCTTTCAGGGTTGTTTGTTTGTTTTTTAAGAGAGGTTCTCCTGTAGCCCAGACTCTTGGCCTTGTTGTGTGGTCAAGGCTGGCCTTGATCTTTCTGTCTCCTATCTCCCAAGTATGTGGATTAAGAATATATGATGATTTAAAAAGTGTGCCACCACTAAAATTATCTGTCAGAGATAGTGATCAACTTTTTAAAAATATATATATAACTGTAAATCAGGAAAATAATCAAAAGGCTTTCGAGAAATTCCATGGTAGATATTGTTATGTGCATCACCCACTGGAGCACAGGCTGTTATTCCCTTTGTATTATCAAATGTTTAACAACAGTTTGCCTATAGCTGCCACTCTATTTAATAGTGCAGTCACCCTGTTGTTTACCTAGGTAACAATTCACATGTTTATAATATTTTGCCATCTTTAAAAAATGAAGTCCTGAACCTTTTTTTATCTCTTATATGACTATATTGACTTTAACTTTTTTTTTCCACTCATACAAATTTAAAAGGTACCCCGTCCCCTCCTTCCCTCTACCCCTTCCTTGATTTGACTTTAACTTAAATGACTCAAGTAGTACTGTATTTCACAGAGCAAATCATATGTGTAGGTTTATTGCTTTATTCTATAAAGTCTTCTGTTTTTTAACAGGTTTTATGTCTAAGTCAAATTTATAACTAATCCTTAAACTAAATGCCCAGTATTTCACTCATTTTCCTTTTCTTCTACCTTGATACCCCCCTTCTTTAGCATCTTAGAAATATTTGTATGATTTCATGTCAGACAAGTTTAAAAAGAAGTTCTTAATTTGGGACCAGGGATATACTAGTGAGTAAAATACCTGCTGTGTAAGCATGAGGACCTACTCCAGTCCCAACACCTGTGTCAAGCTGGACCTGACAGACTGTCCCTGTAATTCCAGTACAGGCAGGCAAGAGACAGGAGGATCCACGAGTTCATCAGTGAGTTCCAAGTTCAGAGAGAGATCCGTATCAATAAATAAGGTAGAGAGTGACTGGAGATAGTCGATGTCAGCCTTTGACCGCCACATATGCCGTGTTTATATACCCCCACATGTGCTGATGTACACACAACACATTCAAGCCAGGCGTGGTGGCACACATCCGTATCAGCTACTTTGGACTCTGAGCTAAGAGGATTATAAAATCCAGACCAGCCTAGGTTATTACAATAGCAAGTCCTCAAGATAGATGGACGGACGGACGGGATATTTTTCAGGAATAGGGAACCTAACATTGAGAGGGGAGCCACACATGGTCATTAAATACCATTTAGTTATAAAGTCAAGTTTTAAATTATTTTTTTCTTTTTGAGGCAGGATCCTAGCATGTAGTCCTAGCTAGCCTCTCACACTCACTGTGTAGCCCAGTCTAGCCTTGGATTTTTGCTTCAGCATCTCAAGTGCTGAGATTACAAACATGTTCTAGTACACACAGTTGAAATTATAATACCAAATTACAAATACAGATTGCAAGAAACATACTATGAATGACATATATTTCAAGGACTTGCTGAGAAAAGATTTGCTCAGACTTTGAGTTTAGGGCTGTTGTGTGGGCCAGCATGTCACACCACAACTCTAACAGGCTACTAGTGTAGAACTAGGAATTCCCTCTAGTAGCTGAACTCTCTTTGGTGCCCAGATATATGGCATTTTGTACTGGTAAGTTTAAAGAAAATCATATGAAACATCTGTCCATATAGTATTGTTTGTCAGGACTGTTTTGCTTTGACAGTTTGTCAAAAACATTGGGCATCCTTTGATGCTGAGTTTAATGGTAGAAGCTAAGAAATGCACAGACTTTGATCTCTATGAGCGCAAAATCACAGTCAACATAAAGATGGAAACCAAAATTATCAGAGGCTCCCCTGTGAGCCGCTCAGCTGCCAAAGACAGTCCTGTTCTTAGGAACCGGGACATGGAATTCAAATCGGGAAATACTTAAACTGACCACATTTCCTAAAGGGTTCTGTGGGTGCAGATTTGGAATCAGGCTTTTCCATTCAATAGGGAATAATCTATTTGATCCTCTCAAGATGAAGTAGAAAGTGTTCATCATTCAATGACCGTGAAAAGAGTCTGGTGCTGAGATCACTCTAGGGACACTGATGTACTTTGTCCATTAATGGTCTTGCTATGCTAGTGTGGCCCCCTTGCCTTGGAACTGCATATATTCTCATGAAAGAAGTACATGCTTCAGTGTGTGTTTTGCAGGGGAAGCCAAATGGCTTAAACTTTGTAGCATGAACTCAGTGCAGTCTAGTTCAAGGTGTGTTGGTTTCATCTTCTTGCTTAATGAATATAGCCCTGCAAGAGTGAGGACTACATTTCAGACCCTCCCCCCCCAATCCCACATAAAAAACAGGCATAGTGGCTTCCTGTAATTCCAACACTCGAGGTAAAGACAGGAAATTCTCAGAACAAGTTACCCACCTAGCCTAGCTGATTGGCAAGCTCCAGGTTCAATTGAGAGACCCTGCCTCAATAACAAAAATGAAGAGCAATTAAAGAAGACACCCAGTATCAACATGCATGCACACACACCTTACCACATACACATGCAAAAAAATGTTTTCCTCTAATGAGTAGAAAAATAAGATAATCCATACTCTTCATATTGAATATTATATTTGCAAATTTGTGATTACACTTTTCATTTATTATTTTGACCATGAGCATGTGTTTCTTCTACCAAGAAAGTTAAAGACAGGTACTGCTAAAAGTCCTAAATGAAGCATTTAACTGAAGTTAACCAAAAAAAAAAAAAAAGGATCAAAGTTACAACTATTTTTATAATACATGTTAATGGTATGAGAAGTACCATTTGACTGAATTGTAAATGCCCTTTTAGTGTTTAATATAATCTATATAAGCACTCAGGTATGTGTATAAAATTGTGTAAAACATATTGAAGACTCTTGTATTATGATTAATTGAGCAAAAAGTGCTGTCCGTTTTACAGCCTGACAGAGATAAATGTGTGTCAGAGCCCACAGCAGAATCCATTCTTGCATTTTCACAACCACAAATACCTGCACCTGTTCTTAAGGTTTTGCTCAAAACTTTTCCCATGCAGGTTCTTCATAAATTATGAGACTGCATGAAAGTAAACTTTTTATTCTTGTGTAGAGTTAGGCTCCCGCTGTACCAAAGCAGAGTGTTGCTGAAAGAGGGAGACGGTGGTTAACAAGAGACACTGTCATCTCTGAGCAGTCACTTTGCACAGTAGCTGCATACTGTGAGAGTTACAGTGTGTTGTCTTATTACAACAACTCTGAACTTGGGTAATGTTTTTATAACAATTTCCAAATGAAGAAATTAAAACCAGGATTCAGATTTAGGCAGCCAAAGGCTCAACCGTTCTTATCACTTCTGTCCCAGAATTCAGTAATGAAGTCCAACAATAGACCTGCATGTATTAAGAAAGCACTCCTGGGCTCTCATGACTGGTTTCCAGTTCTGTGCCCAGTTGAAAACCGTCCAGCTGAAGTTCTGTCCAAGTCCAAGTGAGGCCAAAAGTACATGTGGAATACTTGGTAGTTAGCACTAGGTAGGTAGACTGGAGACTTGAGTAGAGAGACAGCTCACCTGGCAGTGCTTGCCTAGAATGCAGGAAGCCTTAGGTTTGGTCTCCAACACTACTTAGCCAGGCTTGGCAGGAGATGGAGACCAAAATTTCAAGTTCATTCTTGTCTAGGTAGATAGAAGCCAGCTTGGGATGCACGCAACCCTGTCCCAAAAGTATGTTTGTGTGTGTGTGTGTGTGTGTGTGTGTGTGTGTAGGCACAAGGGTGACTTCAGGAACCATCTTGAATTGCTTGTACCTCCTTTTTGCTTCATTCTGGTATTCCCCAGGCTCCACCTACCAAGGCCAGAAATTCAGGTCGCTGTTTGTGCCTAGCATTTTTATGTGGGACCTGGGATCTGAATTTAGGACTTTGTGCTTGCCAGGCATAGTCTTAACCCCTGAGTCATCTTTTCCACCCTCTACTCATTTTCTTAAACAGTTACGTAGCCGCATAGACTCTCTCATAGAAATGACATGCTGCTGAAACTGAACTGCCTAATGGTTAATACTTTTATTTGCCAGTTTTTCTTCTCAAAAATCGGGTCTTGCTACGTAGCCGTGACTGGCTCGAAACTCAGGCTGGCCTCAAACTTGTGTAAATCCTTCTGCCCTATCCCCTGGTAATTGCCACCCTTGCACCTGCTCTACATTGCTGTCTTTTTTTTTTTTAATTTATTCAACTGTGCATGTGTGCGCCTGTGTGTATGTGTGTGTAGAACCACAGGCGAATTCGGGAACCACCATGGACCACCTCCACCTCCACCTCCTCCTCCCCGGGATTCACAGGTTCCGCCCTACCAGGACCAGAAATGCAGGCCGCCCCCCCCCCTTCGCCCGGCGTCTATACGTGGGGTCTAGAATCCGAACTCAGGACCTTCCGCCTAGCAAGGCAGAGGCTTAACCCCTGAGCTACCTCTCCAGCCCCTGCATTGCTATCTTTAAGGTGATGTTCGATAGTTTGAAATATCAGCTGTATTGAATACTTAATCTTAGCTTAACTTTTCCAGGTGATTTTGTTTACTTAGTGTGCTCACAAATTCCTTTCATTCCAAGAGGCTGTTGGTTCTGTGCTTCTCCAAAATCTTGGCTTAACTGTTCCCTAGAGATTCGTCCAGCCAGGATTAACTCAGAAAAAGAAAAGGTCTCTGTCTTCATGCACTGCCCATCTCTAGCAAATCTCTAAGAAGGACACCATCTCCCAAATGGCTGTGTTCTATGTGTTGCCTGAGCTTGCTCATAAACGTCTACTTGTTTTTAGCTTATGTATGCTTGAACAGGAACAGTCTTGATGGCAGAGCTTTGGGTTCAATTCTCAGTAATTTCTTAAATATTTCCCAGGTTACAGACTTGTGTTTGTTTATGGCATATTTATTTTTGCATCAGTGAAATTCTACAGCATCACACAGTGACTCATAATATCTACACTTAGAAGCATTCGGTGTGACATTTTATTTATATCCCTGTCCTTCTGGGTTTGTTGAGACTGGATCTCATATAGTCAAAGCTTTCCTCAAACTTGCTATGTAACCTGGGGATGTCCCTGAAGTTCTGATCCTCCCGCCCCTGCATTCAGGTACTGGGATTAGACTTGAGTCAGCCATCATCCCTAGTTTATTTCATTTCCAACTGTTCAGAAAATAAGCTGCAATCGTTAAGATGTTTCTCACAGATTCAGGTTCTTTGCTTTGGTAGTTTTCTCCTTTCCCTCTTATAATCAGCCCCGGTGATTACATTGGCGCGTGTGTGGCCAGTAGCAGTTAGCCTAGGGTTTGTGCTGTCAGGTTCTCAGTCCTGATTGCTATGCACAAAGCACTCTTTGTGAACTTACCACTAGAAGGCGGTAACTTTTACTACAAACCCAGAAACTAAGGGGCAAAGTGCTTCAGTTCCTCTTCTCTTGTTGCTCTGCGCTGAGAACAGAAAGGCTGTTCACCCTTGTATGGTAAGTTTTGCCCACCTGCCCGCCAGGGTTCTGTAAAGTCCTAAATCTGAGCAAGAGAAAAGATGGGTTTTACTTGTACAGGGCCCCCTCCCCTGGCCTGTGTAGAAGCTGTGCGTCCCCTCTGCACTGATTGAGATGCGAATGGCTTTCCGCTTCAGCTGCTTTCTGTTTCTTCTGCTCTGATGTTCCTGCTCCCATGTCTCCTTCAGTGCACTCGAGTTATTCGTGCTGCCTCACAGTTGTCCTCTCCAGTAGGGTCAGTTTTCAGGACCTTCCTAGAAAAAAAAGCCTCAGTTTTTAATGTAGAACTTTTAAAAAAATCTTTAAAAATTAAAAAAAAAAAAACTGATTGAGGGACTGGAGAGATGGCTTAAGGGTTAAGCCTCTGCCTCGAAAGCAGAAGGTCCTGAATTTGGATCTTGGATCCCAAGTAAAAAAACGGCAGATGGAATTAGCAGGTGGCTTGTACTTCTAGCTCTGGAAGGCTGAGCATGGAAAATCCCAGAGCAAAGCAAAGAGGAAAGGAGGTAGAAGCAATCCAGGGTGATTCTCAAAGTCACCCTTGAGCCTCCCCACACACACGCATGTACACACACACACAGACACACACACACGCAAAAAATAAAGAAATAAACCTCAGGTAGGTTGGTTGGTTGGTTGGCTGGCTGGCTGGCTGGCTGGCTGGCTGGCTGGCTGGCTGGCTGGCTGGCTGGCTGGTCGGTGGGTCGGTCGGTCGATTCTGCTGTTTTTTGTGTGAGACCGTCTGGTCGTGTAGTCCAGTGGCCTCCATCTACCCAGCAGGAGGGAACAGATACATGCATGCCTGGCTTTAACTTGTACCTTCTTAATGCAAAGCACCTGAGCCAAAGGGTTGGTCAACTTCAGTTTCTCAACTGATGGCACTGATCCTTGCTACTGCACTTGAAAGCACTTTTAGTTTTCGTAGCAGATTAGATGAAATCCAATTTGACCTGAGTTGTCAAGAGACTCAAGCCTGAATACTCTGAGTGCTAGGAGTCTCTGCTTTTAGTCTGTTATTTTTTGGAAATACTCCTTTTGTGAGGTAGAGAGTTTAATGGGACAAGTTTGTGATACTGAGGAATCAACCCAAGGACCCATCCATGCATGCTTGCCAGCAGGTGCCCTAGCACTGAGCTGTAACTGTATTTTCTCTGGTCTAGCACCCACCTACCCACAATTCTAGGACTTTTATGCAGTATTAGAAAGAGGGGTTCTGTTTCTTTTCTTTTGGAAATTAAAAAAAGTTCAGTATGTTAAAATAATGGAATTTTTGAAAATGAAGTATCTTTAGTATTATACATGCATATTTTAACTAAAACAACTTTATTTTGCTGACTATACAAATGATCTATTAGCATTGTAAAAGTCACACAATACAAGACAGCATAAAATACAAGATAATATAATTCACCTAAAATTCTAGCACCTAGAGATAAAGACTGTTAACACTAAATATCCAGAGCTCCTTAAATACTTGACTTTCAAGTCTGTGCAGTTTTATGCTTATAAGGCTACAGAACAATTATAAGGCTACATACCTAATTTTATGGCCTGCCTTTCCCCCCTACAATATCATTCCTCATCAATAAACAGAAAAACATAGGTAGGTTTTTTTGTGGTTATTGTTTTCTTGCTGTGTACATAGGGCGCTTTATTCTCACAAGAGTAATACATGCTCAGATGGGTTGGGCTTGGACCAATGTCCCCCGTACGTACAGAACTGAATAAAGTGGGTCTCTGAGTAGTCTGACTGGCCTTGATGTGAAAAGGGAAATGAGGAGAAGGAAACGGATGTTACATCCAGAGATGCTGGTTCTCACTCGGAATGTAGGGAGATGAGGCAGCTTTCGGGGTGGTTCCCAGCAGGAGACGCTGCGGAGCTTGGAGGGCTTTCTGCATGTACCACCTCTCCCCACCGGCATCTCTCTCTCCAGAGCCCAGGCAGGAATCCCTGGTGCAGGCAGACTTACTCCAGCATCGTCCTTTCCACCAGCTCTGTGTGTTCTGGCCCGCGGGACGAGGCTGGGCTGCCCGATGCTGCGGCCTCCTCCTCCTCTTGGTGCTCGCTCTCTTAATAGCGGGTCTGGGTGACGAAGCCCCAGGGCCGGGTGCCGTCCTGGATGTCAGCTACTACGTCGTCTCCCTCACCCACGTGCCAGCTCCACCTCTTCTTGCTGAGAGTTTTGGTTGAGGGGCTGGCAGGAGTAGCCAGCTGGGCCTGCTCCGAGCGCCAAGGTCCTTCGTGGGACCCTGATGGCTCCCGGGCCTCAGTCTGATTGGGAAGATCCACTCAGGGCCTTGGCGAATCCCCTAGAACTACTCTTGCCATGCAACAGGACCTCTCAGAGCCCCCTGCCTCCCGCCTTTCACTCCCAGCCCATAGCTATGTTTGAGAGTGTAGACCTTCATTACAATTACTTGGAAAGTTCAAACAGGAGGATTACATGTTAGGGGCCTGTCCCGGCTACATAAGGAGCTCAAGTTCAGATTGAGCAACCTAGTAAGACCTTGTCTCAAAAATTTTTAAGAGGAATGGAAATGTACCTCAGTAATAAGTGCTTGCCTAGCATATACATGTTGCTAGGTTCAATTCCTAGTGTAGCAAATAACAGCAATAATAGCTGTTTAATATTCTTTTAATATCTTTAGTTGATCATGTGTGCTATAGTTTGATCATTGTTGTGTTATAGATATTTAGGTAGTTTCTGATTTTCTTATAGCTAATTTGTGTACAATGTTTTCCTATTTTCATTTTTAGAATTGAAATTTCTAAGTTTTCCAATGATGTTTTAATTTTTACACTCATTTTCAATGATGCCGTAAATATTTTTAAAAAAATTTTTGAGCTCTAGGGATAGTGAAGTATGCTTTATAACTCCAGCACTAGGGAGATAGAGATAGGAGAAGCATTGTCTGTACTATATAAATGACACCCTGCCTTAATTTTCAGTTAGTCAGTAGTTAGGGTAGTTGGTTAGTTTTTACTCTGTAGCCCAGGCTAACTTCAAACTCCCTATATATGTAGCAGGGCTATAATGCTTTGACTTCTGATTTTCCTCCTATGCCTCCTGAATGCTTGGGATCATGGGCATGAGTCACTACATCCAGCTTGCAAGACCCTGTCTTTAAAAGTAATTAATAAATAAATAAATAAATAAATAAATAAATAAATAAATAAATAAAATGAATAGTTTGGTATCTGTGGGAACCAGTTCCCACTCACGCACTCATTCACTCACTCAAACACACAGCTGCTGGCTGTGATGAAAGCAGGTTCCAGCCTTCCCCACCTCCGCCTCTACCCCCAAAGACTCGGCTCGGGCCGGGGAGATTGTCAGAAGCAGATCTCAGTTTATTGGGGGGAGAAAAGAAACTTTTATAGACAAAGGCCACCAAGGCTTGAAATGGGCATCGAATTGTGTTACAGGTCAACACATCCTACAGGTGCTAATGGTCAAGTTCAGTGCCACTCAGCACAGGGGGCAGGTAGATACCTGAAAGCCAATTAGGGCTCTCTGTGAAGTGATCAGGGTCACACCCAAGACCCTTGCCTTCAGCGCCACCTTTAGTCCCATGTGCTCGGCTATGCCCTGGGGCAAATCCTGGGCGGGTAAAAGTATCATGAGCATTTTTGCATTGTCTATTTTTTTGTAAATTTTCTCTTATTATAGGGACTTTACTTAGTTTGGTTGTTTGCTTTTTTGAGAAAATGTCTCATGTGTCCCAGATGAGCCTGGAACCAATGTGTGGGTTCTCACCCTCTTGCATCCTAAGTGCTGTGGTTGCAAGTGTGAGCCGAGATCCTGGTTGTTGTGTAGTGTTGGAAATGAGATCCTGGTTGTTGTGTAGTGTTGGAAATTGAACCCAAGGTTTCATGCATGCTAGACAAGCACTCTGCCAGCTGAGTTAGATCTCTGCCCCTTGTTTTTGTTTTCTTTTGTCTTATCTCATACTGCTACAGTTGGTTGCATGTATTCATACTGTACTAAAATCCAAGTTTCCCAAATAATGCTGTGGTGATTATGTAAAACAGGTGTAGCATCTATTAACTACATGATCTTTTATGCAGCGTTTCTTTTTTCTTAGATTATTAGACTCTTGTTACTGAGGTGAAAGATTAGTGAGAGTTTTCTCCCTCTAGAACTAGAAAATTTAGGTAGTGTATGAGATACAGTACCTTTCTGTGGAGATTCCTACAGCACCCGTGTTGCAGGCAGCAGTTTCTAGCCTGTGCTCCATCAGAAACGTGACTGTCGCCAGTGTGGCCATTCCTGCCAGAGGACAGCTCTCGGCTGATGGCCCCTTTTCTCATCCCCTCACACCTGACAGGTCCTGCCCTCCAAGGCTTCAGTTTCATCTGCCCACCAGACCTTTTATCTTCACATGCATCTCAATCCTTTTAAGTTTGTGTCTGGACACTTAGGCCTCTCAAGAGTAACCATTGGTAAGGATCTCTCATCTTCCTATCATCTGTTGCTTTATTCCTGTATAAAGATCTTGGCTCAGAGGTGGGTGATCATATTAGATAGCTCAGGAGTTAGTAACTGTCTTAGTTGCTGTGACCAGATATTTAGGGGAACAAGGGGTGATTATTCATGTTCATGGTTTCAGGTTGCAATCCTCTGAGGCTGCAGAGTGCTGCCAGCAGCAGGAGCCCAGAGGACCGGCCTCTCCATGTTCACAGGATGAGCTAAGAGGACCATACTGTCTAGATTACCAGTCCGCCCCAGCCAATTAGTTCTCTCTCGGCCTTATCCACCTGTCTAGGAGTAGCCCCACCTACTGTGGGCTGGATCTTTATACATCAATACAAAATCTTCTACAGGTTTGGGCAGGACTTGCCCTTAGCTAAATAATTCTTCATAGGTGTACTTTTAAGCTCAATTCTCCATTGTCAAATTGACACTGTAACTTTACCTGCCACAGTAACTTGTCTTTTTTCCTGGGAGAAATTGTTAATTCCTTGCTGTTTTTGTTGTTACTGCTGTGTATCCTTTTTTATTTCGTTTTTGTTTTTTTGGTATTTTAAAGGTCTCACTCTATATGTTTAACTTGGTCTGGTCTTGAACTTGTGACTTTCCTGACTCAGCGTCCCCACTGTTAGGATTCTAAGCATGTGCTAACTAACATACCTGGGTTCTTGCTGATACTTGGTTTTCAGTATACTATGAGGAAAAGATAGACCTTGACCCAAAGTGCTACCTAGGTTTATTACAATGTGAATGAAAAATCAGCTTAACAGTTTCTTGACTGATTTTTTTACTAATTACAATACAAACTAATTATACAAATTAAAATACTAAACTATATAAAATTATTATACAAAAATATAAAAATAATTACAAATTATTGTACAAATAATTATACAAAATATTAAAAGTATACAAAAATACAAACTAATATGATTACTTATTTAGTCATTTTGTCTCTCAATGTGATTTTTTCCCTGCGTTTAGTATTTCACTTTGATTTTTTTTTTAAAATCTCATTCACTAATCTTTAACTGCTATAGCAAATACACTTAGAACAACCCAGTTTGTCGCTACTGACAGTGAGTACCTGTTACTTTATGAGGCATTATGTGAGTTGTGTCAGTGTTCGGTTTCAGGAAGAAACTATAGTATACTTCTAAAAGTTAGCTCCAGATAGGAGCATTAGGCTTTTTCACATTGGCATACATCTACAGTATGTTAGACTGTATCCTAATTGTCCTAGGATGCATGGGGTGGTGGGCTGCAGGTCAGCACACCTGGAGTCATGAAGCCACAAGAAACAGAAGACTCCCAGACCTTGCAAAAACTGACTGTAGCTTGGTACCTGAAGTGCTGGATGAAGGCCGTGTAGCAGGAGTCAGAGCACACCAGTAATATCAGCACTTGGGAGAGGGAGGCAAGCATCTCAGTGTGCAAGGCCAGTGTTTGCTATATAGCAAGTGCTAGGTTAGTCAGAAAGAGAGAGAGACCAAATCACAGGTATATAAACAAAACAGAGCCCATTCAAGAACTTCTTGATAGGAAAAGCTTTCGCCAGTTAATTATATAGGGGCATGCCATATTGGAGCAGTGCCGTATTCCAGCTTGGTCTCTGCATCCAAGCCAGGGCCTCGTGTATTAAACCGCACTGTTGTCAATGCTGAGTTCCTGTACCTTAGGACCATGCCACAGTGACACCTGATTATTCCCAAGGCTACTTTATTCCTCTTAGACCTGGAACAGACAATGACCAGGAAAACAGATAAAGAATGAGCTCTGCTTCCTAACGCAGAGCCCTTGTGCAATTCTAACCTTGTCTCCAGTTTTGACTAAAAAAGTTTTTCTTCACGTGTGCCTTAAAAATAAATCCTGTTACATGTTAACTATTGAATCCAGGTATTTAGAGGGAGTGGTGAGCACGTGATCGGTTCCAGGGCCGGGCACTCTTTAGTCTGTCGGAACACTGTTTTCCTTGAGTCACTGCTTTGGCTGGAGCTGAGATTGCTTAGCCTAAGTAAATTCAGAAGCTCTTTGCCTTGTTCTAACATTTGTGACATGGTCCAGTGGGTGAAGGCACTTGCCACCAAAGCTGGCAACCTGAATTGAATCCCCAGAGTCGCATGGTGGAAGAAGAGCACCAACTCCTATAAGAATGAATATTTATTGTAGACATCTGGCACAATTCTGACCTGTACAATTATGAATTATCTATAGCAAAAAAAAAATTTTTTTTTGAGGTAAAGTCTCATGTGGCCCAGGCTTACCTTGAACCTGCTCCATAGCTGAATGTGCCCTTGAACTACTTTATCTTCCTGCCTCTACTTCCCGAGTGCTGGAATTACAGGGTGGCCTGCAGCACACCAGAGCTGTGTGCTGTGGCAACTGGCAGGCATGTAGTGTGTTCCTCCTGTACTTTATAAATGTGCATTTTCATGAGACACGTCGTTAGTAGCCTTGTTTATAGCATACAAAACATGTGAGGCTCAGAGTATTATCTTTAGGAAAATGAAAATATTAGGAGACAGGTGTTGTTAATCTACTTTGTAACTAATTAAATACTGTTATTGTTTTAATTTGATCAAAAGGTACAATTAAAATATTTTATAGAACCTTGGAGGATTAGGTCTTAAAAGCATAGCATGTGTACATTCCTTTTCAGAGTGGAATGCATACAGATTGAGCTATGTAGATAAATAAAGAGAACAACTTTGAAAGGAAATGAAAGCAGAAAGTTCTCGTCCATAGATTGCACAACTCTACTTTTTTTTTGAAAAATAAGCAGACCTGCCTGAAATCCCAGCACTGGGAAGTCTGAGGCAGAAGGAATATCCCAGTGCCAGGCCACACTGGATTACAGCATGAGCTGCAGACCAGCCTGGGCAAGACTATAGAATGAGAAACCACAGAAAAAGGAGAGAAAGGCAGAGGCAGAAGAACAAAGAACAGAAGATGTCTGGCAGAAGAGCCAAGGGCTGTGCTGGAACGTAGCAAGGAAATGGCAAAGCTCCTCCGCACACACCACACGTTCTTCCCAAGGTCACTTCAGGTCTTTTTTCTGCACAAGTCTTGGAGAATCTTTATGCTTGTTCTCAGTTGAGTGGGGTGTTGTTTTATTAAGTGACAAGTATGGTTTCAATGAATATTGACCCACTTTAGGGAATTTGTAGAACTCTTGTTCTATAAATGTTAAGATCATTTGTATAACTTTGCTAAAACAACATATGCAAATGTGTCTGCATATAATGTGCTTTAGAACTAGTTCACTGTGATATTATAGTAGTCGGCCTTCATAATATGCTTTCCTGGGTGAAGCATTTTATGAGTGCTTTACAGTATACAAAATAAAGAAAATGTCTGGAAATCTGAACATTTGTCATAATTTGCCTGTACTCATTTGTGATACAGTACACCCTGCACTTTCCTGAGGCTGTTTTTAGACTGAACACTTACAGGTGTTCTCCAGAAACATTAATGCACTTGACCATGGGCTGCTACCTAGTTCTCTTTTTAAATCTCTCTGTTTTTGCTCATTTCTTTTTTATTCTGTGATGGTTTCATGCGTGTGTATATGAATTTTAGTCATTTTCACCGTTACCCTAGTTCATCCCTCCTCCTGTGAAAATCTCCACAAGTTCCCCTGTTTTCCTGTCTTTTCTGTATGTGACGCACTAAGTTTAATAAGGGTTGTCTGCATTACCATGTGTGAAGGGAATTTATTGGCGCTTAGGGCACCCCATCAGTGACTAGACCTCTAAAGAAAGTGGTACTCCTGCCCCTAGCCAGTATTAACTGTCAACATTTCCTCAGGGAGTGGTGGAACCAGATGAACCCCACAGTCCAGTGAATTGTTGATGGATCCTGAACAGATAACCACAGCTACAGTGAGTTCATGGATTTTAACATCTATGTCATGTACAAAAGACACTGTAGCAGCACTTCTCCCCTCTTATATTCTTCCTTTTTCTTTCCCAGTGATCTTTTGGCCTAAATGATCCATTCTGTCCATTTGTAAATCTTTTTTACTTTCCAAAAAGAAAGCCTAGGGTGGTGCTAATCTATGGGAATAAGGATAAGTACTTAGAAGACAGTTTGACGCCATGTCCATTTAACGAAACAATAGTGTTCTGTGACTTACTAGCCACAAGTTCTTGGCCACATTATAGTTTCAGTCATGACTTCCCTCCTGAAATCCATTCAGAAAGTAGTTGCTTAACCCCCGGACATGCATGTCACTAGTGCACTAGCAGGCAGCTCTTGCTATGGTGGTTGTTACTGTAGCTCACAGCATTCACAGCTGGCTGAGACTGTTGATGGCCCCCAGCAACCTGCACAGCCCTTTCTGACTGTGTAAACTGATCAGCAGGCAAGAAACTTTCAGCTCACTTCAGCTTGACTTCTCCATGTCCTGTGACCCCAGCATGTGTGTGCTCTGCAGTGAGATCCTCCTAGCTTTGTATGATGAGTAAATTCCTGAACTTAATTTTAAGTGATTTATTTTCCATATCTTCAAATCAATCTTTTATTTTGTGTTGGAGAAGGATGGCAGGGAGGAGAGCTGCAAAATATGTTTGTGTTTGTTTTTGTTGTCGCTTTAAAAAAAAAGTTGCTCATTTTCATCATAAAATAGTCTAAACACTTTTGAGCTTCACTAAAGTGGTCAAAATAAATATTGAATGGTAGTAATGTACAGATACTAAATGCAGATTCTAATTTGGTTTTCAGTGGAAAAAATCTGTGCTTTTTAATTACATAAACATGTTCATTTTATTAGAAACTTTGACATTACTAACCTTAGCTTCGAAATGCATTTAGTAATCTCAATTAATACCTCTGCCTATTGTTGTGTCCCCAGCCCTTTCCAGTGCTAATCTCTTTAGATGGAAAGAGTCCTAGGAGCCTCCCTTCAGTGGTCCTGTTGGAAGCTTTATTTTAATAGCACTTTTCTTTCTTGGCTTGCATGACATTTTATCTTTCTTTTCCTTTCTTTTTGCCGTTTGCAAAGACTCTTGGGAGGATTTGACAGATTTGGTGGAGCAAATGCGCGATGATACAGAAGGTGCGTGCCACACCAACATCTTTCAGCTTTTTCTTTTCTTTCTTTCTTTTTTTATTTTCTAACCACCTTTTAATTGTTTTCCATGAGAAGGAGTGCCAGATTTGAGTTTCATTTACCATGACTGTAACCAGATCTCTCTCCTGTGATTCCAAGTAAAGTGTCGTTAATGTCTATTGAAATGCCTTTAAATTGTTCCTTAGCACTTTTAAAAGGGATGTTACTTTTTGAAGATAAAAGTGATATTATTGCAAGACTATATCAAGTTTTTCCATAACTTTTTTTTGTTTATATATTTGGGGATTTAACAGCAATTTCTGGAAAGTATTAACAGTACCCAGCCATTTTCAGTGTGTTGATTCTTTCAGGTGCCTTTCATTTGATTTTAATCAAGATCCATACAAGTTACACATACATCATTGTCTCTTGAATCCTTTTTTCTTTTCTTCGTCTTTTTTTTTTTTTTGGTAACAGCTTTGAAGTTCAAGTTACATACCATATAAAGTATTCAAATGGGTTAGTATTTTCATGTCATGTACCTCCATTACCACTATCCAATCCTGGAATAGTTTCATCCTCCTAAATAGAAATCCATACCTATGAGCAACCTCTGAACATTTCTTCCTCTTAAGTCACTGGCAATTACCATTCTATTTTCTGTCTCTGTAGATTTGCCTATTCTGGACATTCCATGTAAACAGAACCCTCAAGTATATGTCATTTACTTCTTTTACTTGGTATGTTGCTGTAGCATGTATCATCATCCCCTTTATGGCTGAACAATACTGTTTTATAAATGAATCGTGTTTTGTCAGTTATCAGTTGATGGGTATTTGATAAGCAATAACTCTGGGTTTAATTGCAAAAATGACTGTATGAACATGCTTATACAAATTTTTATGTGGACATGTGTTTCATGTTTGGAAAACAGGAGAATAGTTCTGGATAAAAATGACAACTCATGTTCAACTTTTTTGAGAACTGACAGACTAATGTCTAAAGTATCTGTAGCATTGTACATTACTACCAGCAGTGCAGAATTCAAATTGTTCCACATCCTTATTGATTCTTACTAGATCCTTTTTAAAAGCTTTATTATTATTATTATTATTATTATTATTATTATTATTATTATTGCTGTAGCTATCTAAATGGGTGGCGTAAAGTAAATCTCATTGTGGTTTTGCTTTGCAGTGCCCCAGTGAGCACTGCTGGTCACTTATATAATCACACTGGGAGAGAAATACCTGCTCAAGTCCTTTACTATTCTTTTTATTGGGTTGTCTTTTGTTGTTAGATTGTAAGAATTCTTTATGTATTCTGAATAGTGAGTTTGACTTTCAGATATTTCCTTCTCTCTGTGGTTTGTTTTTTCACTTTCTTGATCCCGGGTGGTATGTCCATAGACACTTGATAGTGTTCTTTGAATCACAAACAATTCTTATTTTTTGAATTTCTGTTTTTTTTTTTTTTTTCATTACAAGATCACAAAGATTTAGACCTATGTTTTCTGTTACAAGTCTTATAGTTTTAACCTTTGAACTGTTTGATCTCTGGTCCTTTTTGAGTTAATTTTTCAAAAATTATTTTTGTGTGTAGAGATCTAATTTCTTTAGTATCATTTGTTTAAAAAGAAAAGATTCTTTTCCAGGTGAATTATCTTGCCATCTTTGTTGAACACATTCGATCCTACCTACGTGTGTGATAATTGCTTCTGAGTCCCCAGTCCTACTTTAATCATGTTACATGTATATCTTTAAAGATAGTCTTGATTCCTATTACTCTGTAATAAGTTTTGAAGTCAAAAAGCCTGAATATTTCATCAGTGTTCTTCAGGATTGTTTTGTGCCACTCGGATCCCTTTCATTCCTTGATCTACTTTAGGGTAAGCTTGCCAATTTCTGCACATAAGACAGCATGCAATTTAATAGGGATTGTTTTGAATCTATATTATCAATTTGAGTTTTGCCATCATAGTGGTATTAAGCCTTCTAATCTGTGGGCTATTTTGATGTTTTAAAATATCTTCCTACAGTGTTTTACTCTTCCAATGTACAAAACATGCACCTCTTTTGTCAAGTTGATTTGCATTTTTCGGTATTATTAGAAATGGATGTGTCTTCTTAATGACAATTTTGAATTGTATTACCAGTTTGGTACCTCATCTATAAAGAAATATATTCCAATAATAAAGATTGGTTTTATTAAGCAGCTTAGAATAGCTAGGTAGGTTCTGTAGGAACCACACAATTCCACTTTGGAAAGGAAATACGTTCCTCTTTTTTGAAAAAAGAAACAGCTTAGTCAACAGAAGTCAGCCCAATATAAATGGACCAATCAGACACAAAAGGACTAAAAATGCCCATTTAAAGAAACTAAAACTAACCAATGGAAAAAGCCGCTTTTCAAGCCCACCTAGCTCTTGTAGGTACCCCACCCTGCCCCCGTCAGCAGCTTCTTGCCCATCTCAGACCAAGCATCTAAGAGTCTTCTCTCTTTTCTGTCATTTTCAGTAAATTCTGCTTAAACTCTACATGTTCTGGTTTCAGTCTTTGACTCCAAGACACAAAAACCCCAGAGAGAAATCCATTTTCACTAAGACCCCCATTGGATTTTTAAAACTGTAATAGAACTGAACCCTGTATATATTTATCAAGGAGAGTATTTAGGAACAATAAGAGATTAACAGCAATAACTAGAAGAATTATAGTAGTATTCTGAGGTGAAAGTTGTGAATGTGAATTCAAACTGTTTTATTATACTGAAGATCTTAGCAACCTCAGCATATAATATTAAACTGAGAATTTCACCACCATCACTATTCTTAACCTTTGGGCATTATGAAATAGAACAAAAAATGAGAGCACCGTGGCACCACACTGGGTATGTGACAGACAAGGCATCTCCTGAGTGCAAGTAGCTTGTATCCTATAGAATTCAGCTGACCCTGGGGCTGGAGAGGGGTGGCTCAGGGGTTAAGCCTCCGCCTTGCAGGCGGAAGGTCCTGAGTTCAGTTCCCAGATCCCACGTATAGACGCCAGGCAGAAGCGGGGGCGGCCTGCGCTTCTGGTCCTGGTAGGGTGGAGCCTGTGAATCCTGGGGCAGAAGGAGGTGGAGGCATCCATGGTGGTTCGCGAATTCGTCCGTGGTTCTACACACACACAGACACACGCACACACACAGACACATGCGCGCACATACACACGCACATGCGCACAGTTGAATAAATAATAATAATAAAAAAAATATTAAAAAAAAAGAATTCAGCTGACCCATAGAAAACAAGACCTCCAGAAAGAGGGGACTGCTGAATAAGTCTCATGCAATCTTATGCCTTGTAACCTTGCTAAATGCACTTCTAGCTAATACATTTTGCTTTTGGATTTGTTAGGATTTTTAAAACTAATATGTCATCAGAAAAATGTAGTTTTACCTCTTCCTTTCCAATCTAAATGACTTTTTCTTGTAACTGTCCTGGTTACATTCATCTATACAGTATTGTTTAGAAATGGCATGAGTGGGCATGTATGTCTTGTTCTTATCTTTAGGAAAGTGTTCAGCCTTTCACAACTAAGTATTAATTTGCCAGGCAAGTGGTTTTTTCAGTTGCCTTTTATCAGGAAAATCAGGTGGAAATTCCCTTCTCACCCAGTTTGTTGAGTATAAAATTAAAGGCTCGTTGGATATCAACACTGTTTCTCTTGAAATTATGTGGTGTCTTTTCTTCATTAAGTGTATGTGTTAAACACCAATTGGCTTATGTATGTTAGACAAATCTTCATTCTTGTGTACATCCTACTTGGTTGTTTTACATAATCATTTTGTATGTTGATCATTAGTTTGCAAGCTTTTTGTTGAAGATTCTTCCATCTGCTTTCATAAGGAGTATAATAGTATAGGCCTTTGGCTTTCAATATCATGAACATACTGATCTCATAGAATCAGTTCCTTCCTCTTATATTTTTTGTAATATATTTCTTGTGAAAGATTGGTGTTAATTCTTTAAATCATTAATAGACTTCAGCAATGAAATTTCTGGCCTCTGTGTGTTATTTGTTTTGTTTTTTGTTACTACTTCAGAATATTTACTTGTTTTGCCATGTTCAAGCTTTGTTATTAATTTTTGGCATACATTTGCCCACGATATTCCCTTGTGAGTTTTGTTTGTCTCATCTTCATTCCTTGGGTCCTTTTATCATCTGGCTAAGAGTTTATCAGGCTGCTGCTGCTGCTGCTGCTGCTGCTGCTGCTATTGAGTGTTGCTGTGTACCCCAGACTAGCCTCAAACTCACCATCCACCCTCAGACTCCCAAATGCTGTGATAGCAGGAACACGTCACCATGGTTGGCTTGAACCAACTTTGGGTTTCATTGAATTCCTCTAAATTACTGAATATTTTTTCACTATTTTCCTGATACTTTGTTTTCTTCCTTCAGAGGCTTTCTGCTGATCCATATTATTTGCCCTTGCTGGAGTCTGGCTGTGAAATCATGAAATTATGATTCAATATAGCCAGGACAATCTTCTAGGCTAGTGCTTCTCACACTTTAGCGCACATGCAGTGTCATAGTTAGATACAAGTGTCAACTTGACAATTTAAGGTTCATGTTCTGGGCACATTTATAAAGAATTAATAGTTCAGTTAAGCCCTGAGCAAGCCTGCAGGAGATTGCCTAATTGGAGAAGGCCCACTCCGTGGTGAGTTAGGACCAGTACCTTGGCAGGTGAATAAGATGGAGGGAACTAGTTAAGGAAGTAGACATTCTCCTGTGTATTTGGCAAAGTTTGCCACTCTCTCAGCTGTCCTGCGTATATGGTGTGGCTAGTTCCCTTGCCCCTGGTAATGGCGTGAGCTCTCCTGCCAAGCTGTCCTAAGAATCATAACTGGACAATCATAAGCCAAAATGAAATTTCTTGTTCCCCAGTCTTTTTGGTCATGAATTTATGGGCAATATGCAGAGTAACTGGTACATGCGGGTTTCTGGGGGTTCATAGTCTGCTGAAAGTACAGAGCTTGACTCACTAGTATCACTGAGGCCTAAGGTTTCCTTGCCAGCAGCTTCCCGGCAACATAGTACTGATGTTCAGAACCACACAGGTGGAGTGGGGTCATTTGTGTTTTCTAAAAGAGCATGCCACGTCTCTGTCTTCCAGAGATGCACCCCTGTGCCCCTCTTAAGAGCTTCACGGGTTGATGGGAAAGTGTATTGTTTCCAAGGGATTAGAAAACTCAGCCAGCAAGCCCAGCCCTCTCACTTTTTCTCTTAATGGGGAAATTGAGCCTTAAAGAGATATGTTAATTGACACAAGCAGATAATTGATATCAAAGACTAGGAGGAGTGGGTAGATAGAATCTCTCGGATGAGCCTCATTTCAGCACAGTCCTTCTTCAGTTACACTGTTACCAAGAAAAGGCAGCCATGAGGGTTGCATTTTCTTGACTAGCTTCTTTATAGATTCCACCCAGAAGATGTTTAAGACATTTTCCTCCTAATTTCTGTGATGAGTTCAAGTATATGTGACATCAAAAATGTCATTAATGAGAACATACAGGTACAGATACAGAACTCATCTAAACATCCTAAAACTGTTAGTAAATAAAAATTTATTTTAACCAATTTTATTTATAAAATATATTTACTTATAAACATTCTTACCAGTTAACACTAGTTAGATGGTATTTCATTATAATGGATTTTTTTAGTACATTAGATTTCTCTTTCACAATCAAAGGCAATTCGTTTTATGCCTAATTTTATATTTTAATTACAGCAAAAGTTTAAATAGATTTATTGAGGAATTATTGCTTCAACATGAGTAAGCTTCTCTTTCTCTGTCTCTTAGTTTTTTGTTGGGATCTCATATTAAAATCCTGGCTACTAGAGAATAAGTGACTGTGGGCTGCTTGGCCCTGAATGAGACATCCAAGTCACACCGATACACAGGGCTCAGGGACAGGGACGGTGAGAATGTCAAAGCCTAAAGACAGGGAGGGACTGTGTCTGCTTCCAACAGACCAGTACAAAGTCTTGAGAGGGGAAAGATCTCAAGGGTGCCACATCTCCCTCAAAGGCTAGTGAGGGTTAATATTGGACGGGGAAAGGAAGCCACTTTCCCCAATGATTTGCTTTCTAGTATATCATCCTCGACTCAGCAAGCATTAGTTAGTACACAGGCTGTGAACAGTAACCCAGGTGAGATTTAGTGAACCACACACAGGAAAAATGGGAGAGGGAGGTGGACTGGTGGGGAAGAAGAAAGTTTGTAGTAGAAAAAGTACGGGACTGGGGGCTAGAGAGGTGGCTCAGGGGTTAAGCCTCTGCCTTGCAGGCAGAAGGTCCTGAGTTCGGATCCTAGACCCCACGTATAGACGCCAGGCAGAAGCGGGGGCCTGCATTTCTGGTCTCTCGGGGGCCTGCATTTCTGGTCCTGGTAGGGCGGAGCCTGTGAATCCCCGGGCAGAGTAAACAAGGAGGAGGTGGAGGTGGTCCATGGTGGTTCCCGAATTCGCCTGTGGTTACACACACACACACACACACACACACACACACACACACACACGCACGCACGCATAATTGAACTAATGAATGAATAAATAAGTAAACAAATAAATAAAAGAAAAAGTAGGGGACTGGAATTGGGTAATAAGGGATGAAACTGGCACAAATTCATTGTATTCATGTATAAATTCCTAAAGAATAAAAAGAAAAATCATTAAAATAAATTTGGAAAAAGAAACATTGATAATGAACACACTACTGTCCCATCTATCAGAATAGGGAATTACAGAATTTCTTGTACCGTAATTGTTAAATCTACTTTGATGAACCATGCATGAGCAGTCAAGGAACATTAAAAAGATCCTGGCTGTCAGTGAAAAATATCTGTGTAACAACTATTTTGTTCTTGTTTTTTTTTGTTGTTGTTTTTGTTTTTGTTTTGTTCTTGTCTCATTAGGAACTAAAGGTTTTCACATCAGGCAAATACTTCTTCATTACTGAACCACATCTGGAAACTAAAACATTGATAATAATCAGAACTGAATTACTTTAACTTTTGTGTTAATGAGAAACACATTCATATTTTTAAGCTCTTACGTTACTAATAAATAGATGACAAAACAACTTAAGGGAACAAGGGGTTTGACTCTCTCTTGATAGTCTGGTTGCAGTTCCTTGTCCAGCTTGGCAGGAGAGCCCACGCCAAAAACAAGGGCCACATAACAGCTAAGAGAGAAAATGACCTTTACTTGCCAGACCAGCATGTCTGGCCAGGCATACAGAAGGATGCAAACTTTCTGAAACAATTCCCTCCATCTTATTCACCTGCCCAGGGTCTACTTCCACCCACCATGGACTGGTCCTTCCCTCAACTAGCCGATCTCCTGCAGATTCACAGTGGATTTAACTCAACTACTAATTCTCTGCAAATGTGCCCAGAGCTCAAAGCCTCAACCGACAAATTGATACCTATATCTAACTGTAACAGTTGTTTTAGGTAGTCAAACATGCCTGAATTTTGTTAACTTTCTTTTGTTTATTGGAATTGTCAACAGTGAGCTAAGCTGAATTGTTTTTGTCTCCTGGGAACATTGATACTTGGAGACATTTTTGGTTGTCAGCATTGTAGGGTGCTACTGACATCTAGTGGGTAAGGCCTGGAACGCTGCAGATCTTCATTCACAGAACATGTAAAGAAGGATCATCTAGATCAGCAAGTACAAAGGTTGAAAATAGTGCTTAGGGGTTTTGTTCGGCTTAAGGGTGGGTGTGGGTATGTGTGTGTGATTTCTAAAGAACCAGTAGGTTTGTATTTGGTACAGTTTGCTTTAAATAAGTTGTAGCCCCACATAAGAAGTTTAAGGTGGCAGAATTGAATTCTAGTTAATCTTTCTGTAGCCCAAGCTCTCAAACCTAACCATGTATCTTGAGCATTTTCTATAAGACAGAATGAGACATTATGGACAGGTTCTTAAAAGTTCATCTCCACTTCTAGAAAAGCCCTCCAGCTTTAAGTAGTGTCTGGTGTTTTTACTTCAATAGCAGCTTTGCCCAGAAGGCTAATTCTCTCACTAGGCTGAAGTCAGTTGCAAGTTATAACAAGCAGCATGACTTAATTTTGTTATTAGCTCCTGAATCAACAGTCTACACAACTGAAGCACAGAAGGCTACCTCATGGGCAGACAGGCGGTTCTCTGATCCCGCTTGGTCTCCTGCCAACTTTTAGGAGGGTAAAGTGCAAAGTCCAGCAGCACTTTGAAACATCCATCCCCACAACTTCCAGTGATTAAAGGAGGTCAAAGCAGTAGAAAACACATTCTTCCTGTCATTCAAAGGATGATTTTTTTTTTATGCATTTCACTGTCCCTGTGTGAGTCATTTTTTATTTATTCTGGTGCTAAGGATCTTCATGTATACTAAGCAGACACTCTGCCTCTGACTTATACTCCAAGTCCTTGATTTTTTTAATGTTTTATTAACATATTAATGATACATAATAATGAGTTTCATGACATTCTTATACACATTTATTTTAGTTATATTCACATACACACCCCGTTACCATCTCTTGCCCTCCTTCCATACCTGATGATCTTTTTCCAGCTTACCTCCCTCTCTACTTTCAGGTTTGATTTCAGGGTCCTTCTTGGACCTGATGAGTTTCATTAGAATTGCTTACTGAGGCATGCAAGGTTGAGGGTTTGTTTACAGCATGGCACCTTACTAGTAGCTTCACACTACTAAAGAAAATGTGTCTTCCTTTTCCCATCTCTACTTAAACTACCTTTAAATCTATGAGGGTGGTCCCAGGAGCCCAGCCCTACTCCATGACCAGATGCTACTCCAGGACCAGTAATCACAGCCCCTGTGAGTTCAAATGCAATAGTTCTAGATGTGATTTCCCTCCTGTGAAGCAGGCCTCAAACCCAGTCAGAAAGTTAGCCCTGTAACAAACTCATGCCTGGCCAGTTCCTATTATTGCACACATTATCTACAACTAAGTAAGACTGTTGATAATGGTTACTAAGCAGCCTGTTTAGTAACATCCAACCCTGGAGCCAACCATCACTCAGGAAGTTTCCAACCTCATCCCAGCTCCATTTCTCTGTATCCTGCAACCAAAGTCACATGGTGTCATAAGCCTGGGATCTTACTATCTAGTTCTGGTGGGCAAGCATCATCAGTGGCTTTTGCCTGTATTGTTTATAGGGCCCTCAGGAGTCTCCTTGAGTAAAAATTTATAGGAAGGAAGCCCACTCCTTTCACTGGTGTTATTTTCATTTGATAACTTCTGACTTCTGGGAACAGCTTTATGCACCCAGACAAGGTAGATGTGTTTAAACTTTTTTTTTTAGTAGTTTATCAAGTATGAGATTTCCTTATGATTTTTTTTAATCCATCACTAGTTTTGTTTGACCATCCTCCTATACATCTTCTCTCCCATTCCCTTCCCCCCTAACTTAAATCTTTTCCACCTCCAGTATTGTCCCTTCCACTTTAATATCGTGTATATTCTGATACCCACTCACCCTCCATTTAGGGAAATGTTGTTCCTCCCTCATGCGCCCCTTTCTAGTGTCCTGTGTTCTATACATGCTCTCACATAAATACACATATAAAAATTGTACATAAGGATCCAGAGAACATAAGATGTGTGTCTTTCTGAGCCTATGTTACTTCACTGAACCTAATATTTTTCCACTGCATTTTCCTGCAGGCTTCATAAATTATTTTTCCTTTGTGGTTGAATAAAATTCCATTAGGTATATATGTACCGCATTTTCGTTATCCATTCATCAATTGATGGACTTCTATGATGATTCATTTCCTTGCTGCTGTGAATAGAACAACAGTAACAATGTATGTCTATTTGGCTAGCCCGTTGCTCTAGCTTATTGAGTTGATCTCCATGAGAGGTACAATTGAAGGAAAACCTTAAAATATTTCTTGATGTCCAAGAAATGATAATAAAGATCAGTTCTGACTTTCACATGAAGTTTTTCTCTAAAATATTGCCTAAGCCAGTCTGAGCTGCTCAGGTAGCCAAGGCAAGAGAATCATGACGTCAAAACAAGCCTGAGCCTACACAGTGACATCCTGTCTCTAAAGAGTAGTCAGATGATTAAAGAGTAATCAGATGACTACTCTAAAGGTTAATCAGATTATGGCCTAGAAAAGCAACACAGCAAATGTATATATATATATGTATGTATGTGTGTGTGTATATATGGAATTTATTGAGTTGGCTTATGAGACATGGCCAAGGTAGTCCAATGGCAGGTAGCTGCCAGTAGCTATTCAGTCCAGTAGGCCAGTGGGTGATGGTTGAAGGGTGGAGGATTCCTAGAGAATCTTTAGTCATGTTGAAGACTTGGAGGATCGGAGAGCTGGAAGGTCAAAGAAACAAAGAAACCAGGTGGCGGAAGGGAAAAGCACAGCTTCAGAGAGTCTGTCTTCCACTGTCTCCTGTTCTATGGTTCCTTTTATCTGGTCCACTACTGGGAGATTGCAGTGGAAGTTCCGATGTGATCTAAGGCTGATCTTTGATTTATCCAGATAATCTCTTCAGGTAGTCTCAACTGATTTTAGTTAATGCCAGTAGTATCAAGTTGACATCCAGGATTAACTATCACAGGACTTTAGGTCTCTAAACCTAATACAGATTAGTGTAGGATTTAACTATTTAGCTCTGCTCATTTAGTTATGAAACAGATATGAGTTAAAGTGTTGTGAACCTGAAGTGGGACAATGTAAGCCAGACATTATTTCCTGGACTTAACAGGCTGTGGTATCCATGCTTTCATGGCAGATATATATACACAAGAACTACATGGGAACTGTCTTATCAATAGTTCACCATGAAAGGAGGATGAAGCCTCATGTCTCCCTGAGAAACTCATGAGGATTAATGCTGATAGGGAAAAACAAAGATATTTTCCTCAAAGGTAGACCCACTCACTGATCTAGCTAGAATACTTGGGGAGCATGAATTATGTCAAGCATATGTCATCAGAGGCAAACTAGAAGAAATACAGTGATTTACATAAGTGAAAAAGAGTTTGATAGAAGAGAGATTACAAAAGGAAAGGGAGGGAAGATGGGACTGTAAAGATTATAGAATGAAAGTGTCATAAATTTTTAAATTCATGTAAGCCATACTAAAAAAAATTGAAAAACTTTGTTTTAAAAAAAAGTACGTAGGAGTTTCCATAAAGTAGCTTCCATTTTATGTTAAATGGCTTATTGTATTTTGAAAGCATAATTTTGTTAGGACTCAGTCTTCTCTAAGCAGAGATGAAATGTCTTGTAGTGCACTACAGTGTTATAGTGTAGCCTTCTTAAGTTTTTAATGAAAACTGGATATATTGATGCTTAGAAGGCTACATGTTGTATACTCATAATCTTCATGTCAAGTTCAAGTCTAACTAAACATTGTCATTAATAAACCGTTGGACCTTGACCCCACATCACAGTATGTCTTGCTTCACTAGCTGGAAAGGAAGAAGATCTAAATAACAATAAGATAGTCATGGTAGGAGGACAGCAGAGTCACCAGTATACATTATATTAGGCAGGAGTACAAGGCTGGCATGGACAAGTGCATTCTGAACTCTGGTTCTGCTGTGACCAGAGGCAACTATGTGATGAACTGAAAGGCCCAGCGTGACACAGGTAGTTGGGGCAGAGCAATGAGGTTTTCCTCTCTTAAGTCTCGTTTCCTTGTGGAAACATGCTGTTGAAATTGTCTCATGGACCGTTCAGGCCTCTCGATATATAATGCATTTGTACATGCCTGTAATCCCAGCATTCTGAAGGCTGGGACAGGTGAATTGCTACAAGTTTGAGTGAAACCTATTCTCACAAAAAAAGCACAGTTGTACAAAACACACAGTGGTAGGCTATTCTGAATTCTGTTAAATAAGTTATTCTAACCCTTTCCTTAGTTTCACCTCTGAGAGCCAAACACTGCACTGAGTCTTGAAGTGTTAAGAATTAAATACCCAGACCTCGTGACATACAGTGCCCAGCAGGATGGAGTGAAGGGCATTGCAGGAGCAGCAAAACTGCAAAAGAAAATCAACAAACCACAATCCAGAACTTCAGAGACTCTATATCAACCACCTAGAACTAGGCCAGACTAATCTCTCCCCATTCTGAAGCTCAGGGACATTTGCAGAAGAGGGGGCGGTAAGATTGTAAGAGCAAAAGGATGGGAGGAGCAATGATTTGCAAGATACTCCACACAAGTTAGGGCCGAAGCAATCATAATTGGACTTTGCATGCCCAGCGCAATGTCCAACACACTATTGACCCCACAAAGTCTAGCATTCGCTAAAGGCACCAAGATCCTTGGAGGCAAGGGATTGACAGCCACAGTAGTGTTCCTGTGCTTAAGGGGAACACGGGAAAGGGTTCAGGGAAATGCCACTGGGTCCTTGTACGTCACCAGAGAGGAGGGCCCAGAGGAGAGTCAGGCATGCACAATAAAGGACTCTCTGAGAATGGGGGCGGGAGGCACTGGGGGATGGGGAGGTAGGGGTGAGGGAAGAGGGAGCAGGGGGTTCGGGGGGAGGAGGAGGGAGGGAGGGAACTGGTGTACCTATTAAGTTTGTATGAGCGGAAATAATAAAAAATAAATAAATACCCAGACCTCATTATACCAATAGTGCTAATACTTAATTTAACATTAACAATGATCAGTATAAATACTAACTATAAATATATATGGGAAGAACTTGCTTAAGTACTTTTTCCTTTTTCTATATGTTGGTTTTATCTTTAAAGCATTTCATTGGTGCCAAGTAAGGGGCAGGCTAGAGCTGTGAATGTGGCCCGTAGTGAGCTTTTGTGGATGCTCAGAGAGGCTGATATTAGAGGCAACAGTGAGAATATTAAAAGATGTATTTGAGGCTTTTGAGTTGATGAAATAGCTAAATTTCGTTACTTTATCAAAGATTTCTAAGAAAATTAACATCTTTTTTCCACAGTAAAAACATGACCAAGAAGAATACAACCAAATATACTATGGTGTACTTTTCTTGGTTCATGACATGTCTCCAACAGTCTCATTTGCTATTGTATAAATGTTATCCTTGCAAACATCAATATGGGGACATCATGTTTTATGCTGTACTCTTCCCGATAGCAAGGCTCATTGTCTCCTTGTCTGGTGCAGATCCGAATTATCTCATGGCTAACGAACGCATGAACCTAATGAACATGGCCAAGTTGAGCATCAAGGGCCTGATTGAATCGGCTTTGAATCTGGGACGGACTCTGGACTCTGACTATGCACCTCTGCAGCAGTTCTTCGTGGTGATGGAACACTGTCTGAAACATGGCTTGAAAGGTGGGCTATGACCTCGCGATGCAAACATGCAGCTGCTTTCTAGCTATTGATAAAAGGAAAGCATATCCAGAATGAAAACATTTTTTGTGGAGACAAAGACTAAGAACCTAGGATTAATAATATTCGTGGAAGATAATCTGTATGGGAGCAGGACTCTGATCGACTTAAAAGATTTACGGGACTTAAAAAGTGCTCATCAGCTGATGCTACAGTGGGAAGGGCCACAGGAATTATGTCCAGGATGGCAGCCAGCTTCATGAGATTGACAAGAAAGTTGGCCTGATTTTTGAAAACTTTATTTATTCTGAAAGTATGAATAATTTTTGAGCCTTGATTTGGATCCCTGAAGAGGTTAAGGGTTGGGTGTGTGTGTGTGTTTATACACCTCTATATAGTGAGGAAGTGTTTGTATTGTAACGAATACTAAGCATTAAAATAGTGCTTTGTTTTTGCTTCCTTAGCCAAGAAAACTTTCCTTGGACAAAACAAATCCTTCTGGGGACCTCTAGAACTGGTAGAAAAGCTCCTTCCAGAGGCTGCAGAGATAACAGCAAGTGTTAAAGATCTTCCAGGACTTAAGTAAGTCTCAGGTAGAGTTCTGTTTCTCAAGAAGAAAGTTTCAGTTATCTTCTTGAAGAATGTTACTAAAAATAGTGTGCACAAACTTTTTATAATAATTCAAATGTGTAATGCCATGAGTAGACAATGTTAGGACAGAACCTGTACATACGCTTTTAAGACAATATATACTTGAAAGATGCTCACCTAAAAGAAGCTGTCTTCATGTTAAAGTCCCAAACATTTCCTGTGACTTAAAGTGGTATATGCCTGACTTGACTGAGAAGAAGAAGCATACTCAATGGGATTTTAGAGACAAGACTAAGATGGTTGTCCAGTGAGCCTCAGGAACTAGTACCTATAACCTGTCTTTAAACTTGAAAGTTCAGTTGGCTTAATTTTAATCAGTTAAAGGTGTATGTTGCTCGTGTTGCATGTTAACGTTTGATTATTTATATAATCCACACTAGACTCAGAAGGATTTTTTGATCAAAAACCTGATAGAACATTTGTAGTCCTAGTAAAGTTATTATCTTTCAAATAGTATCACATTTTGTCATTAATTCTTTGCAAGAGCTTGTCCAAATACATCCTTGGGTCTTAATATCCCACAGGAAATTCCTTGTGTAGGACTGGATGTGGGAGATTGTGCGCTCACTGCACTGAGACCTCGGGCGAGAGTAAGTGATGTGATCCGTGCTGCTCCCTGCCATGTACGTTTTCAGTCACTCGTCTCTGTTGTTGCAGGACACCAGTAGGCAGAGGAAGAGCTTGGCTTCGTCTGGCACTAATGCAAAAGAAACTTTCTGAGTATATGAAAGCTTTGATCAATAAGAAGGAACTTCTCAGGTATGAACTGTATTATACAAAATTAATTCATACAAATTTACCTTTTCTGTAGATTAGAAATAGGTGATGCATCAGTTTCATTGATTCTTTTTACCACATATTTATACCATATGATATGTGTCCATCATACATATAGATGTATATACCACATTATGTACCACATGCATATAATACCAAATGGATGTTTTATTCAATGTGTGTTCTCTCAAAAGTCACTGTGGTCATTTTCAGAGCAGGCCATGCTTGACTCCGTGGCCTGTGCACAGATAAGAAGTTAACATGTAAAAGATAAAAAATTTTTTAAAAAAGTGAAATTGACATATATACATTCAGTATATGCCACAAAATTTTTCACATGGATCATAAGTTTGCTTGGCTACATAGCAAAATCCTATCTACCAAAAACAAATAAGAAAAAAAATCTTACCAGACAACCCGTAGAGTGATAGAATGTGTTTGTAAATATACACATACACACACACACACACACACACACACACACACACACACACTCACTCATATATAGTATCATACATAGTATTATAAGAATATACATACTTATGTATATTCAACAATGGGCACAAAGAATGCCAACAATCAAGAAATGCAGTTGTACAAATAATGAACATGGACAAATGAATCTAAAAGATTGTTTTAGAAAAGACAAAATTCGGGGCTGGAGAGGTGGCTCAGAGGTTAAGCCTCTGCCTTGCAGGCAGCAGGTCCTGAGTTCAGATCCTAGACACCGGGCGGAAGCGGGGGCAGCCTGCATTTCTGGTCCTGGCAGGGCGGAGCCTGTGAATCCCGAGGCAGAGTAAACAAGGGGGAGGTGGAGGTGTTCCATGGTGGTTCCTGAATTCGCCTGTGGTTCTACACACACACATACATACACGTGCACACACAACGCACATACATACACACATGCACAATTGAATAAATTTAAAAAAAGACAAAATTCAAATGGCAGTAAGCATATAAAATGATATCTAACTAACTTCACTAGCCATCATATTTAAAGGTATTACTTCTGTCCAACCACCAAAATGGACAAGAAGAAAGGACAAGTAACAGCAGGTGTTTGCTGGGTGTGGTGTACATGCAGTATGATTTGTGTACTTTTATATTTTTTTTCCTTCGGCCCTTTAAAATTTGTCAAAAGAAAATAAAAAAAAAGAGGGGGGGGGGCGGAGAAATAAATAAAAAATTTAAAAAAATTAAATTTGTCAAAAGAAATTTACATGCAGAAGATTGTTTCAAAGAAATAATCTGTAGAAGAGTAGGCAAATAGAAATAGAAAAAAATTTTAAATGACAAAAAGAACCTACTATTTATTAGAAACTGTTCTGCAGACCCTAATGAAACATTGCTCTGATACTGTTGCTATTTGATACTATTCATTTTGTTTGTTTTAGGTGTGTGTGTGTGTGTGTGTCACTGTGTGTTGTGTATCAGAGGGCACTGTGAATGTGGCTGAGGTCCAGCGATGACATTGGGCATCACCTGGGATTGCTTGTTCATCTCTTTTTTGTTTCACTCTGGGATTTCCCACACTTCACTTTCCAGAGCAAGAAATGCAGACCACTGCCATTTCTGGCTGGCTTTTTTACATGGGATCTGCATTCCAAATTTGGATCCTTCTGGTTGAGAGGCAGAGGTTTAACCCCTGAGTCACTCTCCAGCGCTTGTTATTATTTTCTTCCTAAGAGTTGGATCCATTCCACAGAACTTACTTTATATTCAAAAAACAAGGGCCTGGCTTTTTAGGAGTCGATTCCTGAAATGGTAGAGGATCTAGTGTGCAAGCTGTGGATCCCTTTATGAAGTGTCTTTCATCAACATTGTATGGGTCTACGTGAGATCTGAAGCAGAGTATGAACAGATTAATTCTGGTGCAGACCGGGCAAAATATTTCTTTTTGACTTCACTTACTGTGACCCATCACTTAAACTCCTAGGTATGTCTGACAGAAATGCATCTGTATGTATTTGCCACAAAAGGGCTAGGCTGGTTGAGCATTAATCTCCAGTGATTCTCCACCTCCCTTCCCAACACTGAGGTTAGAGCTATAGACACCTCCATGCCCAGCTATTTGTGTTGGTACTAGGGATCCAAATTCAGGTTGCTATGCTTCAATATGATGCCTAATGTCAAGTGCCAGCATCTAGACTCACCAGAGAGACAGGCCTCTGGTCATGCCTGCGGGGGACTGTCTTGATTATATTGAAACCCTCATGGATGACACCGTTCCCCAGATGGAGACTGAGCAGCAGCGTGCATTTGTCACTCTCTGCTTCCTGATCGTAGATGCAGCTTGACCAGCTCTTTCAAGCTTCTGTTGCCTTGACTACCCTATAATGATGGTCTGCACCCTTGAACTGCAACTTAAAATAAATCCTTTCATCCTTAAATTGTTTTTGTTAGGATATTTTATCACAGCAACAGGAAAAGTAACTAAGGCACATGCAAACATTGTACTGACTGAGGCCTCTGTCAGTAACTTCCATATATACTGAGAATTTACATCTCTTCTGTATGTATTTAAATCTCCAAGTTAGAAATGTGTAATATTGGAATACAGCCATGCTCTTAAATTTTTTAAGCTGAGACTTTGTAAGATTAAGGAGCACTGTTTCCTCTGATCCCTGCTCAGTTCTCCTGAAAGACTGCAAGAGAACAAAAACAGCAAATGATTAGTTACTGATAGAGGTGGTGAATTTGCCACCCATTCTTTGCAATTTTTTGACTTTTATCATTTGCTAATTGATTTCTTTTATAGAGAATCAGAGAAGAAAAAAGAAACTAAAGTTAAGTGAACTACATTGGTAAACACTAGTAATTGAGGTTGACCTTGAAGACCTATGAATCCTACTTAGTTTGTTGGAAATTTCTGTAATAGATTCCAGTGATTTTTTTAAAAAACATGTCGTCAAGATGGGAGACAACTCAATAGGTAAAGGGCTTGCTTTGCAAACATGAGGACTTGAATTTGATTCTCAAAAGTTACATAAAAACCCAGGTATCCTGATAGATGTTTATGATCTCAGCACGGGGTCTAACCTGTTTGGTTAACTCCAGACCAGTAGGATACTATCTCAAAAGGAAAAAGGTAAATGGAGGCTGAGGAACACTTATGCACACAAAAGCATGATTTTAAATTGATTGAAAAAATACTTCAATTTTCTAGGTTGTTTTTTGTTTAGTTTTGGGTCTTGATGCCGGAGATTGAACCAAGACTCATGCATGCCACACATGTGAACTACACTTCTATGGGTGGTTTTATTACAATACAATATTATAATACAATATTACAATGGGTTTCCATTACAGTGAATTCTATGAACCCAATGCCCTCATGATGGAAGAAGAAGGGGCTATCATTGCCGGTCTGCTGGTGGGTCTGAATGTCATCGATGCCAATTTCTGTATGAAAGGAGAAGATCTGGACTCTCAGGTACAGGAAAATACACAGCCTCTGTGACACTATAAGCCTGTTCTCTTGAGGTCTGCATTGATGCGAGTACACCAGGAAGTAGAGGAAACTCTGAGCACTGTGGATATGATGAGCACTGTGGATATGATATACCTTTCATTTTTATGTGAATATTAAAAAATAGATTTTCATCTTTTTAAAATTCTTAATTACTGTCTACTATGTGGGTATATATTAAAATCTAGGTAGGATGGTAGCTCAGAATGAAGACTCTAAACTAGCTAGTGTCAATGTCTATCTTATTCATTTTCTGGCTTATTGTATTTTGTGGGTGCATAGTTTTTGGTGCTTTCAGATTTTTTTGATGTAATGTTCAGATAAAACTGTACTCACTAGGTTAATGTGAGGAATTCAGGTGTTCATGCAGCTCCCTTGGAACAGGGTCCACCACATATCAGTTGCCAGTGACTAAAGATGTTTTCACTATTTCTCAACCATTCTGTATAAAACACTGTGATGAATTTCTATTGCACTTTTCTCAGAAAGTAGAAAGGAGTATATAATTAGATTCGGGTGTTTAAAAAGAAGTAAGATGAATAATAAGATGGCAGTCTTGAAAATATGAATCAATGAAAATTTAGAAAAATAGACACCAAATGTTAGCAGTGGTCACACCTTGAGATAGTTTAAGATTATGAGTTTTCAAACCTCTTCCCATCCTAAGACTCGGGGAATCTTTAGGAAGAGGGAGTAGTAAGATTGTAACGGTCTAAAGATGAAGAGGTCCACTGCTGGCCACAAAATTCCACTCAAAGACAGGGACATCCTGGAACCCACTGCAGTGAGACTTGTTCTCACCAAACCTGCATAGTGACTGACATACGAACATTCTCCCATGGACTAGTGAGGATCTCAGGAAAAACAATCACATGCAGGGGCTAGGGCCAGACAGGTGAAAGGGGTATGCCTTTATCGGTGAGTCTACCCTATAAAGGGCCACTTACTCTGCCACAGAGGCCTGAGCCCCCACTAGATCAGATAATATAGTGGTAACCATGGGGCCCACAGAAGCAGACAGACAGGAGGGTGATGAGAAAAGATGGGAGAGGAGAAGGGAAGAAGAAGATGGGTCAGGGACAAGTACCAATTATGTTTGTAAAACCAGCAAAATAATTTTTTTAAAAAGATTATGGGTTTTTTTTAATTACTTTTTTCTTTGTTCTCTGAAACATCTACAAGGGAGTAGACATTATTTTTTATAGTTATAACTTTAAAAGTTATTTCTGGAAGAAAACATTCAGTAGCATAATACCCAAAAAAGTGAGAGAGAAAAAAGCCTTAGATCTCACTGATGTTACTACCATAATCCTGAATCTTCAGGCTCTTTTGATTTTACGTTCTTTGTGGTTCTCGGCATGGAACCATATGTATGTACTAGAGGCAAACACTGTACCACTGAGCCACATCCTCAGTTTATTGACTAACTTGATTCTTCTGATATCTGTGTATTTATAGTAAAACAATTTTTCATCACAAATTTCTGGTAAAACATTGTTTTATACCTGGGAAAAACTGCCTGGTTTGATACTAAATTCTAAAAATTCTCTCTGTAGGTTGGAGTTATAGACTTTTCAATGTACCTTAAGGATGGGAACAGCAGTAAAGGGAGTGAAGGGTATGTACACAGATTCTTTTTTTCTCTGATATATTTTTCCTTTGGTAATACTTAAAATTTACAATGATCTTGGTGTATCAGACTTTTGAGAAGACATTTTGATTGACAAAAATATCTGACTAGGGATGAGCTTTACCTGACTAATAAGCAGGTAAATGCACTGTTATGCAAACCTGGTGACGGAGTTTAAATCTAGGGCCCACGTAGTGGGAGGAGAGAATTGACTTCTGAAAGTTGTCTTCTGACCTCCATTCACATGTCTTGGGATTCTTGCTCTCCCTCTCTAGCTCTTGCTTTCTCTCAAATAAGTACAATTTTAAAAAATCAGACCGTTGTGCCTACAATTTAAGCTTTAAAGAGTCTTTTTAGTCAGATGACTTTCTGCTGGATAGTCCAGGGACAAATGAAATAAAAATGTATAAATGTAACTGGAATTGAATTCTCTGTATCTTTTTGTTTTGTCTTTGTTTTTTGAGACAGGGTCTCATTCTGTAGCACCAGTAGGTCTAATACTCACTGCAGACAAAGCTGCCTCAAACTTGAGGCTGTCCTCCTGCCTCTGCCTCCCAAAGCTGGGAGCCACCATACCTCAGCAGATAAAAGCATATATTGACAGGCACAATGGCAAAAACCTACGATCCCACCACTTAGGAGGCTGAGATAGGAGAATCACAAATTCAAGTACAGCCTTGGCTACACAAGAAGACCTTATCTCAAACAATAAAGAAAAAAGTCATTTATGAAAGCCAGTTGTACCATTCATTTTGAGTGTAAACAGCACTTAAAGGAAGACACATTTGATCTTTAGAAAAGCTATCACACCAGAGTGAATTTAATTCCATTTCTAAATCAACTGGACAATAGTTGCTATATAGTACTAGTATAGTTGGAAATATATTAGTTTTGAGGAAATAAAATTATCCTTAAGTGCCACTGGCACATCATAATGCACTGTGCTGCCATCAGGTCCTAAGCTGTAATGAGAGCTGAGCTGATGTGAGTTTGTTTTGTTGATACTTGTCAAGAGGATTATCCATCAAGTCTAACCTCTGCACCCCAATAGTTCTGTATTTTTATGAAAAATTGGAGTGAGAAGTGACATTGGTATTTCTAATGTTACTTATCTCTGTTCCCTGTCTTTTCTTCCAGGGATGGTCAGATTACTGCAATTCTAGACCAGAAGAACTATGTAGAAGAACTCAACAGACATCTGAAGTAAAAAATAAATAAATAAAATTGTTTCTCTGCTATAGAGAAGGAGGGGAAGTAAAACAGGGAGGAGCAATGGAGATGAAGTCAGATAGTAGTCTAGTCTACAAACACAGATTTCTGCTTGCCATGTATAGTAGACAGGGATAAATGAGATTTAAGAGTTTTACCTGCACTTAGTGAAGCCAATGTATGGTTTTTATGAAATTATAACCAATGGAAGTGGCTTGTACAGCTGAAAAGTGGCAGGCTGAGAGAAGCGGGTGTGGCCACAGGGTGAGAGCTCATCTCAGGTGAATCATTCTTACTACAGTCCTGCAGTAACATACCTTTCACTCCCTGCATTTCCCACTTGTGAACTGGTTCAACCAATAGAATCTTGATCTCTGTTTGCCATCACTACTGTTAACTTACTAAGAGCACACTAGGTATTTCCAAAATTTGCCAGAACGTGAATCTGTTTCCTCTGTCCTAAGGCACCCAATCCAAAAGCTGTTGATATTCTCAAGTACTATGATGTTCTTGTCATGTTGGAGACAGCTTAATAATTCAGAATAGTTACTGTACCTTGTGAAACACTCATAAGCTGTTTTCTGAAAGCCGGTTTTACATTTAAGACTTAGTGGCTATATTCGTATTGATACCATAGACACAGAGGACCTTTTGTCAGTTTTCAGTCTCACTAATCAAAGAATAAATGAACACATGAGGGAACTCAAGGACATTTACAGGACTTGAAGAAAAAAAGCCACAGACAGATATTGACAACTACTAGATAAGGAACAAGAAAAGTTACACCCTGAAGGTCAGGCTGGGCACTCTGGATATCCAGACCTTTGTTCCTTGTCATTTCTATTGAAGTGAAACAAAACTGCTCCTTCCAGAGTCCTATGAGCTTCAGACAGAGAGGAAGAAATATTTAACCTTACATTCAACTAAGATTTGCTCTGGGCTAGAACTCAGGATGTGTCTAAGATAGAAAAGAATGGTAGCTAACTGCACTTATCAGTTGTTGGTTGAGGCCTGGGAATAACTGACAGGTTACCTCTGTCTGTTTACCCTTTACTTTCATTAGCTTGAGGTTAGTATAAAGTCTCTGCTATTGTTCATCTTTACCTTGAGATTTGATACAAGTAACTAACCAAGAGGCCAGCAATAGTTTATTTTTAATCTATGGAAGGCCAACAGTTGTAAATAAATTATAAGCAATTTTGAGATTTTTCCATCACAGCACTTGACATCTGACTGCTTCTTCTTAATGTACTTACTTTGGTTCTCCTCCTGTTATCGCCACTGGCCATGCCCTGTGTCTCAGAGGAAGCCGCATCAGTGTTTGGGAAATAATGGCTGCAGATGTCCCTTTCATTTTCTTTATTCATGCCTGGTATCAACACAGAATCAGTATAGACTTGGGTAGTTTTAGTTCCTGCTAATAAATTCAATAACAATTGCATTTTCTTTGGGAACTAACAAGTAATGAACTATGAAGGCCCCAGCCAAGAAAAGATATGTTTACAATTGACAGAGAAGTATAAACATCGATCTTACTCTTTTTACGGTCACCTTTTCTGTATTTGAGGATATGCACTATAAAAGTTGTTGACAGGAGGAAGTGAATTATTAGGTGAAATAGTTTAGGGGACTGGTTGGTATACATGTTCTATTATCTTTTATCTTCTGTTGGCAAGCCTTGCAATTTGTCATGTAGTACATTAACTCTTCCGTTTTTATTAAAACTGAGCACAAACCTCAGTCCAATGATACAGCAGTTAAGTCACACGTACCCCTTCACAAGCTCTCTATACAAAAACTTACAAATCTATCAAAAGTGTGGGCATTAAAGAAAGTATAGGGTATGGATATGATCGAAGCATGTGTTAATACACACTCATTCAGCATAAGTAATGCATTTAATTAAAATACTTAAAATCGAAAGAAATGTGGATATTGACTAATGAATTATAAGTGCAGTGAAAGTTAAGATAATATAGAATATGGTTATTTTTCAAGAGATGGTTCTGTTTCCCTTCTCATGTAGTGCTACTGTGAACAACCTACAAGCCAAAGTAGATGCATTAGAAAAATCCAACACTAAACTGACAGAGGAGGTAAGTGTTTCATAAATACTTCTTTTTTTGCACTCGCACAAGCGTGCGTGCATGTGTGTGCGTGTGTATGTGTGTGAGAGAGAGAGACAGAGAGAGAGAGCATTGTTTGTGCCTGTGGAGGCTCAAGGGTGTCTTTGGGAATTACTCTAGAGTGCTTCTACCTCCTATTTGCTTTGCTCTGGAGTTTTCCTAGGCTCTGCCCACCAGGGCTAGAAGTACAGGCCACCGTCATTTCTGCCTGGCATTTTTATGTGCTGTCTAGGATCCAAACTCAGGACCATCTGCCTACAATGCAATGGCTTAACTTCTGAGCCATCTCTCCAGTCCTCATAAATTCTTTGATTCTAAAATTTTAAAATGTGCCTTAGTGGAACCAGTCACTGTTATCTCAGAGTGAAGAGTTTGACTTTTCAGATATCTACAATAGGAAACACCCTTGTCCTGATTGCCCAGGGCTTTGTCTTCCTGGTGAGACAGGTGGACATGTTTTCCTGCTAATCCTGTATTCTTTGTGTGAGCATTTTGTCTAGGTTAGCCTGGAGTAAATACTGCACACATGGCATCATATTTAAAACTTATGAATCCAGTTGGCATACTAGTCATATGTACAACTAGACAACCACCGCTCCCCCACATCCACACATACTTGGGTTAGGCAGTGGTCTGTGTGTTCTAACACAGCACTCAGGCGAAGACTAACCATTGCTGCCTCTGCGTCCTGCTCCTCACATGTCTTGCGCTCCTGAGTCCAATCACTTGACCTCCAAGAGCCCCAACTCCCTCAATGGCAAATGAGGGCGCTTGAACTTTCCTTTTTACCCTTAGAGTTAGACTGAGGATCAGATATGAACACAAATGTGAAAAGTCCTTAAAATAAGAAGATTCATGCTCAATATCTAAGTAGTAGAGATACTTGTTAACTTGCCAAAGAACAGACATTTTTCTTTTTATATACACATAAAGTAAGTGTGTGTGTGTGTGTTTGTACACATGCACTATTAATGAAAAAGGGGCTAAAGCTTACTCTGGCCTTAAAAAAAATTTGAAATCTTGCTTGAGCTTTCCACATGTTATGATTATTATTAGAGCATGTGTCACTATACCTGGCTTTAGTTCTCTCGCTCTCTTTCTGTCTCTCTCTCTCTCCCCCTTTCTCTCTCTCTCTCTCTCTATTTCTGTCTCTCTCTTTCTCTGTTTTTTTTTTTGTGTGTGTGTGTATGTGGGTTCATTTATACGTGTGTATGTTTAGAGGCCAGAGGAAATCTCAGGTGTCATGCCCAAAAGCTACGAACCTTTGTTTTATTCACGTGTATATGCACACTTGCGAGTTGCGCATTTTATGTATATACTCTTGCAAATACTCCTTCCTATATGAGTGTGGGTGCATATATGCCACAGTGCACGGGTCGGAAGACCCTCAGGTATTGCTCCTCGTCTTTTACCTTGTTTGAGAAAGGGTCTCATTCACCACTGCGCGCACGAACCTGGCCAGCTTGCAGGTTCTTAAATCGCCATAGCAGAGCTGGAATAACTGCTTGATGCTGCCACATCCGGCTTTTACATGGGGATCTATTCTCAGGTCTTCATGCCTGTACAGCAAGCGTCTCGCCACTGAGCCAACTCCCCATGTCACGTTGTCATTTGCACAGCCTCTCATTGGCCCGGGACTCATCTGTTAGGCCCTGCTGGCTGGCCAGAGCCCAAGGATCCACCTGCTCTACTCCTCAACACCACTACATTCACCTTTTGAAAAAATATTAAATTGGGGATGAAAAAAAAAATTGGGGACAATAATACATGTGTGGCAATCAGAGGAACAATTCTGGGGAGTCAGTTTTCTCTCCACCTTTACGTGGGTTCTGGGAGTCAAATTCTGGTCATCAGGCTTAGTAGGCATCGTCACCCACTAAACAGCCACACTGACCCCACAAACAGATTTTTTGCTAGGTTTTGGAGGTAAAGCTTACTTTGAACCACTCTAATGCCTGACCATCTCCCCAGCTCCACTGCTGCAACTTTAAATACCTTATTTCTCAGTTCTCTGCCTTGGTTTTGTGATGCAGGTTTCTTAAACTGTATGATTAAACTTTGTGGGTGTCCTTAGAATATTTGGAATCAAAGGTTTTGGATTAGTAAGCACTTTCCTGTTATGGTATAGCACTTTAGCATAATCTGTAAAGTTATACTACTTGGGTTTAAGTCTAAGAGCTTGTACAGGCTAGCTTTTAAATACTGGACTAAAAAAAAAAGGTCTTTATTCCTTGATTTACTTACTGTAAAATGGAACCACTAAATAGTATTGTATAACATTGCTCTGCAAATTAAATGATTTACTGCACAGCAAGGGTGTAGAACAACACCAGACAATTGACAAACACTTAGCAGAAGACAAGTGTTACTGCTGCCAGTCACAACAGTACTGATGTATTTGTTTGTTTGCTTGCTTGCTTGTTTACCAGTAAATTTGCTTTGTTGTAATTTTGAACTTTTCAAAGATGGGTAAACACTGTCTATATAAACAAGCCGAAGGCTAGAGAAATGACTCAGGGGTTAAGACTCTGCCTTCCACGCAGAAGGTCCTGAGTTCAGATCCCAGGTCCTATATAAAACGCCAAGAGGAAACAGCAGTGACCTGCACTTCTGGTCCAGGTGAGCAGAGCCTGGGAAATCCCAGAATGAAACAAAAAGGAGGTAGAAGCAACTAGGATGATTTCTGAAGTCACCCTTGGCCTTCTACAGGGGCACTCAGTGTCCTCTGATACACACAAAACACACACACACACACACACACACACACAATGCACACAAAAAGAAAAAGAAGGGCTGGAGAGGTGGCTCAGGGGTTAAGCCTCTGCCTTGCAGCTGGAAGGTCCTGAGTTCGGATGCTAGACCCCACGTATAGACGCCAGGAGGAAGCGGGGGCGGCCTGTGTTTCTGGTCCTGGTAGGGCGGAGCCTGTGAATCCCGGGGCAGAGTAAACAAGGAGGAGGTGGAGGCGTCCATGGTGGTTCCCGAATTCACCCGTGGTTCTACACACACGCACATACACACACACAAGCACACATACACACACGCACAATTGAATAAATAATTAAAAAATTTAAAAAAAAGAAAAAGAAGCAGAGAAACCTCTGCTTTCCAACCTCTTATTTCCACTATGTATGGACCTTCCCTCCCCTCTCTGATTCTGAACCACGGCAGCAACTTTAGGAGATCAAACAGGTAAACACATAAGCATTCACTTTACTATTAGAAAGCTGAACTTCTTAGAATCTCTGCTTAGATCTGCAGCCAAAATCGGGGTTCCTGATGTTTTTATTATTATTATTAAGAATTAATTTTTTTAAAAGATTAAGGCAGAATTGATTAGAGGAAAGAAAGAACACAACTATGTGACTCCAGACGTGGAATGCATAAGGGCAGGTGCCCTTTTGTAATATTTTTTACAAACAAAATGAGTTGTCCTTTCTGCCTTCCACCCTCCTCATTCCTGTTGCACTCTTGCCTCCCTTCCTCAGTCTATCCTTCTCCCTCTCATCCTCAGGACTCTTGTTCGTGTGGACCACAGGGCTCCCTTTGGGTTGTCTGTACTTGCAGGGGACCAGGCCTCTGTGGCAGTATAAATGGTCTTTCAAGACCTTGGATGCCTCATCTGAGGACATACTTCAATCTAGAGAGAGGACCTCCACCTGTCCAGAATTGCTTCCTTACACATTTAAGCCCATAGAGCAGAGAGATAAATGGACTCTCAGGTCTGCCTGCACAAAGTATGCCTAAGTCTAGTGCCTCTGTATTCATGTGAGGCCCAGAAACTGAACAGAGAGGAGGCTCAGGTCACCAGGCCCCAAAGAGGGGTGCAGCACAGTCTCTACATCCTCCCTCAATACCTTCACTTTCTCTTGGGAGAAACTGATTTCAGGGTCAGAGAAGTGCTTCCATCCTACCTTTTCCCACTATAACATGACCTCATGATAACATGACATCTTCTGTGATGCTTAATGACAGCTTTGAGTGTGAGAACTCTGGGTTCAGGTCCTTAATCTTTCAGACTCATCCTTCGGAGAGCTTACAACATGATTCACATGGCACAAAGTGACAACTGCATTTAATGTTTTTTTGAGACAGTATTCCGTTCTGGTTTGTTTTATTTATGTGTTCGTTTTTTGGAGCAGATATCATTCAAATTATTTTAGAGACTTTTTATGAAATATATTCACATGCTACCTATGAAAATACTCTCAAAATAACATTTGGCATAAAAAAGTGTCTTCCCTTCAAAGCAGCAATATCAGATAGTTTGTATTTTGTTTATTACTTTTTCCTGACTTCCTCTTGAGGATATGAATTTTTCTAAAACAGAAATCAGTTTCTCCCAAGAGAAAGTGAAGGTATTGAGGGAGGATGTGGAGACTGTGCTGTACCCCTGTTTGGGGCCTGTCACATGTAGCCAAAGTTAGCACAGAATTAACTATGTAGCTTTCTCCCTCAGAACATTTGGAGGGAGGCTGGTAAGATGGCTTAGTGAGTAAAAATGCCTGGAACCCATATGCTTGAGAAGAGAAAACAGACTTCCAGAAGTTATCCTCTGGCCTCCTTGAATGCCTGATCCCACACACATGCATACGTATGCACGCACACACAAACAAAATATTTTTTAAAAAGAAAATTTTTCATGGCTATCGATAGCTATTAGTAAAAGATTTGGGCCAGGGACATGGCTCAGTGGGTAAAGCATGCAAAGTTTGCTATGTAAATATGAGGGCCAGAGTTTGTGTCCTCAGAACCATCATAAAAATCCAGGCAAGTTTGGCAGCTGACTGTAATCTCAGCACTCAGAGGCAGATTCAGGATCCTCGTGGCAAGCTGGCTAGCTAGACAACCCAAAACTGGTGAGCCTGGCATTCTGAGCCCTTCCTCAGTAAGTAAAGTGGAGAGCTATCGAGAATAGCACCAATATCAGCTTTGGGCCTAATACCCACATACATGCATACTACATACATACACATGCAAAGAAGAAAATACTATTTTTAAATTTCATCAACAGCTTGCCGTTGCAAACAACAGAATCATTACCTTGCAAGAAGAAATGGAACGAGTTAAAGAGGAAAGCTCCTACATACTGGAATCCAATCGGAAGGTAAATCCTAACTGTATCATATATTGCATAAGGTGAGGGGAACTGGACATCATGTGCCTCATGCACACTACTTGATCTAGATACCAAGTAGGCCATGGAGGGCTAGGTCCTTCCTTCCACAGCATGCCCTTTGACCTCACTGCTGCTGACATGTGTTTAGAGACTTTCATGAAGGTCTAATTCAGCTTCTTATTATATATTATTGGTTTATACTGTATTCAGCTATCAGAATTGCAGTATTAAATACAGCCTTGTCTTCCACTGTGCTATCGTTTTTTAAAAGTGAAGCCTCATTTGTTCTCACCAATTAGGAATGAGTAGATATTGAATATTCTAGGTAAATTTTAACATCATACTTTTTATACATAGTTAGTTACATTTTTTCCAAACATTTATATATGGCACAATTCTAAGTCTTATTTTCATTGTGTTTTTGTTGTTTTTCAATCCTTGGCACTGGACTATGTCACTGTCATAGTCCAGACTTGCCAAAAACTTGACACACTCTTGCCTCAGTCTCCTGGGTATTGGGGTTAAACCTTGTGCTCTACCCTTCTTGGGGAGCATAATTCAATATTTTCAGTGCTTATGATGACTGGAATTGCAATATTACCACTTAAGGAAGCTATTCAATAGAGCTGATATGAAATACACTCAAATACTTCAGTTGATAAGGGTGTGTGATGGTGGGTTTTGTTGCTTTTGTTGTTGGTTTGTCTTTGATGGCCATCGAGCTCTCATTGTTGCTGCTAGATTCCTCTCTCTAGAAGGTTTATTTTTTTATTTATTTTTAGTTTTCTAATTTTCTAATTTACAAACATATTGAGTATGCGTCCCTCCCTGCTTCCCTTCATGTCCCCCTCCTTTCCATTCCACTCCTTCCCTTCATCAATCCCATTCCCTCCCATTCTCCTGCCTGTTTGCTTCTATGGATCCCAGGGCTCCCTTTGTCTTGTCTACTCGTGTGGGGGTTCAGGCCTCTGTGAGCATACCAAGTTTTATCTCAGGCCACCCCACTGATGGGACATTCTCCTCATTCATCAGCTTTATTCCCAAGGTTTCCACTGTATGTTCTTATCTCTTTGGAGTTCCTCGATAGTCTATGGGGGCATGCTGGTATGTCAGTTATTGTGCAGATCTGGTAAGGACAAATCTCACTGTAGAACTCACTGTAGTGAGTTCCTAGATGCAGCAGTCCTGCCTTAATGTATGTCTTGTTCATCTTTAGATCGTTACAGTCTCACTGCCCTGATTCTGAATGAGCCATGCTGGGTCCTGGTACTTACATAATGGCTGGCCATTGCTGGCCGTTTTACTGCTCTTTTATTGCCTAGGCTGCATCCTATCAGTATGTTGAGATCCTCTCCCTCTGTTATAAAAGCAGACTTCTAGGCTGAGTGCTAAGTGTTCTTCAATTCTATGAGTATAATAGCAGCTATTTACAGAGCAGTTTAGTGTATTTTCTTCCTACCTGTAAGCTCACTGGCTATTTTTTCCCTATTGATTTATTTCCCAGAAGGTCTATTTAGTCTTTACATTTCTAACCTCCTGTGACCTGGGAATTGAGCTATCCAGTTAGCAAAATTGTTTCTAAAGAGTAAACTGGATGTTGCAGTTACTCTGCTTGGTTGTTGACCACATCATATCCATACATCCACTGGACTGCAGAGAGAGGGATAATGCCTACTTGCCAGACCAGCATGTCTGACCAAGTTTACCAAAGGATGCCAACTTCTTCAACTAGTTCCCCTCATCCCATTCACCTGGCCAGGGCCTGGCCCCACTCACCAGGGGATGAGGCTCCCCATCACTCAATCTCCTGCAGACCTAACTCCTGGCTTAATCCAACTTTCAGTTCTTTACAAATGTTCCCAGAGCTCAAACCTTCAACCATCAAGTCGATAGGTGTATCTGGCACTAGATATGAAGTGGAGATAAGAACAGTTTTCCCTGCATAATGTATTTTTTGCATAATGTATTTAATGCATGGAGATCATAAAAACAACTATAAATATTCAGAATTATTTTGGTAACCTATTTACCTTTTTAGCCTACATCTTTAGGCAATTGATATCTTATTTGAAATCTATGGGAATGAATAAAGATACACTTAAACTTTTGATCAATTCATGTTTTGGAGAATACTATTTGTTTTTTGCTTGCTTGCGTGCTTCTTGATTCTTGCTTGCTTAGGGAGTTGGTTTTTGGTTTTTGAGGCAAGGTCTCATCTGGCCAGGCTGACTTTCAATTTAGTACATAATGAAGAATCGTCTTGAACTCTTAATGGGCCTGCTTCTCCGAAGTGTCAGGCTACCAGCATGAGCCACCACACTTGGTTTGGTAGTGTTGGGAATGAACCCAAGGTTTGGCACATGCTAAGCAGGTGCTCTCCAGCCAAGCTACATCTCCATTCCTTGCTTTTGTTTCTTTGAAATCCAGGCTGGCTTCAAACTCATAGCACTCTTCTAGCCACAGACTCCAAGGCCTGAGCTATACTTCAGCTCCAGGAATATTGTTCCGTCCGTCACTGGCATTCCTGCTTAGGTGTCACCATTTTCCTTACTAAATAGCAGTGATAGTATGTGCTGATTTATAATCCTTGCATATTAACTCTTTCATTTATCTTTTCAAGGGTCCTAAGCAAGACAGAATAGCAGAAGGGCAAGCACTGAGTGAAGCAAGAAAGCATTTAAAGGAGGAGACACAATTACGATTGGTAAGAGTTGCTTAAATTCTAGTAGCCCAGGATACATGAAGAAGTGATGGCCTATCAGCAGACCAAATAAATACTGCAGTAGTGTTCCACAGTGTTTATAAATCCTATGAACTTGCGTCTTGTGCTCTGTAATCCATATGCATTGTAAAACTTTATCAGTTCAGCTAGGTGTTCCTAACAAAATTTTGTCAATCTTTTTTTGTTTTCTTGTGGTTTTTTTGTTTATGTTTTTTTCCGCTTTTACAGTTTGTTTTATAGGGACATTAAGTATATAGAACTTACATTTATTTGTGACAGTGTCTTGCTATGATGTGCAGGCCTGCCTGAAACTCCATCTTTCTGCCTTGCCTACCTCTAGAGTTCAGGTTTGTGCCACCTAGCACACCCTGATAAGAACTACTTTTGGACTGTACAGTCCTTCCTCCTACCTCAGTCCTGGCCCGGTGAAAGATTCTGATATGTCTCTTTGGAAGTGGCAGCTCCTTTCCCCTTTAATCATAGAATTATACTCTTAGTTTTAGTTTTTATTTCTAATTTTATTCTAGGCTTTATATATAAATGGAAAAGTTATCTAGTATTAGTCTTAAAATTGTGTTAGAAATTAAAATATATATAAATGTATATGTTTCTATACATTGATAAAATTTCAAAGAAGGCATATTATTCACGTAATAGATTTTGTCGGTAACCCCTGATATTTCAATATTTACTTTTCCAAAAGTCAGATAAGATGACAGACCACAGGACACCCCTGCTCCAGTGTCTCTAAGAATGAGGAACAGCTGAAAATAAGGAGTGATTTCATGTGTATAAAAAACATGTTACAAATTAGCAGTATATAGCAGAACATTTTGTTTTCTGATCACATTGTTACTTTAAAGTAGCTGAGAGTTACTATCTATCTGTTTGTAAGCTAGATGTTAAAATGCTTTTAATAAGGATCTAGGATACAGGGTCTTAAGGCACGACAAGATTCATTGTTGTCATGCTGAGTATGCAAAGCGGGCTCCTCAGTAGTTGGCACCCAGTGAAAATCTTATCATCTGTCGTGTTTTATCACCTCAACCTAAATGTTAAGGCAAAACTGTAAATACGCATGATCCATGAGGAGTTTCAGATTAAATGAATCTAAAATTTGTTAGCCATATTGACCATTCCTATAACTGAACTGTTGCTCTGGAGACCCAGTATCTCTAGGATCCTTGATCTCCTGAGTATGTCAGTAATGTTGAGTAAGGGACTGTTGCACATGCTTTGTTGTAGCCGGGCTGCTCTAATGCTGTGTAGTTGTTGCTGTATAGAACCTGCCTGTTGTCATAATTTCTGCTGAAGTGCCCGAGGGCTGTGTGTGCTTGGACTCATGAAAAAGCAGCCTTTGGCCTATTGAGCTTTACACATTTGTGCACTATTAAGCAAATGTTACTCTACTGATCGTAATTGTTCTTATTTTGTCTCTGGAAATAAGTGATACTTCTTGATTCTTTTGCCAGAATATTCAACACTGAGGGTTTTGTTTTATGGTGTTTATTTAATTGAGAAAGGAGAGTATAAACACTTTATTTGTCTCGGGGAAGGATGTTGAAAAAGAATTGGAGATGCAGATCAGCATGCGGCAGGAGATGGAGCTGGCTATGAAGATGCTAGAGAAGGACGTCTGTGAGAAGCAGGACGCCCTGGTGTCCCTGCGGCAGCAGCTGGATGATCTCAGGGCTCTCAAGCATGAGCTTGCCTTCAAGCTCCAGGTAGGGCACGACAGGAGCGCACTGTGGGACTCCCAACTCCGGGGCTCCTCCAGTTCTCTTCATCTGCAGAATCAGCCTTCAAAGACCATGGCCAAGAGTCAACATCTCCTTTTGAAGCCAGATGCCAGTAAACTACCCTAAGACTCAAACTGTCAAGCTAGTGAAATGGCTCAATGGGTACAGGCACTTGCATGCAAATGACAATCTGAGTCCAATCTCTGGAGCACACATAAGGCAGAGGGTGAGAATTGCCCCACATGTGCCCACACACACATAAGCACAAAATAATAACAAATAAGATATTTTTAAAAGACAGATTATCATCAAATTCTCTGTTGTTGTTCTTGAAATTCAAGAATTCAATCACTTTTCATGATGTAAGAGAGATGAGGGTCTTTTTCTTTCTTTTTTAGTGGGGGGGTGATAAACATAAAAATGGGTTTCTTGTGATCTGTTTTTTATATATGTTTATACCACATACTTTGCCCATTCAACCCTTTCCTTCTCCCCACTGAAATTAAAATATATATATTATGTATTGATATATAGTTCATATGAAATAGACGTATTTAAATCTAGGCTCATCTGAGAGCACATGTGATATTTGTCTTTCGTCTTCTTTCCCATTAGCTTGTGTCCCCCCTTCTGTCCCTTTAGACCCTTTTTTCTACTAACCAGTCCTCTTTTTATTTCTGTATCATTTATTTTTCCTTTCTTTTAATATATATTTACTTTGTATTTCTGCATAATAAGGCAGGTGTGCAATGGTGGGCATACAGAGGTCAGACTTTTCGAGAGTCAGTTTTCCCTGCTTGTAGGGGATAGAAGTCAAGCTTGTGCAGCAAGCCTTTGAACCCACAGAGCCATCTAGAACTCTCTGGCTCATATAGATGTATATTTAAATCTAAATTTAGTCTGAAGCTTTTTATACTATAATTTCTACTCTCCAGTATGTCAACTGAATTGTAATTCCATTAGTTTTTATTGAGATATGATAATGGATGAACTTTTTGAAATTGTGCTATGACTTTGTGTATCAATAGTAACTTTAACATTTTTTTCTATATGAAAATTAACTGATGAGTTACAAATGTATGACTACTAATGTTTATTTCCTATTTTCCATTAGATTTAAAAATCATGTATTTATAGATCTTTGTAATTCTTTTCTATACAGAGTTCAGACTTAGGAGTAAAACAGAAAAGTGAATTAAATAGTCGCTTAGAAGAGAAGACCAATCAGATGGCTGCTACAATTAAACAACTGGAACAAAGGTAAAAGTGCTGTTTCATAACAAAGCACTTCCAGCTTCAGTGTTGGAAATGACAAGAAGGCACTCAGCTCTAGTAGTGCAGTCGGTTAGCATGTAGTAACTATGCAGAAAATAGAGGAAATTTATCCAACTGAAATCAGACATATTGGTTATCTATGTCAGTAACATAATGGCATTGAAATGCTGTTTAAAAATGTTCTGTTGGGCTTGAGAGATGGCTCAGGGGTTAAGACTCCTGAGTTTGGATCCCATGTCCCATGTAAAAATGCCAGGCAGAAATGGCAGCGGCCTGCACTTCGAGCCCTGGTGAGCAAAGCCTGGGAAATCCCACAGCGAAGCAAGCATACCCCTCATGGCACTCCACATCTGGAGACCATGAGTTCTTTTCCAGCTCTTTGCCCCTCATGGATTCCGTGCCTGGAGTCCATGAGTTCTCCAGGGTGCCTTAGCCCCTCATGGTACTCCATGTCTGGAGTCCATGAGTTATGTTCTGTCCTCTAACAAACTCTGTCTTAATCCTCAAAAAAAAAAAAAAAAAAGAGGAGGTAGAAGCAATCCAGGATGATCCCTAAAGTCACCCTTGGTCCTCCACAGGGATACATATCCCTCTGATACACACACACACAATGAATGGATGGATGGATGAGAGAGAGAGAGAGAGAGACAGAGAGAGAGAGAGAGAGAGAGGAAAGAAAGAGGAAGGAAGGAAGGAAGGAAGAAGGAAAGGAAGGAAGGAAGGAAAAAGTGAGAACATAACTCAGTTTACTGTCGTGTGTACAAATATGCTTGTAAATATAAAAAGATTCTTAAATATGTTCTTATTGGGAAGTAAGATTGATACACATATGAGGCCAGCCTGGTTTACACAGTGAGCAGGACTTTGCTAATGAGTGTTCACTCTACATAAAAATAAACAGTAGTGTTTGTAATAGTGTGGTGTGTTTGTCTCTAAAGTCTGCATGTTGTCACACTAGATGAGATAGGGATTTTAAAACCATGTTCTCCAAGGATCTGTTTGAATCATTATCTCCCATCTTTTTCTCCTGAATAGTTATCTGGCTTCCACTGTCATTTCTAGTGTCTCCACTCTGACTTCCTCCAAACCAGTTTTGAGTTTCCATCTTCTGATCAGCTTTCTCCCAATAACACTTAACAGTTCAATCTACCCAAAGCTCTTCTCCCTATGACGCCAGTTGTTTCTCTTTTTGTCTGAAATGAGTGTTTTCTTCCTGATACTCAGCATCCAGTGAGAAATGTTGGAGCTGTCAAGATTGAGTGCACCGTAGCACCCAAGGTCACCCAATGTGACCAGCCTATTTACACCTGTTTATCATTTTTACACTTGCACAATCTACTGCCAGATCCTGGGCATGCTTTCCATGTTTCCCATCTATCACTTCTCTGATAGTTCCAGTTAGCAGTGTTCCTCCCTTTCCTACTCTTAGCTTTTGATTGAAGGCCCAAATACCATTACCTGATACTTCTTCTTCTTACACCTTTCCTAGCTAGAAATGACTCCTTATCTCCATCTCTGTTCATGCTGCTTCTGGCACTTCTCACTGTCTGTTTGGCCTTACAGTCCCCTAATATATATGTGTCTTTTGAGAGAGTAAATTCCTTGAGACTAGCTAACCTAATACTTAAAGTTTACTCACTGGATTTTGAATGGGCAAGCCATAAATTTTGTAGATATATGGAAGGAAGGATGGGAAGGAAGAAAGAAAAAGAATGAAAAAGTGAAGAAAAGGAAGGGCGGGAGAAGGAAAGAGAAGGGGAGGGAAGGAAAGAAAGAGATGGTTGACTTCCTATTACTCTCAACCAGGGAGGGTTCTGAACAGCAATGTGTTAATAGTGATGCCAAAGTTAATTGCAGATTTATAACCAAGGTTGAAACCTCAGTTGTGATTGATAAATAAAAATGATATCCACCTGCTAGGAAAATTATCCAAGTGCTTGATCATAAGCCATTTTATATTTGCTGTTATGTTACTATTCATAAATTGTGCTTTTGAAATGTATGAAATGTTTAAAGCAGAAAATCATAACTTCTCTGAGTATCACACTGACTTATTTTCTTGCTATGTCTGTGTTTCCTGTTATCCATTTTCTCATTACCCTTTCATTCATTTTTATTTCATTCAGTGAAAAAGATTTGGTGAAACAGGCAAAGACCTTAAATAGTGCAGCAAATAAACTGATCCCAAAACCCCATTAAACATTTTACAGTTGGTCACCTCACGAGTCTGATGCCACAAATTATGAAAAGAAGAAATCTGAAATTTCTTATATTTAATCTCTGATTCGCTATAAATTTTCACCAAAAGTTGCCCCTGAATTTGCTGGACTTCAAAAAATATATATATATAGTCGAATACATAGGTTGGGTTTTTGTTGTTATTGTTGTTATTTTCTCCCCAGAATTAGAAAATTAGGTATGATTTCCTAATTAAATACCAGATAAACATTGCAAAAATTAAGTTGAACAACAAATAAAAACACCATTTTTTTAAAAGCCTAGGGAATTGAAGCTTTATAGACATGTTAATGATGTCTTTGTAACCCAATGCTTGACAATATCAGATTTTAGGTGTGTTTGTATTCACATCAGCAAGCCTGCAGTGTAATGAAGTAGAGTTGACTACCCTGAGGCCTTGGACTCTTCTGAAGTAGTTGTCTTTTCGGTCCTGGCCCCTTTCTGTTGCATTTTATAGGTTTAATCCCCAGCCCCTGGGTAAGATCTTAGTATTTCATTAAACTTCTATTCTCAGTGACCAGATAGCTTGCAATTATTTTGGCCATAATAATTTTTTGGCAAAAGGAAATACACACTCTTACATTTTTTTAAAGTTGCATAGAGATAAAGTTAGGTAACTCATTATACCACATAGATGCTTGAGAAACTGTCTTACTGCCTGTCATCTCCCACCTCTGCCTGTTCTCTGTAGCCACTTCCCATTGTAGCTCAGAGAGAATAAGCTAATGAAAACACCACTTTCCTATAAAAAAAATGCACTGTCCATTTTTACATCCATCTGCTCTTCCCACTGTAATAATGAGGACAGTGTGGGCTCGAGTAGTGACTCTTGCCCTCACTCCCCCAGCTCATCTGCTTAACAGCCTCAGTTGCTTTTTCTTCAGGTGGGGATTTGCTACTGGTTCTGGGAAGCTAATAATTTAGTTATTAATGAAACATTTCACAGTGATAAACAATGAACTTATATTCCTTATTCTTATTTAATATCAAACTAAAGATTCCCAGTAGACATCCACAAGCAATATTAGCAGGGCTTCTTTTTCTAAGTGACCACAGACCTAATCCTTTTTAGGCTTTACATTGTAAATAGTCCTATAAATACTTTGATTTTTTTTTTAAGAAAAAATATTTTTATTTTGGGAAACAGGCTTTTATATAAATAAGCCTTTATTCCTTCAAAAGGCATTGGCAAAGTATTTGGGTTTTTTGTTTTGTCTATTTTCTTTTTTGCCTCATTCTGATACACTGCAGCATTTTCGCTGCTAGGTGGGAGAAAAAGGTAAAATCTTTTGCTTCCAACTCTTGAGATTCTTCACCTTCTTAGCAGAACCAGAATTAAGAATAAGGAAGATTTCGATAGGTCCTTGCATAGACTTGAACCAAAACCAAGCCAGAGAACATGTGTTAGAACCACTTCATGGCAGGTCCTGTGTTCTCGGGCTTGCTTTAATCCTTATAATCTTGCACCTGTATAAATCAAGCTTCTTGCATTCTGCTGTTCATCAACCCTTGCGGTGATGAAGTTGCCTTTTCTATGAGCATTTGGAAAAGATACTCAGATCAGCAAAACTTAGACTACACATAGCATGCCTCTAAATCCTGTTGAAGCATGATTCTTTATAGGTGCAAAGTTATAAGATGCTCAGAAGAAAAAAAAAAAAAAAAGCACTCCTAAGAATCTTTCAGAGAATATGGTCAGGAGTCTACAAACCCAGTGCAAGTTTCTTTGTCCACTTGGTCACACACCACTTGATAGGATGGAAAGGAAAGAAACAGCTGGTCTGGCCAAGGCTTTGCCTTGTGTAAAGGTCCAATTATAATGATTTAGTTTATGCCGAGGAAAGGATCATAAAATACTATAATTCCACATAGAAGGTAGTTATCCGTTTGCAAGTTCCAGTTATGTATGTAAAACAGAAATGCAAAATACCAAATCCATTAGAAAATGAAAGCGAAAGAAAAAAGTGGATTCAACATAAATTACTATGTATGTGAGGTTGGCTCTGGATATGGATTTCTAAAAAGTGATGTCTTATTGTTTATTATCTAATGGCTGTAAACTGTAGTACTAGAATAAAAATGGAAAATAAGCCTTTCTTCTGCCTGATTCACCTTCATCTTGCTTTCTTTAGAATTTGTTTCTTCTCCATCTTTTTCCTCTTCATAGTTTTCCCCCTGTGTTTTGCAGTCCCATCACCCACCCACCCCCCCATCTTATTCCTTGGGTTGTTTTATTTTATGTTGTGAACTCGGTCTTCCTCCCCACCATGGCTTTTGTTTTTTATCACAAGTTCATATGGCTCACACCCAGATTGCGCCAGGCAGAGCGAGGCCGCCAGTCTGCCGAGTTGGACAATCGACTCTTCAAGCAAGACTTCGGAGACAAGATCAACAGTCTGCAGCTGGAAGTGGAGGCACTCACCAGGCAGCGGTGACAGGGGCAGCCTCAACCAACAGGGTGGTCGTGGGTAACACCATGCTAGTTCACCAAGGGGAGAGCCAGGACTTACTGCCCTCTTGACTCCATCTACTAGGATGCTTTCCTGACAGCTGGAATTTAGAAAGCTTCAGTGTATCACCAGTCCCAAAATCCCATCAGCATCCTTTGTGATTACAGAATTAGGAATGAGCTGCTAGGTATGGTGACTCATACCTGTAGTTCCAGCTCTTGGAAGGCCTAGGCAGGCATAGCCTGAGACCACATTGGACTGGGCATAGTAACAGCTGGCTCCAAAAGAATAAATAGAAGAAATTAGAAACCAAGTTCCCAAACATGCTTGTACCTGATATCCAATGCGATGCTAATGATGATAGTATTTCCTGAATTCAGTGTACTGTAGATACTCCAGAGCTCTTCACACCAAGCTGTGCCTAACATGTTAGTGTTGGTCCTTTTAGTGGGTGATATTATTAACCCTACTTTGAGGTGTAATTACAGATTAGAGAGATTAATGTGTCCCATTTCACAAAGTTAACTAATAAGTAGCAACACTGTCGTTTTAAAAAACTCCTTCTCTGACCAGCCCTTACGTATTCTAATGTTATCTCAGTGTGATTCTCATCCATGCGGAAACCGCTGACTTCAAATAATGGACCTCCGTGGCCTGTAAAACACAAAGCCACTGACGGCACTTAGTGGCCAGAGTGCTCCTGGGGATGAGTGCGCAACTAGGACAGCCGCTAAACTAGAGATGCAGTGCCTGCACTCTCAGGATCTGACTGAAAATTAACGCTGGCTTTCAGCCTATCAAATGCTATCAAATGTTGTTCAGGAGGCCACGGCTCGTCATTAAGAGACAATATAAAATAATGATAATTTATTGTATTGACCCTCTAGCACTGTTCCTAATGTGCTTTCCAAACCAAGAAAAATGACACATTTTATATGTTGTAATGTAACTGGTTTTACTGTATTAGTACTTATAGCTTTTTTGTCCATGGGTTTCTGGTAGCTTATCAAGCACTAAAATTAGTTGCTGACCTTTAAGGGTTTGGCACTCTTTAGAAAATATGAGTGCAAAAATCAAGTTCCTTTTCCTCTTCCAAATGTCCAGGAACCAACTTGAATTAGAATTAAAACAGGAAAAAGAAAGACGGTCACAAAACAGCAAGAACACCCCAGGAAAAGGTGCCCAGAAGCCAGAGCCCCACCTGGTAATGTTGGTTGTTATTTGTTCGTTTACTTTGCCTCTATGTAGGCTAGCTTGACAGCCCATCATTCTTTTATAGACCACATGCAGGTGGTAAAGCAGGTCGGAGTGAAGCTTGACTCTGAGTCAACCTCTAGAACATTCTCTGACTTGCTTTCATTTCAAAAAGCACCTTTGAGTTTTGTAAGATTATCGTGGTGTTATAACAAATACATGTATTTCTAGGAATCTATGTTTTTGTAATGTGATGTAATGATATCTTCCAGCCCTGAATTCTCCCTTAACAGATTTGTCAAATTTGGGTTTGCTATTTTATCCCTTTTTCTATGTTGTGAGGATTTTGGTTTGAATACACTCTAAGAACTTCTTTTGGAAAGAGAGGACACACCGAATTCATTGAAAACTGTGGTCTATCTTTCTTCAAGTTTCTCAGTATTCAGCTGCCCTTCGGTAGGGTGTCTGCAAGGGAGTGGGAAGATTGTTTTTCATGATCTTCAAGTGGTGGTCTAAGAACTTAGATTCCAGCTTTGGAAGCAGGAAAGTCACAATTCAGGGCAGGCAGAGTGAGTGAGTGAGTGTGTGTGTATGTGGAGGGGGGGTGATCCAAAAGCCTGCCAAGGCCTCCTTCCCACATAGAAGTATAAGTTAGAATTTTTTGTTCCTTCAGACTGAACTCTGTACAGATCAGTTGAAACAGCAGGGACACCACTTGTTGGCATGTCCAGAGGATTCTGTACACAGTCAGACAGGTCATGCTGTTTGTACAGATTTTCAGAGATAGATAGGATATGGATATTTTTCCCAAAAAGTAACTGTTGTCTTGAACCTATTAAAAAAGTACACTTTGAATTTTATTTGAATTTCAAAAACAAAAAGTTCTGAAAATACTACTGCAAACTCTTAACAGAATAGTTTTTAAAGAAAACTACTTGGAAATGAGAATGAGTGTGAGGAAACATGCTCAAAAGTTAGATCCCCTGTCAGAGAGCTATTCACTTCCCTACCCACACTGAGGCCTCACACTGCAGAATCTGTGTGTGGTCGGTCATTCAGCATCCTGTTAATTAGTGAAGTGGCCTTTTTTCTTTTGGCAGGATGGAAAGCACAAAATTCAAGAGGAGAATGTTAAACTAAAAAAGCCCCTGGAAGAAAGCCAAAGGTACTGGTTAATGAATGTTAGCTAAGCTATAAAGTCATTTTGAGGTGGCAGGAAAAAGGGAGCTTTCTATATTCATTGACATTAGCACAGACCAGACACTGATCTGTGATATTAGAAAGGTGTGTTAGGGGGAAAGTGAATAAATAGCAAACCAGAAAAAAAGTGAGTAATCATCCTGCTGTCTGATTCTTCTGTGATTAATCCTCTAACTTATACAAGTACCTAAAAGATTATTTTTATCTTTATTGAATCAGGATCTCAAGAGAATGAAACACAGTAACTATTAGTTTGTAAATGACCTTGAATTGAACATGCGTCCAAGTTTAATATAAATATGCCTTCTCTTCAAGTCTCATCACTACTTTCCCTGAAGTTTAACTCCCTTAACTGTTCACCAAAGAAAAACAGGATCAAGAAATCTGATTGTGATAGTGATTTCAGCTGCTTTAAAATAGAACATTACATAATGCCACCATAATAAGAAATATGGTCCAACTATATGACATTCTAGAAAGGGAAACGGAAAAACAAAAGCAATGTGAGCCCACGGGCTTCAATAGATAGCTGCAAACCTGTAGCCACACAGTGGCCCTGGCTAAACTAAGTGGAACACAAAACTAAGATACAGAGCCATAAATACGGGAAGGAAGAAAGATTAGCAGGAGTGGGAGAGAGATATTATAAACAAACATGAAATTGCCCAAGAGGACAAAGTTTATTAATTTAAAAAAAGAAAAAATATACATCTACCTCAGTATTCAAGTTTGCTTTAGTCTTTAATAAATAGCAGAATTATATATATGCCAAGGAATTTTTTAAAAATCAGTGGTTGTAGGCGCCTGCTCCTCATGGCACTCCACACTGGGTTTCCAGTTCAGTGCCTCTCATGGATTCCATGCCTGAGTCCAGGAGTTCTCTAGAGCACTTGCCCCTCATGGCACCTCACGCTTGGAGTCCCTGAGTTACATTCTTTCTGTGCTTTAATAAACTCAACCTTACTCCTAAAAAAAAAAAAAAAATCAGTGTTTGCCAAGGATTGGGGGTGGGAGGTGAACAGAAAAATCACAAATTGCAAATTGCACTATATGATACAGTGGTGTGTGCATGTTGCTACACGTTTGTGTAGACCCTTACAGTGTAGAACACTAGTGTAGACCTAGAGTTCCTATCTCTGGGTAAGGAGTCCACACATAGATTTGTCAATATGACAGCTGTACCACTCTGGGGAGCAGCTTGATGAGAGGACTGTGAAATAACAGGAGTGTAAGGAGGCTGCACTTTCTAGCAGCCTTGTCTATACTTAAAATCACCCTTGATAAGTGTTTTCAAAGGGGTTGGGATTAGCAATGATTAAAAGTAAAATAGATCTCCAAATATATTGTTAATAGAAACTAATGTAGGTTGAGGGTTAGATTCTAGTAATAGATCTATGAATCAAAACTTTCCAGAATCTTGAGGGTCAAGATTTACAACAGTGTTGTTTCCAGAAATGCTATTAAAATATATATATATTATAATTGCTTGTTTAGCAAATTGTTTTCTGAACACTTACTGAGATGATATATAAGTGAAAATAGAGGAAGTTGCTGTTTCTTATCATCTTTATTTCTCCTTTGTAGGCTATCATCTCACCCTACAGATAAACAGGTAACTTAGCCTGTTTCACAATAGTTACATAAAATTAGGAACTTGATATGCTAAGACTAGCCAGTAACAAGGCAGCGTAGTAGGACAAATAGGTTAGTCACTGTGTACCATACTTTAAAAAATCCAAGCATACATTGCCTGAGGCTCTCACATGTTAGATATGTTTCAAGTGTTAGAAAATTTGCTAGAGGGAAAAATCTCAATCCTTCTCATTGAGTACCTTAATGTATGTCAGAAAGTAGCATAGCTTGGAGCAAGACTTTTTTTTTTAACTTTGTTTACTCTGGGTGTGTGTGTGAGAGAGGAGAGAGAGAATGAGACTGAACAGCTTCTACGAGTTATCTCTTAGTTCCACATGTGTGCCATGGTATACATGTATTGTTTGTTTGTTAACTGTAGTGAAAGCATTCATGTCTCTGGTGCTAAGCTAAGTGGCTTACCGTGTGGTTTAGGATCAGCCAGTGCTCTCTGAAAAGCCATGGGTGTGCCAGCTGTGCCAGGAAGTCGGCGGCCTAACGCAGGTGAGTGCAGGGAGCAGGTTCTTCACTGATGGCACTGGACCACTGGCTCCTCACGAGAGCAGTGGCTGTTACACCCAGGAATCAGGAGGTGGGTGGGATGCAAACCTCCATTTAAAATACACATAAATACACAGGACTGGTTGAGAACCATATTGTTTGGAGGTTGGTGGGTATGTGTGTGTTTTTAGGTGGGGAGGACAAGTTCTCAGTAGCTCAGACAAGTGTTGAACTTGCAATCCTCCTGCTTCAGCCTCCCAAGTGCTAGTGTGTCCCACCGTACCTGGCTGGCTTCATACTGTGCATTTTGTCTTCTGCTTTTCATTTTGTTGGAGTCGAGTACCTGGCCCATGATCGGCAAGTGCTGTCCACGGAGCTCCACCCCAGTGCATGCTGTGTAGAAAGAACTATTCACTAAACTAGAGAGCAATGAGCAAAAAGATCAGGTCACTGGTCTGTGTCCTTTGTGCTGCCATCTGATAGGTGAAGAACTTAGTCTGAAGTAAGTACATTTCTCTAGTAGTTAAGTGGCATGAATGCTAGTTTCTAATCTGACTTGGCAGCACGGTCCCTCCTGACTGCTCCTCAGTCAGAAAGGAAATGAGCTCTCTTCACTAGAACACTTATTTCCCTGCAGGCTTCTGCCTGGGCACCCCCAGTTTGTCATCACAACATGGGAATGAGAACTGACTTGTGGACGATGGTGTCCCTCAGCGTCAGATACAGTGCCAAGTCGTGAAGGTGCTCAAGAAATGACTGTCGTAAGCAAGTGCTTGACAGTAGTTCTAGGAAATGTACTCAAATGCTGGATTACATTCTCTGCATCATTTGTGATCATGGTTCTGAATCTTAAAATTATAAAAAGACCCACTAGCAGAATCCTTTGTATAGCTAAAATTGCACAAATATGTTCCAAAACAGAAGAAACTGCTAACCTAATTCAGTATTTCTCGTAAGCCAGGTAGATGAATGTCAAATGAAAAGTCTCAGGCTTTCAAATAACAACATATGCTTGTTATCCTAGTACTTGGGAAATTGAAATGGGAGGAATCCAAATTCAAATCCATTCAGTACATGAGACCTGTCTCAAAAAAAAAAAAAAAAACTACTCTGGAAGATGACTTGCTTTTTAGGTAAAAGCATTTCACAGCCACTCCAGAGTATGAAGGTAGTGACAACAGCTACTGAAGATTCAGTGTCTGGAGAGACCATTCCCCCTACAGACACAATGCAGGTGGCTATGCTGGAACACCGAGACTCCAGAGGACAAGCTTGAAGAGCATCATAGGGAAGCATTAAGTCCATCGTCTGGGACCTTTATTTCAGTTGATACTCAGCTTCTCCAAAACACTGCTAGCTCACTGCCATGTGTGAATTATGCCTGAGTATCTGCTGGTATTTATAACTAGCCCATCCAAACGTGGGGATCAAAAATATGAAATGTAAACAATTCTTTATCTGTGTACCCTGGCTGCTTCAGTTAGACCCCTGGGCTTGCACTTGCTTATAGAACACACTGCCTAGCCAGGTTCAATGAAGCACTTGAACATTTACACATTGGCCCGTTCTGTCCTTTTGCTTGTCCTGTTGCCCATCTAACCCCCTCTTTTCCTTGTAGAATGTGTGTAAGAACTGCAAAGGAACCTTCTGTAACGCCTGTTCAACCAACGAGCTGCCTCTTCCCTCAAGTATCAAGCCCGAGCGAGTTTGCAATCCATGTCACAAGCAGCTGGTGAGGCAGTATTCCACCAGCGCATCCTAAGAGCCGCCACAACCAGGGCTGCCACCTTCTTGGTGGACTCTGTGCTGGACATCAGGATCCCTTGAAACGCAGCCCTTGAAACCAGAGTTGTGGGAATGACTTAAGTAAACCAAGTCCACGGGAAATGGGCAGTAGTGCTGTTGACAAGTTTGCTCATTTCCCTGGTGAATGTACAAATAAAAATTACCTGGTCCAGTCTTGCTTTTTGAAGCCTAAGAAAGCCCAATGTGAAAGGTTCACAGCTTACCTTTGGAAGGGCTGTTTATTTTACTGATAACAATAGGGTTGACAGGAAAGAATCCAAGCAAATCAGAAAAAGAGGCAAGAGCTGGGCTGTACGTAGCTTAGTGGCAAAGTACTTGCCTAGCACGAGTGAGGCCCTTGATCCTATCCCATCACTAACATCAAGGAAGGAAAATAATTAATTTGCAGCTTTAAACAGGGAACACCAAGAAAAATGCCAGGTATTACCAAGTTCCCAGGTACTGCTAAGCATAAACATGTTTCCCAGCTTCACTCCCACTTACCTACCTCTAAAAGTCTACCAAACTGTGAACCCAAACTCAGGGAATGAAATTAAAGAGTAATATAAATTCTGAATGTACTGATACAATATTATAATTTCAGGACCAGAATTTTCTGGTTTCATTCTGCAAGGGTTTCATTATTTAAGAACATCCGTTTTCCATGAAATGGCTTCAGAAACTCTTTCTTTTCAGAATTCCCTACTACAAAACAAGTCACCTCTCCTGCCTGGTCCCATCCTCTCAAGTCTTGGGGGAAGTTGTAAAGACCATCTTGCAAACGGAAGGTTAAAGCAAAGCAAATTTAATTTGTTAATGGCTAAGAACAGTTAGTGTAGTATTTCTGAAGTGGTTCCTTCAATAAAGAATTCCTCATTTTGAAGAAAGGATCAGAACTGTAGACAAGTTTCTTGGAAAGAAATAGCATTCTGCCAAGGGAGGAACAGAAATGATAGAACTGCTCTGATTATGTTGTATGTGTGTAGATTGATCCTGATTAAGCCTTTAGAAGACAAGACTCTATGGCTGATTTACAATCCAAGGTAGAAGCACCCTAAAACCATGTTATAAAATGATGATGATAAATTCTGTCTCCAGAAAAGGTTACAGACTGGGAAGAAGCTGTTATTCCAAAGTCTGGCCTGTTGGTGGTTACAGTCTGAGTACTAGGGTAAAATAAAATTAATTCTCACCTGATTTGTTGGTTGTCTTTTCCTTAAATTTTGTGAGCCTTTCTTGCTTTTTCTTTACTTTCATGAGCTAGCAATTTAGGTGTTGCATATAATGAGGAAATAAAAATTGACTCCAAATTGATGAAAGCTATTAGTTTTGGATTAAAGAGTCAACTACATAGCATAGGCATAAGAAAGAGAAATTAACTTTTTTAAACAAAGGCCTTGATAATCCTGTGACTATTACTTTGACCCCCCCACAAAAGCAAGTAGCCACATCATGTACTTGGATGTAATTAACTCTGCTCTCAAAAAAGGTACTTCCCCAACATTTACAACAATAGAAAACAAATTAACTAGAGGCAAGAAACTTGTACAGTAAAAACCACAGGCTGTTCCACATGATACTGAGAAGCACTGTATGTTCATAGACCAGAAGACAGATTGTTTAGCTGTCAGCACCACCACAAGACCTGCATGCAACTGGGACCCCAGCACTCAGAAGCTGAGGTCACAGGGTCACAAGGATGGTCAACCTGATAGAGAGAACCCATAGGGAAAAAAAAAAAAAGAACAAAAAGTCCTTAAAATTCATGCAGACAGAAGGGTAAAAGTATAAATGTGGAGGCTGCATACCTGGTTTCAAAGCTTAACTACAGCAACCAGGTAAGGATACTGGCATAATGTGTAGGGAGAACTGAAACCTTCAAATACAAGGTCAAATTATTTTTGAAAAGAGTACCAGGATCACTCATTCAACAAATGGTGAGGAAAATTGAGCAGCCACATGCACAAAAACAAAGTTGAATCTTGTAATACACTCATAACTAGAAACATGCCAAAACCTTAAATGTTAAGAACCTAGACCTTTAGAAGAGACATGTTTTTGAAATATAACATGAACATATAGGCAATAAAAAGTTGGACTTCAGCAAAAATAAAGACTTGGGTATGACTGCGTGCAGTAAGGATATGGATACAGAGAGCCATGAGTTCAAGAGCAGCTTGAGCTACACAGGCAGATCTGTCCCAAAAAATAAATCAACCATGCATCAACAAACAACAGTGAAAGGCAGCCCAGGGAATAAAAAATATTTGCAAGTTTTCTGATAAAGGATTAATATCCAAAATACTTATACACAATTGGTATACCTTTATACCAAATATATAGATGTTCCCTTTCCAAAGATGGAGCTTTGAATGTGTGTTACACTTGGTTACATCAGAAGAGAATATGGAAAGTTAAGAATATGGATAGAAAACTGGTAAATCACAGTATCATAATCAAAATAGTACAAATTTACACACAGCCTTATTCAGCAAAGAAAATGATTAATGCATGAGAAAACCTCTATCAATTAAGAAGTAAGCCACGCTAGGGAGATGGCCGTATAAACCAGAACAAGAACCTATGAAAGGGGAGGACAAGGACTGGGGAGAGGTGTAAACTATTGGTTAAGCTATAAAAATTACCGAACTGCCATTTAAAACTTGTTTTAAACATAAACTGGAGGGGCATTCAGACTAGAAGTTTCTTCAACAGCAAGTGTTTATTAAAGCACAACTGGAAAATGCAGAAACTATGGAATGACTCACTGCTCAGTCGTAAATAGTACATCCGAATCACCCACCCAAGGCTTAGGGAACATTGCAGAAGAGAAGTAGGACTTAAAGAGCCTGAAATGTGGAAGGAGTGCAGCCAGACATTAGGACATGACATCCATGAATTCACTGCAGCTATGCATATTTCAGTAAGATCTGCATGGGATTTTTCCTAGCAACATTTCACCATGAAAGAACTAAGAACTCTTCAGTCCCCAAACCTCCCTGAGGGGGACTGATCAATGTTAATGCTGATGGGAGGGGGCCATGCCATGCTAGTGGTACACCCAATAAACAATTCATGCTCCAGCTAAGGCACATGCCATTAAAGGCAACCTAAATTCTGTGGGCCATAAAAGTAAAGCAGGGTGACCACTTGGAAAAAGGTACAGTAACAGCTAAAGAAAATTTAAAATATATGTATTTACTCAAAGATCAAAGTGCACGAAAAGTACACAAAAAGGTACACACATCATGCTCATAGCAGCTTTATTTAAATACCCCCAAACTATAAATACCCATGGTCTATCAACTGCTCGCCCACCAGCTAAAAGGGAAAATTCACACAGTGAAATACTTAAATGATGAAAGGAAACAAAGTCAAATCATTGGGATGAACCTAAAAAATGGTGAGCAAAAGAAAAAAATACATATTGAATGATTCCAGAACAGACAAAAAATGTATGACCAATAAAGTTCTAACAGTGTTTGCAAAGGGAGGGGAAGAGCAATGAGAGAAGTACAGATGACTAAACTGTAGGATTACACTGTTTAACACCAAAACACAAACACTACTTTGACATTTGCTCACTGAACTGAATTTTCCTTCAAGAAAAACAACTATGGGGCTGGAAAGATGACTCGGGTTAAGCCGCTGCCTTGTAAGCAGAAGGTCCCGAGTTCAGATCCCAGATCCCATGTAAAAATGCCAGGCAGAAATGATGGCCTGCATTTCCAGCCCTGGAAGACAGAGCCTGGGAAACTCCAGAGCAAAGCAGAAAGCACAATCCAACGTGATTCCGGAAGCCACCCTAGGGCTTTTATAGTCACACACAGTACCCTCTGATATACACACATTTAAAAAAAAAAATCTAGCTAATGATGCACATGCCAAGAAGCTCGAGAGTCCTGTGTAGATACCCACAAACCAGCGTGTCAGGGAAAAATTGAGTGGACATGCAGGGTAAAGCATAGCAAATGGTACTTGATTCGCACAGACTGGTTCAACTTCATGAATACTTTCAACTTTTCACATGGTGCAGGGACCAGTGGACCTACGTCCCCAAGCACGATGAGGACTGTTTGATCCCAAACTAACAGCAGGGAGTTTAAAACAAGCAGGTTAATTATAAAGTGCTAATTGATTGTGTTAATTTCATCTTGTTAATGAATATAGGACTCAAAACAATTTAAAGACAGGTTTATTCTTGCCTTACAGTTTTTTAGGGGGGAGAGAGTAAAAGAGCATACACGCGCACACCATCACATACAGGTGGTCAGAGAATAATTTTCATAAGTCAGTTCTGTCCTACCACACGGTCCTCTGGGATTGAACTCAGGTCACCAGGTTTGTGAGCAGGCACTTTATCCACTTGAGCTATCTTGCTGGCCCCATCCTGTATTTCTTACACAATAAAATCACTGATTACCACAGTACCTTATGGCAGGGTTACCTGAAAGAGGAGAATGGCTAAAATATAAAATGGGATCCTTATTTTCATATCAAGATTTATGACAGATTGGAACTTTAAATATCACCAAAAGCTCAGTAAGAAAATGACCTAAATAAAAAACTGGGCAAAAGATTTACACAGGCACTTCAACAAACGATACAGAGATGATGTAAGTCGAAGGAAGCATGTGTAACACGAGACTGAAATAGAGATTTAAGCCAGAACACCAAAATGCGCAGGCACGTGAGACAGTGTAGCAGCTTCACACAGAACTGTAAACACACTCCTGACTATCCTGGCTATCACAAAGCATACACAAGTCAGCTGTCATGCTTCACTACACCCACAGCTGAAAAGAATTCTGCAGCGAGACTGTCTCCAGCAGCTTATCTGCCCTTCTAGCAGCTTCTGACATCAGCGCACAGACGGGGTTCCTACTGGCAAAACTTCTGAACTCTACTTCAAAATGAGTTATACCATTCTACTGCAGTCCTGCCAATTAACTGAGCCCTTTGTGTTTCCAAGAATTCTCAGAATGGAGTGTTTCAAGCTGCAAAATGCACATGATAGAACTAAGCAGAAAACAATCTCCAGATCAAATACTGTGGGGTCTGCTGAGGGCAGGGGACCCTCACTCAACTTGGCCCCTACAGAGCCTATCTGGGGCCCAAGGAAAAGACAGGAAGGCGCCCTGGTCCTATCCCCAGCCTACTGCTTTGGATTTCCCTTTTGTTTTTAATTTAGGTTTCGTGAGTCGGCACGAGATAGCTCAGGAGGGTCTCTACTTGTGCTCCTCCTGCTCAGCCTCCTGAGTGCTGGGGTTACAGATGTGACCAGCCTGCCCAGCTCCACAACTTTGTGACAACTTTGCTACAAACATAAAAAACTAAGAATCTGGAACTGATGAAAGAAATTCATCAACACTGCTTCCATCAATGGGAAACTGATGTGTCAGAATTAAACTTTGGGACTGAGAAATGAAGTATCTTTTGATTGGACAGCAATAGAAATGACTTTATTCAGCTGTGCAGCTTTCTCCCAGCAATGGCACTTTTCCTGCCAATAATCACTCGCCAGTAGTCATTACTCACCTAAGCTAGGAGCAAGTCCTAAAGTGAAAATAAGTTCTTGGCTCCCCAAAGGCCTTGTATTTTGGCACACCCCAGTCAGACAGCAAGACCAGCCCCTGTACTCATCCCTCACCAGGCACCCCAATACTCTGCTCCCATTCTTTTCCCAGACATGCGCAAGGCAGTTCACAACTGAACATAAAGGAATCACAAGCAAACCAACTTCACCAGCCCAAATTCCAGTAGACCCTCCAGATCTTTTCCACAGCAAATCAAGACACTAAACTGTGAAAGACAAAAAATAGCATGCTCCAACACATCATGAACACCAGTTGCCACAATGTGGTACATTCAACCACTGATGAACACACACTTCAACTCAATGACCATTAAGCTGCCATTTCACATAGGGAGATCTTTAAAAAATATAACTGAAAACTAACCATTTCTTATATTAATGTATTAGGACTTGATAAAGTAAAAAAATATCCATTTGAGTCACACACAGTTAAAATAAATATTCTTAGTCTGAAACAGACATTCATATATTGACTACAGTACAGTGATTTCGAGTCATAGCTGGTAATCAATGAGGCTGTATTAACTGAGATATAATCTTTCCTCCAGATACAACTTCTCTGAAATCTTAAAAAATTCAATTATATCCTTGTGGCAACTGTCATCCTAAGAATAGGAAGCAGCAAAAAAGTATGCAGGACTTGGATTCTTCTACTCAGGTGTATATCAAGTTAACTTTATTAATGACTATTTTGAAGCCATTTGTCCAGCATTTAAATAACAAGCCATTTTATATTAAAGCAGAAGAGCTGTCACAAGTACAGCTTTGTCCGAAACTCTCACACATGACACATTAGATGCTGTTCTACTGAAGCAAGGCAACCCTACTTGTTCTAAAATTATGAGGAATGCAACCCCACTGTAAAGCAAATGAGGGGACTTAAGATTTGTTTCTTATCTAGAGTTGGTTTAAATTCCAGTGAAACCACTAATGTTCTTGTAAGGCTGGACTGCTCTGACGTATCACTTCACAATTTCAAGCATAATACACAAACCCTTAATTGAGGTTGACTCCAAAGCAAAACAAAGCAGTGGGGAACGGGAGACCTGGAAAACTTTTGAGATTGGCCTCCCCCTTAATAAGTACACAGGCACCACTGTTCAATGCCTTCAAAACAAGGCTTAAAAAGGCAAATGTTTCTAAAGACAGGAAACTGCCAAGATGTTGTCGGTTACACTTACTAAACAGTGTTTTTTTTTTTATTTCTACCACTAAGTAATCAAATACAGATAAAATTAGAAACTACTGGGCCAAACCGCACTGGTTTACAATTTTGACACTTTTCCTTGGTGAGAATTTACTCTATGAATTTACATCAGAGCTCTCGATTCATAGGCAAAAACAAATAGGAATTAGACTTAACTGAACAGTTAAATAAAATTATGTCATCTTTACAACTGGCAATACATCCTCTATGAAAGCAGACCATTTGATTATATGAAAACTATATTTTTTTAATCAGATCCTGGACACTTTAAACAAAATTTTAAATTTGTAGTTTATTTTATAATCTTAAACTGAATTCTCTTTGTAAACATTCCACCATGAAAATTTCTTAGAACAATTAACTCTAAACGCCGAAATCCTCTCTAGAGTTGCTCCCAATGAATTGGACCTTATATCCCATGTCCAAGAAAGATGTGCAAATGAAATACTTCTTGCTTCATCCTAAAAATAAAACAAAATAAAAACTATTGCACATTTATGTTTTCCCATATCAGTTAAAATTACACACAGTTTTTCTTTGAAATTTAGTAAAGTTACTTAACAAATTAAGGTAAGGAAAATAAGTTAGGCATTATTGTGCACAGCCTGGCAAAAGACAAGAGTTCTAGAATTGAGTACACAACATATTTTACACAAAACTGAACTAACATACCTGTGTCACCAGCTTGATATTGGGGGACTATATGTCTAAAAAGAACCTATGGCATCAATAATATCAAATACTTATATTTTTTGTTACTTATTCATTTATTGTGTGTGTGTTACAGAAAGCACTGTGTACCCCTGTGTAAACCCAAGGTGACTTTCAGAATCATCTTCGATTGCTTCTATCTCATTTTTTGCTCTACTCTGGGATTTCCCAGGCTCCACCCACTAGGCCAAAAGTACAAATGACCAGTTTCTGCCTAGCATTCTTTTACATGGGACCTGAGATCAAAACTCAGGAACTTCTGCTTGTGAGGCTGAGTGTTAATCCCTCTCCAACCTTATACTTGTATTTCCAAAAAACAGTTAAGCTTCTCAAAGAAAATGTCACTACATACAGAAAGCCAAAATAGATAAAAGCACACAAAAACTTTATCATTTTAGGGAAAGGAAACCATGACAAATCTACTGTGCACACTGAAGGAAAGAAAAGCTAATTTAAAACACATTTCTGTGTAGTGTGATTTACTGCCACTGAAAGATCTGTACAAGGCCTCAGACTCACAGCATGGGTGGGAGGGGTCACATAATGATAATCTATCAAGGAGGGCACTGAAGCCAGGTGAATTCTCTCTCTCTCTCATCTTTTTCTACTATACCTGGTGTTTCCAACATGCCTGGCATTTGTGGGACCTGGGATCCGAACTCAGAACCTTCTGTTTCTGAAGCACAGTCTTAATCCAGCCTATTTCTTATATAGATACTTCAATTATCTTTAATCTTTACTGAAAAAAGAATGTTTCCCATCCATTACCAATTCCTGAATTGCTGATTATTAATAATTTATTCAAAGTATTTCCAGTAGTACCTCTTAAATTTACCTTATTATCTGGACTCTGCTGAAGTCTTATTTTCCTTTGGGACATGAATTGAGGAACAGCTCAATATATCTATGGTCTGAAAACAATAAAGTAAGATTAATTTGAAAACTTGAAGCAATAGAAAAAAATGGAATATTTTCTCATAATTCAAACAACAACTCAAATTCTTTGCCCTTTCCTTAAAGACAATGAAAATAAAAACAAGACTAGCTGTGGTAGCAGACACACACCCCTATCAATGGGGAGGCCAGAGGCTGAGGATGACATGAGCTCCTGAGTCTGAGCTCAGCCTGGAGAGAGGAGCAAGACCCATCTCAGCAACTGCACACGCCTGCACAGAAAGGAAGAACCTTGAGTGTCGGGCCAGCCTGAGCTACAAGAAAGACCCTGTCTCAAGCGAAGTACACACAGAAGTAAAGAAAATCATACTGCTGATACAAACAAGCAGGAAAATCAGCAGACCCCTCCTCCAAAAAATGCTTTTCTTTATAGTGTTTAATCCTATACACTTTAATCTGCCCAAAAGAAATTTGAGGTCAATCTCAAAACTGACAGGACATTTGTACACAAAGTACCACAAGACCACTATGGTCCTACTCACGAACACGGGAGCGATCCTTGAGCATGGCAGCTACAGCATCCTCATGGGTTTCAAAGTGCACGTCAGCTTCTCCGGTGGCCTTCCCATTGGAGCTGTATTCCATGGTGATTCTCACAGGCTTCAGGGGAGCAAAAAACTGAACCAAGGCAACCAAAGGAACACAAGTGAGCCAGGTCCAACTTTCAGCCCAGCAGTTCTTCCCTTCAGACTTGACTTCACACACCAACAATGTCTCGCTATTGCTGCTTGTGTCTTCTGAGCAGCATCTCATCAAGTACCCCAGACTCGACTCACACTACTGATGCCTCAGCTGCCTACGGTGCTTTGAAGATATAAGGTGCACTCCCCACAGGCCTCTGCAATGTGCTGCTGAGAAATCTCTTTAAGCCTCAGCAGAGCTACACCTCTTTTACCTTTTATCTTTCTCAGACTCAAGCTCATCATTCAAATAACAAGAGCCCACCCCCAAAAAACTATATATTATGTAAATGGCTCTTACACTTTTTAATTTTTTATTATTTATTATTTATTCAAATGTGCGTGTATGCGTGTGTGCGCATGTGTATGTATGTGTATATGTATGTGTGTATATGTGTGTGTAGAACCACGGACGAATTCGGGAACCACCATGGACGCCTCCACCTCCTCGTTTACTCTGCCCTGGGATTCACAGGCTCCGCCCTACCAGGACCAGAAATGCAGGCTGCCCCACTTCCGCCTGGAGTCTATACGTGGGGTCTAGGATCCGAACTTAGGACCTTCCACCTGCAAGGCAGAGGCTTAACCCCTGAGCCACCTCTCCAGCCCCCTCTTACACATTTTTTAATAAATCATTAAGAATCATTTTTATAATTCCTCCCACACATATCTGTGTTTCTGAAGAATATCCAATAGGATTGGGGATGTAGCTCAGTTGGGAGGATGATTGCCTAGCATCATGAGGTCGGTCCTACATTCAATCCCCAGTACTGCAAAACAAAAAGTATTTTAAATTCATTTTCTCAAAAATTAAGGCATCCCAAAACAGCCATAGTGACACACACCTATAATCCCAACAGTTAGGAGACTGAAATAGAATTATCTCAGTTAAATAACCAAGACTGTCTCAAAAAAGGAATTACACTGCAAGAAAGTTATGTCTGAAAAGTTATGTCTAATGAAAACTAGACATTCCCAATTCCTGGATTCTTGTCTAGTACAAACAATCCCCTACATTATGATTGGCTGATGGTTCCACAATGCTTAATTTCACAATATTGCAAAAGCAATCCAGATTTAGAACTATATTCTAGGAATCACTCTTCTCCCTGGCTAGAAATAACATATGACTAAAATCCTGGAAAGTAGGTACTCTACATTACTGTGCTGCTGTGAGAGTAGCTTTGGTGTATGAAGTGCGCTTTCACCAGGACTATCAATATGTGTCCCCAATGTATGGCAAGAAACATTTGCAATAACTGCTCTGCACTGATTGCCTGAGTTTCAGTTCATAAACTAAAAAGTGAATAGTTAAACCAACTTATTCTAAAAACAAACTGATTACTAAATCTATACCATATCTCTTTAAAGTATAGTAATACAAAAGCACACAGTTTTAAAGTGACAGGGTCTGTCTACATTGCCCAGGCTGATCTGGACTCCTGGGCTCGAGCATTCCTCCTGCTCCTAGTGGCTGGGATGAGAGGTACACATCCCCACACCCAACTCTGCCACACTCTGCAGCAGCAGAGAAAAAAACAAGCCTCTGCAAAAAGAGAGATGCTAGCATAATGTTAAGAGTCATTATAGAAATGCTGTTTCAATTTCCTGATGTTTTCTAAATTAATACAAGCTCAATCCTAGAGTTTTTGTTCAAACCTACTGAGATTTTACTGCCACATACATTTATTATGTCTTGGGCATTGGCTTGGAAAGGTAATCCTCTCATGTGGACAAAATGTAGTGAAGGTGTAGTTCCAAAATCGACAGCCTCTGGAAGCTTTTCTGACATCTCCTTAGGCAATTCTGAGAAGTGGAAAAAAACACATTGTCAAGGCCGTGAAAGTTTCCCAAGCTAATAACAGACTGTAAATCACATATGATCCTTATGTCAAAATGCTCAATCATCCTGAGCCTGACAAAAAGGGCTTGAAGACTAAAATGAACAAATACTATCTCAATACCTATAAGCAACATTTCCAGATGAAAAGCTTATCTCTGTGTAACAAGGAGAAGGTAAGATGACCAACAATAAGCCATAAATTGTAGAAACCTTCTTGGTTATAAGTAAACACAAATAATAAATATGGTGACTGAACAATCCAGGCCACAGTTTTACAAGTGTTTTACCAAACTTCAAAGACCCCAAGTGTTGCTCTGAAGTTAGAAAACAAGAAGCAATTCAGTCCAGAGCCAAATGAAAATAATTAGTCAAGGGCTGGGGAGATGGCTGTTGCTAAAGCCTTTGTCTCACAAATAAAAGGACCTAAGTTCAGATCCCCAGGTCCCATGTAAAAATGCTGGGTGAGGACCAGTGAGATGACTCAGTGGATAAAGACACTTGCCACACAAGACGGTGGCCTGAGTTTAATCCCCAGAATCCTCATAAAGGTGGAAGGAAAGAACCACCTCCACAAGGTTGTCCTCTGACCTCCACATACATGTTGTGGTATGTGCACACCTGCCCCCACACACGTATACACACACACACACAACAAAGTGAAAACTTAAAAAAAAAAAAAACACCAGATGAATATGTCAGCAGCTCCAACCATAGAAGGTGGAGCTAGGAAACCCCAAAGCAAAAAAATAAGTAGAGCAATCCAGTATGATTCCCAGTGTCACTCACTCTTGAGCCTCGCACACCCTCAAATGCTCTTTTGCACACGTTTGCACACACTCATGAACAACGCAAAAATATATACTTGGTCAACATTCCTGCACTCTATCCAGATTATTCCCCAGTTTAGTTTAAATATTTACATTATATTTTACATTATATTTTTACCAGTTTTTACATCTATACTGTGTCCATTTACAAAATGATTACATTAAAATATACAGCCCTACATAAACAATTCCACCCTCAAAAACATTCCATCTATAACTCAAATCCCTTGCTCTGAATCTCACAATTTCATACAAACAATTTAATGAAAAGCAACGCTTATCAGACTGTCCAGAAGAGGCAGGGCTCCCTCACCTATCTCCTTCTCGCTTTCAAAAGCTGTCATGGGTCGAATATCCTCACTTACTTCATGATCTTCAAACCCCATTTCAGGCTCAGTTATATACTTAGCAGTAGGAGAAGACACCATCTTCCTTCCCTTATGAGCTCCAACGTGTGTTCGAACTTCATTCCTTCTGCTAGGAAATATCTCTATGTATCTACATAGTGACAAAGCAAAAAAGGCACAAATGTTATAACATAGTTTTACCTCTTTTAAAATCATGAGAGATTCATTGTATAAATATGGGTATCCAAAGATAAGTGGTAGGAAGTCAACAATGCATCTAGACACTAATTCATGAGAAAATACTCTCAACAGAAGAGATCATTCTGGCTTTAAGACTATTGCCCCGAGATAACAGGTTTACATATATGTTTTAATGCAATTTTTAAAAAACTATTTACTGGAAATCTCAGAGCAAAGCAAAAAGAAGGTAGAGGCAATCCGGATGATTCCAGAAGACATCCTTGGTTTTCCACAGAGACACACAGTGCCCTCTGACATACACATACACACACAAATAATTTTTTTTAAAAAATATAAGTTTGTATGAGCAGAAATAAAAAATGTTAAAATATATATATATGATACTAAAATATACTCATTTTAAATGGATTTTTTGTTTTGTAATTAATTTCAAGAGCTATGTTAAAAGAGCAAAAATCAATAAAATAGTGATTTAAAATAAAACAATTTTCACTATACTTCCAAAACTGATTTTAAAGTATAAATAACTTACCTCATTGCGTATACTCTGATTATGAACACAAGACACTGTACTAGACAAATGACCCAATTCTTGAAAAAAATTAATCATATTTTGAAAAGAGTGAAAAAATAAAGAAGTAGACATCTTCTAATCAATAGAATTAATGATGCATCAGATATAATGTATGGACCTGCCTAGATTCTGGCTCAAACATTCTTACAAAAACATTTTTTAACAGATGGGAAAATGTGATTATAAGCTGCTATGCAATAATAAAACAGGTTAATTTGTTAGATGTTATACTGTGATTATGAAGGAAAATGTACTCCTTAAAAGTCACATGCTTTACTCAGGGAACCTTGTGGAAAAGGGGACGGCAAGATTTTAAGAGCCTAAAGATGGGGAGGACCAACGATATGCAAGATACTCCATAACAAGTTAGGGCTGCAGTAGCTACAATTGGACTTTGCATGACCTGCACAATGGCTGACACATCAATGACCCACCAAAGTCTATCACGGATCACAGGGGAGAAAGCTCCAGGCAGTAGGACCCTTAGAGGAAGGGATTAACAGACATAATAGAGTTCCTATATTAATGGGAGCCCGGGCTATGCCACTTACACCTCTCTAGGGTGGAGGACTCAGAGGGAGGTTTGGCAGTCACACAAAAGCATGCTCCAGGGGATGGGAGGGAGGAAAGGGAAAGCACTGAGAGAAGGGGATGGAGAGAGGGGGGTAAAAGGAAGAGGAAAAGGGGGGGAAAGTGCAAGGAAGGACTAGGGAGGAGGGAGGGAGAGGATGAGTACCTATTGAGCTTGTATGACTGGGAAAAAAAAAATGTGGGAGAAAAAAGATACAAAATTCAATAAAAACTAAAAATTTTGAAATAAAAGAATACAGATATCGAAAAGCCACATGCTTTAAAAAAAGATGCAAATTTAATAAAAGATAAAAGTTTAATGACTCACTAATGCAAGTGATAGGCACACTATTCACTCCACGTTCCTACATGTGGACAATTTTACAGCCATGTCACTAGACACTTATCAAAATGCACTTCTGCATTCCTAATTAGTGGCTTCACTCACCGGTTACCAATTTCTTCCCTGTGTTTCAAAAGAGCTTGGTTGGCCATTTCTGGCTCTTCAAACTGTACATAGGCTTCCCCTGTTTTTCTTCTTCCTCTATAGTCCATCACAAAAGTAATATCTACTATATTCAGTCCTAGAATACACAAAAATTATTACAAATTAGTGCTATTAATGGTAGCCTTTTCTTTTTCCTTGAATTAACTAATTCACTCATGCATGAATAAAATTCGGATGCTATTGTACCAACCTCAAACTATACACATGTTCAACAGGAGAGACAATTATCATGTGACCAAAAGTTAGTAATATATATTTAAAGGATATCTAGGGTATAGGTAGCTTAACTATAAACATATTGGCACATGTCTGTAATCCCAGGACCATGAGGTAGAAACAGGAGGATTATAAATTTAAAGTCATCCCCAGCTATACAGTGAGCTTAATGCCACCTTGTACCAACACACACTTTTCTGAAAGTTTTCTATACGCATTTTTCTTTTGCCATTAATATAGTATAGGAAACAATAAAGATTTAAACTAGCAAAGCTACCAACAACCATAATTACAGATTATATACGATTTATATATATATATATTTTTTCCCCTCCCTAGGGTCTCACATATCCCAAACTGGCCTCAAATCCATTATGTAGCTGAGAATGACCCTGAATTTCTCTGATACTCTCCTTCCATATTCTCAATGCTAGAATTACAGGTGTCCACCACTTACTTGGTTTATGCAGATAAAACCCAGTACTTCATGCCTGCTAGGCAAACACCCTAGCAACTGAACTACATCTCCAGCTCATATAATGCTTTTAAATCATATAAATATCATTGTCTTAGACAAAATGGCCACTATTTTAACAAGATTATTTCTTCAATAATGTAAGAAATCTTTGCAAACTATTTTGAAATTTGACATCTCTCCAAGAGCTGTCTGAAATACCAAAACCCTTCTAGGGTACACAAGAGATAATGCAGAAAGGGAAATGTTAAGCCCAAACATAATATAACTATCAAGCACCTGCAAAGAAGTCTATAACGTCTTTCTCATTGCAACTATAAGGAAGTCCTCTCAAGCGAACCACACCATCATTTACCACAGGTGGTGATTTGACATGCAGGCTCTTCATTAAGGCATCCACATCTTCATTGTTTATCTCATACACTACAAAGAAAAAGCACAAAATGATGTAAAATTTGTGTAATGAAGAAAGCCTGTGTTGTAGAAGTTTTTTTTTTTTTTAATTTATTTTTTACTCTTTGAGACTTTCACACCTAAATACAATTTTCATCCTAACTACCTGTCATAGTTCAGTACAGGTGGCAATTTGATGGTAGAGGGTTCGAGTTGTAGGCACATTTGTATATATTTATTTTTATTTTTTTTATTATTATTTACTCAACTGTGCGCATGTGCGTGTGTATGTGTGCACGTGTGTGTACGTCTGTGTGTGTGTGTGTGTGTGTCTGTGTATGTGTAGAACCACGGACGAACTCGCGAACCACCATGGACGCCTCCACCTCCTTCTGCCCCGGGATTCACAGGCTCCGCCCTACCAGGACCAGAAGCGCAGGCCGCCCCCTCTTCCGCCTGGCGTCTATACGTGGGATCTGGGATCCGAACTCAGGACCTTCCGCCTGCAAGGCGGAGGCTTAACCCCTGAGCCACCTCTCCAGCCCCACATTTGTATATATTTAGTCATTAAGCCAAGAGCAAACCTGCAGGAGATTTTCTAGCTGATGTGGAAGGCCCAGCCCATCGTGGGTAGAACTAGGTACTGGACAGAAAACAATAAAATATATAGAGCTGGCTGAGGAAGTTGACATTCTTCTTCATACCTGGCTAGACATGCTCATCTGGCAAGTAAAGATCATCACTCTCTGGGCCGTTAAGGAGGTATTATGTGACCAGTTCCCTCTGCCCTTTGGTGATGGTGCATGCTCTCTTGCCAACTGGACTAAGAACTGTATTCAGACTACTGAGAAAGAAAAAAAACCTTGTTCCCTTAAGCTGTTTGGTGGTAATTTACCAGCAACAATGCAAGTGGACTGCTACACTACCGAATCCCATCTCCTCCTCTCCCACTTTCTCCAGGCACACCTGATTTAATCACTATTAAATGACTAATATTTTAATTTTGTAGATATTAAGCATCTATGACTTAAATTTCACAAGCTGTAAAATATATAACATTTAACTACTTTACTGCTGTTAAAGATCATTGAAAACTACCTCAATGTGAGATTTCCCAAAGCCAGAATCTGACCTCACGTACCTTCCACGTACCGCTGGCCCATGTACATCCGGTGCTTCTCCAAGGCTTTCTGCACATCCTGCTCCGACTCCATCTCAATTAAGGCATCACCTCTGCGCTTCCCATCTCTGTTTAACAGGAAATGTATTCCATTCTCATTGTTGCGGATTCTGCAATCTGAAAGCATGCACTAAAGTCAATTAAAAAGAGAAATCAAACTATTCGCTCAACTTCGTAAGATACCAGGATGCAGTTTTCTAACAAGGCAGGAACCAAAAATACCTGCCAGAACTCTTGCTCAAATCCAGTCCCTGAAGCAATGCAAATGCTAATGATACCGCTAAAATGTTTCAAGTACAAAGAAGCAAACCCAAGCAGATCAGTAGGGATAATGACAAGTAGAGATAGACTCAACACAGAAAACATGCATCCATTCCAATGTTTCGGCAAGAAATATGACTAGGAGGTTTACTCCTAAGTGTCTTCCTTTAAAATATCCATACCAAAAAGAAAATCATATCTATACAATCTCTTATAAAAATAATCTATTACAATAACCTAACTTGTCCCTTTCTATTACCACAGAAAGACAACTGCATACACTTACAATGGGACTCAAAGATGTAAGTGGTAAATGGCTTAATAAAATGTTTTTGGTTTGGGGGGCTTTTTTTTTCCTGAACTGGCAGTATTGGGGAATTGAACCTAGGACTTCCTGTATGCAAGACAATACCCTACTGAGCCCCATGAAAGGCTCACATATGACCACCCATTCTCCCAAAAGTAACACATTCCATTGTGCCCCTATCACAGTTTTAAGGTGGCATTTTCTGAAAGCTTAAGGGGAAGATTTAAAATCACATACACAGAACTAAAAGCTGACCACACACTAATAAATGCTACAAACAAAAGGACTTTATACAACTTACCTTCTAGACTAAACAGCTACTCTACATCCCAAATTTCTGCTGATTAAGCTTGCCTTTTTTTTTATATATACTTCAGAGAAAACTGGTTTATTAAGTAGCTTTAACATCACCTATTTTTGTTACATCAAAAGTCTTTATATTCTATATATATCACTCATGGCAACCACAGTGTCACATGATATGAACATGTAATCAGTCAAAATGGCACAATTCCCAGCCATCAGAAGATACCTGCAGCATAGCTAGATTTGGATTCTGTAGGACTACTCACACAAAACTGTACATTCACAAAACACATATGATATACCTGAGAAAAAGTTAAGTACATCCTCCACCGTGCATGACCAGGGCAGTCCTTGAGCTCGAATGAGATAAACATCATCCACGTCCTCTCCTAACTTGGATGGGCTCAAATTGTACTCAGGCAATGGTGGAAGATCTTCCAAGTAGGTATTCTTGGATTCCTTTCAAGAAAAAGAACTGTAAAAATATGTCCTTGGCAACCTTAAAAAACAGATAATCAGTATTATTTCATAAAGGAGATGCAAACTTCACAAATCCAATTCACTCTTTTGAGGTTTGGGTTTTAAAACAAAGTCTTGTCATGTAGACCAGGCAAGACTCAGACTCACTACAATCCTCCTGCCTCAGCCTCCAGAGAACAGGAATTACAGGTGTGTACACCACATCTAAGTCTGTATGGGACTTAAATTGAACATCCTAAAGCAATACAAGTGTACTCTAAGGCCAGTACTGCATCCCAAGTGCTGGGAATATGAGGGTTAGGTAAAAAGCAGTACAGAGATGGCTCAAATTCGACAAATATATGCAAGCCCGCTACTCACAGTGTACCACACCAGACCACCACCTCAAATAACTTATTAGACAATTCTGTAAGACAAGATGCTTTAAGTATTATAATGAAGATACAAAATACTGTGAAATGCAAAACACTAACCGATAAAGAATGAGAACAAGAGATGGCCTTGCACAAAATATAAAATACATGTAATTTCAACTTGAGAGGCTAAAGGACGAAGTGGGTACATTTGAAAAACAGCAGTCCCAGGAGTCAAAAGGACGAAGTAGGTACATTGAAAAACAGCAGTCCCAGGGGCCAAAGATGAGCTGGCAAAAAGGACCTGTACCACACAGCAGAAGGCCTCCGAGGTGTAGGGTTCAGTGTTGGCAGGCAAAGGAAGTTACAGTAAAAGACACTGCAAAGTGGATAAATCAACAGCACTGACAGGAGGTCTCGCAAAGATTGTCAGAACCACTGCGCTAGGGAAACAACATAAAAAAGGAACAGCAGCCGTGTGATGGGGTAGAACCTGGGACATGCCTACAGACTCTGTAAGCATCCCAATCTTTTACAGACATGAGAGAGTAGCAGAAAAATACTGGGCCAGGATTCAACTCAATTAACTCAACTACTGGCAGACATCGGCCATGCGGCTTGGTCTTCAGACACCATTAATTCAAGGAGAAGCAAAAGTGAATTCAGAAAAACAACCCGGGGCACTAAAGAGAAAGTAGTCCCAAAATGTGCAGACGCTCCCCGATGTCGGTAACCGCAGACGAGGATGCCTCGGAGACAGGTCACAACGTATCTGCAAGGTGAGTTCTTAAAACGCACACTTCCAGGACGGGAAAATGCAGATTCACAACTGAGACCCCCCAAAATGTAACCAGTCCACGCCCCCGTCCCCACAGCCCTCAGTCTCCCAACTGTCCTCCCAGTCCGCGGACACCCACGGTCCTGAAGGACCTTCGGTCACCCGTGGCGCCGCAGAGGTGACCTTCGGTAAACCCGGCAGGCCGGACCCCGCGACTGTGCGCCCAGGGCGCCCCGGGAACCGCCGCGAGACGCCCCCGGCGCCAGGCCACCGCCGGCCCTCCGCGGGTTCCCGCCTCGCAACTGCACCTGCCGGCGGAGATCTAGGGGGGCGCGGGGTGGGGGGAGGCGTCGGCGGCCCCCCAGAACCTACCATGGCCCCGGCGGGGAACAAGGCCTCAACATTCACCCCAGCCACACTTACACTGCCCAACCGACCGGCCCCGAAGGGGAACAAAACAAGGGGAGCAGCCGCGGCCTGGGAGCGCGTCTCCGGCTCGCCGACCCAATAGGAGGACGGAGCGGACGGGGGGAGGCGGGCGCGCGGCGCGGGTCCCGGGCGCGTCCGCGAGGGTCTCGCGCGCGGGCGCGGGGCGCCCACGTACCTGGCTGAAGCCCCGCGCCGGGGCGGCGGCGGCCGCCAGCGACGGCGGCAGCAGCGGAGCGCGCAGGGCCGGGAAGGCCGCGGCAGCCGCCGCGGCGGCGGAGGGGGCAGCCGGGGCAGGGTCCGCCAGTCTCCCGGCGGGCGCGGGCCCGAGCTGCAGGCCCCGCGTCTGGGAGGCGGCGGCCGCGGCGGCCCCGAGGAGCAGCAGCAGGCGGCGGCGGCCCGGGACGCCCGGCGGGAAGGCGCCGGCGGCCGGGCAGAGGGGCGGGCAGGCGGCGCCGGTGCGCTGGCAGCCGCTGCAGTGGCAGCCGCGGCCCCGGAGCAGCGCCCCGAGCACCCAGCGCGTGCCGGCCATGGACTCCGGAAGCGGCGCGGGGCCCGCAGGCGGCTGCCGCGCGAGCGGGGAGGAAGCGGAATCCAGGGCCGGGCCGGGGGCGCGGGCACGAGCGCCCGGGGCCGCGCCGAGTCGCGGGGCGGAGGAGCGCGCGCCGCTCCGCCCGGGCTCCGCCTCCCGGGCGGGGCTCCCCGGCGCCGCGCGCCCTGCCGCCGAGCGGTGGAAAGCGAGGCCTGCGCGCAGGGCCTGAGCGGGTCCCCAGCGCTGGTCGCGAGGGGCGCGAAGCTCTGCTTCTGGAAGGACTCGAAGCCCTGTTATAAAACACGTGGGCGGCCTGGGGGGCGGGGCGCCGCGCCGCGGACACGTGCGGGAGGGCGACTTTGAAACAGTTCTGCCGCCGCTGCCAACTCCAGCGCCCTCCAGAGCGGGACGGCGAGGTCCCCGGCCCGGTGGGCAGAGGCGAGCCGGAAAATAAATAGTGACAGGTTGTGCCGCGTGCCCCCCGACCGGGACCTGTGGATGACGACCACCAGGATTAATGCGGGGTCTTGAAGGAGGAAACAATTTTTAGGCTGGGGCGTAGCTCAATGGCAGGGCAATTACCTAGCATTCGCCCCTACAGGCGAGGGAGGGAGACGTCTTTAGGGTGCAAAAATCTCAAGAGTATAAAAAATTTCCAGAAATACAGAGGGTATCAGCATTTCCAGCTTTTTACCATTCACCTCTACCAGCTCAAAAATAAGTGTGGAAAGAGTGGTCGTCCTTTCAATGTTCATCTTCACATGATCCCTTCCTGTTGTTTCTTAGATGTTTAAAGTTACTGTTTTTAAACTTTAACTTGGGCCGGTGACGTAGCCCAGCGGGTAAGGCACCTGTTGGAAAACCTGAGGACCAAGTAGCCTGGAGAAGCCAGTTGATGTGTTTCCAAGGATGGTAGAAAAGGCTCAGGTACAAGGATTGGCCTTTCCTATGAGTGAATCATAAAATATACTGTTTTATGGTCATTTAGCACTTATTACAGCAGTCTGTTAGGCGTAACCCAGGCATGTTTTCAGATACAGATAGTCTAGATTGGTTAAAAAAAAAAAAAAAAAGTTCCATATGGAGGGAAGAATGTTCAAAAGAAGTCCTCGCAGCTCTACAGAGCACATTATTAGGAGCTGAAAGATGCGGCAAGGGGATCATTATTCTGATTGCTAATAAGCAAACAGTTCGTTTTATTGGCAGCGCTCTTCGGTTCCAAGAGCACAGTATACTTTTCTCTGATGTGCAGCGAGGCTGAGCCCATCTCAAAGGAACCCCCTCACAGCCCTCTTTGCATTTGAAAAGATTAAACATTGTGAGCCGTGCATGTCAACAGGCCGAGGGTGGCAAAAGGAAAGGACCATAAAGAACTGGTGCCCATTTGTGTGACCTGTGATCGAGGTGCTATTTGTCATCCAAGATGAAAGGAAGTTTATTACATTGGATAGATGCAAGACAGCATCTTAATTGAGGCTTCCAGTTACTTTCAAGGAAAGACAAAGATGTTTTGTCCCTAAAACCACCACTGCATTCTCTTACCTGAGGAGAAAAGAGGATCAGCTAGATTCACAAATGAAAAACTTGTTTTGTTTTGTTTTGTTTTTCTGCGGTGATGACTGTGTTACTTTAGCTTTTGTCAGGTGGTTTATATTTACTATTAACAAATCCATGCTAAACAGTTTTGGTTTCCTATTGATACCTTCTGTGAGAAACAGAATACTTTCTTTATTTAAATATATATATTAATTGTGGGAGAGGAAGAAAAGGCAAAAGCAGGCACACCTGTGCCCTAGCATGCAACTATCATACGTCTGTTTTCTCCTTCCATCTTCTTGGCTGGGGATGGAGCCCAGGTCACCAGATTTGCCTGCAGGCACCATTCCCCGGTGAGCCATCACTTATTTATGAATAGCCTCTGACCAGCACACCATCAAACACTACAATTTCTCGTAGCACTATCAGTAGATTATTGATCCTGCGTAGCCTTCCAAGACACTGGGGCTGCAGGCAGTACCAGTGCATCCAGCTAAAGAGTATTTTGTATTGCTAGCACACCCTTGCCAGCAAATGTCTGAACAGGAGCAAAACTGAAAATGTAAACTGCATTCCTGAAAGAGTTCAACTACACTGTGAACACGGGAATGATAAGGACCTGACTTTTCCGGGCAGGCTGTGAATACTCAGGGCTGCCCAGTGGCTCACAGTCACCTCTAGCCACTCTCCCCTCGTCATCCAGTTCGCAGGAAGGGATGCCGTCCCCAACTGCTGGTACAGCCTTCAGAGATGGTCTGTGCCATGGTTTTCTCACTTTTAAACTAGGCATTTCCTCTGTACTTGGCTTCTGACAAGTTTTGTACCTGCCGTGAAAGGAAACACTGGAGCCATCGTGCTCCTAATTGAGTGAAAGGCAAAGGAAGCAGTGTAGAGAAAGGAGGACTGTGCCACACAAAATCAAGGGCACCAGCAAAAGGTAGATATTCGGAAGAACAATTCCTTCCCTCTTCAACAGCACAGTTCAGAGCTTAGCTTCAGGCTGGATGTTTTCTTTTTCCATATATTTTACTTCCAAGGACGGTTCATTTTCCCTAGGGAAGAAACTGTCTCAGATCATTTTAAGGTCAAGGAAAATTATAAACAAATGTTAAGGTGAAACTGATGGGAAGGCACAGTTATCCCTCTTATATGATCCTAGGTATGCACATCTAACTGTGTGTGTTTGGTCAAGCTATTTATCTGCCTGACCTTTGTTTTCCTAAGTTATTAAAAACAGATAATACTGCCACATGGAATTCTGAGAGACCTGACACAGGACTAACATGAAAACTGATGACTGTTACTATTCTCTTAGTTATTGCTAAAAGGAAGTAGGAGTTGTTGCATTTATGTTTCTTCCCTCAGTTCCATCTCAGTAGTTGTTCATTATCTTGGCCCCAAACAATTTAAGGTAGCTTTTATCAAAGGAAAGCAAATTTTCCTTGGAAACAAATTCTTCAGGAAAAAAAAAAAAAAAAAAAAAAAACCTGTCAAGATAACTTAGGTTTTAAGAGGCCCATTGCCTGTCCTAGGGTCCAGGGCAAGAACGTACCTGATTGGCCAGCAGATCATAGGACAAATGAAGATTTTCTCGAGATGGTCTCCCTCTGTTTCCCAGGGTGGCCTGTAACTTAGTAGGTAAATAGGCTGCCTTGGACTCGGCAATCCTGCTGCCTTAGCCTCTTTGGCACTGTCATTATAGGAGTACACCACCACACTTAGCACCATGATGGTTTATTGGTAATACCTCCATAGGATCCAAGAGTGGGAAAAGTCAAAGGTAAATTCATCACTGGAAAGGACATTTTTAGCTGTATGTGTAGGCTCCATTAACAATGCTCCATAACAAATGCTACAGACAAATAAAAGCACACTTGTGGCATCTGATTTTGTCATTTAAGCCAGCACAATACCATTGTCATTTATAGGATACCATCAGAAATTATTTCACTTGCATATAATTCCATTGTGATTATTTGCACTTCATTTATTCGACATTAGTTGATTACACTAACTGTTGTATTGTGGTAGCAAAGCTGCTTCCTGGTTGGAATCCAGGCAAGTGGTAGGCAAGCACTCTGCCACAGAGCTATGCCCACAGACAACAGTCCCTATCTCCTATTGTAATGGTTACAAATGGTGGGGAAATCTATAAATTCACAGGGTTCACCTTCTAGGTTCTTTTCCTTGAAGAACATGCCATAATGAGGGCCTGAGTTAACACAAGAACCATCTCCAGAACTTCCAGAAAATAATTGCATTCCCCATAGTTACCACCAGCTATATGGCATGCTACACCTTGTATTTTGTGCCTATCTCTATAGGCTCTAGGTCTCTCTCCATTCAAAATGTAGTATGTATGCTGAACCATACTGCAATAGTGTATCCTCCCCCACTGGGATCTGGCCCCTTGCAATATTCCCACACAGGTTTTGTTGCTTTCCCACTCATTACAATTTCTCCTATTGACCATGACCCTGACATCATACTTTAGAGTGCCATGGAGTTGGAGATTATTTATTCTGAGACTCATTACTTCCAGAGTTGTCATGTGCACCTTTGGGCTGGACAAATTTGTAAAAAGTCCTCTTATTTCCCAGGTTCTTACAATCAAGTATGGAAAGCAGAGATGAAGATCAAAGGCAGCACAACACAATTAGTAATTAGTTTCTATAATAATGGCTGTTCAGATACCATTGGACTTCAAAGGAGAGACACTTGTACTCATGTGGATTGAAAAAATGAAAAGAATTGACTTCAAAATTGGATTGGAAAGAAAAAAGAATAACGAAATAAAAGAGGAACTGCTGTACAAAGCAGAGATCTGGAGTCAAGAAAACCTGGAGAATTCCAGAAATTTCAAGTGGTTTACAGCAGGAATACTAACATAGTGGGAATCTTGGAAAAGCTAGTAGATGTCAGAGTATTTAAAAGCCCTATGTGTTTTTTGTTTCGTTTTAGTTTTGTTTTTTGTAATGCTGGAGATCCACCTATTGATACAGAGTTGACCTCCTGGCTGTGCTCCAAATGATAAGATCATAAGGATCGTGGGGAAGGTTTTTGTGTTGAAGGCAGAACACTCCCTGAGGATTAACAGTTTGTCAGAGAAGGTAAAGAATGGAACTTACAGATGTGAATCCGTGAAGGCCAAGAGAGCCCTAGGGAACTCAGAGAGAAGTTAGGGAGGAACTCATGGACTCCCGATGTGGAGTACTATGAGGGATAAGGGAGCCAAAGATGGCTGCTAGAGTTAGATATATTTATAGAGTTAGGCAAAGGAGTAGAAGGAGAATGGATTTTCCTCATTGGTTAGCTCCAGTTTCTGCAAACCTGATAGCAGCTTTTGGTCTCTACAGCTCTTTGGTGTGTCTATATTGGGGTCCAACCCAGTTGATCCCACTCATAGTAGGGTTTAGCTACAATGGAGAACAAATTTCCATATCCTTTCATGATGAGGATTGGGGGAAGTTTGTGACTTTAGGGTATGTTCCTTCAGGGAAATCCCAGCCCTGGGGATGACCTAAGACCTTCAGAGACTGTGGCTGCTTTAAAACGGCCTAACTAGGACCTTGATCATGCTAGGTAAGCATTCTGTCACTGAAGAACATAAGCAGCCGTTACATATGCACTTCAAGGCCCTTGAACTGTACCTTGAAGTACCTGTCTATCCAAACAGAAGAGTTTGGATAAACAGGTTTACTCTAAACATTCAGTGCATTGGAGGAAGACATATAAAAAATGCAAGAGACCAGTTGTGATCAGGACACCAAAGCAATGATTCCCGGAGAAAGGCAGGACTAGGCCGGTGAGCAATGTAAGGTAGAGCTGTACCACAGCATGTGAAAATTAGTGTCCTTTCTAAGTTTTCCATCTCTGCTTTCTAAATTAAACAACCTAGGAAAACTCCACAGTCCAGTGGAAATAAGCCAACAGATGTGTTGGTGGCAAACGTTTTAATCCTTCTTGTCATAGGAACACCTGACCAATAAAAAAAAGTTACTTTGGTTATGTCAGAGGATAATAAAATCTTGGTAAGGCAAAAGTATTAAAGATGACTGAAGGATTCTAATCCAGTTTAATCCCCTTTATAAATATCTCTGCTGAATAGCGATACAAACTGTGGAATAACTCCAGAGTGATCCTATGTTCCCTGATAATGCTGTCACATTTGCTGTAATGGAAGAAGACTAAGAAAAGGAAAGCAGAAAGGAGAGGAGAGGAGAAAGATGGGGAGACGGTATGGGGGTATTCAATAGGACTTGAGAGTAAAAATCTCAGGTGCTATCCAGATTTTCCACTGACTTTATTTGCACTCTTGTGAAAATCACACTCTCATCACGAAATTCATCTCTGCATAGTGATACATAATTATTATGGGCTGAGCAGATTTTATGGATAGGTTAAAGGAAGCTATTCCTCCCTAGGTTATTTGTGGGGCCAGGAAGTAAAGCTTTTCGTCTTTCAACCACCCCCACCCCAACCTATCAAGGAGTCTCAAATCCTACCATTAGCATTTCTGAAGAAATAGCACATTCAACTAAGTCACATTAAGGTGTTAATGACATATAGGATCAATTTCATCCTGGCATTGAGGACCCAGGGGAAGTACAGAACAGCTAGAAAGAGAAAGATCCTTGAAAGGGGAGAAGAGACTGCCACAGGGCCAGGGGGCCCAACAGCTTTCTAGTGTTTCACATGGTGCGCTTGGCCGGCCACCACCACCAGCGGAGTTTGTTCCAGATTACATTTTAAAAACTCCATCTTAACTTATTAGTCAGCCGGGGGTAGATTTCTGGGAGATTTTAATAAGTAGCTACATTTAGTTCCAGGAGCTTCCTGGTGGAGTTTTTAGGCTCACTCGGTATATGATCATGTCATCTGCAGGAGTTCAGCAGGATACAAAATAAATGTACAAAAATCAGTGGCCTTCCTGTATGCCCAGAATGAAAGAAGTGAAAAAGCCCTGAGAGAAACAATCCCATTTACTATAGCCCTTAAAAAAATGAAATACCTTGGTATAAACCTAACCAAGGAAGTAAGAGACAATGAAAACTTTAAAACCCTAAAAAAAGAAATTACAGAAGACACCAGAAGGTGGAAAGACCTCCCATGTTCCTGGATTGGCAGAATCAATATCATAAAAAGGCAATATACAGATTCAATGCTATACCAATCAAAATCCCAAAGCAATTCTTTAAAGAGGTTGATCAAATAATCTCAAAATTTATATGGAGGCACAAAAGACCCAGGATAGCAAAAGAAATCCTGAGTAACAAAAACACTGCTGGAGGTATCACCATACCAAACCTTAGTCTATACTACAAACCCATAGTTATAAAAATAGCCTGGTACTGGCTCCAAAATAGACACACAGATCAATGGATAAGGGTTGAAGACCCAGATATAAGCCCACACAATTACAGCCATTTGATCTTTGACAAAGGGGCCAAAAAAATTCAATAGAAAAAGAACAGCATCTTTAACAAATGGTATTGGCAAAACTGGATGTCCACATGCAGAAGACTAAAATTCGACCCGTATTTGTCACCATGTACAAGACTTAATTCCAAATGGATCAAGGACCTCAATATTAGGCCAGAGACTATAAAAACCTTATTGGAAAGGTAGGGAACTCCCTCGAGCTGATTGGACTAGGCCAACAGTTCCTAATCAGAAATCCAATAGCACAGTCAATACAATTAACACTCAACAGATAGGATCTTATGAAATTAAAGAGCTTCTGTTCAGATAAAGAGATTGCAACTTGAGCACAAAGGCAACCCACAGAATGGGAGAAAATTTTCACTAACCACATATCTGATAGAGCTCTATTATCTAGAGTACACAAAGAACTTAGAAAACTAAACACCAAAGACATAAATGGCCCAATTAAAAAATGGGCCTTGGAACTTAAAAGAAACTTGAAACAGGGACGAAATTAAAATGTCTAACAAATATCTTTAAAAATGCTCCACATCCTTAGCCATCAGGGAAATGCAAATCAAAATCTCCCTGAGGGGCTGGAGAGGTGGCTCAGGGGTTAAGCCTCCTCCTTGGAGGCGGAAAGTCCTGAGTTCGGATCCCAGATCCCATGTACAGACGCCAGGCGGAAGCGGGGGCGGCCTGCGCTTCTGGTCCTGGTAGGGCAGAGCCTGTGAATTCCGGGGCAGAAGGAGGTGGAGGCGTCCATGGTGGTTCGCGAGTTCGTCCGTGGTTCTACACAGACACAGACACACACACGCACACACACACACACACACACACATACACAGACACACATGCGCGCGCACATACACACGCACGTGTGCACAGTTGAATAAATAATAAAAAAATGAAAAAAAAAAATCTCCCTGAGATATCATCTCACTCGGTGAAGGTGGCAAAAATCCACAACACAAACAACACCAAATGCTGGAGAGGATGTGGAGAGAGGGGAACTCTCCTACATTGCTGGTGGGAATGTAAGCTTATACAACCACTCTGGCAAACTATCTGGTGATTCTTAAAGAAGTTAAAGATTGAAATGCCATATGACCCTGCTATTCCACTTTTGGGAATAATCCCCCATAGAGCAAAAATTCACCTTGATAGCACAAGCACGACCATGTTCATAACAGCACTGTACAATAGCAAAGTCATGGAATCAACCCAAATGTCCAACAGTTGATGAGTGGATAAGGAAACTGTGGTACATCTATACAATGGAGTACTACTCAGCCCTCAAAAATTATGAATTAATGAAATTTGCTGGGAAATGGATGGAATTAGAAACAATTATATTAAGTGAAATATCCCAGACACAAAAAATTAAGCACCATATGTAATCCCTAATAGATGGATCCTAGTACCAAACCCACTTAGTGACACACTCAAAGATAAATCTCTGTAATACCTACAGTAATTGCAAAGATTATAAGCAGGGAGGGAAGGGGAAGGAGGGCTCCGCCAGAAACAAGGAGAGAGGGGATCATGCTACAGCAGAGAAAATAGGCCACCATCAAGGACTGCAAGTAAGTAATGAGACATCTGGTTGGGCTCCCAGACTCTCCTTACTGGTCACTTGAGTCTGATGGGGTATGATCTCACCAAAAAGGGAGGGCATAGAGTCTGGCAGATAGAAGGTAACTATCCCTGCAAATGGGAGACTGACTTCTCCCCCTCACAGCAGTCTCCTGTTCTTATTCCATCTACCTTTGAATCTACTCTTATAATAAGACTCTATTTTAACAGCATTTTACCTCTGGCCAGGGGGTGATGTCCAATACCCATCAGGATGGAGCCAAGGGCAGTGCAGGAGCAGCAAAACTGAAAAAAAAAAAAATCAACAACCATAATTCGGAAAATCAGAGACTCTACATCAACCACCTGGAACCAGGCCTGCCTAATCTCTCCCCATCCTGAAGCTCAGGGAAATTTGTGGAAGAGGGGGCGGTAAGATTGTAAGAGCCTAAAGATGGGGAGGAGCAATGATATGCAAGATCACACAAGTTAGGGCCGAAGTAATCATAATAGGACTTTGCATGACCTGCACAATGACCGACATATCATTGACCCCCCCCCAAGTCTAGCATGGATCACAGGCACTAGGATCCTTAGAGGCAAGGGATTAACAGCCACAATAGTGTTCCTATACTTAAGGGGAACATAAGAAAGGGCTCTAGACAATGCTACTGAGTCCTTACACCTCAACAGAGAGGAGGACCCAGAGGGAAGTTTGACATGCACATTAAAGGATACTCCAGGAAGGGGGAGAGGGAGGGGGCAGTGGGAGAAAGGGGGAGGGGGAAGTAACTAAATTTAGGAGCTGTTAACTATGGAGCTATATCAACAAACAATGTAAGACTCCTATCTCATGAAAATAGATAAAGCCAATGTCTCTTAGTCTGCATACAGCCATCCCAGTATGTATATACAGAGTACTCATGCCAAAGTCTCTGAAAGGAGATATGATAGGAAAAATAATGGCTCCATTCTGTGCCTTGAAATGTGTCTCTGACTTCTGTAAAATTTCTGAGTGTATGTCAAAAACTCTCTCTCTCTAAGTGTATGTTCTTCTTTTCTCTCTCTTCTCTCTCCTCTCTGTCTCTCTCTTCCTCTCCTCTCTCTCTGTAAGTGTCTGTTGTTCTTCTTTTCTCTCCTCTCTCTCTCTCTCTAAGTGTATGTTGTTCTTTTCTCTCTCCTCTCTCTCTCTTTCTAAGTGTATGTTTAGGAACCGGACAAGAGGAGGTTGAAGATGTAATTCGGTGGCACGATGGTTACTTAGTGTTCTTGAGGGCTTGGGTTCAATCCCTAGCACTTGAAGAAAAAGGAGGTAAAAATGTTTTATCATTGCAGTGCTGGGGTATGAAACCCAGGACCTTGTGCGTGCGCTAGGAATTCTTTTCTATTTGTTTGTTTTTTGAGAAAGGGTCTCACTATGTAGCCCAGACTGGCTTTGAACTCCCTCTTCCTGCGTTGGTTACCTGGATGCTGCAACTACAGGTATGTACACCAAGCTTGATGTGATAGTTTTATAAACAAGAACTTCTCAAGAATCAAAGTCTATGGGTCCTGCCCAAGGTTTGTTAGGACAAACTATATTTTAAAGGAAAAAAAATCTAGCTATGAGCCAGTGTCCTACATTATTTTCTTGTTCATTAATAATGATAACAACCTCTATAGAAATTATATAATTTATAATGATGTATTTAACTATTCCTGAACATACAACTCTGCCAATTGTATAAATTATTTCAGTATTTATATTATACCTCATTTCACAAGAGAAAGTATTGAGACTCTGAGAGACTAAGTAACTTAAAACTACGTTTCAACTAAAAACCAGCCTTCAAACTCTCTCCTCTAATCCAAAATTCTCATTATTCCTTTATTAAGTGATTAAATTTAGAATGTTTGCCTATAGTTTTTTTTTTTTTCAAGATAGGTTCTCATGTAGCCCAGGCTGGTCTCCAAATCAGTTGGGTAGCTGAGGGTGACTCCTGATCCCCTTGCTCCTGAATGCTGGGATTACAGGTATGGACAACTAAGCCCAGTTCAGTTATGGATTTTTAATCTTTTTGTATGAATCATTCATGCATATGCATCATTTAACCATCTATTTACATAACTACATATCCTAAAAAACTTAGATAATAGTATTTTGAAAGAGTTGGATGTTAGCTGAGTGCTGCATATAAAAGGGAAGGAAAGATAAATTGTATGGCGTCGCTGTCTCAGTTGAGTACTCTGTCAGTGAACAAATGACTATAATGTAATATGATAGCCCTGTGCTAGAGACGTCCACAAAATGCTATGGTAGCCGTAAGGTCTGTGGGAAGGAAGAACAGACAGAGATGTGAAAACTCAGCGACAAAGGCCTTTATTGGGAGAAAAGTCTGTGAACTGGGGGCTCTGGTAGAGAGCTGGAGCTCCAAACCCCGATTACAGGCTGAGTAGCTGCTGCGGGGCAGAAAAGTAGAGGGGAGAAGGGCTACAGAAGAGATGCTCAGGGTGAGACAGTATGCTGGTGGTCTGAGAGTTATCTCGCATGGTAGGGTCCCTTCTTGTAGGTGCAGTGTAAGGGGCAAGGCAGGAAGAGGTGCAGGAACTAAAAAGTTCCTTTTTTGGCCTGAATACAGTTCATCTTCAGAGACAGGGCGTGAAAGTGAAAGAATGTTTGGTGGCCAGTAGGGTTCATAGAGAGGAAGTACAAGAATCTAGATAGATTACATGCTTTAGTTCTGAAATTGCCATTGCATAACCCAAATGAAAGAGATTTTATATGGCTAATGATAAATGATGGTACCCTCACTGGCTTAGCTGGGACTTGAAATGCTATTTTTGAGTGTACCAACTACTACAATTATAGCAGACAATGCTTTGCTGATTTATCTTAATATTATATAATGTACTTTAAAGTAATTTTTTAAAGATAGGCTTTTAAAAATCATTTATTGTGTGTGTGTGTATGTGTGTGTGTGTGTGTGTGTGTGTGTATCAGAGGGCATTATGTGTCCCTGTGGAGGACCAAGGGTGACTTCTGGAATCATCCTGGATTGCTTCTACCTCCTTCTTGGTTCACTCTGGGATTTCCCAGGCTCCAGCCACCATGGCCAGAAGTGCAGGCCGCCACCATTTTCATCTAGTGTTTTTGCATGGACCTGGGATCCAAACTCAGGCTTTTCTGCTTTTGAGACAGAGTCTTACCCCTGAACCAACTCTCCAGCCCATAAAAGTCTTTTTTTTAAGAAATGAAAATTTCACAATAAATTGCCAAAGTCAGTTAATTCTATGAAGCATTCAGTTTGGGGGCTATAGTGATCTTCCTACTCTAAATCTGCAGTCCTTGGCTTTCCTTCTGGTCACCTGGAGGTTTTTACAGCTACTATACATGGTCCTTTTACCTTCAGCAAGCACCTCAGCTGTCATGGTTCTTTTGACTACTAGGGAAGGCTCTGGGCCTCTAGCTGTCGTGTTTGAACTTGGCTCGCCTAGTATTCCTTTCCTTAATCAGAAGACATGAGCAACACCAACAGCATTCTGTCATCTGCCATTCTAGAAGTCCTTTCCTCATCCTTTTTGTATGGTAGCAATCCAGTTCCTCCTGGGAGTCAAAAAGCAGTCATCCCAGAAAGCACAATAACCCCTGTTATTAGTTACTTTTTGTATTGCTATACCAAACACTTGGCAAGAAACAATTTAGCAGACAGAGAGTTTATTCCTCTTGTAGTAGGAGGGACACAGCCCATCATGGAGGAGAACACAGGGCAGGAAGTTCCTTGGTGGCAGGAATGTGGGACTCCTCACCTTCTTATATCTTGGTGGGATAGGAAGGAAGGCGCAGACAAATGGCTCTGGAGTATTAAACCTCAAGGCTCCCCCTACGTGACCCACTTCCTACAGTGAGGCTATACCTTCAGAAGGTGCCACAACCTTCCAAAGCAGTGCCAATCGTTGAGGATACATGTTCAAATACATGAGGTGTGGAGGACATTTGCCTCCTTTGTTTATTGATGCGTCAGCAGAAGAAGCTCAAAGTGACCAGGCTTAATTCCAACTTAGTGGTATCACCATGTACCTTCTAGTGGGAGCATCCCTCCCTCTGTAACCAAAATCTCTACTAACAGAACCCAAGGCCTCAGGAATATAAAGCAAAGTGCTTGTTACTGGAGGGCCAGAGATAATAATGATGAGACCATCCCCACTTTCAGCCCAAAATTCCAGGCTACAGGAGAAAGAGCAATGAAGAGGCCACCCCCACTTTCAGTTTTTAAACCTCAGACCATGAGTCCTGGCTATAGGACAAAGAGAGTCATCTGTATGTGCTATAAGGTGAGGAGACATGGAGCATCATCTATATGTGCTATAAGGTAGGTGACATAGAGTTCACAGCTCTGCTTGGGCCTCACAAGGAATGCTATGAGCCACCCTGTTCCTGCTATGAAGGAATCCTCAGAAGTCCAGTGGCTTTACGGTTGTACGAGCATGGTCACAAGAAAAGGCAATATTCTTTATTTGTGCACATATACAGCATCGAAGTGGGCAAGAGTTTGTAGACAGGATGCAGAAAGCACATGAAGCAGAAGTAAAAAGGGGTACATAGGATGAGGAGCATAGCAAAGGAAACATCGATACAAAGAACAACCTACAACATGGAAAGTATTGATAAACCATCCATTAGACAAAGGGTAGGTACAGAGAAGATATAAAGAATAAACAAGCATAACAAGAAACTTACATATACATTTTTTAAATTTATTGTGGTGTATGTTTAACAGAGAGTATTATGTGTCCTTGTGGAGGAGCAAGGGTGCCTTCTGGAATCATCCTGGATTACTTCTACCTCCTTCTTGCTTTGCTCTGGGATTTCCCAGGCTCCACCCAATAGGGCCAGAAATACAGGCCACTGCCATTTCCACCTAGCATTTTTACATGGATCTGTCATCCAAACTCAGGACTTCTGCTTGCAAGGCATAGAGTTAACCCCTGGGCAGTCTCTCCAGCCCAAGAAACCTATTTTCAAAGAGACTGAAATCATCTCAATGCCCTTTAACTGACGAAAGTATTCTGTTATGCATAGCAGAAGAAAACTTATTCCACCATAAAAAGAATATTATACAACAATGTGAGTGGAATCAGAGTTAATCTCATAGTACTTAAAAGTAGAATGTGTTTCCCAAAGCCAGGGAAGGTAGGAGTAGGAAGGTATGGGGAAAGGTTGATCAATGAGGAATAAGTTATAGTTAGAAGTTCTAGTGTGCTGTTACACAGTATGGTACATGTAAATTTTTTTTCCGTTTGTCTTTTGTGTCAGGGTCTTTTCGTGTAGCCCTGGCTGGCCAGGTGCTTGTGTAGTTCAGTCTAACCTTGAACTCATGACAATTCTTCTGTTACAGACTCCTGACTATAAAATTTATTTATCCAATGTTTATTAGTTTTCAGTGATTATAGAACAGCCTAATTAGCTGCTTTTAGAGAATACTATCACTTTGTATATATCCAGTACTACACAATTTATAAAACCCTTTCAGGAAAGTGATCCTATGTTATGCTATTTTAAAATCATTTATTTGAAAGAGAGAAGGTACACATGGAGATCAAAGGACAATTTACAGAAGTCAGTTATGGACGTCCACCTGATGGGCCTCAGGATCAAGCTCAGGTTCTTGTATTGGCACCTTTACCTCTTGAGCTATCTCACCAGCCCCTATATCTATTATCGTCTTCTCGTTTCCCCCAGATCACACCTAGCCAATGACCCTGTAGCATTACAAAATGTCTTCTAGATTATAGTAAGCCTTAGGTCTTCAACTCTGTGACCATTCTCTACAATTTAAATATTCACTGTTTTCCTATTAAAACATATATTTATCGTCACTATTTCAAGGTGCTATTTTAACCCAGTACTCAATTTCATTCGTTTCATTAGGATAAGATAATATTTCCAACTGTATACAATATAAATTATACAATATCATTCATTGTATTCTAGGCAAAAATGTTTACTTTGAATCAACATGTGCTTTGGAGCACAGGGGCAGAAGAGCAAGCTAAATGACTGATGAAGAAGTCACTGGACAGATTCTGGGTGTACCTGTAGAATATTTGCTGTCTTCAGTGTATCAGTATAATGGGAGGGGGGAAAGTGTATGTATGTGGGAGAAGTGGCAAGAATGCCCAAAGCACCGCTTCTTCATGGACCTGAAGTGCCCTTGGGATAGGAAAAAGTAGCAGTACAGAGAGTTACCATGGTTACTGCCTCAGGACCATCTCATGCAAACCCACACTACCACAGCTCACCTGAAGCTGCTGCTTCCCTTGGCCTCCTGCCACAGTGTTCTGATGGCGGCTCAAGCTTCTAACCCAGGAGCAAGGTGTGGTAGTGCCTGTGGGTAAAAGCTTCACCCAATAGGATCAGAGTCCACAGATCATTTTCTTCTTGTTTCTCCACAGACTTCCCTGAAACATTTGTTCATCCAATCTCCCAGAAGAGGGCCCTACAGGAACAAGCAACCAGCCACCCCTGATAAAAGAGCTAGTCCGTTTAGCCAGTTCCCCCATCATGCCTCTTGTCTCCCAGTTTCCTTCCCTTTTCATTCGCTCCTGCTCCTTCTGAACTGAACTTTCAAAGAAGCAGATTGTATGCTTTAGCTCTGGGTCTGTTTAAGTGATGTTATAGAGCACAGCAACCACGTGCAAGGTATGCTCTACATAAACCCCATTTGGAGGATAATTGGAAGACTTTCTATGTAGACTAGTTTTAGAGTATACTAGTGAATTATTGACTTGATGATGTTATTTTTGGATGCAGGACATCTACTGAAGCACAAGTGCAATATGTTTGGCCAGGCATCGTGCAGACACCTACAATCCTAGCACTGGGGAGGCTGAGACAGAAGGATCACAAGTTCCAGAGCAGACTGGCTACTTAGGGGCACATCTACCTCAAAGGGAAAACAAACAAAAGAAGAAGTGAAATATATGATTTAATTCATTTTAAAACACGTCAGCCTAAAAACACGAGGAAGGTGTGATAGCACCATTAAGAACTCTATTCTTTGACATCTGGTATTTTTGGAACTGTTCTATTTTCTGTTTCAAATTGAGTTTCATTTGCCCAGACCTGGTCAGAGGTGGAGTTTAATAAGAATTTTATGATAGTCTCATATGTATAGGATAACATCTCACTAACTTACAGGTTAGCTTCTCACTGATTTACTAGGATGTTTTAAAAGGAGAAGCTGAGGTACATTTTTAGGCAGACTAATCCTTTTTTATTGTTGAGGTTTTTAAAAAATATTAAATTTATTTTTATATACATACTCCTTGCCTCCCCTTCCTTTCCTCCTATCCTCTCCTCCCACTCTCATCCCATCATACTTTCCCTCCTCTCTTTATATCTACTCCCTCCTATTCTCCTGTCCTTTGATTCTATAGGTCCTGGGGTTCCCTGGGGTTCAGGCCTCTGTGGCAGACCAAGAGGCCCATCTTTGGGCGGCTCACTGTTATGTGTACTCCCTCATCACTGTCTGACTCATCACCCCTAAGGATCCAACTGTCTAAAACTATTTCTCCCTGAGATCTCTGCCAGTCCTTGGGGGCGTGCAGACATGTCCACCACTGAGTATTCTGATGAGTCCAAGTCCCATTGTCATGAGTTCCTGGCTGTGGCTGCCCTATCTTGACTGGAGTAACCTGTCCAGCAATGGAACGCTCCATCTTTAGGCTCTTTTATTTATTTATCTATCTATCTATCTATCTATCTATCTATCTATCTATCTATCTATTTATTTATTTATTTATTTATTCAAGTGTGTGTGTGTGTGTGTGTGTGTATAGAACCACAGACCACCTCCACCACCTCCTCCTTGTTTACTCAGCCCCAGGATTCACAGGCTCCGCCCTACTAGGGCCAGAAACGCAAGCCACCCCTGCTTCCGCCTGGTTTCTATACATGGGGTCTAGGATCCGAACTCAGAACCTTCCGCCTGCAAGGCAGAGGCTTAACCCCTGAGCCACTTCTCCAGCCCCCATCTTTATGCTCTTAACAGTCTTACCACCCCCTCTTCTGCGAAGTTTCCCAAGCCTCCGGATGGTGAGAGATTTGGCTGGCCTGGTTCCAGGTGATCATTGTAGAGTTGCTAGTGTTCTGTATTCAGGTTGTTTGTTGTTCATTTTGCTATTCTTGCACTGCATAAGGCTGCATCCCATCTGGGTGTTGAGTCCTCTCCTATCTAACAATACAGAAACTGTTAAGGAGAGGCCTTTATATAAGAGAAGGCTAATCTCCAAACCTAATAAAGATACACTTAAAAAGGAAAACTATAGGTCAATCTCTTTGATGAACACAGATGCAAAGATTGTCAACAAAATCTTAGCAAATCGGATTCAAAAGCATATCAAAAAGATCATTCACTGTGATCAAGTAGGCTTTATCCCAGGCACACAAGGCTGGATCAACATACGCAAATCAGTAAATGTAATCCATCATATAAACCAATCCAAAGTCCAAAACCACATGCTACTCTCAATAGATGCAGAAAAAGCTTTTGACAAAAATCCAACATCCTTTTATGATCAAAACCCTAGAGACAATTGAAATGGAAGGAACCTTTATCAACATAATAAAAGCTGTATACAATAAGCCAACAGCAAAGATTACACTCAGTGGGGAAAAACTTGAAGTATTCCCATTTCAATCAGAAACTAGACAAGGCTGTCTACTCTTACGACTTCTATTCAATATTGTACTTGAAGTCTTAGCTGGAGCCATAAGACAAGAAAGGGAGATAAAAGGGATTCAAATCAGAAGAGTCAAGATATCTCTATTTGCAGATAACATGATTGTATACCTGAGTGATCCTAAAAACTCCACCAGGAAGCTCCTGAAACTAATACATAAGTTCAGCAGAGTGGCAGGTTACAAAATAAATGTGCACAAATCAGTGGCTTCCTATATGCCAAGGATGAAAAAAGTGAAAATCCCTAACAGAAACAATGCCATTTACTATAGCTCCTAAAAAATGAAATATCTTGGTATAAATCTAACTAAGGGAGTGAGAGACCTTTACAATGAAAACTTTAAGACCCTAAAGAAAGAAATTGTAGAAGACACCAGAAGGTGGAAAGACCTCCCATGCTCCTGGATCAGCAGAATCAACATCATAAAAATGACCATCCTACCAAAAGCAATATACAGATTCAATGCTATACCAATCAAAATCCCAAAGCAATTCTTTGAAGAAATTGACCAATTTCACAATTTATATGGAAGTACAAAAGACCCAGGATAGCAAAAACAATCCTGAGTAACAAAAACACTGCAGAAGGTATCACCATACCAAACAAATAAAACAGCCTGGCACTGGCTCCAATGGGTAAGGGTTGAAAACCCAGAAATAAACCCACACAATTACAGCCATTTGATCTTTGACGAAGGAGCCCAAAAAATTCAATGGAAAAAGAGTAGCATCTTCAACAAATGGTGCTGGCAAAACTGGACGTATACATGCAGAAGATTAAAACTGGACCCGTATTTGAAATTGGACCCATATTTGTCACCATGCACAAAAATTAATTCCAAATGGATCAGGCCAGAGACTATAAAAACCCTATTTGAAAAGGTAGGGAACTCCCTGGAGCTGATGGGGTTGGCCAACAGTTCCTAAATAGAAATCTAATAGCACGGTCACTAGAGCCAACACTCAACAAATTGGGATCTTATGAAATTAAAGAGCTTCTGTTCAGATAAAGAGATTGTAAACCGAGCAAAAAGGCAACCCACAAAATGGAAGAAAATCTTCACTAACCGTATACCTGTAGAGCTCTATTATCCAGAGTGCACAAAGAACTTAGAAAACTAAACACCAAGGAGATAAATGGCCCAATTAAAAAATGGGCCTGGAAACTGAAAAGAAACTTGACCAGGGACGAAACTGAAATGTCTAACAAATATCTTAAAAAATGCTCCACATCCTTAGCCATCAGGGAAATGTAAATCAAAACCTCCCTGAGATGTCATCTCACACAGGTCAGGATGGCAAAAATCCACAATACAAACAACACCAAATGCTAGAGAGGATGTGGGGAGAAGGGAACTCTCCTACATTGCTGGTGGGAATGCAGGCTTATACAACAACTCTGGCGATCCGTCTGGTGATTTTTTTAAAAAGTTAAAGATTGAAATGCCATATGACCCTGCTATACTACTTCTGGGAATAATCCCCCATAGAGCAAAAATTCACTACAATGACAGAATCACAACACAAATGCCCAACAATTGACAAGTGGATAAGGAAAATGTGGGTACATTTATACGATAAAATACTACTCAGCCTTCAAAAAAATGATGAATTAACGAAATTTGCTGGGAAATGGATGGAATTAGAAAAAAATATATTGAGTGAAGTATCCCAGACATAGAAAAGTAGACACCGTATTTACTTCCTAATAGGTGGATCCTAGTTCCAAACCCATTTAATGACATATACAAAGATAAATCTCTGTAATACCTATAGTAATCATAAAGATTATAAACAGGAGATAAAGGGGAAGGAGCCCCCCCCAGAAATAAGGAGAGAGGGGATCATGCTTCAGTAGAGAAAATAGGTCACCATCAAGTATTGCAAGTTAAATACTGAGATATCTGGTGAAGCTCACTCTCACCTTCCTTCCTGAGCATTTGCAACTGAGGAGGTTTGATCTCACCAATCAGGGAAGGTATATGGACTGGCAGATAGATGGTAACCATGCTGCAAATGGGACACTGACCCCCTCTCACTACGGTCTCCTACTCCTATTCCATATACCTTTGAATTTCCTCTTATAGTAAGATCTTCATTTAAACAGCCTTTTATCTTTAGTTAGGAGGTGACCTCCAATACCAATCAGGATGAAGCCAAGGGCGGTGCAGGAACAGCAAGACTGAAAATAACAATAAACCATAGCTCAGAGTACCAAAGACCCCTCATTGATCACCTGGAACCAGACCAGCCAAAACTCTCCCCATCCTAAAGTTCAGGGAACCTTGTGGTAGAGGGGGCAGCAAGATTGTAAGAGCCTAAAGATGGGGAGGACCAATGATATGCAAGATGCTCCACACAAGTTAGGGCCGCAGTACCCATAGTGGGACTTTACATGATTTGCACAATGACTAACGTGTCAACAATCTCCCAGGGTCTAGCATGGATCACAGGCAGTAGGATTCTTAGAGGCTGGGGGAGGGGGCCCTCTGGGCTATGCCACTGAGTCTTTACACCTCACTGAAGAGGAGGACTCACAGGGAAGTTTGGTGTTCACACAAGGGGATGCTCCAGGGGATGGAAGATGGGAAGGGGAGGCACTGGAATTAGGTTCCACTTCTAAGGCAGAACATTCGACATCTGGTTTTCTGTGCTTGGGATACTTCGCTCAGTTTGATTTCTCAGCTCCATCTGTTTAGCAGCAAATTTCATCAATTCTTTTTTTAATGACTATGTAGTATCCATTGTGTATATATACCACACTTTCATTATCCATTTGTCGACTCTCAGACATCTAGGTTGATTCCATGACTTTGCTATTGTGAATAGTGCTGCAATGAATATGGATGTTCATATGTCTCTTTAGTACAATGAAGCATTCTTTGAGAATATTCCCAGCAGTAGAATAGCAGGGTCATATGGCATTTCAATTTTTAACTTTTTTAGGAACTGCCATACTGATCACTATAGTGGTTGTACAAGTCTGCATTCCCAGCAATGTATGAGGGTTCCCTTCTCCCCACAGCCTCTCTAGCACATGTTGTTTGTTGCATGTCTTTTGGGATTTTTGAGGCAGATTAATCCTAATAAGTGACTTGAACTAGGTTAGTCACTGTTTGACAACTACTCGTCAGTTTTTTTTAAATTTAATGTTTATTTATCTCAGAGAGAGAGAGAGGAGAGAGAGAAGAGAAACGTACATGCATGCATTATTTGGCTTTTATGGATTGAACTCGGGTCTCCAGGTTTATAAGCAAGCACCTTACCCACTGAGCTATCTAACCAGCCCTAGTCAATTTTTTAAAAAGCAAAACTCAAATATCAAGTAGATTTTTGTGACAAAATATACTCTTCATAAGATAATAGAGATTTGTGCATGTATGTATAAAATATATAAAATCTGCTTTTTGCTTTTCAGTGTACAGTTTGACAAGACTTTTGTCGAAGGGAAAAATAAAACCCCATGTTGTTATTATTTTATTTTACTTGTACTTTGTTATTTACCTCCAAATAGAAACATATTGAGTGATTTTTAAAAATCAGCAATTTTGCAACACACACACACACACACACACACACACACACACACACACACACACACATACACAGGCTGCAGCAATTTTGGCTAGATCAGAACAGTCAGCCAATTTCAGCAAACATAAGCCATTTTCTAAAAATACTACATTTCCATGGGCTGGAGAGGTGGCTCAGGGGTTAAGCCTCCGCCTTGCAGGCGGAAGGTCCCGAGTTCGGATCCCAGATCCCACGTATAGACGTCAGACGGAAGCGGGGGCGGCCTGCGCTTCTGGTCCTGGTAGGGCGGAGCCTGTGAATCCCAGCGCAGAAGGAGGTGGAGGCGGCCATGGTGGTTCGCGAATTCGTCCGTGGTTCTACATATACACAGACACACACATACACACACACACAGACACGTGCGCGCACATACACACAGTTGAATAAATAATAATAATAATAAAAAAATTAAAAATACTACATTTCCTCATAGTGGGACAGTATTTATTAAGGAATATTTAATTCATTTTCTCCAGCACCTAAATATTTGAAATGGCTAGTATATGCTGACTACCAGCTTTGAATTCTTATCCTTCTTACAGGCTGCATCCAGAGGGACACAAAGGAAAAGTGTTGTAAACCACAGCTGGAGAGCCCTTTTCTCAAAAACAGGCTGAATAAAGACCCTTGGCTTCTCATGCTACCCTGGTGAAGGGATCACCATAGTGTATTCTAAGGGGGTTAAATGTGAGATTCTTTTAACAGGTTAGTCTCACATAAAATCTAATAAATACTATAGAATGGGTAAATAAGGGACTCCCCTTGGTGGTCCTTCTGTCTGAGAATTAGGATAAAGGCAGAGTTCCCGCACAAGTGTTCTTTCCTCATAGCTTCTTCTCTCATAGGCCCAATACATCTGATTCCCTCTTTCCTCCTTCCCTGTCCCCTTCCTGTCCATCAGAATTGCACTGAGTCAGCACTGCTGTTTCTCCCCTGCCAAAGTCAAGAGGATCCTGTGTCATGTGATGGAGCATCCAGGCTAATGAGTAAAGAAAGCTTGCTGAAACGGTTCCCGTTCCCCTTGAATCGCCTATTGAGAGCATTTGGCTCACTTGACTTAGCAGTGTTTTCACGCCAAGTAGATATCCTGTGTCATCTGTGCTTCTGTCCTAGGGGGGACAAAAAGAACAATCTGGCCATTCATCCATGAAACTGTAAAGCAAATGTTGTATTTTCATAGCAGAGAAAAAGGAAGCAAATAGAATGCCAGGCCAAGCATGGTGACACAAGCCTGTAGGCCCAGGGACAGTGCATGAGGTGCTGTTGCAAACAAGCAAAGAATGTCAGAATATCAGCTCTATCACAGGGGTTTTCTTTCGTTTGGTTGGTTGGTCGCTTTTGTTTTGCTTTGTTTTGTTTTTGATAGTGTCTCTCCCTTTATATCCCAAGTGGGCCAGGAACTCATCATAGATTAATCTCAGACTGGCACAACTGCCTCACCTCCCGAGTGAGTGTCAGGATTACAAGTGTGCACCACTACTCCTGGCTTACAGCTTCTTTCTAAATTACAAATCTGACCCGTTAAAAAAATGTGCTTTGCACAAAACAAAAAAAAATCTAACCAAGTCAAGTTATTATCACACTGGCTAGAAAATTTGCTTCTCAGAGGGCCTAAGTAGCCTTGATTCCTACTGATCTCTGAGTATTTAGGATCCAGTGGAGCAATTCTTTAAACTGCTTCCTGGCAGCTCTCGTTCCACTATATTTTCTTCTTGTTAAAGAGAAATACGTGCATATTAGAGAACACTGAGAGGAAGAAAGATAGTCATTTGATAATCTCCCCATAAGTACCAGAGCAATGTCTTACTGTAAGGTAAATGAAGCCATGAGCTAAGGAATAGGTGATTTCCAGAAGTCAGGCAACAGGAAAGGGATACTCTCCTTCTGGGTTCAGGTGGAATAGTCTGAGGACACCTGGATTTAAGTTCAGCCAGACCCACTTCTGCTTATGAGACTATAAACTTGAGGTCTTTTGAGATCCAATTAGGGTCCTAGTGATCTGAGTTCAAGCCCTAGAAGCGCACATGGTACCAGGAGAGAACTGACTTCCAAAAGGTATCCTCTTACCTCCACCCATATGCCATGGTGTGTGTATACACACACACTCTCTCTCTCTTTCTTTTTCCTTCTCTCCTTTCTGTAACAGACAAATAAAATATTTTTAAAAGATCCAAGTTAGAGGTAGTTTGTTATAGAAGCAATGGAAAACTAATACAACCTTATTAAATTCAAGGCATAGTAGAACAGCATATAATACTAATGATATGCCTATTTTAAAATGAACTTAGCAGTAACATTCCTCTTTTTTACTTCGTGTACAGGACACAAAATAATGGGTTTCATCATGACATTCTCATATGTCACTCACTGTACCTTGTCTTTCCTTCCTCCATCCTGGTGGTTCCCTTCTTACCCCTAAATAGTTCCCCTATTAACATCCAGTCATTATTTTTGACCTCTTATCTTTTGAGGAAGTCTGTATCGGGTTGTTTCACATAACTATGTGAATGTTGCAACGTTAAGTTAGGAATGTAGTCTAGTAGTAGAGTGTTTGCAGGGCATGTGTGAGACGCTGGTTCAGTTTCTAGGACCGCAAGATGGGGGGGGGGTGTCATGGTATTTTACGATGACTCGGGTTTTAAATTTAAAATAAGAACTGTTTACATGTCATTGTTACATGCCAAAAGACATGATCTTTTTAAAGTCTATTTGCCAGGGAGTGAGGAGAAAGGAGTGCACATGTAAGCCACAGCACTGAAGTGGGAATGGGGAGTCAGAAAGTGAAGCGTTTGGAAATCTCACCTTTCTCTAAGTGGTCTTCTGTGGATTGAACTGAGGAGGTCCACAGGTTTGTAAGGAGACACCCACCAGCTCAGTTACCTCACTAGCCCCCCAAAACACTCTTAATAAGGATACAAGCCAGATCAGTTTTGCTGTATTTCTAGTATCTATATAGGAAGAATAATGGCAAGTGCTCACTAAATAAAAATAGAATGAGCAAAGAGTGAGGTCAACTTTTTAAACATTCTTGGGACAATACACAAATACCCATGTGTGTCATCACGTTGTTTGATTAACAAGTATGCTCGTGGTAGGCATTTCTCTACTACAAAGATGTAAATGAAAATTTGAGTTTTCTAGTCCTGTATGTGTTACATATAATATATATGTTATAATATTTACATATATGTAAATAAATGTAATATAATAATGAATGTTATTAAGAAAGTGAATTGCAGTAAAGAAATATGTAACTATATTTAAATAATCAAGTATTAAACATATCTTCACGTGTGTGTGTGTGTGTGTGTGTGTGTGTATACGTTCCAGAGGGCACTTAAAATGTGTATGCCTGTGGAGGCTCAAGAGTGACATTGGGAATCACTCTGGATTGCTCTTCCACCTAATTGCTTGGTCTGGGGTTTCCAAGGATCTACTTTCCAGGGCCAGAATTATAGTCCAAGGCCACATCCACCAGGCATTTTTATATGGTACAGGGATTCAAACTCAGGTCCCTCTGCTTGTGAGGCAAATGCTGTACAAGCTGAGCCATCTCCTTAACCATTGACTGAGTATTTTGGATTGCCTCTGGATTTAATTTCTTCGTGATCTAATTTCAGAGCAACATTTGAGATCTTTGAAGTTTCTTAAATACTTTTAAAACGGATGGCCTGGGATTGTCCAGTCACCATATTTATTGTTTATTTTTACTTATAACCCAGAAGATTACTACTTTTACAACTTAACTATTGACATTTCACCTTCTCCTTGTTATACAGAAATAAGCTTTTCATCTGTGAGTGGTGCTTATGGGTGTTCAGAACAAATCATTCAACACTTCTCTTGTTCCAGTTACTTGTTTGTTGCTGTGATAAAATATTCTGACTCAAGCAACTTTTGGGGAAAAGGGTATATTTTGATTCACAGTTCCAAAGGAGGTAGGTTCTGTTATGGCAGAAAACACATGGCAGCAGAAGCAGGGGGCCAGTTGTTAGAATTTTGCCACATTAAGGAAGAAGCTATAGATATAGAGAGAACATGAAGTAGGGTCATTCATGGAGCCTTACAATCTACCTTCAATGATGGACTTCAAGTATCCCGCTCCTAAAGGTTCCACAACCTTTCCAAACAGCGCCACCCGCTGGGGGCCAAGTGTTCAAACACATGAACCTGTGGGAGACATTTCACACCATTTCAAACCATGACAGGTTCGTTCATTCGTTCGTTTATTCATTCATTCATTCATTCATCCGTTTATTTATTTGTGTGTGTGTGTGTGTGTGTGTGTGTGTGTGTGTGTGTGTGTGTGTGTGTATCAGAGGACACTGTGTGTCCCTGTGGAGGACCAAGGTTAACCTTGGGTATCATCCTGGATTGCTTCTACCTCCTTGCTTCACTCTGGAATTTCTCAAGCTCTGCTCACCAGGGCTAGACGTGCAGGATGCCATCGTTTCCATCTGGTGTTTTTACTTGGGACCTGGGATCAGAACTCGGGACCTTCTGCTTTCCAGACAGAGTCTTGCTCTCCAACTCTCAAAAGGGACAGTTTTTAAACCCTAAAGATCTTCAGCAAAATAGAAAAAAATAGAAGTAAGTGGTTGTAATAATCTTGAATTGTTAAAATTGCTTTAACAATTTTCTTCACTTGGTTAACAATTATTTACTAAGAAAACTTTCTATATTTTGTGCTATCACGGGTCTTCCTGGCTTGCTGTCTCTGAGGACTTGTCGGAATACTTCAACATTGGAAACACTGTAATAGATTATTAAAAAAAAAAAAAAAAGAAGAGAATATAAGGGAATGACTCACAGGAATAATAGTCGAGTTTAAATGAGTCTTAAATGTTCATTAAGGTTCAGAGAGATGGCTCAAGAGTTAAGCCTCTGCCTCACAAGCAGAAGATCTGGAGTTCGTATCCCAAATCCCACATAAAAACGCCAGGCAGAAATAATAGCAGCCTGTACTTCCAGTTCTGGAAGGCGGAGCCTGGGAAACTCCAAAGCAAAGTAAATAGGAGGTAGAAGCAATCCAGAGTAATTCCTGAAGTCACCCTTGAGCCTCCATAGGCACACACAGTGCCCTTTCATACACACAAACACACATATATACAGACACACACACAAAACTAAAAACTTTTTTTAAAAAAAAAGTTCATTAAGGATTTGCCTCTTTATATGAGTCAGATAGCCTTCTAGTGCTGCGTATGAAGGGGCTGTGACAGAATACCACAGACAATGGAAATTTATTTGGCTTATGGTTCAGGAGCCTGGGAAGTCCAAGAGTATAACACAGGCCCCTATTAGGGATTTCCTGCTGCAGTCATAACATGGCAGAAGAGCAGGTGAATACAGATTAGACAGACAAACATAGCCAACCTCACCCTTTTTATCAGATCACTCCTACCATACCGGCATTAATCCACTTGAGAGGGTAGAGACCTTATTACCTAGTCATCTTTCAAAGATTAATCTGTTAATACTGCTACAGTGATTAGATTTCAACATGTGTTTAGAAAATATATTCAGACCATAAGGCCATATTCGGGAAGCAATGACATTTCAGTATGTACGGAGGACAGTGAGTAGAGAAAGGCTTAAGAAAATAAGGTGTGACTACGTGTGGCTTGCTGGAGGTTGGACCAATTCTTGGAGTCAGGGCTTTTTGTTGCAAAAAACAGAAAAAAAAATCACTAGATAGTTCTGTGGGGCTCAAATCTATGTGTGGGTAAGACTTGAAAACAGAAAGAAACTAAGGAACTGCTTCTAGTCAACAAAACAAAACAAAACACAAAGTACAGTGGACATCTTGTAGTCTGAGCATTGGGTCTCCACCCCACAGGGATACTCCTGCAGGTTTCTGGTAATAGGTCTGCATGTTGCAGGGCTTCATCTTCCATAGTTAATGCCCTGCCCCGGAGGGTCCAGCTTCTTCCTTTTTTGGTTTATAAAGCAGAAGATTGATTGAATTCCACCAACACCATGCAAAATAATAGATTTTCTCCCAATAGGAAAACAGCATTGGATAATAGCCATTAAACGATAAGAAAAAATATAACCAAGTCAGAACAAGATGAAGTTAAAATGCTCAACAGATGAAAATGAGCCTCTCTTTTCCTCATCTACCAAAAGGAGACAGAGAGCAGTACTTAGCACACCTTGGAAAGGATTGAACCAGATACAGCCGGCCATCCTGTTGCATAGAAAATGGCCAGGGAAATGCATCCTTTTAGTCTTCAAACATTTTTCTTTATTTTTTTTAAAGAGACCTCTATATTATTTTTCTCTGTTTTTACTTTTTCATCTCACCAATATATTTGAAAAGTCATTTAAAATTAGGTCACAGGCCAGGTATGGTTCCTTACGCCTATAATCCATCTGTTGAGAGATTGAGTCAGGAGGGTTGTGGGTTGCATCTAGGCTACATAGTGACATCCTGCTTAAACAAACAAAACAAGCAAAAACAAATAAAGCAAATCATTAGTTGCTATAGATCTGCCTCATTAACTTAGCAGCTGAAAAGTATCCTGTTTGTATTTTTGTCGCTGTTTTAAAATCATAATGTTGTCTTTATTGACTAATATATCAAAGAATGAATGCTATCACTGCAATATATTAATATATTTAAAGGTCTGTTACTTGTAATTAAAGACACAATACAGCACAGTGTTGATTGCATTTTAGCATTGTGTTCAAAGAGCTGGGGATAGAAGGTCACTTTGAGGAGAAAGGGATTCGAGACCTTTGCGCTAAAGATTTGCTTAATAATTTCACGAGTAAATGTGTTCTCTGTGACTGGGTGAGAGGGGTCATCGCCTGATCACTGAGCTGTTTAGAAGAGCAAGCTAGAGAAGAAAAGGGAGGTGAGAGAAAGTTCAGTTGAATTTCATGTATTTATTAGTTCAGCCCTTTGAAAGCTGCTTGAATACTTTGTTTTAATAAGAAAGTTTGAGTGTCTTTCTTTTAAAAAAAAAACTTCATCATTTTAATCACATTTTAACCATATATAAAAAAATTAGAGAATTTTCAGTGAACATCCATAAATCTAACATTTCGATCTCTTCATATGTAATGCACTTATTTTTATCATATCAGTTTATTATTCCTTAAGTCCATTAATCACATACTTGCTGGATATATTCAAAATATACTTCTCCTTAAATACTCGAGTATCTTTGTAAAACTTAAATAAAAATGGTAAATTCTAGACTGGAGAAATGGCTCAGGGGTTAAAGTTTGCCTCATAAGCAGAAGGTCCTGAGTTCAGATCCCAGGTCTCATGTAAAAAGGCCAGGTGGAAATGGCAGCGGCCTGCACTTCCGGCTCTGGGTCTGGGAAATCCCAGAGCAAAAGGAAAAGGTAGAAGCAGTTCAGGATGATTTGCGAAGTCACCCTTGGTCCTTCACAGGGACACGTAATGCTCCCCCCAAAACAAAACAAAAAACTTATCTTAAGAAAACAAACAAACACAAAACAAAAACAAATTCGGGACTGGTGAGATAGCTTAGGGAGTGGGAAAGCTCACATCTATGCAAACCAGACAAGCTGGTTTTTGTTCTCCCACAGGTAGAAGCAGAGAACCAATCTCAAAATTGTCTTCTGACATATGCTTCCCTCCTTCTCTTGCTCTCTTTATAAATGTAAAATTTTTTTTGAAAATAGCAAATTCTGATTTTTAGAGCTCATTTGCAAATGACATTGACTTAGAACAAGTTTCCAAACTTGTTTGGATTTCTTTCCTCATAATACTTTTAAATGTTTCTCATCTTGGTAGGATTTTACTCCAAAATTCTCCTTTAAATCAGTAGTTCTCAAACAAGGGTGATTTTGGCCTCATAGAGACATTGGAGAGCGTCTAAAAATCTTGTTGTTTGCTCTAACCAAGGAGGGGAGTGCCAAGTGTATTGGCAGAGTGGGGAGGGGGAGAAGGGATCCTACGGGCACTCAGATGAGCAATGCAGTCCCTAAGGAAAGAACTTTGCTCCCAGAATCAACAGTGCCAACAACTTAGGTCTGTCTGTCCATTTTCTTCAAACTTCATAGTAAGGACCAGTTTCTGAGCAAATATTTAGATATTCTTCTAAGTACTGAGTGAGAGTCTAAGATCGCGTGTATGGTAACTGTACATCACCTTAGTTTGGTGTACATTGCCACAAAACCTATTTTGCAGGTTTGGAAACCGAGGGTTCATTAGCTCATTCAGGTTCAGAGAGATAATACACCACTGGACTTGGGTAGTGTGATGCATGACCCAAACCATCTAAGTGGAACAAGGAAATTTGTATTCATGCTCACAGCTTCAGGTTATGGTCCATTATAATGGAAGGAGAGTTCATACCAACATCAGGAATCAAGGGAACTGAGAACACAAGAAGAATGAGAGAGGGTCAAGGACCCAAGTGTACTTTCTAGCTTGCCAGTCAGCCAAAGCCAACCATTCTGTCTTATCTACCTGCCTAGAGAATGGTCCTGCCTACCATGGACTGGGTCTTTCCATATCAATCAGATAATCTATAGGCAAACCCAGAGGTCCTCAACTAGACAATTCTTCATAGGTGTCCCTAAAAGCTCAGTTCCCAATCATCACATTGATACTTAAAAATACCCAATATATTGAGTTTAACTCAATGTATTGACAGACTATACTTTATGTCACCATTATAAATGGCAAGTGGTCTTGCGTGCCTTGTATAGTAGGAAAACATACAATAAATTCAATAAGCAAAATACTATTGACTTCAGGCTTGATAGTCAATAGTTCTGAAACATATGTGCTGTTAAAAAGGAGACTGACTCCTTTGGTGACTTTTACCTATATTCTCAATCTTGGGAGGTTGAGTCAGGAGGACTGAGTTTAAAAGCCAGTCTGGGCAACATATTGAGACTCTGTCACAAAGCAAGAAAGCAAACAAATGAAACTGTTAGGATTTAAAAAACAGACAAGTATTGAACACGACTTCCTTCATTTTGTTAAGTGAAATAAGCCAGACATATGTTCTCACCTACAGAAGCTAGAAAAGTCCATCTCATAGAAGAAAAAAAGGGAATTGTGGTCTCCATAGACTGGGAAGAATGGAAGGAAATTAGATAAAGGGCACAATAGAATAACTTTTAAAATAATGATCCATGATATATGTCAGACCAGCCAGAGGAGTATGAAAGTTTTCAATACATAGAAACAGTTAATTTAACCTCTCCCAGAGGTTAAAGCCTTTGCTTCACAAGCAAAAGGATCTGAATTCAGATCCCAGATTCTAGGTAAAAATGCTGGGCAGAATTTCTGACCCTGAAAGTAGAGGGTGGCAAACCCCAGAGCAAAGCAAGGAAGAGGTGGAGCAATGCAGGATGATTCCTGATGTCTACTTTGAATCTTCACAGGTGCATACATTCAAAGTGGCCTCCTGCACACATGCCGCCCCCCAAATCAGAAACAATTAATGTTGAAAAAGATGAATGCGCTGTCACCTTGTTTGACCAGTATGCCCAACACACATGTGTCAGATTATTACACTAAACATTATAAACTCACACAAATATTATGTTTCGCTAAAACGAAACATTAAAACTAAAACCTTCTTCTAGATATACAATCAGGCTAAATGAAGATAAATTTTAAATGAACCTTCCTAATATGTAATTCAATATTATATAGTTCTACAATAATAAAATACCCTGAGATAGTATGAGTCTATATGAGCTAGACAGACCTAGGTTAAAATTCTAGATCTATTCATTACTAAGTCTATATTAGATGTGATTAAACTATCTCATCATAGAATTGGGATAATAACATCTGTGTTACCCCATTGTGATGATAACTAAATGAGATGCAGAATCTTGCAAAATTACCAGGCAAGAAATTGCACATACAGAAAATAAATATTAGTGTCCTTCATTTTCTAAAGATTCTGAGGTCTCTTTCCAATATTGCCTTAGAGTTTCATGTGCTTCTATGATTACGCAAACTCCCCTTGAGCTCTGATGGCGGGGCTGACACAGTTGGCCCTAGGATATCCTCAGGAACAAAGGGCTGCTTTCAGTTCTAACCACAGTAACAACATGGGCTTCCTGGGGGGTGCAGGGGAGGAGGCAGTTTGGATGCAGTGGCCCTGTGAGGGACGCAGATGATCCAGGGAAGACTTATGCAAATAATGAGCATGAGTATCCTGTGACAATGACAGGAAGAGAGGACTCACTGGAGGAGGCCAGAGGGAGGAAGGAGACAGGGGAGAAGAAAAAGGCTTTGTTCCTAGAAGGTGGGACTTCCACAGTCACTGTATTACAGAATTTGGATTTGTGATTCAGTGTTGATGGTCTAGAGCAGAGGTCAAATGAGCAGCAGAACTATTTGGACAAAAGTTGTTGTGATTCCAGAATGCCCCCCCCAACTTTATTTCTGATATTTTCATTAAAAAAAACAAACAAACAACTCTTCTAACAAGACTTGAATTTTCATGCCATAATTTAGAATAATGAAAATGCAAATAGGGAGTTTCACACTGACTTAAGTTCAGAAAAATGTCCCACAAGAATATAAAGGACCTGCCCCCCCTAACACTTGATGTACTCTGAAACCCTAGTGTTTACCTAAGTAATTGACATATGGCTACACTTAAGAAATATTTGTGGAGGGTTGCCTCAGTTGGAAAAGTGCTTGCTTTGCAAGAATGAGGACCTGAGTTTGATCTCCACAACCCGTGTTTTTTTTTTTAAAGGGGTAGTTTAAATTTTATATATTTATTTAGTGCTTATGCACAGGCAGCAAGTATGTGTGTGTGTGTGTGTGTGTGTGTGTGTGTGTGTGTGTGTGTGTATCACACTGCACTGTGTGTCCCCGTGGAGGACCAAAGATAACCTCAGGAATCATCCTGGATTGTTTCTACCTCCTGGTTACTTTACCCTAGGATTTCCCAGGCTCTGCCCACCAGGGTCAGAAGTGCAGGCAGCCACTGTTTCTGCCTGGCAGACCTGGGATCTGAACTCAGGACCTTCTTCTGTTTGTGCAGCAGGGTCTTAACCCCTGAGCCATCTCTCCAGCCCTTTTCTCTCTCTCTCTTCTCTTCTCTTTCTCTCTTTCTTTTTCTTTCTTTCTTTCTTTCTTTCTTTCTTTCTTTCTTTCTTTCTTTCTTTCTTTCTTTCTCTTTCTCTCTCTCTCTTTTTTCTCTCTCTTTTTTCTTTTTCTTTCTTTTCCTTCCTTCCTTCTTCCTCTCCCCTCTTCTCCTCTTCCCTCCCCTCCCCTCCATGCCAGGCCTATGGCATGCTTTTAATTTGAGCACCAAGGAGGCAGGCATATGCTGATTCCTGATACTTGAAATTTGTTGACCAGCCAGCCTAGTCTAATTGGCAAGTTCCAGGCCAGTGAGAGACCTTGTCAAAAAAAAAAAAAAGGTGGCAGCACCTGAGGAAGGACACCAGAGCTATCCTCTGATTTCCACATGGACACACACACACACACACACACACACACACACACACACACGGAGAGAAAAATATTTATTGAATGAGAGAATGAGAATACAGATTAACATGTAGAGCAGCATTTTCTGTGTTCTAACATGTTTTTGATTTTGTTTTCTTAAAGTGGGGTCTATGAACTTACATTACAGTCCTCCTGTGTTTGATGGATGGGACCAGGTGTGCGTATACTGCCACATCTGGTTAACCACGTGTCTTGTTTACACAGGCCGCCTTCTGCGAGGCCTTCTGTCTGCCTCATTCTCCCTCCACCTTTCCTCACCTGAAGGAGATCTGCTAATCTTTGAAGATCGCTTTGTGTTTACTATTTTTGTTAAGGCTCTTCTTGATCGTTTTCCTCCTCTTATTCAAGCAGCACCCCCTTTTCACAGAGTCTTGGGGTAGACCTCCAGGAAGATGTCAAAATGATTTCTTAGAATCAGTGAATTACAAAGTTCCTTTTTCTTAGACAAGGTCTTGGTATGTGACCTAGGCTGGCCTTGAACTCTGTTAGTGCTCAGATCATAGGCGTGTGCCAGCAGGCCCAGCTAAGGTAATCTTTTGCTGAATTTATATTTAAATGAAATGACTAGAATGGAAACACACAGTACAGTCTGTAATCTAGAGATTTAGAAATATTGGTCAAATTTCAAGATGGGATTAATTACCTTTCTTCTTCTTCTTCTTTTTTTTTTTCCTTGTGCTGCTTTGATACTGTGCAGACCTTGAGGATGCTGATACTTGGGGAGGACAGGAATATTTTTTTCTGACGCAAAACAAATGATTTGGCTAGCTGGGAGCAGATTCCTATTGGTGCATGACAGGGAAATCATGTTGTATAAAGCAGTATCTCATATCTTCAGCTATAAGAGGATTGTGGTCTGCTCAGGTTGCTATGGTTGTGACTACGACAACTGAAGAAAAACATGACAGAGATGCCAAGAAGGGAGTGTTAGCAAAGGCAAGAGAGAACAAACGGCGGGGACTAGGGAGTGTCTGAGGTCCTTGAATTCCAGTAGTCAGGGACTCAAAACCAAAGATCTTATTTCTGTTTCTCTCTTTTTCTCTTTCTCTCTTTCTCTCTCTCTCTCTCTTTCTTTCTTTCCTTCTTTCTTTCTCTCTCTCTCTTTCTTTTTCTCTCTTTCGCCCTTCCTTCCTTCCTTCCTTCCTTCCTTCCCTTTCACCATCACCATCATCATCATCATCATCATCATCTTTTTTTTTAACCTGGACCCATCTTGAACTCACAGCAATCCTCCTCAGCCTTCAAAGAGCTGGCATATTTCCTCATCTAAACGGATGCAAACCCTTACATCTCATAACAGCTTGCTTTCATTCATCCACATTGCTCTTTGCTACTTTGAGGAAGAGAATAAAATAGAGGAAACAGCATAAGCAGCTAGCGTGGACCCCTAAGGGCTGCAGGCCTGAGGAAGGCACTATTCAATTAAGCCAACTGTGTATTTGTGTGGGTGGAAGTTCACAGCTGCTGATTCCTAGGATATTTTTAAGTTGTACCCAGTTGGATATGTTTTGTGCCTATATATGGTCCTTCAAGCTAAATGACCTTGTGGGGTGGGCTAAAAACGGTGGTGGTGATAAATTCAAGATCATCTCTTGATCTTTCACGGCACATCAACGGCCTACTCTCTGGTAAACTTCAACAAGGGTAAAAGTTAAGTCTCTCATCTGACAACTCAGCTGTGACTCCTCCATCCCATCCCCCACATTGTTGCTAGGCTTTTCTGAGATTCAAGGAGCCTTATTTGTTTAGTCTCCATCTACTTTCATGCTGCTTAGTTACCACATCTTGTACACAACAGGCACTCTAGGCAAACAAACGTTTAAGAGCCGAGTGGGTCGAAGCAGTAAGCTGGCCTCTTTCACTGAGTCCCCTGAGCCCAGGCGCTATATGAAGCAAATCAAAACACAGCTGGTAGAGTTAATTTTAGACACTCTGACCTTGGCAATGTCACTTCAATTTGGGAAAAGCAGCCTTGAATAAGCTTAAAAAGGATCCTCCCTCCTCCTCCACATGGAGCAGGCTGAAGGAGTAGCAATGTGATTTTAAGTTTAGTGGAGAAAGCAACTGTGGGCAATGCTCAGCTTTTGGACCAAGAAAGAAATATAATTCTCAGGCTGGGGAGATGACTGTGTGAATAAAGCACTGACACTCGAGCTCCAGGAGCAGACTTGGGGTCTTAGCAGCCACATGAAAGGTTATTGGGCATAGCAACTGCTGTAATACCCCTGTTTGGGAAGCAGAGACAGGGATCTCCAGGCAAGATTTCTAGCTAGACTAGTTGAACAGGCAGGTTCAATGAGATCCTGCTCAGTAAATAAAGTGGAGAGCAACTGAAGAAGAGCCTTTGACCTCTACACATGTACGATTTGACCCTAAACACTTGTGCCCACACACATGAACATGAATACAAACATATGCACACCACATACACAACCATGTGGTTCTGTGTGTGTATACGTATTTAAATATTTATTGAACAGAACAATTATTTGAAGGAATGGGGGATAGCTTTGAGCTTAAGCTCTTTCATGGAGCTATGTCGTTGCCCATAAGAAACCTTTTATCATTTTTTTCCTGTGGACTAAGATTGTCAACATTATATCAAAGGTAGCATTTTTCTAAAACATCCAAAAAAAAAAAAAAAAAACACACACTTGATTTCTCAGAAGAAAAAATCAATTATTTTGTTGTTTTGTTTCAAAACATTGTAAGGACATTAGCTAACAAGAATAAAGGATGAGTTATGCTATTTATAAATATAATAAGAATGAAATGTAAGAAGTAAATGTATAGTACTCACTTTTTAGGGAGATGCTAGAGATTAACTCCAGGACCACATGCTAGGCAAGCCTCTACTACTGACTTACAACCCCATATCATGTACTTCAAAATGCACAGATTCAATACACTGAAAGAGAAAGTCCCTGTAATTTACACTCACAAACAATACCAATCTTTCTCCATGACATTTCGATAATTTCTAATTCCGCTTTAGCTGGTTTGAGTGTATTTCCCAGGGAGCTACCAGGTTTGTAAACACAGGGACGATGTTTTCTCTACCCTCCCTTTTTTCTCACAGAAGATCTTCATAGACACTCAGTAAATGCCTGTCAAGTAGGTGAATGTATGATTTGTGTCAAATCAATCTCTAAAATCTAGCCACTTTATTGCAAAATCCCATCTTCAAATAACTCGAAGGGGGAGTAGCTTGTGATTAGGGGAAAATGTCTTTATTCATTTGAAACAATAATTTAAAATTGGAAGTTGTTTTCACATTTTATGGATTTTTAATAAAGGACTGCACCAGGAAACATCAAGCTTCATGAACCAGCCCCTCATGCTGCCATTTGTGTGGGTGCATGTGTGTGTGTGTGTGTGTGTGTGTGTGTGTGTGTGTGTATCCATGTGTGTGTATTGGTGTGTATATGTGGAGGTCAGAAATTGACATCAGATATCTTCCTCTGTCATTATCCACTTATATTTGGAGAGAGAGTCTCTTGCTGCACCTGAAGTAGATCATTTAGTCTACATTTAGTCCAGTGAGCTTCTGGGATCTACCTATGTCTTATCCCCATATTGGGGTTAGAGATCTATACCCCTGTGCCTAGCTTTCCTGTGGGTTTGGGAATCTGAATTCATATTCTCCTGCTTAGGCAACAATTACTTTATCCACTCAGCCATCATCCCAGCTTTTCTATTCTTTCCTAGATTGAAACAGTCTATTCCCAGAACCATGTAGAACTGTACTTTAGTTTATCTTTGATGAAACAAGATAAAGTATTACCACCTAAAGAGATTTGATAAAAATCAGGTTAAATTGAAGTAGGGTTAGAATATATTCATTTTAATTCAATCCATCTGGGAAGGAGAGTGAGTAGGAAAATGATGTTTACTAAATCCAGGCTGATCTTAAGCAAGTTATTTTCCTTATTTACGGATGGGGGAAGAAACATCTAATATCAACCTCATGCAACAGTATGAGCCATAAATGAAAGCAAAAAGCAAAAAAAGAAATAAAATATATGAAAACACTATGGTGATTGACTTATGGCAGGCCCATGATATCCAATAAATGGTAGCAGCAAAAAAAAACCTCAATCTGTAATGAGCTAATTAGCTGGGACAATTACCACATCTGTCTAGAATTATGCAATCAAAGCATTTCTTTTGACACAGTGCCCCTCATCCGGTTACTGAAGCTTTGTCACCAGGTATACTTTTCTAGTATTTGTTCATCTATCTCGGACTAGAAGCAGATCACATTTCTGAGTCAGAAGAGAACAGCTACCAAGAATCTTGGGGGCAGATCTAATCACAAGATTTGAATTTGCATTTCCTTTCTCTGACATCAGCATCATCTGCTTTCTGTTCTACAGGTGAGAGAATATTATTACACATGGGCAGAAAAATAGCTGGCTACTGTGGGGGCAAAGAATAGACCCCATTTATCCAAAAATCTTCATTTGCAGCACTTTCCAATTCTAATTACTAACCGAACTTTTCAGGCTTGTTTCAAAAGAGAGCCTGCGATTTGTTTCTTTTCTGTTATGTAAAAAATTTAAATTGAGGTAACCCCTGTACATGGATGGCTGTGTTCACTCCCAGGTTTCGACATGAACAACCATGGCCAAGTTCGCGTCATCTGTATCCTCACCTTCCCTGCTCATGTTACTTCATTCATTAAACTTCATTTATAACCAGAGTCTGGAAGACACAGAAAATCATAACTGCAGAAGCAGCACAGCAAAACACATCCAACCGGTGTCTAGGTTGCCAAGGTTTCATAAATCACACAAAGATTGATTATCGTTATTTTCCAGTTTATTTTATTCAAGATGCAAATGAGTCTTCATGTAACAATTGCCTGATTTTTATCATTTGTTTTTTTTAACACTTTTTTTTTTTTGAAACAGGGTCTAATATAGTCCAGGTGGGTTTGAACTCACTGTGCATGCAAGGATGCACCACACACAGTTTATGCAGTGCTGGGAATTGAACTAAGGCCGTCATGGACACTGGGAAAGTATTCTATCAACTGAGCTACATGCTTAGTCCTTAAGTTTGTTGTTTAAACTCCAGGTTTCTGCCATAGTTTGCATCTGATCTTGCTAAATCTTGCTAAATGCATACTAAATCTTGGTCTTCAGCTTGGTGCTGAGGTGAGAAATGATGGATTTTTTTTAGAGGTTAGTTGGGAGTGCAAAGAAGTTCTTAGGGGCATCTTTTGAAATAGGTACTGGAACCTATCTTCTTTGAGGCAAGCAGGCAAAGGGAATAACATAGGAACTAGCAAAATACTGGGCTCAGACCCTGACCATAAATAATACCTTTCTTTTTTGCTTCCTTACTGCCAAGGGATGAGAAGTTTGCTCTATAACACACTCCCCCATGAGGTACTGCATAGGCACAGGCTAAAGGCAGTGGGATTAAATGCCAGTGGACCAAAACCTATGAAACAAGTAGCCTAATCAGCCACTGCTGATTTATTTATTTTGAGACAAGGTCTCAATATGTAGCCCAGACTGTCCTGGAACTCACAATGAGTACTGGATTACAAGTACATACAGCCCAATTGACTGATTATCTTTTGTCAGTAACAGAGCTGTAAACAGTTTCTCCAGGGCTTCCCCAAACTTGATAAGGAAGTGGGTCCTGCATGAGCACAGTGGGGGCTTGCTGAATGTGTGTGGTATAATTTTCACGTTCGCACATCCTCTTGACTCCTATATTTTCTGTAAATTTAGATCTAGAGGTTTGATCAGATTTCATTTCTGTTTGGGGAAGAGAATTCATGGAAGAAGAAACACAGATATTTAAAGGCAACACTTGGTCTTATTTTTACCTGAATGTAAATTCCTATATAAGATTCTTCATAAGGCTTTGGAAGCCGTTCCCTTGCCAAGAATTTCTCATTCATCCTTTAGTTCAGATTTCTCCCAGGCTTCACAAAGTAGTCAGAACTTGACCTGATAGCACAATTGTTGAGGCCTAATAGACATCTCAAAGTGGACATGTCCACAATAGAAATTTGGTTGAACCTCCAATTTGTGACTCACATCTCCTGTCACAATAAATGGAAATATTACACTTTTTTTTTAAAAAAAGAAAAAACAACAGTCATTCCTTTTTATTTTTAATTATTTTTATTATTTTTTCACTCATACAAACTTAATAGGTACACTGTCCCCTCCTTCCCTCTACCCTTCCCCATCCCCTTGCTCCCTCCCCGTTTTTCCCCTTCCTTTCACCCCCCACCTCTCTCCCTTTCTCCCAGTGATCCCCTCTTTTCACCCCCTCAATCCCTGGAGCATCTTTTAGTGTGAATGTCAAACTTTCCTCTGGGTTCTCCACTCTAATGAGGTGTGAGGACTCAGTAGCATTGTCTAGAGCCCTTTCTTGTGTTCCCCTTTAGATGGGAACACTATTGTGACTAACAACAGTCATTGTTTATTTTTTTTTTATTTATTATTTATTCAGTTGTGTGTGTGTGTGTGTGTGTGTGCATGCGCATGTGTATGTATGTGTTTGTGTGTAGAACCACGGGCGAATTCGGGAACCACCATGGACTGCCTCCACCTCCTCTTTGTTTACTCTGCCCTGGGATTCACAGGCTCCGCCCTACCAGGACCAGAAATGAAGGCCACCCCATTTCTGCCCGGCGTGGGGTCTAGGATCTGAACTCAGGACCTTCTGCCTGCAAGGCAGAAGCTTAACCCCTGAGCCACCTCTCCAGGCCCACAACAGTCATTCTTGACTCATTCTAACTGCTGTTGGTTTTACCTCAACATTTCTACTTCCTTCTTTCTAGGACTCAGGATACCATCCTAAATACAATCTCAGTTGTTGAGAAACAATTGGACTATTTCTAAAGTCTCAGCTTTCCTTCTCTTTGAACATGCTGGGTGCTCCAGTGAGAAGAGCTAGTGACAGGGATGAAATGCTGATGGGGAGTTGATAACTACTGATCTGTGCAGTGGACCTATTATACTAAACACACTGTACACGTCCAAAAGTTCCCCAGCTAAAAAGAAAATTGGGTGATTCAGATTAATTTTGTAGTCTTAACTTAGATCTTTGCTGACTTCTTAATATTATTAGATTAAACCAAATGTTGGGCTGGGGACATAGCTCACTGGTAGAATGTATGAAGCCATGTTCAATTCCTAATACACAAAAATCTAAGTTTCTTGTCTAGCACTGAAGTCCCCGACTTCCTGCCTTTGCTCATATGTCCAGCATTCTCCAGTGGCACTCTTCTTTTTGTCCTTTCTGCCCAAGCTGTGGTCTGACAGAATGTAGCAGTTACTCTTTCTGCTGCTGTGAGATACTACTCAAAGCCAAGCAACTTAAGGAACAGAAGGAGATTTATTCAGCTTACTATTCTAACGTGGAAGATATATAGTCCATGATGTCAGGAAAAGCATGGAGGGATGGCAGAAGCGGGAGGCAGCTTAAGTTATAGCTCTCATGCAGTCTGAAAGCTGCAGAACTGACAACTGCAAGAGTAGACCTCTCTGGAAAGTAGGGTTGGGCGCATCAACCTCAAAGTCCACCCTTTGTGACTGCCTTCTTCCAGCAAGACTCCACCTCTTAAAGGTGCCATGATCTTCTCAAACAACTAAAGATTCAAACACATGAGTCTTTGGGGACAACAATTCAAACCATGACACAGGATAACTTATAATGTATTTGACCTATTTGTTGTTTATTGCTATGCTTTGAATGTGATTTGCTCTCACAGACTCCTTGAATCCTTAGTTGATGTTTGGGAAGGCTGTGGCAACTTTAGGTGAAGCCTTACTGGAGGTCTCAGGGAATGGGTCTTGAGGTTAGTTAGCCCATCTGCTTTTGCAGCTTACAGCTCTCAACATCCACGATGGATCCAACTTAAGCCTCCTCCAGCTTCTGCCAGCCGGCCATGCCTTTTCCATCATAAAAGACTGTATGTTCCCTCTGGAACCTTAGACTGAATTAATTTCCCCCTTTCCCTTTAAGTTGCTTGAGTCTGAATGGTGGCTCACAGCAACACGGAGGAGTAACTGCTACACTTGTTTATTTGTTTAGAGACAGCATGTGCCAAGAGCACATGTGGATGCTGGAGCACAACTTGTAGAAGCTGCTTCTCTCCTTCTACTATGTGGACTCCAGAGAGTGAGCTCAGGTCACCAGGGTTACGCAATAGGTGCCTTTCTTACCAGCTGAGTCAGCTCACGACCCAAGAATAACTTCTAAAGATTGAAATTTCAGTGTATTCAAACTCCAGCACTGAAAAAAAACTGAAATTTTTAGAAGTATTATGAAATAGGAATTGGTGAGGAGGAATTAGCATAAATACCTGTGAAATTCCCAGTAGTTCTAGTATATTGAATATTTTTGAGTCACTGTTTGATAATATAACTATAGTCTGTACTATTCACATGACACTCCCATTTTTTAGGGTCCATATATTTAAGTTACTTTACATGCTCATTCCAGGAAGCATTTCTAGTGGTGTAATAAAGAGGTGTTCAGCAGCTTTTAATCTTTCCTCTCCCAGCCTCCCCCACTTTCAGTGTGATAGGATGCATATAAATTACCTCAAACCACAAGTAGGTCCATCTAAGCCAAATTATCAAGCAGTTGAGAACTCTCTGCCAATCTTCTGAAGGATGCTTCTGAAGGACAGAACCTGTGAACTCAAATATACCTTAAAGATCATGCAATAATCCAAGGCCTTACTTATTTTCTGAGATAGGGTCTGACTGTACAGTTCCATGCTCAACATTGACGACTCCCAGAATATCCTAGGATCTGGAGGCCCTCATTTTAACTGAGGTGAGGCATAGGCTCTGACATGTTATAATCACTAATTCTCCTCAAATATAGTTTCATGATAGAAACATCACTTTGGGAAGACCCTTACAGAAGTATATACTGTAGTAACACAGCGTTCCATCTATCAAGATCTGGAAAATAGAACGTTTACACCATAAACCTATTTAATTTTATTACATTGTCTTTTTTTCCTTTCTTGCTATCTTTTAAGACTTCTCAGTCTTCTCAAGTTATTCCCGTGATCTCTGATATTCCTGAGACAGCACAAGATTCTATTTTCTTATGCTTAGTTTTCTTTTTAAACCATTTTGCCATTGCGTTAGTGCAATGGCATATAAATGCAATAGCAATAAATCTCACACTTGCATCTCCTTCAAGTGTCCTTTGCCTTTGGGTTTGCTAGCACATTGTATTAGTTACATCTTCCCATTGATGAATGAAAACAGGGCCCAAACAACTTAGGAGAACAAAGAGTTTATTATTCCCTAACAGTTTCTGGTTACCGTCCATTATGATGGCAGACTTCATACCAATATCAAGAGCAGGGGAACTGGCCAAACCATACCCGCAGGAAGAGTTGAGAGGAACATATTTCCTAACCTGCCATTCCACCTTCTCCCTCCATCATATCCACTTAACCAGGACATGGTCCCAACCCACGATGGGCTGGATTTTCCCTCACCTAAATACTGTCTTATAGGCTTGCCTGTCCTATCCGAACACTTCTTGGGTGTGCATTAAGGCTCATTTCTCATTCAAGTTGACCCCTGGATGTAACTGGAACCCACACTGTTGTGCTTATTCTTGGAACACTTAGTAGGTCTGATGGTGGTGAGTTTTAAAAAAAAGATAATCATACTTTCCCACCCAAATGAATGACCGTGTCATATTAAAGGTATGCCAACATGCCCCCGCGTTGCTCAGAGCCACCATGCCCGGCCGGTCTCAACCTTTCTTCCACGTAAAACCTCGCCCCCAGTGTCTCCCGAGTTTGTAGGCGGGGCTGAAGCACTTCTAGCTTCTCGAACATCTGCGGCACCCGTGCTTACCATGGGTCCCCCCACAGTGACTGGGCGTGGCCAGGATGACCAGCCTCCTGCCCCACTGGGTCCCACGCGAATGGACTTCAGGGTCCCGGGCTGGGACTGGCACCCTAGCGTGCTGCCTAACGACAGATCCTGGTCTCCCCCAAGTGCAGGGGTTTCAATACGTCCGTACAATGACAGAGACTGTGAAAACCCGTTCAGATTCTTCTGGAAGAATCCCATCGAGTCATTCCACTTTTCGGTCGCGCCTCCGGCGGAGGGGGAGGCGGGGCGCGCGCGCGCCTGCGCGGTGAGCTCGGCGGCCGCCGGGTCGCGGCTGCAGAGGTGAGCAGAAGGTGAGTGGCGGGGGCGGGGCGGGGCGGGGCTGGCGGGACGCTCTCGCGAGAGTTCGCGGCGGCGCGCGGCTCGGAGGCGCGGCGGCGGCGCTTTCCAGCCTGCGGTCCTTCCCTTGGGCTGGAGCGGCGCCCGCTGTGCGCGTCCCACTTCCGCCCCCTCCGCCTGCCGCAGGAACTCGCCGAGCTGAACTAGTTGCGGCCGCCGAGCAGCCGGCGCCCCCCTCCTCCCGCTCCCCTGTCTCCCCTCGCTGTCCTCGGGATCCCCGGCCGCCGCCCCAGGCCTCGCGACCGGCGGGCCCGCAGCCCCGCGCGGCCGACATGAGCTTCTTGTTGTAAGTAGCCAGGCTCGGCGCAGCTTTGTTCCGGCGACCCGGGGCCTTGGGCGACCCCGGCCCGGCCTTGCGGGGTCGCGCGCGCCGGTCCGCGGCGACCTCCGCGACCCCTTCTCCAGCAAGGCCTGATGCCTCCCCGGCTTCGCGTCTGGGCCTCGCTCCCCGGCCGCGGGCTCCGCGTCGGCGGGCTGTGTTCTGCACGCTCCTGGCGGCCGCCTCCCATTTGACCGGTGACCCACGCGTGGGGTCGCCTGTCCGGGGCTCGCCTGCCCATCGCTCCTTTCTGGGTCTGAAATCTAGTTCGTTGCAGTTCGTTCTTTTCCCCAGCACCCACGGGATCTCTTTCAAAAATCTGTCCTAGGTCATAAGGGTGGGAAATCAAGAGGCAAGTCCCCTAGAGGGAACACCAAAGCAAGGCTGCTTGAGGGTCCCTCAGGATTCCTTGGCGACGTCCAAAGACCTAACATGATCTTCCTCCTGCGTGGTCCCGGCGCGTAGGGGTTGTGTCGTGTTAGACAGGTACCAGACAGGGTTAGGGGAATGCGCCTTGTTGGTCAGGTGCACGGGAGTGCTTGCCGATCTTTGGGTAATGCTGACTTTATGGCCATCATTTCACTTGTTTATTCCAGATGTGTTTGATGTGAGCGGAGGTTGGGCACAAATGTGGGATGGCCAGATGAGGGTATAGATATTGCAGGTCCACCTCAGGCCTTCCCAGTGCCGGGCTTGCGCTGAAGAGTAGCTCTTGAAGGCTTCGATGTGATTCACCCATGTGTTTAGAAAGCTAATAAAAAAAAACTTCCAGATTGTAACCCAGTAGATAAATTCTACTGTTGTGGAGCAACTGATTATTTTCGGTCTTGGTCTCTCCTGTTTACCCACCTCCCACAATGTCAGGTCATTACATTGCTTATCTGAATCTTATTTTCACATGCTCACATCTAGAATATTGTTTTTAGGGTGTTTATCAAGCAAAACTGAACTATCAACAGCCGGCTCACCTCTGGGCAGACTTCCTCCTGTGCACCAGAGGCCTGGCTTGTGTCAACCTGCCTGACTCGTTTGAGCTTGTGAAACCACCCTTGAGTTCCTTCATCCTCGAAATTGATTCTGAGTTTGGCAGATTGAAGTGTCCTATTTTAGTTCTAATCAGCATAGGCAGGCATTTCAGCTCTAAGTCTCTTTTGTCAAGTGTAATTTTACATTGCTTGTGGCTCTTATTTTCTAGAATGTAAAAGCTGTATTTAAAATAGCCATGTGAATGATTGCTGCTGACAGGCTTGTGTCTTTTGGAACTCATAAGCTAAATTGGTCGAAGTGGGGGAAAGCCATATTTGTCTCAAAGTTGGTGATGGAGAAGGTTCTAGTGCTATTTTTTGAATACAGATACAATAGTGTCCTACTTTTGACATGGCTCAGCATTAGTTCAGAAATGCATTAGAGTCATCTTTCCTGGGGAAAATTAGCTACATAAGTGAATATTGCTGTAACTAATACATATCTTAGAGTAGTATCTGTATTATTTAGGGAATAATTTTTTAGTCAGGTCACATGTAGCAGTTAATATATTCACCACCTAATGAGCTTAACAATCTAAAATAAAGTTAATCTAACTTTTTTTATTTGGTAATTTCTGTACTAACAGGGGAAGCAGAAAAAAAGAGTTAAGGAGTTAAGTGCAGATACTTTCTGTTTCTTGGAACCTTCCTGAGAAGGCTACTGTGGTGGATAGAATAGGGGAAATAGGGCGTTGAGAGATAGGCTTATGAACATGATGACTCATGTCTCTTGTGGACTGCAAGATAGAAGGAAAGAGCTATTGATTTTAAAAAATAAACTTTCACCATGCCCCAGCACTGGCGCGCACATTATGACAAGACAGACTTCCTTCCTGCTTTAGTGGAGTTTATGTTCTAGTAAGTAACCACAAATATTAAACATTAGTAAATTACGTGGTGTGGAATAATGTGGGAGAAGAGTATAAGAGCTTTTTGGCTAGACATTTGACATGGTTGAAGATAATGCTTATGAGTGCCCAGATCATCCTCAGAAGTTATACTTTTCTGTAGCTTTTGTACAAATGCTCAGGATAAATTTTCAGTGTATATGTGGACAAGTTGGGATGCAGCTTTGGTTGTGTTGGCCATTGACCTGTCTGTCTCCAGTTTAAGCTCAGCTCCCAGATGGTGAATCTGGAAACTTCACAGTTTAACTTTGTTGACTCAAGTCTTTGAATCTTCACTGTGTGCCAATCTTGTGCAAGGTGTGGATGCTATGGAGACAATAGACTGCATGTCAGAATTATCTGGAATAGCTGCTGTACAATCACGAAAGTCCAAAGTGTAGGGAGTATTTTATTCTGTATAGGTTTCCAGAAAGCTTTATGAAAGAATTGGGTGATATATAGTGTAGTGAATAAAAGTACTCAAGCGAGACAGAGAAAATGGGAGAATTTGCTCAGAGGAAATATTATGAGGCATGAAGTTACTTGTGAATTGTCCATTTTGAAGTTTGTACAGGGAGCTGTAGGATTTTGGAGTGGTTAGATGGGCTTTCTCAGAAACAGCTTACTTGCTTCTTTGATTAAAGAGCAGAACCCACCAATTTAGAATTGCTGGCCTGATGGTTGAAGTCTCTTGGCTTAGTTGTTTTCCTCTGATGTTTTACATATATAAAATGAAGGAAAATCAGAATAAAAGTGATTTTTAATAATCATCAAAAAGACTGGCAAGATTGCTTATCTGGTAAATGTCGTCCCCTCAACTCAAATTCTCAGAATCCACTTAGCACAGTTATCCTCTAACGTCCACATGGCATGTGTGACACAGTGTGCATGCATATACATGCAAACATGACAAATGAATGTGAAAAGTATATTGTGTATTTGTACCATTTTTAAGTTCTTATAAATATCAGAACACAAGTATAATTTCCTAATATAGGACTATTTGAGTGGAATTAAGACTAATAGGTTTAGGAATGAGAGTAAGTATGTCAGGTCTCTTTCTGTACAGTAAGAAACAAAGATGGCTTGAGAGCAGAGAGGAGAAAGGAAGAAAATATTTATTGAATACTGTGCCAGGCACCTTCCATTTGTCTTTCATAACAGTGGCTGTTTAGGAAAAGAGACCAAAGATTTTAGTAGTGTGTTTGTGTCTTTCCCTCTTTCTCCTTGTCCAAAATAAAACCTCTGTCTTTGTTTTGAGCCAAATGATTTAGCTGATTTTAATGCTCAGTTTTCTCAGCTATAAAATTAGTTAATAAAGCAATAACTTGATGAATGCTTACTGTGTGCTGATGTCTAATTCAGTTCATTAACTAGCAGAAATCCCATTTACTGATGGAAAAAGAGGCACAGAAAAGTAATGTGGCCAATAAATGGTGTAGCTAATTTGAAGTTCTGGAAATCTAGGTCTAGAAATAGGATCTTATGGTGCCTTATGTGTAATTGATAAAATTACATGTGTGTATTTTATGTTTTTTCCCTCTTGGTGTGGGGAACCACAGGGCCTTGTGCTGGCCTGGCAAGTGCTCTATCGCTGAACCAACTCCTCAGACCCCACATATATGTATTTTAAAAGGCAATTTTCAACCAGAATTTGTTTTCCAAAGTAGCCTATGCGTACCAGGTATTGTTCTAATATTGCTGGGATCCTTTTCTAAGGTTCACCAATAATGCAGAGGTGGAAGAGAAGGGAGAAACTTAAGCTTTTAAAATTATTTCATTTTATTTTTTAATTTTATTGTGTGTGTGTGTGTGTGTGTGTATGTGTGTATGTGTGCATGTGTGCGCATGTGCAAAGGTGACTTTGGGAATCATCCTGGATTGCCTCTACCTTCTTTTTGCTTCACTCTGGGATTTTCCAGGCTTTGCCCATCAGGACTGGAAATGAAGGCTGCCACTGTTTTCCACGTGGTATTTTTACATGTGACCTAGAATTTGAACTCAGGACCTTCTGCTTGCAAGGCAGAGTCTTAACCCTTGAACTATTTTTCCAGCCCAAAATTATTTTATTTTTAAAGTATTTTATTTTGAGAGAGAAAGAATAATGTGTGTGTGTGTGTTTGTGTGTGTGTGTGTGTGTGTGTGAGTGTGAGAGAGAGAGAGAGAGAGAGACAGAGACAGAGACATATGCATATCCTCAAGCATGCACGCATGCATATGCTAGGTCAGGCTTGAGGAGGTCAGAAGACTACTTTTAGAAGTTGAGAACTCAGGTTACCAGGTTTGTGTACAGGTGTTTTTAATCTGCTGAGCCATCTTGCCAGTCCTGAAATTGCTTTTAACTTACATTTTTATTAGTGTAAAAATAACCTTTTTTACTGGAGAAATTACAAAAGCTAGTAAGAAAAGAAAGAAGACAAATAGATGCTGGGTGTGCTGGCGCATGCCTATAAAATCCTAGCACTTGACCCCTGAGGAAGGAGAATGAGTAAATTGAGGCCACTTTGGTGTACATGGTGAAACTCTGTCTCAGAAAGCCACAAAAGAAAGTCATTTGCAATCTCAGCTTTAGAAAATTTGTACTTTTGGATATAGCTTTTCCATATCACATACAAATGGATAATAATTGCCATAAGTATTTAAATGGATCTCTAGTGTGCATAAGTCAGAGGTTTTCACTGTCATTTCTTATGGCAATGCACATACTTTCCCAACATCATTTTATTTTTTTAGCATGGACAATACAGATATTTATTAGATTGACTAGAACTTTTTTTTAATACATTTTTTATTATTATTTCAGCTCATACAAACTTAATAGGTACACCAGTTCCCTCCCTCCCTCCTCCTCCCCCGAACCCCCTGCTCCCCCTCCCCTCACCCCTCCCTCCCCATCCCCCGTGCCTCCCGCCCCAATTCCCAGAGTCCTTTCTTGTGCATGCCTGACTCTTCTCTGGGCCCTCCTCTCCGATGACGTACAAGGACCCAGTGGCATTTCCCTGAACCCTTTCCGTGTTCCCCTTAAACATAGGAACACAACTGTGGCTGTCAATCCCTTGCCTCCAAGGATCTTGGTGCCTTTAGCAGATGCTAGACTTTGTGAGGTCAATAGTGTGTTGGACATTGCGCCGGGCATGCAATGTCCAATTATGATTGCTTTGGCCCTAACTTGTGTGGAGTGTCTTGCAAATCATTGCTCCTCCCATCCTTTTGTTCTTACACTCTTACCGCCCCCTCTTCCGCAAATGTCCCTGAGCTTCAGGATGGGGAGAGATTAGTCTGGCCTAGTTCTAGGTGGTTGATATAGAGTCTCTGAAGTTCTGGATAGTGGTTTGTTGATTTTCTTTTGCAGTTTTGTTGCTCCTGCAATGCCCTTCACTCCATTGTGATGGGCACTGTATGTCACCCCCTGGCCAGAGACAGAAAGCCGTTAAACTGGAGTCTTAATTATAAGAGCACATTCAAGGGTAGATGTAATACTTATACCCAAAAGTGGAATCGCAGGGTCATATGGCATTTGGCAATGGGAGGGGTCAATCACCCATTTGCAAAATGGTTACTTTTTAATCTGCCGGACTATATGCCCTCCCCTTCTGGTGAGTTCAGACCCCTTCATATGGCATTTGGCAATGGGAGGGGTCAATCACCCATTTGCAAAATGGTTACTTTTTAATCTGCCGGACTATATGCCCTCCCCTTCTGGTGAGTTCGGTATGAACTTAGTTGTAAATGATCAGGAACGAATGTCTGTGAACTTAATTAACTAGGTGTCACATTACTTTCTTGCAGTCCTTGATGGAGGCCTATTTTCTCTACTGTAACATGGTCACTTCTCTCCTTGTTTCTGGTGTGGCCCTCCAACCCCATCCCTCCTGTTTATAATCCTTGCAATTACTGTAGGTAATAATAGATTTACCTATGAGTGTCTCAAGATGGGCTGGGTGGGTTTGGTATTAGGAGCCACCCATCAGGGAGTACATACGGCGCTTAATTTTCTGGGTCTGGGATACTTCACTTAATATAATTGTTTCTAATGACATCCATTTCCCGGCAAATTCCAGTAATTCATCATTTTTGATGGCTGAGTAGTACTCCATTGTATAGATGTACCACATTTTCCTTATCTACTCGTCAACTGCACAACATCATTTTGAATGTTTGTTGATCAAATATTATTGTCACTGTTTTATTTTCTGTCAAGATTATTTCATGCATTAAAACTTTTTTGCTAGAGGCTTATGTTTTAAGGAAACTAAATTATACTTAACCTAACTGCCTTTTGGCCAGTATCCAGAATACTGCATTACTCAAGGAGGAAACATGCTTGAGTGGTGTGCATTACATTAGTAAATTGTCATGTGTTGTGAGCTGACTGAGAGGCTGGATCTGGCAGTGGGGTTGGTCTCCCTGCTTCAGATTCAACCTTACTTATGTGAAGCATTCTACAAAATCCCTTATTCTGGCTTAGACTTGCTCTGTGGCTCTGTATTGGAAATGAGAGGGGGGGAGAGGGAGAGAGGAAAAGAGAGAGAGGGGAAGGGGAAGAGAGATGGAGGGAGGAGGGAAGGACAAAAAACCCCAAACAGCTAAGATATTAAAATCATTGCTGACTTGAGAATAGCTAGATGGCCCATGGTATAAAATTGCCTTCAGTGGGAAGGAGGCAGGTGGAGAGTGCTGGCTCAGTCTCGGTCTCTCATTTGGGAGCTCCAGCAGCTGTTAGACTGTATGATTGCTGTTTCCATTGCTGTTCTTTTATTTTTGTTTGATAGATACTTTCCATTAGTCCTTATTCTCCCAACTTAAACTTCTTCCTCCCCCCACATGTGTATGTGTGAATGCATACTTACGTGTAGAAATCTAGATTCCACATATAAGAGAAAATGTAGTATTTGTCTTTCTGAGTCTGGCTCATTTTATTTACCATTTAGTCTTTGTTATTAGAATGCCATAACTTCTTCCTTACAGCTGAATAAAACTCCATTTTGAATAAATGCTTCATTGTCTTTATGCATTCAATTATTGGTGGATATTGCGATGGGTTCTATATCTTGGACATTGTGAATTATGTAGGGATAAACATGGATCTGCAAGTATCTCTCTGGTATCTTTCTTTGGGGATACCCAAGGGTAGTATATAGCTTGATTATATGGTAATTTTATTATTATTTTTTGAAGAACCCCCATATTGATTGCCGTAGCAGCTTCATGAATTCCATTCCCACTAGCAGTATATCAGTGTTCATCTTTCCTTATGTGCTCATCAGCATTTGTTGCTCTTTGTTTTCTTTCACTATTCTGATTGGGATGAAATGGAATCTGAAGGCAAATTTAAGTTGCATTTTCGTGGAGCTGGCCTCAAATACAGTGAGAAAGCTGTTGGTTACTTCCCTACTGTCATATCACTATTGCACCAATGGGTTTATCTTGTCTAGCAGGTCAGTGTTGTAGCATGTATGGGTTCAGCAGTGGTTAAGATCATTGATTTGATGTCTTTTTTCTCCCTGCAGCCTGCATGGTACCTTTTGGCACTGTGGAAGCTAGTCACTACAGAGGAAGTCTTGATTTCTCTGTGTCCTGCAACCAAAGTGGGTGCTCTCTTTAGTAATAGTGTCTTACCATCTAGTTATGGTGGCCAACAAAGAGCAATGGCCTGTGTTGTTCTGGGCCCCTCCTGACTGATAACTCTTAAGGAGATTTTCCATGCCTGACACTGAGACTTGTTTAAAACAAATTCTGGGAGCATCATTGTCCATCATGCAGGACACCTCCAGTCAAAATTCCTACTCATTGACTTGGAATACCTTTTCCATCCTTTGTGGTGAGGTACATCTTGGAGGCAACAAATAGGTGGTTTCTGACTTTTTACCCAATCTATTAGTGTGTGTCTTTTCACTTGGGTAATTGAGATTCGTCGTTAAAAATCAGTTATCGTTGATAGGTGTGGATTGATTTTCACTCTTTTGTTGATTTTTGTAATGTTTGGTTTTATTCTCCTCCTTTCTTGCTTAATTATTATTCTAGAATGCTTTATTCTTTCCTATAACCTTGTGAATTAAATAATTTTTATCTTCAGTCCAAAGGATTTCTTCAAGTATCTTCTTCTATGTAACTGGCTTAGTGGTTATAAATTCCTTTAGTTTTGATAGCTTTGCTGGATATAGTAGTCTGGGTGACAGCTGTTGTCTTTTAAAACTTGAAATACATCTTTCCAGGCGCTCTTGGCTTGTGAAGTTTCAGTTGACAAATCTGCTGTTACTGCCTTTAATTTATATAAGACTTTATGTCTCTTGATGCTTTCAATATACTTTGTTTATTTTGTATATTTAATATTTTAATTATAATATGAGAGGCAGTCCTTTTCTTGTTTTGTCTGTTTGATGTTACCAAAACGCCTCCTGTGTGCCATCCAGATTGGCATCTCTTTTCCTAATCCTGGGAAATTTAGTTGTGATTTTATCGAAAATGTCTTCTATGCAGTTAAAATGATACTTTTCTTCCTCTTTCATGCCTGTGATCTGGGGATTTTAGTCTTTTCAGAGTTTTGTGGCTATCTTGGACTTCCTACTGGTACCCTTTTTTATTGTTATTTCTTTGTCCTAGTTGGATCCTTCACCTTGTCTTCAAGCTCAGCTCTTCTTTCTCTTTGACCCATTCTGTTGATAAGCTTTTTCAAAAAAAAAGTGGTTTGAGTATTTTTTATTGACAGAATTTTTTAAAGTATTTTTGTCTCATTGCTGAATTCCTCTTTGATATCATGTGCCACCTTCTTTATTTTGTTCCATTGTTAGTCTGTGTTCTCAGACAGAAGCTTATTTTCTTCTTTGATTTCTCTGACATAAACATTTTTTTTCTTGATTTCTCTGGGATTTCATCCAAATCTTTCTCACTGTAAGGCACTACGTATGGTTAACAGTTTCTGGAGGAGTTATATTGTCTTAAAATTTCTCTTATGTTACTGTGTTAGAATTTACACATAGGGTGTAAAGGTAGAGTTAAGTATGTAGTTGAGTGAACAGTTTCTAAGTCCGGGAGTATAGGGTGCCTCCTGAGTAGGATTTTAGCTGTGAGAATAACCACAGCAAGTGGACTTTTGCCTGCTAGACAGATACTGTAGTAAACAACCAAGGATCATACTGCGTCTACTCAGATTTAGTTAATAAGATTAGATGAGGGTATAAAGTTGGATGGGTGACGTTAAGTTAATTAGATTTCGAAAAACAAAACAAGACAAAATAGCTGGGAAGGGAAAGTTGAGATTCTGATGTCCACAGATTTTAGAGATTGTTAAAGTTGTAGAAGGTTATAATTAGGAGATAAAGATGAGAGAAAGGAAATAAGTGGAGATTATCTGAGGTATAGTAAAGAATCCCTTGGTAAGTTCATGGAGAAACGAAGAATATTCTAGAGCCTAATTTAATAGTTTACCCCAACAAAAACAAGGTCATTGTGAGACATACATGCAAGAGAATTAAGTAACAAAAAGTAAAAAATAAATAGAACACTTACGAAGTGATTTGTTAGCACTACATTGAATAACAGCAAAGAAAATAGGTAACCTTGACTCATTGCTGATTTTTAGAAGAAATGCTTTCAGTGCCCCATTTTGTATAATAATGTAATGTTAGCTATAGGTTAATTTGCCACATAAGGCCCTGGCTGTGTTGAGGAATGTTCCTTCTATTCCTACTTTCTTCAGGGCTTATATGTGAAGGAATGTTGAATTTGTCAGAAGCCTTTTCTACATCTATTGAGATGATTGTATTATTTCTTCCCTTAAGTCTAGTTATATATCTTATTTATTGATTTTTTTTTTTATTTATTCAATTGTGCGTGTGTGTATGTATGTGTGTGTGTGTGTAGAACCATGGACGAATTCGCGAACCACCATGGATGCCTCCACCTCCTTCTGCCCCGGGATTCACAGGCTCCGCCCTACCAGGACCAGAAACGCAGGCCACCCCTGCTTCCGCCTGGCGTCTATACGTGGGATCTGGGATCCGAACTCAGGACCTTCCGCCTGCAAGGCAGAGGCTTAACCCCTGAGCCACCTCTCTAGTCCCTGATTTTATCAATTTATATATATTGAACCATCCTTGTATCCCTGTGATAGAAGGTCACATGGTCATGGTGTAATGTGTTTTTTTTAAATCAATATATATTCATTGTGCATAGTAATAGGTTTCATAAAGATATTTCCATAAAATATGTCATGTACTTTGAGGAAGTATTCCTACTTACTCTCCAGACAATCTTGCTTCTACTTCCATGTCCTACATACGTGACTACTTTTAACGTAATTGTTTTATTTGGTGCCTGTGTGTGTGTGTGCATGTACATGTTTGTATGTTTAGGTGCACACATCTGGGGCAAGAGAGAAGAGATAGCAAAGTAACATTTTTTTTTAAATTTAGTATCTTTTTTATTATTATTATTATTATTTATTCAACTGTGTGCATATGCGTGTGTATGTGCTCGCGCGTGTGTCTGTGTGTGTGTAGAACCACGGACGAATTCGCGAACCACCATGGACGCCTCCACCTCCTTCTGTCCCGGGATTCACAGGCTCTGCCCTACCAGGACCGGAAACGCAGGCCGCCCCCGCTTCCGCCTGGCGTCTATACGTGGGATCTGGGATCCGAACTCAGGACCTTCCGCCTGCAAGGTGGAGGCTTAACCCCTGAGCCACCTCTCCAGCTCCAGCAAAGTAACATTTTAAACTGAGCCTTTATCATCAGTGGAAGTAGTAAGGGAATATAGTAAAGGGTGTTTGTATATGATATTCATTGGGCATTTCAGAACTTAGTCCTTTTATTAGCAATTGTCAGGTAATAACTTGAGATGACGATTACTTTAAATTTGTTCACTTATTTGTCGTAATAACTTTGTACAACTAATCATCTTTCCATTTTTTAGTTGTAAGCTCACAGAGCTTGTATAACTTGTTTGGATTTCACAGCCAGAAAGTATAATAAAGACAGGATCTAAAACAATTTTTTTTTTAGTTCAAGTCCTTTGATCTTCTTTTTTTTAACCTCCCAGACATTATAATATTAGGCAGTGGAGTTACAAATGAAAGGGACACAGCCTCAACATAAGGAGCTATCTAAGAGAGCATATAAACAAACATTCCTGTGGTGTTTTAGGTGCTTTAAACCTCGGAGGACACAAGAATAGAACAGTTTTCATGGAAGTTTAGGAATAATTTTATAAAAGAAGTTGATGCTTATGTTTCTTGAATAGGATATATTTGGGATTACTATTCATTCAATTGCCATCATGTTCTTTCTGAAGTCTAAATATGTAACTTTTAGTTTTCTTCTTTTTTGTTGATTTTTTTAAAAAGTGTGTGTGTGTACATGCATATGAGTCAGGAGCTAACTCAGGTTTTCAGGTTTGCACAGGTTTGCTCCTTTACTTCCTGAGCCACAATGCCAGGCCTGTTTTCCTTCTTTTAACAGTCAACATTTTTCACAATTCTGAAATTGGAATCATTGTTCTTGTGTGGAAATTATCCAAGTTTCACCGTGATCACTTTCACAAAAATCCTACTGGAATAGGGGATCTAGTGCTGGACAAAACAGATCATAGCCTGTATATGACTAGCTGAGAATGTGGTAGGTGATTAAGCTTTAGTGAATGCCTTTGTGTGGGCAGCTGAGGTACTCCTTAGATAACTTCACAGATGTCCAGATTAACTGGTCTTTGCTTGCAAAGTGCTGTTATGTTCTTAGAATTAGATTATAAAGGTTTATGAAGTGTTACATGTTGAATTGACTAACCCTTCACCCATTCTTGTAATAGTATGTGACTAGTACAGTTTTATAAATGTGCAATAACACTTAACTAGCACCGTGTTCCTAATATTTACAGAAGAGCAGGAAGCTAAGATGTAAAAAACCATTTCTTGTGGCTGAAGGTGTTTGGGAAATGTAAGCTAAACCATGAACTTTTTTCTTTAGTGTAAGACTTCTCATAGCTTGTAAGATGCTTATTGCTTTAACAGTATACTACACTTGTCTTGTAGCCAGAGGTGGCCTGTTTATTTGTGTTTATTTGTTTAGAGATAGGGTCTTGTTAGGTAACCATGGCTGGCTTAGTACTTGCTTTGTACCTCAGGCGGAACTTGAATTTGTGGCAATTCTCCTGCTTCAGATGGAGTTAGTTTTGACCATCATGCTTGCTTAATTTAAACCTAATATTTATATACACAAATACCTGCTTAAGATTTCTATTTGAATATCTTAAAAGATAAGTTATTGTCTAAAACCTATCTTCCTCTTATCTACCTTGTTAATATTGAAAACCTGGGGAGCAACCTTGATTTCTCCCTTCATACTGCTTTCATTTTCAATTAGGCAGACTCCTACAGGCTTGCTTTGACACCTGTATTTAACCAGTACAGTAACTATCACATTTTCTTTATCTTTTTATCCATTGATGGGCATTTGAACGGGCTCCATATCTTGGTTATTACAGTAATTTAGCTGCTGTCATGGTTTGAAATGTGAGTTGTTCCTACAGGCTCATATGTTTGAATCTTTAGCTATTTGAGAAGATCATGGCACCTTTAAGAGGTGGAGCCTTGCTGGAGGAAGGCAATCATAGGGGATTGACCTTGAGATGGATTAACTGCACTCTGCTTCCTGGAAGGTTTGCTCTTGCATCTGACAGTTTTGTAGCTCCTCCTCCATGTATGAGACTTAAATTTCCTCCAGCTTCTGCCAGTCAGGCATGCCTTTTCTGCCATAAAGGACTATATCTCCCCTCTGGAACTGTAAGCTAAATAAATTTCTGCTTCTCCCATGAAATCCTTGACTTTGAGGGGTATCTCACAACAACAGAGAATAACTACTACAGCTGCATTTGACTGGAAATACAAATCTCTGTCTGATATACTGACATACCCTTTGGATATATATATGAAGTAGTAGTGCTAGATCATATTTTTGCTTTTATTTGAGGAACATTTATATTTTTCATAATGTGTGTACTAATTTATTAGCTGTAGTGTACCTGAGTTTCCTATGTCCATGCTAATACTCATCTTTTTATATTTTTAAATTAATGTATAAAATAATGGGTTTCATTGTAACATTTTCATACATACATATCATTGCACACTCTCCAGTTCCTCTTTTCCTCTGAATGATCCCATTCTCTCTACCTCAGATCATCTGTATTTTGTTTTTGTCTTTTATAACAATTAAATGAAATCATACTATTGTATTTTGTTTCTTTTAATATCCGACTGAAGGGCTGGGATGTACTTAAGGTTGGCAGAGTACTTTTTAAAAATAATTCTTTTTAATGTTGTATTATTCAGAGAAAGTGCGAGAAAGAGAGAATTGAGCAGACGTATATGGAAATCAGATGTGACAGTTTTCTGAAGTCCTTTCTGTCCTTCCACTGTGTGGTCCCTGGGGATCAAGTTAAGATCACAAGTGCCTTTACTTGTTGAGCCATCGCTAACCAGCATCATGTCTTGAAAAGACTACCATTCATTGAATTGTGTTTTCTCCTTTGTCAAAGATCAGTTGACTGTATTCATGTTAACTTAGTGCCCTTAAAGGACAGTTTCATTTAGAAGCTGAATGAAGAGAGCAAGTGTTGTGCAAGCATGAGGACTGGCGCACCCTGAGTCTGTAATCCTAATGCTTTGATGGTAAGATGGAGATAGAGATAGCAGTATCCCCAGAAGGTCGCAGACAGGCCATGTGGATACACAGCGACAAGCAAGAAACCCTGTCCCAAGAAGGTTGCAGGGTGAGGACCAATGCCAAAGACTGCCCTCTGACTCTCACATTATCATACACAGCACAGACGTATTGTATTATTCTTTTTTTTCTTAAGGTTGTACAGTCAACTGCTACTATTTGTGTTCGTGAGTGTGTGTGTACACAAGACACAAATGTGTGTGTGCCTGTAGAGGCCCAAGGATGACATTGGGAATCATCTTGGGTTGTTCTGTCTCCTTGCTGAGTTTACTCTGGGGTTTTCCAGGGTGAGAATTACAAACCACTGCAACATTCACCTGGCATTTTTATGTGGAATCGGGGGATCCAAACTCAGGTCCTTTTGTTTGGGAGGCAAAGGCTTTATTTGACTCTGTAGTCATCTCCCGACTCGATTCTTCCTTTTTTTTTTTTTTTTTCAAACAATATAGGAAAGGTGAGTGGCAGCTGCAGGTATTGTGCTGATCTGAGCTTTCAAAGTCTCTCCAGGTTGCTCTGGCATGCAGTTAGAGAAAATTTTTCCGTTTTAATTCAGCTGACTCTGGGAAGTGTTTCTTGACTTGAACTCACTTTGTTAAAGGAAAACTTAATTCCTCCTTACTGTAGCACAGTCATGCTAAGAAGTGGGTTGGCAGTTTGTTACAAAGCTAAGCCTAAATCACCCACTTTTCATAATTGCCTTTTTCATGCAGGCTATTCCTAATTGTACTTGTTATATTCTGTGTGCTGTTTACAGTTAGTTAAATTACTGAGTTTAGTTCTTTCATAGTATTGTTCCTGAGTGGTTTAGTTTTTTTCTGCTCATTTATGTATTTGATAATTTAGGTTTTAGTTTGCTTCTTGGTGAATGCAGTATTGATTACAGGCCTTTGGTTATGGGAGGGAGAATGAATAATTATCTATTTATAGATAGATATGTCTATAGATTATTGCTTCATTGCTGGGATACTCCTATCTGATAGGAGGGTCATTTCCCAACCCTCTCTGGCTCTGAGCTTTAGGCTAATGTTATATAACAGTAAAATGCCAGTGAAGTAGAGTGTGGTGTTCACTTGACAAAGAGTGCATCGGTTAGCCATTTAAAGTGAAGAGCCTGTGATTCTCCCCTCTTAAAAGTCAGGTTTTGAATTGGGAGCAGTGTGGGAATCACTCTTATTTTATAGTGACCTCTACTAGGTATGCACTAGACTAGGTTTATGAAACCTTCCTGTCACTGTAACTCATTCTCTCTCTTTCTCTGTATACATATGTTGGTGGGTTCACGTGCATGTGGTGGTCAGAGTTTGGCACTGGGTGACTTCTCCCTCAGTTGTTTGCCTTTATTTTTTGAGACAGGTTCTCCTCGAATTTGGAGCTCCCTAATTCAGCTGGACTAACTGGTCAACAGGACCTAGGATATCAGTATTTCTGCGTCTAGAATCTGAGATTACAGGCGTATACCACAACCTGTTTTTTTTTTTTTTTTTTCTTTTTCTTTTTTTATCCTCTTGGGACCTGGTGGTTTGAAGTTATGTCCTCACGTTGACATTTTACCAGCTGAGCCTTATCTGCAGCCCAAGCTCATCAACTTTTTATTATCAGAATTCCTCAATTTCTGGTGTGTTCTTTCTTGTTTTTAGGGCATGCTAAATATTTCTTCCTATTAGTAACAATAATAGTGCCACTTATCTGTAGTAGTAATATTAAGAAGGGATTTTAGGGCAGGTAAAGGTGCTAGCTGGCAACTTTGATGACTTGAGTTCTCTCTCCTACACTGTGACATGTTCTTACCCTCTGGTTAGTAGTTTTTTAAAAATGGGGTTTTAGGTAAGATGTAAGTAGATGTGCTCATTCACATTCTTTTCAGTGCCCACAGCTCTTGGTCTTCCTTGTAGAGCACATTCCCCTCTGATAGCTTCTAACCTCTTTTGCAGGAGCCTGTGGCCTTGCTGAAAGCATGACCTTGTTTGCAAACTTTAGGGTTCAATGACTGTTGGGTCAGAGTATATGCTAAATATTCATGCAAGTTGGTGTATGTGTAGGGTTTCAGTATTAATTACCTTCGCTTTCCTTCATGAGGGATTTAATTAAAATGTGATAGTGGGAGAAAATGGCTAGAAATAATTGTGTAGAAAATAAAGATAGACATTAAGTAGTGATGGGCAAGACTGGGCAGATGCTTCAGGGGTTAAAGCCCTTGCTCCACAAGCAAAAGGATCTGAGTTCAGATTCCCAGGTGCCATGCAAAAAATGTCAGGTGGAAAATGGCTTCGGCCCTGGAAGGTGGAGCTGGGAATCCCAGAGCAAAAGCAGTAAGAAGGTAGAACAATCCTGAAGTCACCCTTTGGCCTCCATAGAGACATTCACGTACAAATGCACAAGGGAGAGGGAGGAGAGAGATAGAGATAGTGAGTGGGTAAAAGAACGAATTGGTTTAATTTAGTAACTATAAAAATTATTTTTATTATTTCATTAGGATAGTTTATGCTTTGAATCCCCAATCCCTTTTTCCCTTTCCTTCACCATCAGGATTAGCCTTCATCAGGCTCTTTCCTAGTGACATGAGTGACATTGATTTTGATACTGAGGATTGAACATAGGACCTTGTACTTGCTAAACAAAAATTCTACCACTGAACTATTCACTTAGCCCCCAAAATGGATTTTAGAAATTTAAATCTTAGCTCCTTGTTTTATTACTTTATTAATCTTGGGGAAATTACATACTTATTTTAAGCCTTAAATTTGCTACTCATGAAATAAACAATACTATATGTATCATAGTTCTAAGTATTTAATGAGATAGTAAAACATTTCTTACTGCATAACCTACAGAAGATGTTCATTGTAACACAAGCATTATTGTCTTATGTAGTTCTCAGCCTGATGTTGAGTGGAACTTTCAATCTACAATTATTGTATATTTATCTTTAGTTTTGGAACTTTCTATACTTTAATGTAGGTCTTGACTATAGGCAACATTTAACCTTTGGATGCATTTTGTGAGAACTACATGGCACTGAATGGTTATCTGCATCTACTGATTTTTTTTTTTTTTTTTGACGCAATCCCTTAGCTAGTTAGTAGAGATGTGGAGGGAGGGTGCATACAGAATTGTGAACCATCAATTTGATTTTAATTAAATACTCAAGAAGAGGCCTGACATTTAAATGAGAATGTCTAGAGTAGAGAATGCCATGTAGAGTGAGTGATACCTGTCATTTGGGTTGGATGGTTTGCTGACTGGCAGGCAGGTTCTTAGTGCTTCAGGTCCTTGGTGCTTTTGGAAAGCTTAGGTAATTATAACATGCAGCCAAGGCTGAGCACTACACTATGTCTTTTTTTACCTTGGGAGAGAGGGAAGGGATATGGGACTTAAAGTTCAGTGAATAGAGGTGAGGAGTGAAAAGCTATGGAGAACTTGGGAAATATAGCCATCGTTTATTTGTATTTTATTGATGAAAATTACATCTGTGTCTTTTAATAGAAAATAAGCTTATATGTCTGGGACTGGGAAAACAAGACTGACAAAGAATTAAAATAGCCAAATTTTATCATGGAACGGCTTTTTTGTTTTTATAGCTATCTATAACTCCTAGTCATTAATTTAGTGTGAAGAACTGGATTAGTTACAGCTGCACATTCTTTTCTCCTCATGAGGAGAGGATGTAGAGAAAGGCTGTAGATAATTTTAGGTAAAGAAAATATCCATTACAGTAGCTGTACTGCTAGCTAGGGTTAATGTTGCCAATATGTCTTTGATTTGGGGGTTAAAAGTATAATTTCTACCATATTGTAATTTACCCATTAATGTAATGCAGACTCTATCAATAGTCCTGACTTAAGTAGTGAAGTATTTTCCTTTTTTTATTCATAGCGGTAGTCGCTCTTCTAAAACTTTTAAACCAAAGAAGAACATTCCAGAGGGTTCTCACCAATATGAGCTCTTGAAACATGCAGAAGCCACACTTGGCAGCGGCAACCTCCGGATGGCTGTCATGCTTCCCGAGGGGGAGGATCTAAATGAATGGGTGGCAGTTAACAGTAAGTAGCCTTTCCCTCTGTCAGTTGATTCTGAATTGCTATCATTTATTCTAGGATGTATTTAGCAACCTAATATCACATTGTAATAATGTTATAATTGAATTTTAGGCTCTATCTGAAGTTTTTTGACATGACTCCTTTGTTGTATTAATTACAAGCATAAATTTACTATTTCGGCTAAGTAATATTTGTCAAATACTGATATTTCTGCTGTTCTAATAGCTTTCTATGTGGATAACTTACATTCATCTTTATAACCTTATGATGTAGGTACTTTTTCAATTTACTAGATAAAGGTTTTTCCATCTTTAGTGGTAAAGACCTGTAATCCCAGCTGTCACTGAGGTGGAGGCAGGACTGTAACTCTTAAGGCCTGCCAGGGCTGCAGAGTAAGTTCAAGGCTAGCCTTGGCAACTTAAACCAGGCCGAATCTCAAAATCAAAAGGCCTGAGAATACAGATGAAGCTCAATGGTTAGAGTGCTTGCCCAGCACACATAGCATCCTTTCATTCATTCCCCCCCCCCCACAGAAGAAGATAGGAAATCTACAAATACAGCTACTCTAGGGGCCAGAGACCACAGTCAAGCATTCTTCTGACCAAAGGACAGAGAAGAGAGTAACTTTTAAGGAAGCTTGAGAATTTTTGCAAAAGCTGAGTGAATAGGTTATAAATAAATCTTGTGCTATATATTAATTTGAGGAAGGAAACAACACAAAATGCCTTCTTTATGACGGAGACATGATTTTCAGTACTGTATACTAAATCCAAGTTTGAGGGATAGGTAACTGAACTTGAGAGCAATTAACTGATAAGAGCTAGCAATGAATCTCTTTAATTTCAAAATCCATAGATTGTCTTCTGTTCAGGTTGAAGTCAATTCAAAATTTTCTTTTGAGACGAGGTCTAGAAGTTTTTGGGTTGTCCAAGATTATCTTGTAATTGTTATCCTGCTTCCTTAGCTACCCTGGTGCTGGGATTCTCATCATGTGCCATGCCTGGCCTTCCATTAAACATTGTGGGAAGGAATACACCAGTGGAAGAAATATTCGTTTTATAGATATTACAAGAAACTAAGTCATTTAACCTATGAAATGAATTTAGATGTAAAAAAAATCCTACTAAAGTATTTTGAAATTCAATATACCAATACTTAAAAAGTATATTGCAGTAGGAACTAAAAAGACCAATTGAATATATGCCAAAAAAACAGTTGGTAAATAGCAAATTTTAAAAAAATATCAAGTGCATTTTGGGAACTATGAACTAGCAAATCAGTTTGTTGCTGTAAATAATATCTGACCCAGGCAACTTAGGGGAAGGATTTATTTATGCTTACACTTCCAGTTTTACTTCATCATACTAGGCGAGTTACCAGCAGCAGGAACCAAGGGAAACTGGTCACACCATATCCACAGTAAGAAGAGAGAGCAGGGCCAGCGCCTGTCAGCTTGTCACCAGCTTTGCCAAAAATGCTAACCAGCCTTCTCTGTCTCTTGACCTTCCTAAAGAATGGTTTTGCTTAGTGTGGGCTGTCTTTCCATATCAGTTACAGAAATAATAGTTCCTACAAGTATCTGTCCTAACTAGGTATTAATTCCTCGTATATGTGGCCCAAATCTAGTGAAGTTGACAGTTGAAACTTTAATGGCACAACATCCTATAATCATTAAAATTTAGTTCCATAATGAGCAACAGTTAAAAAAAAATGTACAACACACTTTTAAAAGCTTTTTTATTAATTTTGTGTGTGTATATGTGTATGTGCACACGGGCATGCGTGCATGCAGGGTGTATCAGAGGGCACTGTGTGTGCCTTTGGAGGACCAAGAGTGACTTCGGGAATCATTCTGGATTGCTTCTACCTCCTTTTTGCTTTCCTCTGAGATTTCCCAGGCTCCCCCTGCCAAGGCCAGAAGGGCAGTCCACCATCATTTGTACCTGATATTTTTATGTGGGACCTGGAATCCTAGTTCAGGACCTTTTGCTTGTGAGGCAGTCTTAACCCTTGAGCCATTTCTCCAGCCCAGTGAAAAGACATTTTAAACTCATATTTTCTGGACATTGTCTTCTCTTACCTAATGTAAAGGAGTTCTTTCTATGTTGAATCAAAAAGATTTTTGTTCATATAGGTTGCAAATAAGTTTTTCATACTTTGCCTTTTTGCTTTCCTGGAGTTACTTGAACATAAATTCCTAATTTCAGTGCAAGAAACCAAGATTTATGTCTGAGCTTTCTCCACCTGTTCTTTGTAGGGAAGAGAACACTAACCTGTGGTTCTGCTTAAATGAAAGTTATTTTTAAATACTCTGTTTCACTTGTAACTGCCATTTACTTTGCAGCTGTGGATTTCTTCAATCAGATCAATATGCTTTATGGAACTATCACAGATTTCTGTACAGAAGAGAGTTGTCCAGTGATGTCAGCTGGACCAAAGTAAGACATTGTCATTGATCAGTTCTCCTTTTACTTTGTTGTATTGTTCTTATGAAGAAGAAAGTTCTTAACCATATACCTTCCCTACTTAGCAATTTTCTTCAGTGGTTTTCCAGTGACTGGTTAAAGTTCACATTCTTCACTTGAGGTTTCTTTTCTGCCATTATTTATTTGGTATCTTTTCCTCATCTGACCAAACTAGATTCCTGGAAACATCTTGTGTTATCTTTATTACTTCTGAAAACTTTGCCTATTCTATTTTTCATGGAAATTTTTCTTTCATTTTCCTCTTGATCTTTTGTTGATATTTCAAAATACCCTACTCATGTTCAAGGCCCACGTTAAATTCTTTTTCTGTGAAGCCTTCTGGTAGTTTTTAGTCTAGATTTAATCTTTCTATTTAAACTTTTCACTTTGTATTTTTTTGGGAGACAGAAGTACATTTATCTAATAGTGTTGTACTTAAGGAGTTTGGGATTAGGTCCAGGGATTTGCCTATGCTGTCCACTACTGCGTTACACCCGTTCATATACATATACCATATTTAACTTCTAGACTTGCTCTTTTAGATCTGCCACCTACTTAGCACTCAATAAATATTAGTTGCACCAATGAACTTTGGCAATTGCCTTTATTACTGCTATTACTACTAATGGCAGCTATTATTTAGTAATACCTACATATATATTTTACTTTCATACTTCAGCATTCACCAGAAAAATATTGTCATTCTTCACTCTTAACCCACGTTAAAAACCTATATTGCATAAAGAAAAATCTTACGCAAAGAAGAAAAAAACCATAGAGTTCAGAGATAGCCACCTGGAATTGGAAAGTGAGCTAGCTTTTCTGCTTCAGCAGTATGTGATTCTATTGCATATAGGAGGAAGCTTTCAAAGAAAATTGAGAAACATTTAAACAAGTGAGTTTGAAGTGATCTCTTTATGTTGGATTGTGATAACTGCAAAAAAGACCATCAATTGAAAAATGTGCTCCTCTTTGAAGGAACAAATTATTTAAAGCATGTTGATGTATATGTTGACGACACTCATACACACTGGAGAGAGAAAAAGGTTTTTATTTGTCTTATGTTCTAGAGGGATATAATTCATAATGTCAGGATCCACATGACCGAAGGCATGGCTGATGGCTGAATCAAGAAGATGGTTCAGGTGACTGTAGCCATCAGGAGACAGAGAAGAGGGCAAGACAGCTGGAGGAAGCAGGGCTAGACCACCAAACCTCAAGGCCTGCTTCCTGAGGTGTGCCTTCTCCAGCAAGGCTGTACCTCGTAAAGGTGCCACCGTCTTTCCACAATGACTGTTGCCTGTGTAGGGCAACTCAACATTCAAACCACAGCAACCTACATATTAAATATAAAACACATGCAGTATTTACATGTTATTCTAATAGTTTTTTATCTTTCATTTGCAGATATGAATATCATTGGGCAGATGGAACAAACATAAAAAAACCTATTAAATGCTCTGCACCAAAGTATATTGATTACTTGATGACCTGGGTTCAGGATCAGTTGGATGATGAGACACTATTTCCATCAAAGATTGGTAAAATATTTTATGTAATCAGGGTCCATCATAGTTTGTCTCATTTTATATTTTTCTGCTCACCTTTTCTCTTCCTATCCTGTGTATTTGGAGAGTGTTTTGGACTGTGTTCAGTATATGCATATATTAATAGTTTCTTAGAAGAGAAGCAAAAAGTTGTTAAACCAGTCATAAAATAAGTCAACTGTCTTGTGTAAGTTATTTATTTTTTAAACTTTACACTAATTTGTTTTTAAATATTACTCGAAAGGCTGGTTTATTAGAAAATAAATCATGTATCTCTGGACTTAATTATTAAGTGATATTCTAGATTATAATATTGCTGGAATTATTTCCAATCCAAGAAGACCTTTAGGGGAACGTGTTTTGGTCCTCCTTAAAGAATTATGAAAGTTCCAGTAGAGGCTTTTTGCTTTTCCAGGAATCATATCAGGTCACACCTGCCAAAATATTTCTGATTTTATGTGTTTACATGTGTTCTTTTTCATATTGCTTATGAATATTGAGGAACACCTGTCATTTTAAAGAATGAGCAGATGAGTTTACAGTAGAGGAAAATAACATTTTGACTTTATTTAGAAGTTAATGGATGTTAATTTCCCCAGTTTTACATTTTAGTTGTGACAAAAGGAATGAATGTTACAGATTTTGTTTCAATCTTTTTTTTTCTTTTTTGAGACTGGCCTCACTCTGTAACCCAAGCTACTCAAACTTGTGACAGTGCTCCTGACTAGAGCCTTTAAAGTGTAAGGTTACAGATGCACCACACATGGCATCAATTTCAAAATCGACCTATATGAAGACTGGAGGGGTTGTCCTGATTAGACTGAATAACTTGTTATTTGTAGCCCTTTAATAGCCCTTTCAAAGCATAAATTGTTCATACTAGAAATTTAATGCATTATTTTTACCTTTTCAAACTTTTTTTCTGAAAGAAAATTAAAAAGCTATAATATTGTTAAGCAACTTTCTGGTTCCATTTTACGCTTTTAGTATTTGGAGGAAAACTGTAATTATTGTTATGGAAAGTCTTAAATGTATTTCTTGAAAATTTCAACCACTTTGGAACTTTTTCAAGATTGCATTATTTATGTTAGATCATAATCATTTTGAAAAACTGGCCTTCACCTTCTGTCTTTAAATAGTATATTTTTAAACCTATTTTAATACAACTTCAGGTACTTGTAAGATGGCATATAATTACCTGTTTTATTCTGCTGCAAAAGCAGCTATAACTCATTTAATAAAAAAAGTAATATAGTACACTTAACTACTTCCTTGCATTTTGTATTGGCTCTTTAAGTTGTTCCTCTCTGTTATCTTTTGACCTACATTGCCTTTTATCTTATATTTAGTCTTTTCTCACTCAATATAAGTGATATATATATGAAATCCTCTTGGGTTTGATGCGCACTTAGTGTAATTACTTTCAAGTCCAGATCTCCTTATTTTATATAGTTTTATTTTTGTTTGTTTGAGACACGGTCTTGGTATAATTCCTAGGCAAACTTGAACTGTCCTTCAGCCTTAGACTCAGAAGTGCTGAGATTACTGATATTTGCTATCATGTCTGATTGAGATCTCCTTGTCTAAATAATAGTCCTGTATGTGTATTTGTATCTGTGCATATCTCAGTTTCTTTATCTACTCATCCATTGCTGCATTCCTAGATCATTTCTACATCTTGACTGTGGTGAATAGTGCTTGAGTAAATATGGGAGTGCATAAGTTGTTATGACTTAGTAACTTTTCAGCCTTGTTTTGGTAATTACATTGCTATTTGCTGACAATCATGCTATTTTGTGTTCCTTTCTTATTAATACAGGGGGTTATCTCTTTACTAGGTGTTCCATTTCCAAAGAATTTCATGTCAGTGGCAAAAACTATACTGAAACGACTCTTTAGGGTGTATGCTCACATTTACCATCAACATTTTGACCCTGTGATCCAGCTCCAGGAGGAAGCACATCTCAATACATCTTTTAAGCATTTTATTTTTTTTGTTCAGGTAAGTTTAATTAGGAAGCCTTTTCTGCTTATTGTGTTTATTTTCACAATTCTGTGATGAATGAACACTGCATATACTCTGAAGATAAAACTTGCCACATCTCTCTGGTCTATATCATGTTCTATACTTTTCTTTTGCTTTAGAATTTCATTAGTTTCTCAATCTAAAATGCATAGTAGAGGCCTTGTCTTTGATTGTTTCAATTACCAGGCCGAATAGAGAGCTTGATTAGTGAGCCAGTGGTACAAGCCTATAGTTCTAATACTCAGAAGGGCAGGGCAGATGGGTATTGAATTCAAGGCCATTCTGATTAGGAAATTCTGTGTCAACAAACAAAAGTCTGCAACAAACAAAAACAATAAAGCTAAACAAAGGAATGGATCTTTATCTTTATTCTAGATACACACTTTCATAGCCTTTCTTCTAATTTTTAAAAATATACACTAGATCATTTTGAAGTTAAATATTAATCATCCTACTTGAGGGAGAAAAGGATCATAGTAACAGCCCACTTTAGAGGCCATGGTGGAAGAACTGGGAGTTTAAGGTCAGCAGGGGGGTATCTTGTACTTTCTCAAATAAACAAAAAGTGGTAGAGTGAGAATATTCTTATCTAATTCTCTACTTAAGAGAAACTACAAACAGAAGTGAAAAAGAGTTAGAAATAGATGAGTTAACCAGTTTTTAAAAGTTAGTTATTTGAAAGATTGAGAGAGGGAGATGATTCAGGACAGGCCCCGAAGTTTTAATTTGTATTTTGTATATGGGTATACATTTATAAATGTCTCAGCTGCAACAACAGCAAAATTCATTCTGTGATTTTTATCCACGTTTTAGTTAGCAGAACACAACTGATGAGATTCAGGTTTAGTTGGGTTTAGGAGAATATATTCTACCTTCAAAAAGGTTTTACTTTACTCAGTAACCTCAAAGTGTGCTGTTTTAGCAATAGTACAGATCAAAGTATAGCATTCACCAAATCTTGTCTTACTAATATCACATCTTTTATTAAGAGAGCACCTGCCTGGGTCCCTGAATTTTTAGAGAATTTTGCTATGGCCCCATAGAATCTGAGATACACGGGACCAACAACATACCTACCTAGAGCCTTTCTCATCTAGTGTATGCTTAGAATATGTATGACCGTAGAAATCTCTGTTGTCAGATGTATTGCTAGGTTTTCTGTAGATTATTTTAAAATGTATGTGTGCATATATGTATGTATGTATTTTTTGAGGCTATTCTTTGGATGATAGTTCACATCTCTACATTTAGGTCTGAGGAATAGCTGGATAATTAAGTGTAAAGGTATGTGGACATCACTCCTGTGTGTCAGTCAGTGTGGTGTTCGCATGAGGACCCTTCAGCAGCAGGATGGAACTGGAGGCTGGAAAAATAGGGGGTTGCTGAGGGCCAAGTACCCAGAACTGGCTCTCCTCATATCACTATGTCCTAGGGCAGAATACAAAAACTCTCAAGAATTTTAAACCTGCTTTTCTGGTCATTATGAACATACGTTTGTCAAGACAGGAAGATAGGACAGTTTTATTTAATGGCATTACCTTAATATATAATTTAAATTAAAACAATTCAGTCAATTATTCATATGTGTTCTTGGCCTAGACCCCACAAGTCTCCAGGTGCGGGTGGCCTTGCTATACTAATGGTAGTGTTTCACCAAAGTTCTGAGTATAGTGTTTGATACATGGCAAGTACTAACAAGTGACTAAATTGGGGGTTGAGGATGCCCCATTATGGCAGAAGATTGAAAGTGCCTTGAGTCTTCTAATTTGTGGTTTAGTAGAAATACTTTCACAGGTGACCTCATAGTGATAAGGGCAGAGCATTTGCCCCACTTCTTCTCCCCCTTTTTTATTAGGAATACATAGGCTTACAACACTTGCTGTACCACTGAGCAGCCTCCACAGTCTGGGAGTAGAACCTGTCAAGAACCACAAATTAAATCCTACGAAAGCACCTGAGTGGGACAGTGTATGTCTAGCTAATATGTGGGAGGACCTAGTCTTAATTTTAATTTAAATGGAAGTAAAATAAAGGTTTACCAATTAAATATAGGTATTCTCATCTGTTCTTTGCAGGATTGTAACTAACCGTTTGTACATTTTATCTTAGTCATGTTATCCTCATATTACATTTTAGGATGACCTGTCGGTATTTTATAACCAACTTTATATTGTTCATACATTATCCACATACATCTGGTATGCTAAACTTTTACATTTAAAAGAATTTTTTTTCTATGTGTATGCGTATGTCCCATGACATACATGTAGAGGTAAGTCAACAGCTATGACTTGGGTTTCTCCCACAGTGTGTGCTTCTGGAGATCCAACTAAGATTGTAGTCTTTACCCACTGAGCCATCTTATTTCACTGGCCTGCTGATATACAGATTTTTGATCCTTACTTAGTTAACTGTATTTAAATGGTGTCCAGGTTATCCCTTTTCAGTAGGATCTAGAACTCTTTATTGAATGATACTGTGTGCCATGTAGTACATAAAATAGTTAGCAGCTGTTACCACATAGAGTCCCTACAATGATTTTATAAGAGAGGGACTTAATACAGATGTAAAAATATACTGTCAAGAGCAGTTACACAGCTTGTCTAAGTTAATGAACAGGAAATAAACAAGTCCTTTATTTACTTCAAAAGCTAATTCCTAATACACATTAAGGTAATTTGCTTTGGAATCAGATGCTGATACCATATTTTGCTATTTGTAGGAATTCAACCTTATTGATAGAAGAGAACTCGCACCACTCCAAGAACTGATTGAGAAGCTCACCTCAAAAGACAGATAAAAGAAGGGTGCAGTACCATGCAAAGGGTTCCTCAGAAGAAGCTGTGTGGAATAGTAGAGTTTTTGTTTATAATTTGTTTTCATCTGGATTGTTTCTGTTTTAGGATTGGGGACTTGCTTGGGTTCCCTTTCTCTTTCTGAATATATGAAACCATACTCTCTTGCTAGAGGAAGCCAAGAAATATTCTCTACATTTGAAAGGGGGTAAATTTTGTCTTAGTGGTGTACAACTTTTTTTTTTTTAATTAATCTGGTTTGGTTACTCAAGGACTTTTATAATATTGTATGCTGGAAAAAAATGCTAACTGACTGAAAGGCTGATGGATTGGGGTTCTGTGTTGTGTAAATTGTGACTCACTTTGAAGCCCCCAAAAAACTTTTAAGTGCCTTGGCAGGTTCACTTCTGAGGTGCAAACCACAGGCATAGGACTGAACAGAGCTTGAAACACTATTAGGATTTCATTCCAGGACACTTATTTGTGCATGTTGTAAAATAATCTGTCATAAAAGCCATAGTTTTCCCAGATTGGTGATGTCCAGCTTTTACTGTATTGAAGAAACATAACTAGTAAAGCTATGCATGTAGAACATAAATGTAAAACGAGAAAAATTGTTTCTTAATTATTTTTGATATTGACTAATATATTCTGTTCAACAGATGTTTAAAGTTCTACATGCAGGTCTTTTCCATCTCTTAATATCTGTGATATTGAAACTTGGATGTTGAAGTGGAATAGCTATTGCAATTCAGCTTCTTTCCATGTTAACTGCACTGTAAGTGTAAAACTTCAGGTTATATATAGGATTGCCATCTGTGGAAGTGATGCTGGACTGTGAGGTTTCCTAACAATTGCCAAATCAGCCATAAGTCTGAAAAAAATCCCCTTTTATCTCAAAGAAAAAAGGAAAGTGGCCAATGGGGTGTTAGTTTGTATGCCAAATTTGGGAAAAGGATTAAACTTGGGGAGTCAAGTTTTAGAAAGTCCTTAAAACCTTGGAATAGAGTGGTGTATGGATTTTAATCAATTGCAACGGTCTTAGAGACTTCCTTTTAGGAATCCACTTCCATGAGAAGTTAAAAATAGTAATTTTTAGATACATACCTTAAATAAAACAGTCGTTTGGGGGGAAGTTAATCACTTTTTAGCATTTCCATTCAGTGAATGGAGCTGGTGTTTGCCTATCATTTTTAAATGATTCACTACCTTGATTACTGGCCCAGTTTGAAGCGTTCTGACTTCTTATTTTTCCACTGTGAAATCTTTTGTTTTTCAATTGTTATAAAACAATGAAATGCTAGTTCAGTGGTTGATAACTTTTTTTTCTTGACTTTTTATTGAATTATCAACAATAACAAGTTCAGGAATTTATTTAGAATAAATACTGAGTTTTTTGACTTTTTTATTGTTCAGACTCCCAGTTTTTAATTTTGTCAGTTTTGGCATTGCCTTCTTTAATTATAAATATATACTCTCCTGTCACTTAGAAAGACACCTTTTTTCCAAGTTCAATAGAAGGTGCTCTGAAATTGTTTGGATTGTAAATGCTTAATGGAAAAGAGTTTACAATGAAGTTTTTTTTTTTTTTTGTCATTGACAAAAAATAAAGCAATGAAACAGTTTAATGCCCTATAATTAAGATCAATGGGAACTGCCTTTTTCTCCATTTCATTTCCAGCAACTGTTCACTCAGTATCAACAATGAAAGTGACAGGAGAGCCTGGAAAAGGCAAATAATACTGAACGCTTACTAATACTTCTTACTTACAAACTGAAATGGGAGCGAACTGATTTCCTTAAAACAAATCTTTAGAATCTAAATGGATAATATCAACCATTATGGGTTGCTTCTGAATAAAATAAACACATTACTCATAGTCTTCCATAATGTTTGACTTTGTATCAACCTAGTAACAAATCAGTTTGAATAGCAAAGATGTAGAGATTGTTTCTACTCTTCCAAGCCTTACAGTACATTGCAAAAATGGAAAACTTTTATATATTGATGTTTGGTAGGGTTTTCCTACTCTATATAGATAAAAGTTTGTTTTTATTGTCTATAATTTTAGGTGCCATGTTTCCAAGTATTCATTTAATCAACTTTTGGGAAGGAGACAGGCATATGTGTGAGTATGGCAACAGGTAGACAGGCCTAAGGAAGGGCCTGGCATTGTACGTGGTGTCAGGTGACTGTAAGCAAGGAAATACTCACCAGAGCATATGGATAAGAGTCAGCGTAATGAAAGGTTGTTTGATTTGGTTGACTCTTGTGAGAATAAAATGCCCCTTATAATGAAGGATCAAAGCTTGATTCTACAGTAGAGCTTGCTTATAGATATCTGTCTTTTCGGATCTTTTTAATTTAATTTATAAATAGAAAGATATTTCCCCTGTCCTTTATGTAGTTATAAAGCAGTTATTTTTCTTCATATATTTCAGAGTTATAAAAGTTGTTTTTGCTCATATTGTTAAGAATATCCCATGTAATAATATAAAGTAGTAAATTACAGTGTTTTTTTCACAGTGCTTTGGTTAAATGTTAATAGGACAAAGCAAGTTTTAGAAATTATTGCAAGTAATGGGAGTAGTGCTGGTGAAGAGAAATGAACGGAAAGAGCGAAACATTTTTAGTTGTCAGTAGATGGTACTGATGACTTTCTTTTTCTAACTTGGCTATTTCGTTTCCATAAAAACCACACTGTTAGACTATTCCAGAATAGTGAGCATGTGTGTGTTGTATAGTAGTAAGGGAGGTCAATTTATCTTAAAATGAAATATTAGAATGCTGTCTCTTTCCAACTTCTTTTTGTTAGTCATAATGAAATTCTAAATGATCAGCATGAAATTATTAGGCAGCAAAATATATAGTTAGTGCATATTTTAGACTGAGTTACTACCTGGATTATCAGGATGGATGAAGCACTACAGTCTTATCAGAAAACAAATGTGGATACTTACATTTTACACATATAACCACTAGATTCCATTTTATGTGATAGCATTTTCCTTGCCTAGGGGAAAATAGCAAAATGACAGATGTCTTTTATAGCTTTGTCAACACCCTCTCCGAGAGAGGCTTCAATAACCACTGAAATGGTAGAGTATGTAACATACAAATATTAAGTTTTAGAACTTTTTAAAAATGAGTATGTCATACTTAAAATGCAAATGAGTTGATCATCAAAGTAATTTCCTTTGGAGCACTGTTTATTTCAACTGGGCTACAAAAATATATTTTTCATAGATGGTGTGAGAATTGAGTTGTGACTGCAATAAAAATCAACTTCATTTTAATGCACAGAACTATCTTTTGCAGCTTAATGTAACCTACATTAATCACCAAGCAAAGTTCAATAATTTGACTGTTCTTGGAGAACCAGGTCAATGTGGAATTCAAAAGGACATGTTATGGATTCTAAATCTACAGATAAGAATATGATTTTAATACTGACCACATCATCAAACAAAAGATGATTTCCAGATGTTATTATTTTGAGGTGGACATTTTCATTTGCATGTGTAAATTTAATTTTTAAAAATTTGGTTAATTTATTTTGTTTTAAAATCAATGTTTCTAGAACTCAATTTTCTATTTTTTCTTCCTTCTCCTTAAAATGTTTGAATTCTGTTTGGCTAATGTAGCAGGATAGTTTTGCTTGAAAGGATAGCATGGAAAAGTGGATCCAGTATTTTAAATGGAAGTAGTTTAAGGAAACAACACCTTTACCTCTCTGCTCAGCTTTGTTTTAACAGGTTTTCTGACAATGGACAATTTGGCTGTAACTAAAAACCTGGAGATTGTTGTACAGAGAAGTTGGACTAAGTTTTATGCTTAATTATATAAAGTTTTAAGCCAATCTTTGATGAAAAACATATAATTATTTCAAATATCATTTATAATTTTAAAATTTGACTTCCTTTTAAAAAGATATGGTACCAAAAGTACATTTGTAACTTGCAATTATTGCATATTGTGAAAACCTTTTGGAACCTTTGGAATATTAAAGTATTTAACAATTCTTGTAGCCCTGGGCTTAAAAGACCATTCTTACTGGAATTTAAACATATCAGTGTTTTGCATGTTAAGATTTACCACAGTAATCGCTTTTTTAATTAATTGTACAGCTTAATTGTACAAGATGATACATGTTTAGAGGTCAGGCTTAGATCAAGATGTAATTGAAAAATTGAATTAAAATGTAACAAAATTCTCCCTGCAAATGATTCACCTTTTTGAAGACTTTAAGAAGTTAATCAAGAGAATTCATTGTGATGGTATAAGACTACTCCATTTCTACTATTCAGACAAACATTTGTATTTTGTACCTGTGTTTTGACATAAGAGAAAACAAACAGATTAAAATTTTGGGTACCAAGTTTTACAAGTATAATGCCAGTTTCCTTCCTCTTTCCCTCTTTGGACTAAAATTTTCAAAACAGAGATAGCAAAATCACATTTTTCTATTCCACATCTGCGTCATACACAGCAACTCAATTTTGCAGTTCCTCATTGTTAGCAAGTCTGAAATACTGTCAATACATAGATAGGTTTTTGTTATTTTGGTTGACAGTTTTCTTTATGTCATTGAAGCTATGATTATTAATGATATAAAGTTAACATTTAATTTCTTTCATATATTCTTATAAGTGAATATTTCTTACACTTTTGCACAAATATTCATTTTGTTTCTGAAATGCTCAGTGCATTTTCATTTGAGAACACTTTTCTCCTTAAATTGTACTGCAGAAATGACTATTTTTAGGGAAAATAGTTTTTTATAGTCACTAAATTGTATTTGTTATTTTTGTATGTGCATAACCAGGGTGAGATCACTAATCTTTTAGGGAATACTTTCGTTTCATCTGAATATTTTATACATTGAAGTTATTAAATTTATGGCTAGGGAACAGTGTCATAAAATACTGGTTGGGACAAAATATGGCAAATATGGTCATATTTAAAAAGTTTAATAGAATTCATTTCTGAAGCCATACTCCATTATGAAGCAGTGGAAGCACACTGGCAGCGTTCACTTGTGTAGTTATGGAAGAGAATGCATGAAGACAGATCCTGCTCTCATGAAGAGTTTCTCTGTTAAGGTAGCTGTATGGAGAAAATGGTCTGAAACATGAAATGCAAATAAAAATTGTGCCAAGATTACACAAATCTGTGTGATTATTGATCAGAGTTTGTTTTCATCATTATTATTTAAAGGAGATGTTAGAAAATCTTTAATGTGTTTTATTTGGAAGTTGTAAATAATGTATACAGACTTGTATGTGATGGATGGGAAGTATTTAAATATGAGCTTTTTTTGTTTAAAGGAAGAAACTGAATGTTTATAAGGAAAAAAAAACTTAATAAATAGTATGTTTGGCCATGAATCCTGACTTTACTATTTATTTTTATTGTAGAGATTTCTATGTAATAATATATTCCAAAGGAAATTGAAGATAGCTAAATATTTCAAAAATTGTTAGGCACTATTAATGTTCACAACCTAGAAGTTATTCAGTGCCTTGTATACAAGAAAGCTAAAGCTCAGGAACTATGTATCATTCATCGGGTCTGGGCCTTAAAAACTGTCATTGCCTGAACTTAACACTAAGGCATATTTGTTTTCCTTAATATATATACTGTTACGTGAGGACAAGCAGCAAGGCAAGACCTTTCCACCAAGTGAAGATGATACAATCTAATGTTCTGTCTTCAGTATAGATCATCAAGAAATACTAATGAACAATGCTAGAGAATTGCTTACCCTAATAACTAAGGTTTCAAAAGGAAAAAATGTGTGTTAGGATACTGTCAAAGTGTTGTTATGCGGAAGTGTGTGTTAGAGGCACTGTGCTTGGATATTCAGGTTGAAAATATTTTGGTGTTGTACATAGTTGTCTAAAGTCACTGATGGTATTTGCGGAAAAGGACTGACAATGCTAATTTACACTGATGTGAACTGTCTGCACACTTGAAAAAAACCTTATTTTACAAAGAGCTATGTTTAAAGATATGTACACAAATTACACTTTGATAATTAGGTTTATTTACTTGTTCTACTAGATGTAAATTTCGTTAAACCTCATATAATATTATCCATAATGTATTTAGCAACACAAAGGTTCTAAATTATTCCTTTAAGGTTTAAACAGTCAAATTTGATGAAATGTTTTGAAAGATTGTGCTTTTGTTTGAAAAGAACGCATTTCCATTTTTTCCACTGTGTTGGTTCACTTTACAAGGTTTAGCCTGGCCTGCCTGCTGGCTACAGTCTTTCCTATGTGCTGGAAGCTACCCACTCTTCAGCTTCTGTACCCTCGTTTTAGCCAGTAAAGGATGCAGAGAGAAATTTATACCAAACTTAAGTTGGTAAGTATTGTATAGAGCAGTTAATGGTAGTGACAAATGCTTGATGAGCTATAGGGTCACCACTTGAATGATCAGCATCCACACCCTCGTAACTGCTTTTGTTTCATTTTGAGTTGGTTTGTGTGTTTTCAGTCAGAATCCAGTCTCATTCTTTAACTCTTTATTTCCACAGAGAAAAAGATTGTTCAAATTAAGTAGTAGTAGAATTCTGTCCAGGAGGGGACAAAAAGATGGAGGCATTTTCCTGATGCTTGGAGTAATAATTCTAAAAGTACAAAACCTCAAACCTCACTAAGCGGAAATGCTGTCTGTAATGAACAGAAGCTTTTGCTGTTTTGTTTTTTGAGATACTCTTGCTAATGTACAGGTTGACGTGAAACTTACTTGGTAGCCCAGGCTGGCTTTGATAATCATCATCCTGTCTCTGTCTCCCAAATATATCCCAAGTGCTGGTATTAAAGCCATTTACCACTCTTTCTGACCCTTCAGAAATATTTCCTAGAACTCATTGTGCAAAGCTGATGGTCCTGAAGAATCTTTTTTTTTTTTAATTTTTAAAAAAAATTTTTTTTATTCAACTGTGTGTATGTGCGCGCTCGTGTGTGTGTCTGTGTAGAACCACGGACGAATTCGCGGACCACCATGGACGCCTCCACCTCCTCTGCCCGGGATTCACAGGCTCCGCCCTACCAGGACCAGAAGCGCAGGCCGCCCCCACTTCCGCCTGGCGTCTATACCTGGGATCTGGGATCCGAACTCAGGACCTTCCGCCTGCAAGGCGGAGCCTTAACCCCTGAGCCACCTCTCCAGGCCCTGAAGAATCTTTATCCCGCCTAATGTGAAAACTTTTGCGCTACAAAATATTTAGTATAGTTGATTGAACACATGCAAGGGAGTGAATGTACTTATTTGTAATATACACACTTCATTGGAAAATTTGAATTTCTTTTCTAATTATCTTAAAAATGAATTTAAAAATATTTACGTACAGGGATTTCAGATACAAAATTATGAACAAATAATCAGGGTGGCGCACAGAAAAATGTAAATTGTATTTCCAAAATATACTTTTAAGTTTGAAGGACTTGAGTTCCCAATCAGAAACGGGCAGATCTTAGGATTTTGAAACACATGTGTTTAAATTCTCAAGGTAGTATACTGCCTTTTATAGGCCTTTCTTTGTGGAAACCACATTTGAGTTGCTTTAACGTTCACTAGAGACTGAGCTTTGAATGTGACACATTGGATTCACCACCCTCCCCACTTTATTGCCATACCTACGACTTCATTTATCTGGCACCTAATCACTGGGGATAAATAAGACTACCAACATTTATAAAAGAACAGCATAAGAAAATGTAGGGGATGCTAAGATTTTTGCTGTTTTTAGGTGAGCAGCTTGCTTTGTGCTCTATTTACGAGAATGCAATCGACATTTTCTCCCCTCCTAGTTTCACTTTTAAGATGTGTTTCCGAAGTGTTAACAGCTCTTTCAGAATTTGTCTAGCAGGTTTTCTGACTTTTTGTTGGAACCCCCCCTCCAAAAAAAAAAAAAATGTGTTTCCGGGGCTGAAGGGATGGCTCACAATCAGATCCCCATCAACGTAAAAATGCCAGGTGGAAACGGTGCATCTTGCACTTCCGGTCCTGGTGGGCGGAGCCTGGAAATCCCTAAGTGAAGCAAGGAGTTGGGAGGAGTCCAGGATGATTCCCGGGCACCCCTGGCGTCCACAGGGACACACACATAAAATATTTATAAAAATATTTCGGGTCCGACGACAGTTACAAGGTAAGAATGACAATAACTTTTGATCCTATAGATGTTCTAAAGTCAGGTCATAGGCCATCTTACTAGGTCTTAACGTGGCTGGAAATAGCTCCAGGATTTCTGCACTTGGTTGGGCTTTCAAATGCACCGAGTGTACCTACCGAGGTAACTTCCAGCAACGCCGGCGTCCAGGACGCCGGGAGGGTCCCCGGCGCCTGGTGCGCTCGCCTCACTTCCTGTCTGCGCCTCTGCCGACCCACGACTCGCGCGGTGGCTGCTCCGCTCCTCCCGGTGGCGCCTGGCTGCAAGGGTGGGCGGGCGCCGGCGGCTCCTTACCGCGCTGCTCGGGGGGCGGGGCCTCGCGGGGGGCGGGGCGGGGTGTCTCGGGCAGTCTGGATGGGGTCTCGCGGGGATGGGGCGGGGCCTGGCGGGAGGCGGGGCGTCTCGGGCAGTCTGGATGGGGTCTCGCGAGGATGAGGGTGGGGCTTGGCGTGGGCGGGGCGGGGCGTCGGGCAGTCTGGATGGGTCTCGCGGGGATGGGGGCGGGGCCTCGGGGGGTGGGGGCCGGCAGCAGTGCGCGCCTCGTGGCCCTCCCCGCTCCGCCCCGCCCCCGCGGGCTGCGGTCTCCCGCGCGCCAAAGTCAAACCCGGAGACCCGCCGGCGCGCGAAGCTCGGACACCGTCTACGCCCCTCGGTGGCGGCCGCGAGCGCGCAGCGGGCACCTCTCGCCCTCCCGGCCGACGCCGCCGCCTGTGCGATGGCCACCCCGCCCAAGAGGCTGTGCCCCTCTCCCGCCGTCAGCGCAGAGGGCACGCGCATCAAGAAAGTCTCCATCGAAGGGAACATCGGTAAGTGGGCGCGTGGCGGCGCCCCGCGGCGCTCAGGTGCCGGCTCGGCCTCCGCTGGTCCCCGCGCGCCCGCGGCCCGGGCGGCCGAGCCCACGCTGCAGGTCCCCGCGGGACCCGGCGCGGCACGGCGGCAGCTCACCGGGGAGGGGGGAGGGTGGTCGCGAGCTGGGGATGCTGCATTTCTCGAGGGGCAATAGCTGTCCCCCTTTGAAAGTGTGCTCGTTTATGCAATTTCACGAACGCCCCGACTTCCTTTGTGTTGCTTTGTGCGGAGTCAGCCCTCTGCCTGTCGCCGACAAGCGCTGGCAAGTTCTAAGTTTCGCTTTTCCAGTCTTTCCAACAGCACCCTGCTCTCCAGGCTCTCGTCTAGCTTTGCCTAGCAGGATGCCGTCAAGTTTCATTCATGTTTCCTATTTGTGTACTGCGTTTTAAATATTGACAAATAAATTTGATGGGAATACCACATCACCTATGTTTCCCAGTTGTTGACATTTGGGTTGTTTTGTGTTTTGGCGATTATTAATAAAAATTACGCTATTCAAGAGGGTTTTTAAATGGTTTTAACAGGGTGGAGTTCTTTTCTCCCTAGCCCACAACCAAGTAGAAAGTTATTTATTGCCTCCAAGATGTACTGGTTCAATATTTCTGTTAAACGCACGGGGTAAGCCATGTGTATCGTTTTATAAGCACTTGAATTTTCGATTCGTTTACGCTTCCTACCACAGGGGACCTTCTGACGCTTCCTGTTTTGATGCAGTTTTTTATTTTTTGACTAGCAGGTCGAATATTGCCTATTCATGCATACAGCAAATATTTTCATTCCTACCACATTCAAAGCACAGCCTCTCTAAAAAGGCAAGGCATGCAGATGTTGTCAAGCATTCAAAAGAATAGGAGAAAGTCGAAATGGCCAAGGGACTTATTTTACTGTTCCAGAGTTAAGATACTGGTCAGTGAAAGAAACTCTCCTTATCATGTATGCAGTTCTTTGAAATTTCAAGTTTACTAGTATGATTCCAAAGTTTTTAGTAGATAAGTATGATCACGTGTCAGGACAGATGTACAGGAGAAAGTAATGAACAAAGGTGTCTTTAAATGTGAATGGACAACATCTATGCAACACACATCTAGAAATCTACTTTTCCCCAAACATCTTGAATCTTCCTAGTACTTGAAATAACTTATGTATCACTTCACAGTTCCAGTTTCTTCCACCTCATAACCTATTAAACTGAAAGGAGTCTTGGACTTTTGCATTTGTGTAATATTGGTGTGTACAGTTTGGGGGAGAAATTCAGTTACTAGTCTTTAAGAGATTCGAGATTGTCTTTAAATATCTACATCCTTGACTTATGAAAAACCTGAAAATCTGGCAACACTGGACCTTTGTGTCAGCGTGACAGTCGGTATTGTGTCCTCACCACTGTTCCTATACCAGCTCGCTCAGTCGCGTAGCATTGCTCCTGTACATGTCCTCCCCATCTTACTTACCTAGTTCAAATATTTTAAACTGTGGCTTTGTGAGCTTGTTCTTTTTTCAAGAAGAAAATTTAAGTGCTGGCCTTTAGTTCTTCCAGACTGTTGACTAATGTGGAATACTTCGATGTCTTCCATCAGGCTCTCTTCTCTTTTCTTCTCACTTACGAGCATTCTAAATGTTTTACACTCTGCAAGCTTATCCTTTCTACAAAATTTTCTGTTAGATAATCCAAAGTAATCCAGAAGTTATCATTGCTGTTCCCACACTAAATAGAGATCCCCTTTAACTTTTAAAATGCTTTTCTTGTGTTTTTTAGCTATTCTTTTCTTTTTCATTTGATTTGTCCTGTTTCCTTGTGCTCTAGGTATCATCCTTTAAAGTGCTTCTGGTTTTGTTTGTTTGATTGAATATAATTCTACGAGTCTTTAAATTTCCTTAAATCCATTTTATAAGGAAGAAGAGACTTTGCTCCCATCTTATAAAGAAGAGTGCACTGCAGTAACATGTTTGTCTATGATGCATAAGTAAGACAGAGAGATAAAAACATACTGGCCAGTGATTCCTAATGCGACCATGTTTGGTAGCTTTAGATAGAAAGGGTGTGGTGACTTTATAAGTATTGCTACACTCACTTAGATACTTGGTCCAGACTGCAACTACTAGTACATATAATATAGTTGTGATGCTTTTAAAATAGTGACTGAAATGTGCCCTGATTACATGAACGTTGTTTTCCTACCTGTTCTCCAGTTAATCTCAGAAGTGAATGAATTATTAGGGGAAAGTCAAGTCATCTTTATTCAGGTGTTTGATGGCCAAAACCATAAGAATGGGGCAGAGAGAACAAGACTGTTGGTTGTAGGAAGTGCTTTTCAGAATTTTATAATTTTTGTTATGTATAGTGACATTGAGTTTCCTCTTTGAGTTTACAGGTATTCATGAATTAGTTTTATTATTGTTATTGGTGTTTTGTTTTGGTTGTCCTGGGATCCTCAGCTTCTTTTTTCTTTGTTTTTTGGTGGGCGGCATGTCTTGCTCCGTGGTGGTGGCTGGCCTGGTGCTCAGTGTTGGTTGGAGGCCTATCAGTCCTCTTGCCTCACTATCCTCAGTGATGGTGTTATCACATTGTAGGTATGTGCCACCATATTTGGCTCTTTGTAGAAGGGTTCCCAGGCTGACGGGAACTCAGGATCCTCTTTCTTCAGTCTCTTCCTGCGGGCAGCTGAGCTATCTTGGAGAGAATGGAGACTGTAGAAAGGAAGTTTTTGAAATGCAAAAAACTAGAAGCTGGGACTGTTCGCTGGTTATCACAGTAATTTCCATGAGAAGAGTACTGTTGTCTTCATCAGTTTTGAGAAACAGGTTCAGAAAGATTCAAAGACTTGGTCAAATTTACACTAGTTAGGTAGAACAGCCTTAACCACTTCGAATTGGAATCGCTTGGCTAACGAAAGCTTGTCTAGGAATAGGATTTCTTTTGTCATGCTTTAACATCTTACATAAATTTTCATCACATTCAAGTTTTTAATTCTTTCCTTGCCTTTGTTAAATTGAAAAAGGAGCCAGATTGGCTAGGGAATGCTCTATCAGTTTCCATTTAATAAAAAGAGAAGAGAAAGTTTAGGAAATTGTATTATATACGTAAGTACACATGAGCGTGTGTGGTTTGCTGTTGTAAATCATAAAAGCTGATAGCTATTTTTTTTTCTAACACATGTCCTTAATTTCTTCTCCCTTCAGCTGCAGGAAAGTCAACCTTTGTGAACATTCTTAAGCAAGTCTGTGAGGACTGGGAGGTGGTTCCTGAGCCTGTGGCCAGGTGGTGCAACGTTCAGAGCACTCAAGATGAATTTGAGGTATGAAAATAAAATTTAAATGAATTTCAAAAAAACTTTTGCAGTAAATGTGTATGGGCACCACGTGGAGGTCAATGGATAAAAAAGAAACTGACAGACATGAGAGACTTAACTAGGAGTTTAAAGTTGAGGGCACAGTGGCCAAGGGAGCCATAGTTTAGGTGACAGAGCAGTGGAACAGGAGCGCTAGCTCTGGTCCACCTTAATAGACAGGGAGGAGAGCTAGCTCAGGTCCACCTTAATAGACAGGGAGGAGAGCTAGCTCTGGTCACCTTAATAGACAGGGAGGAGAGCTAACTCAGGTCACCTTAATAGACAGGGAGGAGAGCTAGCTTAGGTCTACCTCAACAGACAAGGAGAGAGAACTAGCTTAGGTCTATGTTAATAGACAGGGAGGAGAGCTAGCTCAGGTCCACTTATAGACAGGGAGGAGAGCTAGCTTAGGTCTACCTTAATAGACAGGGAGGAGAGCTAGCTCTGGTCACCTTAATAAACAGGGAGGAGAGCTACCTCAGGTCACCTTAATAGACAGGGAGGAGAGCTAGCTCAGGTCCACTTATAGACAGGGAGGAGAGCTAGCTTAGGTCTACCTTAATAGACAGGGAGAGAGAACTAGCTTAGGTCTATCTTAATAGACAGGGAGGAAAGCTAGCTCAGGTCCACCTTAATAGACAGGGAGGAGAGCTAGCTTAGGTCTACCTTAATAGACAGGGAGAGCGCTGCCACAGGGCATGTAGGGGAAGAGAGGGGGAGGCTGAGAGACTCGAGAGGGAAGAGAGAGGAGACCCTGGACAGGGTCACAGTCTTTTTAGTCTCCCTTGCTAAAGGGTAGACTCAGGATCCACTGGGGAAGTAAGGCAGTGAGAGAGGACTGGAGGTGTGCTCTTTACAGAATGACCACCTAACTGAAGTGGATGCTTGCAAAGTGGGCTGCCGTGGCAGCCATTAGAGAAGCAGTGCGTTTAGTTTTCTGGCTCCCTTCCTTCCTCCCTCCCTCCCTCCCACCCACCCTCCTTCCTTCCTTCCCTTCCTTCCTTCCTTCCTTCCTTCCTTCCTTCCTTCCTTCCTTCCTTCCTTCCTTCCTTCCTTCCTTCCTTCCTTCCTTCCTTTTCCTTCCTCCCTCCCTCCCACTTTCCTTCCTTCCTTCCTCTCTTTCTTTCTCTTTTGCTCTTTCTCTTTCTCTCTTTCTCTTTGTTCTTAAACTTTATAATGAATTCATACAAGATATTCCAGACCAATGTATCTTAATCCTCATCTTCTTCCTCTTCTTCATCCTGATTAATCTGGATCTAATGTAATTCATAACTTTCTTGCTATTAGCAACTACATGTGACCAATCACATAGACTATTCTTCTCCAAATATTCTTAAAATATCTTTTGGCAAGATACTTCAAATACCTTTTGGAAAAAGGTACCTCAGAGGTTATGGTAATCTTGCTCTTGCTTTTTTTGATCACATCCTCGCCACCAAGATTCCCGGCCTTTCCTGTCACTCTGATCTCGCCTGGAAGAGCTGCTCGCAGTTGGCAGCATCCATGATTCCATCTTCTACAGGGTGGGTGCAGTCAAGTATGAATTTCAGAACCTGCTGCTGCTTCTTTTTTTTTTTTTTTTTTTGCCCCCATTTGCCACAAGCTTTTTCACTGGTACATGGTGACAGCAGAGCAGAAGGGGAGGTGTGTCCTTTTTCTTTTCTTTCCCAGTAAAACTGACAAATCTGACCGTAGTATCTTCCCTGCCGCCAAAGTTGAGAAATGGGGTCAAGGACTGGGGATGTGGCTCAGTAGTAGGGCACTTCTTAGCATAATCTCTGGCACCACAGCAAACAAAACAAAAAGAGGTTAGGTTTTATTCATCATGCAGTCCTTCTCCAAACCTACTCTCACTCTCAACAGTTTCTTAGTTTTAGTAATAAATGATCTGATATCTAAACCTCAGCTCTCTTAGAATACTTTTAGCAGTGGAATATAAACTGTTTTGAGGCTTAAGCCTGATTACCCCTTACAACTTCCTGGAGGTTGTAGAATTGAAAGGGTTGGGCTATTATTGCCTTTTAGACAGCTGTTTAGTAACTGGATGTGTGTTCATGCTTGGCTGCTTTATTTTAGCTGTTTATTTTTTTTTAATCTGCCATCTAGTGGTTGAAATGCTATAGTGCTTTCAATGTGGACTAATCAGCAGTTCTGGCAAAATAAGACAGGGCTACATACTTTACAAAATTAAGTAAGAAGCAGCAAAGTACTTTCAAAGAGAATGTAGCGTCCTGTCTCATCCCCTCTCCTAGGGAAAATACTTTATTTGGTGATTTATATTATTTAGGGACAAAGCTTCTATTCAGTTACTTCTTTTTAGCCAGTCGTCTTTACACATATAAATAAATATATACACAGATTGTTAGGGAAATCTCTTTTTTCCATCCTTTTTTTTTCTCTGTTCATTGATTATTTTAGGATTATTTTTCTGAATTACCTTTCTTTTAAAAATTTAATTGAGAGAAAGAGAGAGAGTGTGTGTGTGTGTGTTTGCAGAGACACACATGTTAAGGTGCTTTTGTGGAAGTTAGGGAACAACTTTCTGGGAGTCTCCTCTCCACTGTGTGGGTGCCTGGAATTGAACTCAGGTCGCTGGACTTGTGCAATTAAGTTCCTCATATGAAGATAGTGTCTTCTGTAGGCAGCACTGGCCTTGTCCAAAGTACAGGAGCTGCCACTGCCCAGAACTACTAGCTTACTTTTCCATGTATTTATTTTTGTTTGTTTGGAGGCAGGGTCTGTGGTGACAGCTGCTAGTCTAGAGCTCACTGTGTGGCCCACACTGATCTTGAACTTGTGATAGTCCTCCTGCCCAGCTTACTGAGTGCTGGCCTTACCAGCGTGAGCCACCAGGCCCAGCTTTGTTTCACTTTTGAAAAATTGAACTTTTAAGTTGACAAGCCATTTGTGGTATACACCATAATGTTTTGAAGTAAGTATACATATGGAATGTGTGTATACATTGTGAAATAGCTGAATTAAGCTAATTAACAAGTATTACCAGTAGTATTTATTTTTATTTAAGTTACTTAACTTTTAGAAGCCATTTGGAAGTTAGAAGTTGTGAAAGAGAAGTTGTAAAATACATGATTCACTTGTCTGTAAAACAACAGCATAATTTTTCTTTCTTTTTTTTTCATGTCTTGATACTTCTGTTTTTTTACTTAACCAGTAATCTGTACTTCCTTTAAAATAGTGAAATCATAAAAGTGTTAATAGGTATGAATCAGAGTAGAATAAAAAATTGCCGTAATCTCACCACGCTATATTCATGTTTAAACTTATCATGTTTAATTTTACTGAGGGTTACATAGCTTTAACAGTATAAAATAATAAATTTTACTATTTGAAGTTAAGAAAATATCAGAGATTATCTTAACAACTTTGTTTGTTCTAGCGTGTGTGTGTGTGTGTGTGTGTGTGTGTGTGTGTGAGAGAGAGAGAGAGAGAGAGAGAGAGAGAGAGAGAGGCACTGTATGTGTGTGCCTTTGGTAATGCTGGATTGCTTCTACCTCCTTTTGGCTTTGCTCTGTGATTTCCCAGGCTCCATCTTCTAGAGCCAGAAGTGCAGGCCACTGCCATTTCCATTGGTGTTTCACATGGGATCCTGGATCAGAACTCAGGTCCTTCTGCTGGCGAGGTAGTCTTAACCCCTGAGCCATCTCTCCAGCCTCAGAGATAGTCTTATAAGGAGATGAAGTTTATGACCTTAATATCTAGCAAGAACTAAATTCTACCAGAAACAATAGTATACAATTTTTACTTTGTGTTCCCGGCTTTCATAGCTATGTCCAGACATTTGAAGTGCTGTAAAAATGTACTGTGGAGTCAGGCGTGATGACGCACAACTGCACTTTTAGCACTCAGAGCCCGAGGTAGAACTTTGTGTACAAAGCCAGCCAGTGATATACATGGAGACATTTTCTCAAAAAAGAAAACAACAACAACAACAAAACTGTTAATGATTTTTTTCAAAGCCAACTTAATTTATTCTATGAATGTAGTTATTTACATAATACAAATGCTGATTAATGTCTCCTGCCTGGCTTTGTTCACAAAGTTCTACCTCAGGCTCTGAGTGCTAGAAGTACTGTTCTGTGTTAAGTGTCTTTTGAATGTTAAATCAATTACTCAGATATTGTAGGTTGTAAAAGCTAAGACTGGAGGCGTTCTTTGAGACAGAAGTTTGAGGCCACCCTGGACAATTGCCTCAAAAAAAAAATCTTGATCACTCTTAGGATCTACTGTTAATTGTTGTCTGAATTTGATATTATTAGGTATTGTAAATGATTATAGTCATTCTCCTGTCTTCTGAAATTAATAGAATTCTGTAAAAAGACCTTTTCATCTATTATTTCTTCTATGGAAAAGATTAGAATAAAATTCTTTAAATATTTTTCTTTTTACTTGCAGATTTCTAGAATAATTCATTGATGTTTTAGCCATCTCTGAAGATAGCGTTTTGTTTTTTTTTTAAGTATTGTGTTCTCATGGAATTTGACCTTTCATGTTTTTCAGCTAATCAAACTTTCTTATCTTTGAAAAAAATAGAAGTCCCCTGTTTTCATGGTTTGTTTAGCGGAACAAGATATATGAAGTCCATTTTGTCAATTTCCTCCTTCAGATTTGGAATCTTATATAAAGTACTTGTCAATGGAAAAAGTGTTTTGAGTTCATAATCTGGAAGGTATTTGTGCTTACCCCTACAGGGTTCATAGGCTTTTTGGTGACTAGACTACAAAAGTATAGGGAAAAAAATAAACTCATGCATTCCAGATATTTGCAAATCAGATTTGGGATCACAAAAAGGGAACTTGGTTGTCTTGTTTTTGTTAATAATGACCAATATAATCATGCAACTTCCTTTTTTAAAAAGTAAAAAATAATCCTACTGGTTCTTAACATTTTTGTTTCTTTATGACAATTCAAAATAGGAATTGACAACATCTCAGAAGAGTGGTGGAAATGTTCTTCAAATGATGTATGAGAAACCTGAACGATGGTCTTTTACCTTCCAATCATACGCCTGTCTCAGTCGGATCCGAGCACAGCTTGCCTCTCTCAATGGCAAGCTTAAAGATGCAGAGAAACCTGTGTTATTTTTTGAACGATCTGTGTATAGTGACAGGTATGTAAATGGATTATACTTGGCTCTTTGTACCAGGCATCTTTTCTTTTTCTGTATTTCCCGAGATCCAATCAGAGGCTGAGTTGGAGGTTTTAGATAAAAAATGACATTTAATACTTTTGGCATTCTGGTACAAATGACATTAGGAAGGTCTAATATTACCATAGTTTTTATAGAAGAAGGTGGCCATCTGATTCTGTTTGTAGAGGTATTTTTTTTTTTACAGTCGTCTTCTAACCCTTTACAAATTTTCGTCTGCTTTAATAACACCTGGATCTATATTTTAGAATCTTACCTAACTCAAAGAGATAAAAAATAAAACTTTAAGTATGCCTTAGAATTGCCCTGCTTGACGCAGAATAGATGTTTTTAAAGTCCTTTATTTCAAGATCCTTTTCCAATCTTTTTTTTTTGATTCGCGTATGCGCGTATATGTATGTGTGTGTATCAGAAGGCACTGTGTGTGTCCCTATGGAGGATCAAGGGTAACTTTGGAAATCATCTAGGATTGCGTTTAGCTCTTTTTTCTTCACTCTGAGATTTCCCAGGCTCCACTCACCAGGGCTGGAAGTACAGGCTGCTGCTGTTTCTGCCTGCAGGTTTTTATGTGGGACCTGGCATTTGGACTCAGGACCTTCTGCTTGCGAGGCAGTCTTTACTGCTGAGCCATCTCTCCAATCCTCTAGTCTTAATTGTTGAAAAGAGCCAAAATTTTTTTTTAAGATTTTTTTCTTTTTTTATTTTTATGCTCATACAAATATAATAGGAACCCCCGTCCCATCCTTCCCTTCACCCCTCCTGGACCTCCCTGTTCCCTCCCCGCTTTGTCCCTTCCTTTCCCCCCTCCCTACCTTTCCCCCAGTGCCCCCTCCCTCATCTCTGAAGCATCCTTTAATGAGTATATCAAACTTTCTTCTGGGTCCTCCTCTCTGATGAGGTGTAAGGACTCTGTGGCAATTCATAGAACTGTTTCTTGTGTTCCCCTTAAGTGTAGGAACACTGTTGTGACTATTAATCCCTTGGCTTCTAAGAATCCTAGTGCCTTTAGTCCATGCTAGAATTTGAGGGGTCAGTGATATGTTGGTCATTGCACAGATCATGCAGAGTCCTGTTACAATTGCTTCGAAAAGCCAACAATTTTTGTGTTATGTTAATGCTTATGTTATTAGAAGTTAGGATTGAGGACTATAAAAAATAATAACATCAATAGTAAACCCATTGCATGTTAACATGATAGCACACCTCTTTATAAAAAGCTAGTTTTAAAATATAAAGTAGTGGTGGAGGGAGGGAGGGGACAGGGGTTCCTATTATGTTTGTATGAGCAGAAATAAATAAAAAGAAATATATAAAGTAGTGAGAAAAGTAGCACTGCTTTGCATTTTTATTTATTTCTTTACTGTCTGACTTAATTAAGTATTTGGAGTTGGTTTAGGCTTGTGTATTCACTTGTTACAGTATGTTCTGTTGGTTAAACATGAGTAGCATGAGAGAGTTTGGGGACTTCCAGGAGTTCTCAGTCAGCATTCTGAGAGGGGGCAAAGAATACATCTCTTGTACTTGGAGACGCATATGTGCACATATACTTTTCCAAACACTGTATACCACAGGATTGAATTTCTTATCTGTGTGTGTTTGAAATAGTGTTTATGCTAATGGAGATTCTCTTTCAGGTATATTTTTGCATCTAATTTGTATGAATCTGATTGCATGAATGAAACAGAGTGGACAATATATCAAGACTGGCATGACTGGATGAATAGCCAGTTTGGCCAAAGCCTCCAGTTGGATGGAATCATTTATCTTCGAGCTACTCCAGAGGTGAGACCAGTAACATTGTTTGCACCACCGAAAGTATGTCTAGAAATCTTTTTTAGAGGCAGATTATAAAGACAGTTTAACCTAATATCAACCCCCAGCTCCTCACCTAGAAATTCCTAATAACTAGAAGTGTTTTGTTTTCTCAGTTTGGTCTTTAGTATCATCTGTGCTTTTCCTCACATCTATTTTATGTTTAATCTTTATTCCTAACTTTTGCAGGTTCTTTGATCCTCTCAATCAGAGATAGAATAGTGAATTTATTTTCCCAACTTGTGAAGTGTAATGAAGTGAGACTTTAAATATTTTAACTACTGTTATAATGTAATAACTAGTGTGTGTGTGTGTGTGTGTGTGTGTGTGTGTATTCCCGTAGAGGACCGAGGGTGGCTTCTGGAATCATCCTGGATTGCTTCTGTCTCCTTTTTGCTTCACTCTGTGATTTCCCAGGTTCCACCCACCAGGGCCAGAAGTGCAGGCTGCTGCTGTTTTTGCTTGGGAGGCAGAGTCTTAACCCCTGAGCCATTTCTCTAACCCTCTTCTAAAAATTTTAAGTAGTTTTTAATGATCTACCAAACCTTGTTATCAGATTCACATTAATTAATATGAACATGTTTTTTTTTCTGGATTATTTTGGAAAGTTTTGCTTAGCTATCAAATGGTTGAAATAGCACTTACAGGTAAGAAATGAACTGTTTCAGTTTTCTAGATGTAAACAGATTTTTGATTAATGTAGCTAAGACACTAGAGAAGAAAAATTTAATGTCAGCAGACGTGAATAGTTTCTCTTACCATCTTCTCTTTTCATCTTTAGAAATGTTTAAACAGGATATATTTACGAGGAAGAACTGAAGAGCAAGGCATTCCTCTGGAGTACTTAGAGAAACTCCACTATAAACATGAGAGCTGGCTTCTGCATAGAACTATGAAGTAAGATTTCCTCCTTCCTAGTTGCTATACATTTTCATTACCTTTATCACATTTTAGTGTGGAATTTACCTGAAGAAAAATTTCCATTTTTATTCATCTATTGATTCCAAGTTAGGTGGGATTTTCATTCTTCTCACTGCACGAAGATTGAATTTGTTTGATTTTACCACTGCTCTCTCTTAGTGGCATTCTCAGTGTAAGTGATGAAGTAAGACTGAATCTGTGAACTTTATTTAGAAACTCTCAGAAGTAATTTAAGACAGCATAGCCCCTGTTATCTACAGTTTTGTGTTCTATACTTTTGGTTATATGTCATCAGCCTTAGTTCAAAAATAGTAAATGGGAAATTTCAGAACTAATTATAAATTTAGATTTATGATTTTAAATTTTAAATGGAAAGGTGAAAGTTCTAAAGGATAGAAAAAGAAAGAAATTTTAAGTAGAAAAAGCATAAATTTGCATATGTATGCAATGTAGCATATAGAGAGAGTTTGTATTATCTACTACTTCAATCATTTTGGGGGGTCTTAGAAACTATCTTCCATGGATAAGGGTGAACTACTGGAATGTATTTAAATTTGTTTTGTTGATCATAGCTTTTGAAGTAGTAGCATAATCTTAATAGCATAAACTTTCTTATTTCTGTTTTGGACATTATTTAACTTTCAACAGTCTGAGAGTATCTGAATGACCTGAATTTTAGTTTGCTGTGTTTTTATTTTTTGTCAGTGCTAAGGTTGGAGTCCCCTGCCTTGGACTGCTGAACCAGCTACTCCTTTTAAAATGCAAACATTTCCTCTTTTGCATGTAGTTTTCTTTTGGAGGATAATCATATATCATAGTGACTAGTTTCATATAATTTGTACCTAGATTTTTATTTACACATAGTAAATCTACATGCAAGAGAAGGAGCTGCCAATTGTATCACTTCAGAATAATTTAGCTTAAAATGACTTGACAACTTTGATTTGTTAATAAGTTTTTAATATTTTTCTTTAGTGTTTTTATGATTTTGTTCATTTCTTTTTTTTTCAACAGAACCAGCTTTGATTATCTGCAAGAGGTGCCTATCCTAACATTGGATGTTAATGAAGACTTTAAAGATAAACATGAAAGTCTGGTCGAAAAGGTATATGTAGGCAAAGACTATAATATTTATTTTGCTATAAAAATTACCCTAACTTGTGAGGAAAAAAAAATTAAGAGCAGTTTCTACAAGATTGCATTAAGAAGGTTGGCTCAGTGGCAGTATGTGGTCCAAGCATGTGTTTGATCCTTAAGCATGGGTTTGATCCTTACATCACTAGAGAAGATAAAAAGAAAAATTGCATTAAGAAATTGTATACACCACCAGTGTAGAGATGTTTTGATGTAAATTACATGTAAGCTTTTGTCTTTTTTAAGTTGTAGAGTGTCAGTCTCAACTCTTTTTAGCTGAACTTTTTGAGATTAAGGGATCTTAGTTCTGAGTTCCATTTGGACCATATCAAGAATGACTGGGCAGTGCCCTAATCTTTGAGTCATTCATTTTTTTTTTTTTCCTTTTTCCATTTTTATGTGCATGGGGAGTTTCATGTGTGCGCTCATGTGTGTTCATTTGTATGTGAATCTCTGGGAAGCCTAAAGTTATAGTAGGAATCATCTTTTATTACCTTTTCACCTTATCATTGTTATAATTTACAAGGGTCTCTAATAAACCCAGAACTCATTAGGCTCATCTGGTTAACCAGCTTGTTAGGATACCCTTATCTCTGCCTTCCAAGGCTGAAATTGAAGGTGGACCACCACAACCATCTGCAACTTTACATGGGTTCTGGAGATTCAAATTGCAGTCCTTTTGTTTGTGCAGTAAACACTTTAGCCACTTAGACATTTCACCAGCCCTAAATCATTATCTTAACAAAGTTTACTTTGATCTTCAGATAATTGTCTAAAGATAAAGTCTAAAGAAGATCACATTTTTTTTCTTTAATTTTCTGGAGACTTTTTTTCCCTCTTCCTGTCATAAAATATCTATTATTTACTGTAAAAAGGACTTGATAGTTTATAAGGGATATAGCTGAAAAATTTTGAAAGCCTCAGCATCTTATATTATTAACAGCATATGACTTTTTTTTATCATAAATTGAATTTGAAAATTTAAGTTACTTATTTTTTGTGATGTTAAAATACATAAGCATTTCAGAATTAACATACAGTACTATTAAAATAAAATTGAATGCCATTGTACTAAAAGCCAATCTTCAATTTAATTGAACATATAGAACTACTTGCTATTTGTTTTGACTTTTTTTGTTTTGACTAGGAATCATTCACATTCTTATTTTAAGTAGTAACGTTGTGATTGTTTTTTGTGTTTTTACAAGGTCATACTCTGTCTTTTCAAGAGACAATTTCTATGTAATCTAGAATATGCTGATAACAAGAATCTTCTGTGTTATTTTGTGGACATGGTTCATCATTGAGAACTTATAAAACTTTGTCCACCCATCAACATTACAGAGTATATGACTGAAATTTATGTCCTAGAAGTATTAGATACATTATTTGAACTTCAAAATAGTTGTAACTATTGTAGCTATTATAAATACTAAAGCTGCATACAGTATTTATCATATTTAAATAAAGAGATGGTAGAACTACTGTTGATGTTCTGGAATTGCATCAATCTTAGTTGTACATTAAGTTAAATAGCCCTGTAGTGACCTGTTAGACTGCTCATCTTTGACTACTAAGTATTTAACTGTATTTCCTTGGAAAGTAAATGCTATGACATTGTGATAGAGCTGTTTACACAGTGGGGCTTCAGCTCCTCTGCACTCGTAAGATTAGATGACTATCAAAGTAGTTAACAAATTATATCAATATTTTTTTCTTCCCTCAGGTCAAAGAATTTTTGAGTACTTTGTGATTGCACCGAAGATTACAGCAGATGTTTCCAGATTCTTCAGTTTTGTGTACCTTCATAGCTTAGTATTCATACAAAGGTCATTATAAGATTCATTTTTTATTCCAAGAAAAAAAGATGTTTTTCTTCTTTTTTAAAAAGGAGTCATATGAAAAACATTATTAAGTCCCTCCTTTACCTCCTTACCCTCTCCCCATCTCCTTTCTTTTTTTTCTCAAGTTTTAAAACAGTGTTTGTCTCTCACAACACGAAGTATGGTAGTAGATGCTTCCAGGATCTGTGTTTTGAGTGGATAAACTATTTCGAAAGACTCACCTTCTCCTGCCATCCTCTCTATACATCCTGAGCTGATTGATGTTTTCCTTGGTGCTTCTCATCTTGTTTCTGAGCAGTTTCTTGATAGTGTTTTGTATAAATGGTGTGTCCTATGTGTGTGTACCTATTTACAAGTTGAAAAGTAGAATTTGAGGAGTCTGTAGAATTAGGATTCTGAAGGGATTTGTTCCTTTCTTTTACCCCTTTTTTTGTTTTCCTTTTCCGTGGTGCTGCAAATCGAACCCAGAGCCTTGTGCATACCACTTACACCCCACCACTGAGAGGTGCCTGTAGCCTCTGAAGTTTTGGGTATTTTTGACGAAGTGCCTTCTCTCCCCCCCCACTCCGCTTAATGTAAAAGAAAGACCAGGTTTAGTATCACCTCACTGGTTTTTATTAATGTCTACCGTATTTTTATGGAAGAGGAGGTTAAACTCTGCTCTCTTGGTAATGGTATGATCTCTTATAAATCATTCATCTTTTCACTACCTTTGTTCCTTCATCTGTTACATGGGTGACATTTATCTTTTATGTGGGATTTTTCTGTACTTAAAAGGTAGCTAAGAAGTTGTTAAATGAAAATAAAGATTGATTAAGGTAGCTATCTGCCTTTCTCAGACTACTGTTTTAGAAAGGAATTTTCTTGTTATAGTTAGTTAGTTTAAATTGTTTTTCTTATAATTATTTGAAGTAGAAGCATAACTTTTCCTAAACGTCTTTGAATTTTTATACTGAGTGATAGTGGAACAGAGTGATGTTTTCTCTGCATAATTAGCAGTCTCTCTTTTCCTTCATACCTGGTGAGAAGTGTGGGAAACCAAGCCAAGGAGCAGTTTCCCAGCAATATAGTGTGTTTGGTTCTATCTTAATGCTTGTTCCGCTATTTTCTCCATAGTGTCTGGAGTCATTGTTGAGTCTGCTAATTTAAAATTAAAGTCACACATTTTTCCATGAGAATATTGTGGTTGCACTTTGTGTCATAGTTTGCTGTGTTGTGTGGGAGTTTTGCTTTAAGTTCTCCCCCTTCCCCCAACTCCAGAGAAATCATTGCTAAAAAATGGTCTTGTTTTATATGTAACATTCATGAAAGTGTTATGTTATCTGTTGACCTAGGAAATAAAATTATCCAGTACAGGAAGGTGAAAAGTTGCATTAATAATAGACATATCTGTAAACTGCTTTTAAAAAGACCTTGAACTCACATCTTTTTCTTTTTATATACTTACTAGTTGTGCCCTATTTCTTATTTTTATATCTTTATGTATTAGTACACACCAACCACTTCCAACTGCCACCTTCTCTCTTCACCCCACCTCCATTATATACTGGTTCTGCATACGTGTATTTCCAACATCCACATCTATTTTATTGTGCTGTGGCCCACTGAGCATAACCAGAGCCATCTGTGCGAACATGGGTGTGGAACAGTCTGTTGAAACCTGATATGTTGGTAATGGGTACACAGCTGAAGTCAATGACTTGCTTCCTCAGAATCTTACTGGTAGCCTATATCCACCGGTAAGGAATTGGGTCCTTGGTTGTTGACAGAACCAATCTTGTGTGGGCCATGATGCAGGGGGCTGCAGCTGCCGGCTGAGAAGCTTGTGGTTGTTTGGGTACGTGCTCAAGGGTTGCATTTTGTTACTACCTTCTTTATCTTTTGGCTCTTACACGCTTCCTGCCTCCTTTCCTCAGTGTTCCCTGAGCCTTGGAGTGGGGGTGAGTGCTTAGTCTTCATTCTTCTTAGTGTCTTGGGCAACTTTGAATCTCTGTATTCACTGCCATCTCTCTGCAAACAGGGTTCTCTGGTTAAGGCTGAGACTGGATTTGTCCAGGGATCTAAACAGACTACTTTCATTGTTAGCTCTAAAAATCTGCACAGATTCAATCTAGTCTTTTTTTTTTTCTTGTAACTATTAAGTTAAAATGTGCAGTGCTTCTTCCATGTAATTCGCCTTTTTACTTTATGGTTTTTAGAAAAAGTACACAACTTTTTGAAATGAGAAACAATCAGGTTAATTTTGCTTTTTAAAATGTTGCCTTTTACTTTCATTTTTATGCAAAGATGCCAATTTAGTGAATTAACCAGTACAACAAGACTGATGCTTGAAACAGGAACTCAGTTTCAAATCTATAGGTATCAAACTCTTGTGGTATATCTTGACTTTTTTCATTCTTGTTTGATATGACTGAATGTACCTACTTATTTAATATTTGTCAATAAATACATTTACATTTCTTAAACTGTAGTAAGAGTTTAAATTTCCTAAACATTTAAAGGGGGTAAAATTGAAATGGTTTCATCTTTTTTTTAGAATTAAAATTTACTCTATTTTTTAATAAATTGTGAATGTAAAAAGATGACTACTCTATGTAAATTGTGTTGATTCTATTATGGAGGCTTAAAAAATTCATTAATTTTCAGTAGTCTTCAAAAAGGTTTGGTTTGTACCAGTAAGTTGACTCAGCAGCTAAAAAGTATTTGCTGTGCAAACCCGATGAACTGTATTCGAAGATTCAGTGACTCACATCTGTAATCCTAGTGCTTGAGATGGGAATGGAGACAGGAAATCACTGGAAGCTCCTGAGCTAGCTAGGCTAGAGTGCAGAAAGTAGTGGAAATGAGAGAGACCCTGCCTCCACAAGGAAGAGAAAACTGGCTCCTGAAGCTGTCCTCTGACCTCTACACATGTGCCATGGCATGCATACATCAATGTTCACACACACAACATATACACACAGTCATAATAATACATGAAATAATGAAGACTAGAAAAAAGTGTTTGGTTTGGATTCCTTAAACAAGAAATGCATACCTGAAAACAGAATAAAAATTAACTTTAATATGTTCTTTCAGGGGCTGGAGAGGTGGCTCAGGGGTTAAGCCTCTGCCTTGCAGGCAGAAGGTCCTGAGTTCGGATCCTAGACCTCACATATAGACGCTAGGTGAAAGTGGGGGCTGCCTGTGCTTCTGGTCCTGGTAGGGCAGAGCTTGCGAATCCCGGGGCAGAGTAAGTGAGGAGGTGGAGGCGTCCATGGTGGTTCCCAAATTCATCCGTGGTTCTACACACACACACACACACACACACACACACACACACACACACATACGCACAATTGAATAAATAAAAAAATTAAAAAATGTTCTTTCAAATTGTAAAATTGAGAAGAAACTAATAAAAATTGGCTGTTTGTTATGATTAAAAAGTAGTACTTGTGTGGTAGACCCATAAGCCCAATGGTCTACATCATTTCTTAGATCCTATTTCCCATATAACATCTTCCATCAGAATCTATGTATAATTTCTTAAGAGTTTAGTCTTCTGAGAAATTGTAACTAATGCTGTAAAACTTAATTTTCCTCATCTAGGATTTCTCCTGTCAAGCTGGAAGCTTGAAAATTATGTCTGTTGTATTTTTAAAGGATTGAGAGTCTCAAACAGTTTTTAAAATAGAAATTTTTCTAACTGAAAAAATTTTAAGTATGTTAAAATATTAAGTACTTACAGATTTAGGGCTGGAGCCTAGCTCAGTGGGAGAGCATGTGCTCAGCTTGTGTAAAGAGCTGGGCCCAATCTCTAATACCAAACCCAAAAATAGCCTAATGAATCTTGGTAAATAATCATCTCTCAAACACATCTCTTCATTAAAGATTTGAAATACCTATAGTTATAAAAAGCTATAGAATGCCTATGATGGGCTGGAGAGATGGCTCAGAGGTTAAGATTCTGCCTCACAAGCAGAAGGTCTTGAGTTCTGATCCCAGGCCCCATGTTAAAAAACACACACACACAAAAAAAACGCCAGGTGGAAATGGTGGCCTGCACTTCTGGCCATGGTGGGTGGAGCCTGGAAAATCCAAGAGCAATCCAGGATGATTCTCGAAGTCACCCTTTGCACTTGGCAAGGACATAGTGGCCTCTGATATACACACACACACACACACACACACACAAATAAAGTTTAAAAAATCTTGTCATTTATGATTGCTTAGATAAATCTAAAGGACTCTGGTGCTAAATGGAATAATCTAGTTGCAGGAACAAATACTATATTCACTTATATGTACAATGTAAAATATATGTACCAAGTAAGTAGTAGAATTGTCACTAGAAGTTGGGAGAAAGAAGTATGGGGAGATAAGAGTCAAAGAACAGGAACAAATTTTTTGAAATCTATCACATCAAGGTGTAGATGGTTATTAATAACGAAGTATGCTTAAAGACAAATTTTGAGTGTTCTTAACCACTAAATTTGAGGTATTTGAAATGATAATTTGATTTAATCATTTTACAGATGCACAACTCACTATACTCTTTAAGTATATATAATAAGACAAAATTATACTTCAGCAGGGAAACAAATCAGCAGTTACAGCCATTTGCCACATGAAGTCATTATAGACTCAGCTCTTTATTGTGTTTTGGCAGTAATCCAAGTATCATTATTTTGATGATGAACTGTTAGAAAGAGCCTTACCAATTAATAAATATTTTATTGGGTGAAGTTTTATGTGAATAGATACAAAGGATGGGGGAATAAATGAGCTCTTGGATTATAAAGGCAATCAGTGCTTTTTATTTTTTTTATTTTTTTATTTTTTATTTTTTTAACATTTTTTATTATTTCCGCTTATACAAACTTAATAGGTAGACCAGTTCCCTCCCCCCCGAGCCCCCCAAACCCCCTGCTCCCCCTCCCTCCTTCCCCATCTCCCAGTGCCTCCCCCCCAATTCCCAGAGAGTCCTTTATTGTGTATGCCTAACTCTCCTCTTGGTCCTCCTTTCTGATGACTTACAAGGACCCAGTGGCATTTCCCTGAACCCTTTCTCGTGTTCCCCTTAAGCATAGGAACACTACTGTGGCCATCAATCCCTTGCCTCCAAGGATCTTGGTGCCTTTAGCCGATGTTAGACTTTGTGAGGTCAATAGTGTGACGGACATGGCGCAGGGCATGCAAAGTCCTATTATGATTGCTTCAGCCCTAACTAGTGTGAAGACTCTTCAAATCATTGCTCCCCCCATCCTTTTGCTCTTACAATCTTACCGCCCCCCTCTTCCGCAAATGTCCCTGAGTTTCAGGATGGGGGGAGATTAGGCTGGCTTATTTCTATGTGGATGATATAGAGTCTCTGAAGTTCTGGATTGTGGTTTGATTTTCTTTTGCAGTTTTGCTGCTCCTGCAATGCCCTTCACTCCATCCTGATGGGCACTGTATGTCACCCCCTGGTCAGAGACAAAAAACTGTTAAGCTGGAGTCTTGTTATAATAGCACATTCAAGGGTAGATGTAATAAAAGCAGGAAACCTTGGTGAGGGAGGGATCAGTCACCCATTTGCAAAATGATCACTTTTCATCTGCCAGACTATATGCCCTCCCCTTCTGGTGAGATCATACCCCCTCAGTTGTACATGATCAGGAACGAACGTCTCTGAACTTAACCAGGTGTCACATTACTTACTTGCATTCCTTGGAGGCCGATTTTCTCTGCTGTAACATGGTCCCCTCTCTCCTTGTGTCTGCTGTGGCCCTCCAACCCCATCCCTCCTGTTCACAATTCTTGCGATTACCGTATTACATAGGTTTACCCTTGAGTGTCTCAATGTGGGCTGGGTGAGTTTGGTACTAGGAGCCACCTATTAGGGAGTACATACGGCGCTTAACTTTCTGGGTTTGGGATACTTCACTTAATATAATTGTTTCTAATGACATCCATTTCCCAGCAAATTCCAGTAATTCATCATTTTTGATGGCTGAGTAGTACTCCATTGTATAGATGTACCACAGTTTCCTTATCCACTCGTCAACTGTTGGACATTTAGGTTGATTCCATGACTTTGCTATTGTAAACAGCGCTGCTATGAACATGGTTGTGCTTATGCTATCGAGGCGAACCTCTGCTGCATGGGGGGTTATTCCCAAAAGTGGAATAGCAGGGTCACATGGCATTTCAATCTTTAATTTCTTTAAGAATCTCCAGACGGCTTGCCAGAATGGCTGTATGGGCCTGCATTCCCACCAGCAATGTAGCAGGGTTCCCCTCTATCCACATCCTCTCCAGCACTTGTTGTTTGTATTGTGGATTTTTGCCATCCTGACCGGGGTGAGATGATATCTCAGGGAAGTTTTGATTTGCATTTCCCTGATGGCTAAAGAAGTGGAGCATTTTTTTAAGATATTTGTTAGACATTTTAATTTCATCTCTGGTAAAATTTCTTTTAAGTTCCAGGGCCCATTTTTTAATTGGGCCATTGGTTTCCTTGGTGTTTAATTTTCTAAGTTCTTTGTGTACTCTGGACAGTAGAGCTCTATTAGATATGTGGTTAGTGAAGATTTTTCTCCCATTCTGTGGGTTGCCTTTGAGCTCGTGTGACAATCTCTTTATCTGAACAGAAGCTCTTTAATTTCACAAGATCCCAATTGTTGAGAGTTGGTAGCAGTGACTGTGCCATTGGATGTCTGTTTAGGAAATGTTGGCCTAGCCCAATCAGCTCAAGGGAGTTCCCTATCCGTTCAGTTATGAATCAGTGCTTTTTAAATTGTAATATTGTAGTATAAGAATGTCTGTTACAATGAAACTTCCAGTTTCTATTGCAATCCTGTATCTATGGTTACATTTACTTAATAGCCATGCATTATGTATATACAATATGCATAATTTTATAATCAAATGTGTAAATATTTCTTAAGTACATACAATTTTGACTGAGAAATCTTTACAATTAGCCCAAAACTCCAGAAACAGAACAGCAATGTTAAAATGTTGTGGTCTCAGCTAACACATCCTATGTGGCTTTTGCTCCCTTATATTTTTTGCACATTGTTACAGCAATTGTAAGTAACTAGTGCTGAATCGTGGAGCCCCTCCTCCCCATTTTAAATTACAACTTGCTAGTTTTGTAATAGTGATTGGATTGAATACAAGCTAACAGTGATTGGTATTCCCTTGCATATACGAGCATCTTGAATGCATCAAATGAGTTAAGTTTGGCTACTGCTTCTGTCTGAAATATTGCTGTGTTTTGAAATTAGTCCCAAGCTTGAGGTGCTACCTTTCTTCCATGCCATTTTTACATGACAAATTTTGAAAAATAGTATTAGGTTTAGTCTTGCTTGTTTCCACTTGGTCATCTTTATATGAATCCTTGTTATTTTCCCGACCCCCAGTTTTTAATCTTCGTGTGTGTGCGTGTGCGTGTGCGTGTGCGTGTGTGTGTGTGTGTGTGTGTGTGTGTGTGTGTACGTCTCTCTCTCTCTGTGTGTCTGTACGTGTGTGTATGAAAGGGCACTGTGTGCCTATGGAGGACCAAGGGTAACTTTGGGAATCATCCTGGATTGCACTACTTCCTCTTTTCTTTGCTCTGGAGTTTCCCAGGCTCTGCCTTCCAGGGCCAGAAGTGCAGACTTCATTTTTGCCTGGCATTTTTACGAGGGACCGGGGTCTGAATTCAGTTCCTTCTGCTTGGGAGGCAGAGTTTTAACACTTAAACTTATTTCTTCAGCCCCCATCCCCAGTTTTTAATAAGGGGCTTTTGACTAGTGCTCATGAATAATGAATACTGATAACTCTACTGCAAATGGAAGGAAATTTTAAGAAAGTATATTCATTTGCAGAGCTTTATCACACTGTCCTTTGGGTCCTCTGATGAAAATCAAAGTTAAGTTCAGTGGCTTTTTAATCTCTCTAGTACCATGCATACTGTACACTGCATCATTCTTTACAATTTTAAAATACTTCATCCCTGCGTTATGATGCATCGTAAAGGCCATTCTGTATCTGATCTGGTCTTTTTTTTAAATTTCTTTTTTCCATTCATACAAAGTTGATAAGTACCCCATTCCCCTCCCTCCCTCCCCCACCCCTCCCTGGACTTTCCTGCTCTCTCCCTCCTTTTCCCCTTCCTTTCCCCCTCTCTCCCTTTTTCCCAGTTGGGGGGGGGCCCATTCTGGAGCATTCTTCACTGTGCATGTCAAACTTCCCTCTGAGTCCTCCTCTCTGATGAGGTATAAGGACTCAGTGGCATTGCCTATAGCTCTTTTTTGTGTTCCCCTTAAATATAGGAACACTATTGTGGCTGTTAATCCCTTGCCTCTAAGGATCCTAGTGCCTGTCTAGCATGGATCACATGAACTGGTCTTTTTAAATTTTATTTTTTACCTAGTTATACAAGCTCAATAGATAGGTACCCTTGCCTCCTTCTTCCCCCTTCTCCTCATCTTTCCTTTCCTTCTTTTGTCCCCCCATCCCATTCTCTGTCTCTCCCTTTGCTCTCTCCCTTCCCTCTCTTGGTGTTTCTCACCTGCTCCCACCCTCCAGAACATCAGCTTAATATGGGCCCTAAAGTTCTGAGTTGTCTATATGAACTGTTTTTAGTGATGTTACCCTAGAGTGTTGCCCCCCAGGCGATAATTAAGATGATAATTAAAAAGAAAGCAGTGCCAGATTCTAAACAGAGACAGATGAACATGGTTCACCTGCTTCTTGCAGCTGCTTCTCTAAGTATTACACTGAATGATATTAATTGTTGAATTTTTATGCTTTATTATCGTATTGGATACTTTTACTCAGCAGGTCACTAGGAATTTGAAGTTCAAATGCTCACCTATTATGCTGAGTACTATGGGCTATTTTGCAAGATTTCATCTCTTAGCAGTTGTCTCTTTTTTTGCTCTGTTAAAAGCAACCCTTACAGAGGCTGAGTTCGGATCCTAGATCCCACGTATAAACGCCAGGTGGAAGCAGGGGGCGGCCTGCATTTCTGGTCCTGGTAGGGCGGAGCCTGTGAATCCCAGGACAGAGAGAATATGGAGGAGGCGGAGGCGGTCCATAGTGGTTCCCGAATTCATCTGTGGTTCTACATACACACACACATACACACATACACACTGCGCACACACACACAAGTGAATAAATAAGAAATAAAAAAAAAGCAACCCTTACAAAAGCAGCTTATGAGAGAAAAGGTTTATTCTGTTCATAGTTCAGGGGTACATGGAGCGGAAGGCAGAGGGATGTGGGAACTTGAACAGCTGGTCTCATTCACAGTCAGGAAGCAGAGAGAGATGAGCGCTTGTTGCTGCTTGGTTCCCTTTCTCCATTTGAATGCTTCGTGTTTCCAGCCAGGGACTGACGCCATTTCTAGTGGACAGGTCTTCCCATCTCAGTTGACCATAATGAAGATCGTCTCCCACAGACACGACCAGAAACCCCCTTTCCTGGACAATTCTCCATCTTAACTAGTTGACTATTGGATTCACCATCACAGCAATCTTGTATGTAAGAAGGTTATTTCTGCTATTCTTTGAAACTACCTGAAGTTTGACAAGATGATTAGTTTTCCAAGAAATAAAGGTATACTTAAAACTATGACCCAGAAAGTGATTTATCATAGTTAGGCACAGGTGTCAACTTGACAGTTGAGGGTTTGAGTTCTGGGTACATTTGTGGAGAATTAGTGGTTGAGTTAAGCCCAGAGCCAACCTGTAGGAGATTGGCTGATGGGGAAGGCCCAGCCCATGGTGGGTGGGACTAGGCCCTGGAATAAAATACAGAGAGCTAGTTGAGAGAGTTGGCATCCTTGTGTACACTTGGCCAGACATGCTGGTCTGGCAAGTAAGGATTGTCCCTCTCTCAGCTGTTATGTGATGATGGTGTGGCTGGTTCCCTCAGCACTGGTATTGGTGCATGCTACACAGGAAGCTGAAACAGGAGGGTTGCATCAACCCAGAAATTTGAGGCCAACCTAGAAAAAAACAGTGAAATGGACCATGATCTCTTTTTAAAAAGGAGGGAGATAAAAAGATCTCTTAAAAAAAAAAAAGGAAGAAAAAAGTTCTGCTTTCGTGAACAGTTCTCTGTCACACAATTCCACTTCCATGATATTCTATTTAGAGACCAAAATGGAACCTTCTGAATCTGAACAATCAGCAATTTGGGAGTAACATGAACGTTAACTAATACAGTGTGGAAGTCTAAGTCCAAATCGTTACCGGCCTCATGGTCCACGTTAGCTGTGAGGGTGTTCACTCATCACTCATCATGGAAGTGGGGGAGTCAGTGTCTTCCACACTCTTTGAATGAGATCCTGGATGGCAGATCCTCTTCTAGGATGCCTTTCTCCACCTACTAGTGACAAGGTAGGGTAGAATGAGTGGGCTATCCTCCAAGTCTGGTTGACATGCAGACTTTATTTTTGCAATACCAGCAGGTGCAACTGTGGATTATCCTGAGATTTTCCTTTTGCTACATGCTTTTTAAAAGTCTTCCAGAATTTTCTCTACCTAGCATAGAGAATAACCATATTATTCAAAATAATCATGTCAGAGGCTATATATTTAGTTTAAAAGTCTACAATTAGGTTTTTAAAAAATCGACTAAGCCAAGTATGGCGACATCTGTAATCCTCAGGAGGCAGAAGCAGGCTACGTTGTCCTGAGGCTAGCCTGGGCTACACAATGAGACTATCTCTAGCAATCAAAAATGTGTTAATACTGCTATAAAGAGTTGTTCTAACATATTTACTCTCCTCTCCATTTCTGCCATATAAACACTTATCCCACTTTTATGGAGGAAAGAAAGTTCAAGGGTTACCTTAGAAGCAAATATTGGATTCTTATCAAGCAAGAAACTCACTCTTGGACTTCTAAACTCCTAGAAGAATGAGAAAATAAATTCGTTCTTTATAAATTATCCAATCTTCAGTGTTCTATTAAGATAGTACAAATTGACCAGGACAATTTACTTATCAGAAATTAGCTCATTTCAGTCAATAACCAATACTCATGTTTATTCTGTTCCCAAGCCAGTGATCTGTTAGCTAGTATTTAACTATTATATGACATATCCAAATTGTGATGCACTTCCAAGGTCGTAATTAGCTTAAAACATTGATCAGCTTTCAAAAGTACTCTTTTAACACAAAGATGTTAGTATTGCAGCCTTAGGAGTTCTTTACTTTTGACTGAATCATTAAGCAGGGGATGAGTAAACACATGTGAGCACATTTGTTGCCACCAAAAAAGTCACATCATCACGAATATTTTTTTTAATTTTTTAATTATTTATTCAATTGTGTGTGTATGCATGTGTGGGTGCGTGTGTATACATGTATGTATATATGTGTAGAACCGCGGACGAATTCGGGAACCACCATGGATGCCTCCACCTCCTCCTTGTTTACTCTGCCCCGGGATTCACAGGCTCCGCCCTACCAGGACCAGAAATGCAGGCCGCCCCGGCTTCCGCCCGGCATCTATACGTGGGATCTGGAATCTGAACTCAGGACCTTCTGCCTGCAAGGCAGAAGCTTAACCCCTGAGCCACATCTCCAGCCCCTATCACCAATATTTTGAAGTAACACCAAGGAACACTAAAAGGTGTTATGCTTTAGAAGATATGTTTTGGTGAGTAAAAGTTCAAATTTCACTTAACTATTACTAATCATGTTGCAGTTCACCTGTATGGTTGCTGATAAATCACCATCAAACAGCTGAAAGGAACAAGGGGTTTATTCTCTCTTATGATTCCTGGTTACAGTTCTCCGTCCAGCTTGACAGGAGAGTTCACACTAACACCAAGGCCAAGGGAACTGGCCACATCATCTCTACATAATGGCTGAGAGATGGACAATCCTTACCTGCCAGACCAGCATGTCTGGCCAAGTGTACACAAATATGCCAACTCTCTCAATCAGCTCTCTGTATTTTATTCCAGGCCACCCACCATGAGCTGGGCCTTCCCCATCAGCTAGACAATCTCCTGCAGGTTTTCTCTGGGCCTAACTCAACCACTAACTCCACAAATGTACCCAGAGCTCAAACCCTCAACTGTCAAGTTGACGCCTGTGCCTAACTATGACAGTTATCAACTGAAAGAGTTAACTTTTCTCTTCTGAATTACCCATACTTAAGGAAACCCTTTCCTTCATCTTTCTCTCCTTTCCCTCTTTTGTTGAGGAACATACCCAGGGCTTGTGCATGATTAATAAATGCTGCTCTACCATTGAATTAACTTTATCCCTTCACATTTGAAGGCTCACTATGAATATAGTCTATGCTGGTCTTGAACTCCCAATTCTTCTACCTCAGCCTGCTGAGTACTACTAGGTTTACAGGCCTGGACCATCACACACAACTTCATTATTTTTTTTTTTTAATTTATTTAGTCAATTGTATGTGTGTGCGCGTGTGTATGTGTGTGTGTGTATGTGTGTATGTGTAGAACCACGGACAAATTCGGGAACCACCATGGACAGCCTCCACCTCCTCCTTGTTTACTGTGCCCCAGGATTCACAGGCTCCGCCCTACCAGGACCAGAAATGCAGGCCGCCCTGCTTCCGCCTGGCATTTATATGTGAGTCTAGGATCTGAACTCAGGACCTTCTGCCCGCAAGGCAGAGGCTTAATCTCTGAGCCACCTCTCCAGCCCCAACTTCATTATTTTTTAAACTTGCCTAATATGACTTGCAGATGACAGTGTTATTATTATTTTGTTTTCCATTTTCGTGTGTGCATATGTGTGTGTGTGTATGTGCATTTGCATGTGTATAAGTACAAGTGTGCATGTACGTGTGTGTGTGCATGTGTGTGTGTGTGTATAGAGGTTTGAGAATCATCCTCAGTTGCTCTTGCACCATATTTTTGAAACAGGGTCTCTAATCAAGTACATGGCTCATCTATAGGCTGTCATGCTAGCCAGCTTGTGTTGGCGCTTCTCCCAACCCTTCTACCTACCCAGGCTGGAATGGCAGTCAGGCTGCCACACCCACCCAGCATTTTATCCGGGATGTGGAGCACTCAAGCAATGGTTCTTTTGCTTATGTGGCAAGTGCTTTAACTGCTGAGTCATGTGGCTGATTCCTTTTGTGTATATATATATATATATAAAAGTATGCTCTTCCTTTTTCCATTTTTCATGTGTATTTGGGGGTTGTGTATATGTGTATACATGTTTGCAAGTGCATGAGCACGTAAATGTGTATGCAAGTAAGATGAGATTTTAATATGCAGACACTGTGCTAAGTACTTTTGATATCTTTCTTGTTCCCTTGTCTTATCCTTATATTCAGATATCAAAATTTGAGCTACAGTAGAATCATACTTAATGGCTGTTTTAGTTACTTTTCAGTTGCTGCTAGGTCAGTATGACATTACCCAAACACTTTAGCAGAATGAGAGGATTTATTTATTTTCATGATTCTAGGTTCAATTGGTCATTGTGGCAGGAGTATGATACTAACAGGGGCTGGGGAAACTGATCACACCATTGCCATGGGAATTGCTGAGAGAAGGACTTACTTTCTAGCTCGCCAGTGTGCCAAAGCCAACCATTTCTCTCTCTCTCTCTCTCTCTCTCTTTCTCTCTCTCTCTTTTTTCCCTGTCCAATGAATGGTCCCATCCACTGTGGGCTGGGTGTTCCCACATCAATTCTTTGACTAAGTAATTTTTCATTGGTGGATCTAAAAGTTCATTTTTCAGTTATCAAGTTGCCACCAAGGGCCTTGGGACTTGTCCTTCAGTTGCTAAAATTCTAATTGTTAAATTCTTGAATACTATTTTATTTTGGAATCTTTATAAAGATAGTAATGTATGTGTGTGGGGGGGGATAAATGAAATGTAGAATTTAAAGACCGATCTGCCTCTTATTTGCTTGGGCTTGGAGAAGCTTTAGTTCTGTGAGCTTCAGGTTCCTCATTTTTAATCTGCAAATTTAAAACCTTCCCAAGACACAGGCTTGTTTTATGGAACCAATAATATAACAGCAGTGACAGTTCTTTGTAAATTATGACTCATATACATGTTAATAGTTTTTGTTCAAGAAACTTCAAGAAAGAGAAATAAAAGGTGAAGACAACTCTTGATCCCCTGTTGTGGTTAATTTTCCTTGCCCAACAAATGGAAACCTTCCTATAAATGTGAAGGCAATGATTTCCTTGACTTTCCCGTCTCCCTTTGGATAAACATTTTTTTCCTAACTGATGACCTCCTCAATTCATAGGAAAAGAAGAAATTTAATTATTTTTATATTGTATTAATTTTGAACAAGAAACATACCCAACTTATTTAAAAAGAAAAAGAGCAAGGGAAAGGTGTATCTGTCCACCACGACCTGCTATTTTTAGTTTGGCTGGGCAGCCCTGTTTGGCAGCCTTTACTCATCTCATTTGGCAACTCTTGAGCCTGCATCCTTCATTAGATGTAAGAAGCCCAAAAGGTGGAAAGTGGATCTCTCTGATTTTCCAGACTTCATTCCGGGAAGAAATATCACCACAGATAATCTGAAAGACTGTAAGTAAGACAAGAGGTGTTTTCATCTAGCATAGTAGGTGTATACAACGTAGAAGACATGATGTATTTCTGCCTTCCTGCCTTAATAGGAAATGGGGAAGCTACAAACCTTCTGTTTTTAATTGGCTTGGATCCATTATCAAGAGGAATAGGAATTTAGAAAAAGATGCAAATACTTTGCTTATGTAGATTCAAATACAGATGTATACATGTATTTTATGGTCTTTTATTATCAAATACTTAGAAATGAAAGGGAAACACTAGGAATGTCATGGTAAGAGCCCAATCTAGAGAGGGCAGAATTTAGGATTAATATGCTAAGTCAAGTGGATTCACAACTAAAGAAACAAGGTAAATAAAGGAATCTGTTTACTTGGATATGGGGCACACTATATACCTCAGATCGGTTTTAAGTGGATATGTGTGGGGGCACTATTAAGATAATAACATTTAACTATATTTATTTATAGTTTATATAAAGTATTCTGAAACATTTCTGTTAATTAAATTCACTGGTGATTTTCGCCTATGATATTTGTTTCACTAGCCTCTTAATGTATGTACTTAAATTCTAGTAAGGTTATTTAAAATGATTTAAAGCCAAACTTATTATAAGCTTTATAGTCATTTTGCATAATTGTGCATTCAAGATGAAATTCATTTTTTCAGAGCTGTTCCAAATTGGTAATTTTCCTCCCCCTCCAAAAGGGTTTGGGAACAACTTACATTCTAAGCTTAGTCTTAAGTATAGTAGTAATGTAAAATTGTACTACCTATGAGGAATGTGTATGGACATATTAGTTTATTTAAATTTGTTTTTGAAATCAATGATATATTAATAGTCACTTAGAATGATTTAAAGGCAATGACAAATCTTTTACGGGTCTATCTTGCTTGTAAAGAGAGTGCAGAGATGATTGGGGAAATGCTTTATTGCTTACGAGGTGCCTTTACATACTCTTATCATTCAGTCCTTATGGTAGCCCTGATACAGAAAAGGTAGTATTTTATTTGCCATAGGTCAGGTTTGTACGTGACAACCCAGGATTTTAACAAGCAAGTGAATCACTGGAAAGATTCCGTAGAAGTGATTCCTATGCAAGAAGCAATCTTGTAAAATATTCTGCAAGGGAGTCTTTCCAAAGACTGTGATTCCTGTACGTTTAGACAGGCAGAATGGCACAGTAAGATATCGCCCAGAGCTGGGTTTACTACATTCTGGCCCTGAGCAAGTAACACAGCCTCTTTGAACCTAATTTCTCATCTCTAAAATAATGATGCTTTAAAATAACTTTTGGTGCTTCTGAAAGGATAAAAGAAGACATCGTGTAAAAGAGCCTTGTCCTTAACTGCTTAATAGTAGAGCTATTATTAACATAGATAATTCCAATTACAGTAGTACTTTCAATAGCCCACAGTTACTGCACAGTACGTTAGTCATGCCTTCAAAGAGAGTTTGATGTTATTCATCAATAAGCATTTGCTTATTGAATTAAGGAAATCATTTGGGAGAATTTGTTAAGATGTCAACAGAGCAGAAGGAATCGGATGAAACAGAAATTGTGACATTTTGAAATGAATTGGAATCATAATTAAAAGCAATACAAATAGAAGGAAGTACATCATAGTTGTAAAAAACATGCAGGCCTTTGCTTGGAAAGAAATATAAATGACTTGACCAAATTCTGGGCACACAGTTTGAAGACAAGCCATGTATCAGGAGTCCTTCAGTGAATTCCTGAGGCTCAGGAAAGTGGAGAGTTTCCACAATGGGGTGGAATGTCTGCTATTGACCATAGACTTAGTAAAGGGACCTCTGGATTCAAATTTTGTCTGTGTCACTTTTGGCTGTATGATCTTGGGCTAGTTGCTGAACATTCTGTGTCTTTTCTGTAAAATGAGGGTAGGAAGTCCTATCTTTGAAGATTCAGGAAGATAATATGTAAAATGCTAACTTGTGTTTTATGTTTATTACTCTCCTTCAGCCAATAAAAAAGTAAAATCTGTATAGTTAGGACTTTTGTTTTGTCTCTTGCTCCCTGGTGTATAATATAATAATGGATCTTCAAATACTTGATTAAAATAAATTTATCAAAGCATCTGTATATAATAAGCTCATATGTATCAATGCTGATATGAAGAAGATATTCCCAACCTACAGTGGCACTTCTATATTTATTTTTATCATGATCTATCCTTGTATGATTTGTTATAAAATCATCCAAGTAACATTAATAGCATGTATGCTGCTTTATGTCATTATTTAATTGGGCTGTAAGATCATCATCCAGTCCAATGTGATTCCAAGAGGCATGGAATAAGAACATATGCTATGAATTATTGTGTCACACAACAGGAGTTTGTGTTTGATAATGACAAATGGTGAATGAAATTTATATTTTGATTATGGTAGGCTTTGGATGAAATTGGGGAAATATTTTCTTCAACTTTGTCAGTCAAAAGGCCAGAAGGCCTGATATAAGAAATATCTACAGGAGAATATATTATGTTCTCTTCCATAATAAAGGGTATGTCTTGGTAGATATTTTTAGGTAAACGTTGGCCAGCAATCTGCCCTGATCCTGGGTCCTTACACAATAATCCTTTGGAAATGTTCCGTTGCTCCATGCATTTCATTTCCTTGCTCCTGTTTCTCTCTTAGTTTTCATTTCAAGGTCATTTTTTTCTAAGAAAGCTTTGTGGTACCAACCTAAGACTGGATGAGATGTCTCATCTCTGGGTTGACACAGTACCAACTACTTGCAAAATTATGCTCCAGTAGTAGCCTGGTGTGTGTGTGTGTGTTTGTGTGTGTGTGTGTTTGTGTGTATTCCCTAGTAGACAGCAAGTCCATGAAGTCAAGTGTTGTATAAGTTTCAACTCACCACTTGCGTCATATAAATCAGTGCCTGACACTTAGTAAATGTTTGTTTAATGTATGAATAAAATGACTTAATGACAAAGAAAAAAACCTGAAAATCATTGTCATTAATTGGGTATCTGTTAGTGACTAGGCCCTTATAGAGGTTAATGTTTAATCTTTGCAACAATCCAGACAGGGCATCTGAGTTCGAAGGATTAACTTGGTCAAAGTCATACTGCTTAGATTTGTTTGAACCGGGATCTCTGAATCCAAAGTCTCTTATTTGTCCACTTGGAAATATTACCTTCTCATACATTTCATTTTCAACAGCAGTCTGAAGCTAGACACTATCCCCTGGTGTATATTTAATAAGCGAAAGGTAGGCATGACTTTCAAATCAGATATTCTAGATGCAAGTACGATCCTTTTCTGTGACCGCACTGCTGTCTCCTTCTGAAGTATTCAAAATGCACAACTGGTGAGATGAAAAATAATAATGAAGAAGGAGCTTTTAGTTCATGAACAATAGAAACAATTCTGTGTCTACATGTATCTTAGCAGCCTGGAATAGCTTCTACATTTTATTTATCATCCCCCCCACCCCCGAAAAAAAATACAGTAGAGTTGGGAATCATTGTTGTTAATACCGTTGTGTTCTTTCTTGTTTCTGATGTTGCTTCGAACCTGGAATCATTAGAATTCCTGCAGAAGAGCCTACTGTGTATGAGATTTAGTAGTCCCTTCCCTGGACATGGGCAGCTTTTCTGCCTGCGAATCTCCTTGCTGCGGTTTGTTTTATGTTGTGTCCTTCCATACCCTCAAACCACATGTGCAGGCAGGAGGTGGCCTCATGGTTTCTCCAGAGGTCATTGACTCAGGCCACCCTTGGCCTGTGACTTTCCTTTGCTCTTTGCCCTGGCACCATCCAGGGACATCTGTTGACAAGAGAGGAGTTAATGAGGCTTATGACCATTTTGAATGAAACAAGCAGAGGCTGGGAATTTAGAGAAGTAATTCTCCACAACTCCTTGAAAATGGAGAAGTTTCTCACACATGCAGACAAAAGAGCATTCCATCTGAAATGAATGTAAATGTTCTTTTCTAGTGTTGTGAGCACTTGACTGCTGATTTAGCACATGTGTATCTCTGAATGTAGGACCAATCTCAAAAAGGAAAGTATTTTTTTATTTCACAAACAGATTATAGTTTTCTGAAGCTGTAATCAAATTTTGTTATAATGTCTTAATATAATGTTAGGTTTAAATGAAAGACTTAAGGACCAATTGCAAATTTAAGCATAAATTGTTCAGAAACAAACATAATCCTAACATCTGTCTTGATCACTGGATGTTTTGTTCTGCTTCTCCCTATCTTGTAAATGTTTGATGAAGCCACAGTTCATTATTTACTTTTCTTTGATCTTCCCACCAGTTAAAAATATTTGTGTTTCTGCTTTCTTTGTGACTTTGCATTTGGGTTATTTGGCATTGGAATTTTGTGAGTTTGTGGGGGAGAGAGGAATGTGCATAATGTAGGCCCAAGTAGGTTGTAGTTGAATAGAAGAAAATCCTAGGCTAGTTTTTTAAAAGTTGAGATATAATTTATATACAGATTGTGAGTCTGAGTTGGGCTGGTGGCACAACACTTGGAAGGCCAGAGGATCGGAGTTTGATGCCATCTTGAGCTGAATGGAAAGCAAATACTTAAAAATATGCATACATATACATTTTTCTACAAACCACGTAGATAAAAAACTGGGGTATTTTTAGTGCCATTAAGGTGCTTAGGCTAACTCCTGGGCAGTGTGGATAAGGACAGCCAAGTGGCCGCTTTTCTGGTTTTCATCACTGCAGCTTGGTTTTGTCAGAATAGTCATGCTTTTTTTTTACATTTAAATTTTTTAAGTTAACAAACAAAATAATGGCTTTTATTATGACATTTTCATACATGTGTATCATTGTACATCACTCCTTTTACCCCTCTCCCAACACTCTGCCCCCTTGCTGGGCCTCTTTCTCTACCGGAATAGGACTATTGTGATTTATACTCTGATTCTTAAATACTTCTTCCTGGAAGTATCATATAACATTTTTATCTGTTATTGGGCAAAGTAAGTTACATGGTCAATCCCATGTCACAGGGATGTAAAATACTACTGTGAGCCCAGACAGAAGAGAACTAACACTCAACCAGCTCTAATAATTAGTATAATTAGCACAAAATGAGAGATACTGACTTACAAGCTTGGTTTTTAAAAGCAATATAGTGAGGGTAGGTATTTGATTGTTCACTGTACTAAATTTCTGACTGGAACATGAAGCAATTGCTAAATGTTTCTATAGTAAGTCAGAGACTGAGTGAGTTTGAAAACAGAGGAACAGGCTGTAAAGAAAATTGCTTTTGAGCTTAGTGCTAAGTGCATTAAGAAGCTGAATAAAGCAGTCATGAGATGGAATGAAGCAATCTGTATTAGAAAAAAATAATTCTGTGTATGACCATGAACCGCTTTCCTTTTTTGCATTAGTTTCTCAGCAAGTTCGGGTATTCTGTAATTAGTTAAATTTTAGAAAGGTTCAGCCTAAAAAAATTGTCTTGGTTTCTGAATATCTAATGAATAAACCAGAACCTAGATTTCGTTGTTTTTGTCTAGTAGTTTAATAAGCATGTTGCCTTTATTTTTGTAATTTGGAGCCATTAAAAATATTTTAGCAAGGGGCTGGAGAGGTGGCTCAGGGGTTAAGCCTCTGCCTTGCAGGCGGAAGGTCCTGAGTTCGGATCCCAGATCCCACATATAGACGCCAGGCGGAAGCGGGGCGGCCTGCGCTTCTGGTCCTGGTAGGGCGGAGCCTGTGAATCCCAGGGTAGAAGGAGGTGGAGGTGTCCATGGTGGTTCGCAAATTCGTCCGTGGTTCTACGAGACACAGACACACACACACACGCGCGTGCGCACGCACATACACACGCATATGCACATAGTTGAATAAATAATAATAATAATAAAAAAATTTAAAAAATATTTTAGCAACCATTGTGAATTTTAAAGAATTAAAGTACTATTTTCTATATTATTGAATAGATACTACATGAATATAGTATAAAATTCAAAATCAATAAATTGACATAATTTAAATCAAATTATTCCCTTTCCAGACGCTTTTTAAGTTACTCTCCCAGAAATATGTGCATATGTGCAGTGATATGTACACACACTTTAAATATATAGCTGATGACAGCATTCTAAGTTGTCTATTCACTGAACTCTATTCTTAGAGATCATCCACTTTAATACTCATTTGTCTTACTCTTGAGAAGCTTCATATGATTCTATTATAAAGATATATCTCAATTGTTCTATTATTTTGATATTTCAAATACTGTTTTATGTATGTATATACATACATCTTATGTGTGTATATTATCTATCTATTCTTCTATTTCAATAATCATAATCTCTTTCATCTATCAATCTTCTGTTTGTATTATCTATTGTAATATATCTGTATTATATATAATATATATCTATTATTATATACCTATGTATGCATCCTATATGATCTATGATGTGGAATCTCTGAGTTAAATATATTCCCTTAAAAGTTTAAAATTTTGCAAGTATCAACTTTCTGTCAACAAAGCTTCTATGATATGTGGATATTCATTTTTCTTCTTGTTGAAAAACTCCTTTGTTTAATTTTGCTTCTTGCAGTGTAGAATATATTTGAATTTATGAATTTAAACAGTTTCAATGTTTTCTATACTTAGTAAAGCCCACCCTATCCTGCCTATGAAAAATTCTTTCATTTCAAGCACTTTATGTTTTGTTTTTGATACTTAAACCTTTATGTACTGAAACCTTATTTTGGTGTGAATGATAGTCATAAACATTTTCTCATAGATGCTAACCTAACAGTTTCAAAAACATTTCCTTAAAGGTCCATTTCCCCCATTCCTGTGCAATGATACTTTTAATCCTATACTAAATATCCGAATATGCTTACTTATGTTATTTCTAGACTTTCCATTCTGTTTCATTCATTACTTGTTTAGCAGTATAGTTTAGCATTGTTTTAATCAATGAAGCTTCAAAATAAAAATGAATGTAATAGGTCATCACTCCTTTAATTTTTAGAGTTTAACATCTGTTTTGCTCTTTTCTTTTATTCCATATATATTTTAGATAAAACTTGCTATTTTTTAAAAATAAAAATTCTCAGTATTTTTTTCCTTTTCTATTTTCATGTGTATGTGTGTAAGGATATGTATTCATATGCATATTTGTGTGTGTGTGTGTGTGTGTGTGTGTGTGTGTGTTCATAGGCCCAGAGTGATGTAGGAATCATCCATTCTCAATTTACTCTTCTACTGTATTGTTTTGAAATCAAACCCAGAGCTTGCCCATAGGGCTACACTAGCTTCCTTTGGGAATTTCCACTCCACTCTCCAAGGCTGGAGTTATGGCAGGATACTATGCCCATCTGTCATTTGTTTTGGGGTGTGTGTGGTGAATTTTATTGACTGTATGTGAGAGACAGTAGGGCTCTTAGTGGAAGCCCCTTTCCTTCTGGGGTTTTCAGATGGAATTTTGAGAGGAAATAGTGTGTTGGACTGAGTTAGGGCACGGACTCCCCAGCAGTTGAAAGTCTCTCTTTTCCCATTTTGCTCTTGTTGGGGTGGTGGGGTGGGTAAGTTCAGGGCTTCTTTGGAGGCCATGTGGACCATGAAGTCCACCACCCTCTTCTGTAGCAAATTCATTGTTGTATTGGGAAACATGCTTGACAGATGGTCGATGAGAGCGATGACAGTCCCGGCATCCATGTAGAAGAGTAAGTGCTACTGTTAAAGTTGCAGTAGTCAATCTACTCCTCCACATAGCCCAGGATATCCCTTTGGGAACCTCCATGTCTGTTTTCTTGATGTCACCCATTTTTGAGCTTTATGCAGCAGGCAGGTGAAATTCAAGGCAGATACACCGAGGGAAGTTAACAGAAGGCCATGCCAGTGAGCTTCCTTTTCAGCTTGGGATGACCTTGCCCACAGTCTTGGCAGCACCCGTGTTCATCACCACTGTTTCCCAGAGAGGCCGTCCATGGTCTTCTGGGCTGTGGCCAAGAGTCCTCTACGATCTGACCCTAGCCAGGGGGGCTACCCAGCTGGTGGTGCAGGAGTCGCTGCTGACAATCTTGAGTGATTTGTCGTATTTGTGGTTCACGCCTATCACAAACATGGGGCATCAGCAGAAGACGCCACCTTTCAGGTGGGCCAAGGCCTTTTCCAGAGTAGTGAAGACACCAGTGAGCCCACAGCGTACTTGATGCCCACTTCACTCCATTTGATGCAGGTGAGATCTCATCCTGGAAGATGGAGATCGCTTCTCAGTGATGGCAGGCTCCTGTTCTCAGCTCCGACTGCATGGAACTTGCTGTAGAAGAAATCATATTAGAAAATGCAGTTGTGGTCAATCACTGATGGTCACAATATTCACTTTGCCAGAGTTGAAGGCAGCGCTAGTGACCAGGTGCCCAATAAGACAAATTTGTTCACTTTAACTTTTGCCACTTTGTCTCAGGGATACAGCTGCATGAGGAGATGCACCTGTCTATGCAAGGGGGAGAAACAGAAACCCACCCAGCATTTCATGCAGGATACGGGGTCTGAAATCTGATTCTTTTACTTGTACAACAAGGCTTTTCACTGCCTAGCCATCTCCCAGCCCTTTATTGGTATTTTTTTCCTTATAGACATAGCATTACATTTACAGATTTAAGATGGGAAGATAATGCTATCTTGGTCATACTGAATCTTCTCAATAATCATTTTCATATGCTCAGGTTATTTTTGTATTTTTTATTAGGGTCCCACTATTTTCTTCATGATTCTTGTACATTTTTTATTGGTTTTATTCTTAAGTATTTTGTCTCTTTTGTATTTATTTTTGAAAGGTTTTTATCTTCTATACTGTGCATGTGTGTGCACATGTGTGTGTGTGTGTGCGCGTGTGTGCATGTTGAGAGACCAGAGGGGAATGTTAAATACCCTTCTCTATCACTGTCTGCCTTATTCCCTTGAGATGGAGTCTCTTTGAACCTGAAGCTAAGGTTCAGAGCTAGGCAGCTGGCTCCTGGGCCTCCTTCTGCTCTGTTCCTCAATCCTGGGGTTATTTGCATGTGTGCTATATCTAGGATTTTTTTTTTTTTTAAATGCTGATGCTGGAGATTCAAAGTAGGTCCTTATGCTTGCACAGCTAATACTTACTGAACCATATCCCTGGTCCTTCTTCTGTTTGTTTTAACTGGCTACTGTGTGTGTGTGTATGTGTGTGTGTGTGCATATATATATATACATATTTATATGTGTATATATATATAAAGGTAACATTTGAATGATCGTTTCATAACTAGTGACATTGCTGAACTTTAATTTCAATTGCTCTCTTTAAAGTGGAGCAACTGATAAAATTACCTATGAATTATAAAACGTATTACATCTTTCACTTTTTATTTGAAACAAGGTCTTCTATAACACAAGCTGGCCTCAAACTCACTGTGTATCTGAGCCTGGCTGTGGACTCCCAGTCCTCTTGCTTTCACCTCTCAAGTGCTGGAGTCATGAGCATACATCACAATGCTCAAATCCTTTGCTATTTTCCACACCTGGCTTTACCTGACTGCTAATTGCACCTACTGCAGTCTTTTTCAGATGCTATGGTCATTTTGCATGGTCATTTTTGAGCTAACATTTGAATTTGTATGATGAGATTAAAAAAGAGCTATAGGATATGCTTCTTTAAACTCTTTGCAGAGAAGATATTCTTCAGAAAGGAAAGGAAGTCAAAATGCTTTCTGAAAGGGTATTGCAGATGTTCAAGTCTTCAAGTATTTACTTAAATACTTGATAGTATTGCCTGTGTAAAATTGTACCCTCCTTTCTCTTGGTTCACTATTTTTATCCACAGCATTCATGACCATTTCACCAATGACATTTTCTCTTATTTTTATAATGCATATGCTTTCCTCTTCAGGTGAGCATAGATTGTACCTTTTGGCAGTACTACTGTATCTCTACTACCTGGACTTGTACTTGACATATAAATATGCCCAATATCATCACATCATATCAACAAAACCTCAATAATGGAGGGGACTTCCTAAGATAATTCAGGGAAGGTGCTGTAACATAGGCTTGCTATCATAGTTAAGCCCAGGTATCAACTTGACTGTTGAGGGTTTGAGCTCTGGGCACAGTTGTAGAGAGTTGATGGTTGAGTTAAGCCCAGAGCAAACCTGAAGGAGATTGTCTAGCTGATGGGGAAAACCCAGCCCATGGTGGGTGGGATTAGGCCCTGGATAAATTATGGAGAGCCGGCATCCTTCTGTTCACTTAGCCAGACATGCTGGTCTGACAAGTAAGATTGTCCATCTCTCAGCCTTTTTTTTTTTTTTTTATTTCAGATCATACAAACTTATTAGGTACACCACTTCCCTCCCTTCCTCCTCCTCCCCCCGTACCCCCTGCTCCCCTTCCCCACCCCTCTCCCTCCCCATCCCCCAGTGCCTCCCGCCCCAATTCCCAGAGAGTCCTTTCTTGTGCATGTCTGATTTTCCTCTGGGCCCTCCTCTCCGATGAAGTACAAGGACCCAGTGGCCTTTCCCTGAACCCTTTCCCGTGTTCCCCTTAGGTATAGGAACACTGCTGTGGCTGCCAATCCTTTACCTCCAAGGCTCTTGGTGCCTTTAGCAGATGCTAGACTTTGTGAGGTCAACAGTGTGTTGGACAATGCGCAGGGCATGTAAAGTCCAATTATGATTGCTTCAGCCCTAACTAGTATAGAGTATCTTATATATCATTGCTCCTCCCATCCTTTTGCTCTTACACTCTTACCGCCCCCTCTTCCGCAAATTTCCCTGAGCTTCAAGATGGGGAGAGATTAAGCTGGCCTAGTTCTAGGTGGTTGATATAGAGTCTCTGAAGTTCTGGATTGTGGTTTGTTGATTTTCTTTTGCAGTTTTGCTGCTCCTGCAATGCCCTTCACTCCATCCTGGTGGGCATTGTATGTTACCCCCTGGCCAGAGACAAAAAGCTGTTAGAGTCTTGTGATAAAAGCACATTCAAAGGTAGATGTAATAAAAGTGGGAAACCATACTAAGGGAGGGGTCTATCACCCATTTGCAAAATGGTTACTTTTTATCTGCCAGACTATATGCCCTCCTCTTCTGGTGAGATCACACCCCCTCAGTAGTAAATGATCAGGAACAAAAGTCTGTGAACTTAATCAGATGTCTCATTACTTATTTGGGTCCTTGGTGGAGGCCTATTTTCCCTGCTGTAACATGGTCCCTTCTCTCCTTGTTTCTGGTGTGGCCCTCCTACCCCATCCCTCCTGTTCATAATCCTTGCAATTACTGTCTCTAGGTGGGCTGGGTGGGTTTGGTACTAGGAGCCACCTATTAGGGAGTACATACAGCGCTTAATTTTCTGGGTCTGGGATACTTCACTTAATATAATTGTTTCTAATGACATCCATTTCCCGGAAAATTCCAGTAATTCATCATTTTTGATGGCTGAGTAGTACTCCATTGTATAGATGTACCACCTTTTCCTTATCCACTCGTCAACTGTTGGACATTTGGGCTGATTCCATGACTTTGCTATTGTAAACAGTGCTGCTATGAACATGGTCGTGCTTGTGCTATCGAGGTGAACCTCTGCTGTATGGGGGGTTATTCCCAAAAGTGGAATAGCAGGGTCATATGGCATTTCAATCTTTAATTTCTTTAAGAATCTCCAGACGGCTCGCCAGAGTGGCTGTATGAGCCTGCATTCCCACCAGCAATGTAGGAGAGTTCCCCTCTCTCCACATCCTCTCCAACATTTGTTGTTGTTTGTATTGTGGATTTTTGCCATCCTGACCGGGGTGCCATCTCTCAGCCTTTATGCAGTGATGATGTGGCCAGTTCCCTCGGCCCTGGTGTTGGTGCGTGCTCTCCCGTCAAGCTGGACTGAGAACTGTAACCAGGAATTGTAAGAGAATAAACCCCTTGTTCCCTTAAGCCGTTTGACAGTCAGCAACCATGCAGGCGGACTGCAACACTTGCCTTCAGTTAGATTTTGGTAGAAAACAAGAGTTAATTACCCAAAAATCTTGGTAAAAAAATTAAAAAATGATGACATCATGTTTAAAATATTGTTACCCTGATATATGTCTTTCTGTAGCGATGAGGGCCTTCAAATCTCAGCAGGCCTGGAAGAGTTCCCATATATTTCTCCCAGCGTTTTGAAGAACTAGGTATTTTTCATATATTTTGCAGAAATATATGACCACAGAAGTATTTCACCAGAAAGAGATTCACCAGGAGAATTTACACTCTGAAGAACAATTTTCATATTGTTCAAAACAGAGGTTCTGTGTTCCTAATTCACTGTTAAAATGAAACACTGTAAAGATCTTTGCTAGCTTCAGCCATTGTTAAGAAAAAGAATGCTAGAGAGGAAAGGAAGAAGGGCAAAAAAGAGAGGGAGGAAGAAAGAAAGGAAGAAAAGAAGTAGAAAGGAGAGGCAGAGGGAGAGAAAGAAAGGGAAGAAAGAAGGGAGGGAAAGAGGGAGAAAGGGAGAGAGAAAGAGAAAGAAAGTAGGTTATAAAATTTAAACAAAGTAGGTGAAATTGTGTACAGATGCTTTTGGAATATTGGCCCAGTTGATTCAATGTGGGGAAATGAGCGCTTCAACAGAGACTCTTGTAGATACACACTTGAAGATAGACTCTTGTAGATACACACTTGAAGATGTCCACGTACTGCTGACACATTCACTGCAAGATAGAGATTAATCTGAGCTTCTTACTTGTCCTGGAGGACAGGTTACAATGGGATCTCTAGCAAAGCTCTCTGTGCCATTTTTACCCTGTGGTTAGGCTGCATATAGACCAACATCGGTGGTCACCTGAGGAGGTGATACAGGCTTATTTTGTGTAGACTCAAGGAAATCACCAATGTCAGCCTGCTTTTGGATAAAGATCGCAATGACTATATGCTGTGGTCTTAACGTGCGTTCCACAACGTGCATTCTTCAGAATGGTTTCTTCCTTCTTTGGAATAGTGATTCCTTGTAATGCATTCCTTCCTCTCCTTTCACTTCATGGTTTCCAGGAAGAAATTAAAAGACCCCCTTCTTCAGTAGAACAATGGAAATGTAGTGCCATCTTTTGTCTTTAAGTTTTACCCAGGAAAAACAGAACTGGGCATGTTCTAAGGTCTTTCTAATCTCCACCTTCGCTCTCCCCGTCTCTCTTCTTCTCGCCACACCCACGGCCAGCCCTACTGTTCCTACTGATGAACCCATTCTTGGCTCTGGGAACTTTACCCTCTCTGTGGACTCTGCCTGGAGTACTTGTGTCCTGCCCATGCGCCAACATGGTCTTCCGGGTCTTTACAGGCACCTTATCTAGAACCCAATCAAAACCAGCAGCTCCTACCTCCTCTCTCTTCCTTACATTTTTGTTTTTATCATCCCCTCCCCTGATGAATAACACATTTATTTGCTTATGATTGGTAAACTTTATAGACTGTAAACTCTACAAGGCAGGATTATGTTCCCTTTGCTTCTGATTTCTCATATGTTTGGATATGAAGTAGGGGTTTGATAAGTATTGCTTGAGTGAGTAGAAGGCTTAACTATAATCCTGTGCAGGGTTGATTTTTTATTTTTATGTTCAGTTCTCTGACACATGGGGGATGATTTTTTCATTTAACATTCATGGCCACTTTTTTGCAACAATGTAATCTTGAAAAATATGACAGTTTTAAATTATGTCAAAGAGAAGGCAGCTTTGCAGTTTTGAGTCCTAATATCTTTTTTTGCTCACATTTTATTTTTTTCCCAATCATACAAGCTCAATAGGTACCCCCATCCTCTCTCTCCCTCTTCCCCTCCCCAGTCCCCCTTTTTCTCCTTCTTTTCACCCCTCTCACTTCCTCCCCTTTTCCCAGTGCCTCCCCCTTCCTCCCTCCCATTCCCTGGAGCATCCTTTTGTGTGAATGCCTAACCTCCCTCTGAGTCCTCCACTCTAGTGAGGGGTAAGGATTGAGTCTGAATATCTATGTTAGCTTATCTAAAAATAATTGCAATAAATTGCAAAAAAACCCCAGTTTTTATTTAAGAGTTCTATATCAAGTTGGTTAATGAGAAATAATTCTGAACTTCTAGCATATGTGCTTTTAATTTTGATGTCTATCTTTTCTGTTTGTCATACTCTATGTTAATCAGGCAAAGATCAACACCAAAATGAGAAGTTTGCTCCTCTGCTCATTCCCCATGATAACAATGAATCAGCCACTTGTAACTATTTTGCTTATGTTTGTTTTTGAAGTTTTCATGGCTTAAAAAGGATCAATATTGCCTTGAGAAAGCTCAGCTGTAGATGTCACAGAGGAGAAAAGGAATGGACAGTGACAATGTGGCAAATGGCAGACTGATACTTTGTAGTAATGCTGACTCACTTGAAGGCAAGATTTGTCTTCCATTATTCTGCTCTGATGTTCCTTCTACCTAACTCCCTAGTTTCTTCCAGTAAAACTAGATTACTGAGAACACTCTGTGTATTAAGAGGCAATGGAATTTCTATCCAGTGAATACGCCAAATGAGTAAACATATTAAGAAAGAACAGCACAAATATATTAAGTGTGTCTCTAGAAAATGAATGTTTCTATTGGATGCATCTTTTCAACCCATTACATGGAAAAGTTCTCATGTGATCCTATAAATCAGAAGAAAACGGGAATGTGTTTGGTATAGAAAATATGGTTAAAAAAAACCGACTTGGGTATCCTGTGGTCTCATGAAAGGGCGTGCCATTTTCCCTCAACTGTTTTGGTGAGGTGGCTCAGCAGATAATGATTCTTGCTCACACACCTGGAGACCTATATTCAACTCTTAGAGCCCACATGGCAGAAGGAAAGTATTAGTTTCTGGAAGTTGATCTCTGGCCTCTACATATACACCTTCTGCCTTCTGGCTTTCTCTCTCATAAAGAAATAAGATATGGGGCTGGAGAGGTGGCTCAGGGGTTAAGCCTCCGCCTTGCAGGCGGAAGGTCCTGAGTTCGGATCCCAGATCCCACGTATAGATGCCAGGCGGAAGTGGGGGCGGCCTGCGTTTCTGGCCCTGGTAGGACGGAGCCTGTGAATCCCAGGGCGGAGGAAGTGGAGGCGTCCATGGTGGTTCCCGAATTCGTCCGTGGTGCTACACACACAGACACACACACACACACACACAATTGAATAAATAAAAAAAATTAAAAAAAAAGAAATAAGATATATATTATATTATATATTATATATAATATATCTATCCATCTATATATTATTTTATATATATATATTTGTGTGGATGTTTTGTGTGCACCTGAGCATGTGTGCCTGTGGATGCTCAAGGGTGATTTAGAAATTATCTTTGACTGCTCTACCTCCTTATTTCTTTGCTGTAGGGTTTCCCAAGCTCCACCTTCCAGGGTTGAAGTTCAGGATACAGCCATTTCCTCTGGCATATGGGATCTGGGGATCTGAACTCAAGTCATTTTGTTTGTAAGACAAAGGTTTTAACACCTGATCCATTTCCCTAGTCCATATTTTTTAATGCCCCAAACTATTGCATGTGCTGTTAACATCCACTTGTTCATTCATACATTCATTTGTGTGTTTACTTATTATTTTCTATTTTGTTGATATGTATATGTATGTATTATGTGTGTGGTGTGTGTGTGTGTGTGTGTGTGTGTGTGTGTGTGTGTGTGTTAAACCCAAGGCCAAGCACTTGCAAATCACATGCTCTACCCTTAGCTGTTCCACATACTCCACAATTCTTTTTTATTTTTCCTTGACACATAATAATTGTACATATTTATGGGACTATAGTGTAACAATTTGATACATTTGTCATGTGTAATGACCAAATCAGGGTAATTAGTATTTTTGTCTTATTAAACACTTACAGTTTTTTATGCTGACAGTTTTTACACTCCTTTCTTCTAGTTCCTTAAAAAATATATAGCAAGTTAGGGATAATGATACGTCTGTAATCCCAGATAGGAGGATCAGAAATTCAAGGTGAGCCTTGGATGTATATAGCAAGTTTGAGACCAGCCTGGGCTATATAAAACCTGATCTTAACTAATAACTAAATGAACAATTGATATACAGTAAGTTTTTGTGACGTATAGTTATCCTGTTGTGCCATAGAAGACTTGATTTCATTCATCCTATCTCAGGATCCTTTTAGCTGACCTCCCTCCCCACACTCACCCTTCCCTCCTGACCTTCCCAGCTTTTGGTGATCACAATACAGACTACCCACAAGTGTGTGAAAAAATGTCTAACATCGGGGCTGGAGAGGTGGCTCAGGGGTTAAGCCTCTGCCTTGCAGGTGGAAGGTCCTGAGTTCGTATCCTAGACCCCACGTATAGATGCCGGGCAGAAGCAGGGTCGGCCTGCGTTTCTGGTCCTGGTAGGGCGGAGCTTGTGAATCCCCGGGCAGAGTAAACAAGGAGGAGGTGGAGGCGGTCCATGGTGGTTCCCGAATTCATCCTGGTTCTACACACACACGTACACACACATGCACAATTGAATAAATAATAAATAATAAATAAAAAAATTTAAAAAATGTTTAACATCATTTTTTTTCTTGGTAGGAATGTAAATTGGTACAACCATTATAGAAACAGTATGGAGGTTTCTCAAAACCTAAAACTAGTCCTACTACATATTCCAAAAGAGGCAGATACAGTCCCATAGGGCCACAGCACTATTCACAAAAGCCCATCTATGGAATCAAGCAAGATGTCTGTGTTCATTTCTTAGCCAACACCCCACCCACTCTTCTGATACCAAACATCTTATATGTTTTATCTTCTTGTTTCTTAATGAATATAGAAGCCATATAACTTGGTGGAACAAGGGATTTATTCTTGCTTACAAATCTTGCTTACAGTTCTCATCTTCATAGCAAGTGAGTCCATGCCAAAATCAGGAACTAAGGGAATTGGCCACACTATATCCACAGAAAAAGCTGAGAGAGGAACATTGGTTCCAGCATGTCTATATGACTATTTTCCAACTAGCTCATTGTCTGTCTTATCCACCCACCATGGGCTGGGGCTTCCCATATCGATTGGATAATCTCTAACCAACTTGCTCTGAACTTTCCTTAACCACTTAGTCTTTACAGATACAAACAGAGGCTCAGCCTTCAATTGTCAAACTGGTATCTACAACTAACTGTCACAGTGTTCATCAACAGATGGTCGAATCAAGAATATGTGGGATGTATATATGCAGAGGAACATTATTCTGCCACAAAATGAAATTATTTCTTTTGCTATGACAAGTATGTATTTCATCATATATATTTCATCAACTGCAGATATAGAAAGGCAAATACTGTATATTCTAGTTTCTAATTTATTTACCAGACATTAGCCAAATATCCACAGTGTACAGACTTTTTTATCTGATGAATACAAGCCCCTACCTGCAAGCTGCTCATAGCTTTTTAAAGAAGATAAATACTTCAATTATTAGGTTTAATAGATTGATTAGATGTTTGTGTGATATATAGAAGGAATGGATAAAGTTGGCCCCAAGAGGGGAATTATCAGTTTGAGTTGGGCAGGACTTGAGTGATGTGCAGAATATTGGGATACTGGAAAGGCATAGGTAGAATGTCTCACATAGATCGAATAAGACTTGAAATGTTACTTTAAAAATTGATCACTTTGATAAAGTTAATTTAATTACTTTCACTTAATTATAATAAAAGCTTCTGTGCTTTTGGGGATATGTGGGCTCATTCTTCATTCAGCCCACACTCATGCCTCCCTTAGTTCCTTGCTGGAGTTCTGAAGCAGTCCTGGAAGTAAACTTTCAATGAGGGGCTTCATGAAAGTCTCTGGCACACAAAGTAATCATAATAGGACTTTGCATGACCTGTGCAATGACCAACATATCATTGACCCCCCAAAGTCTAGGCACTAGGCTCCTTAGAGGCAAGGAATTAACAGCCACAATAGTGTTCCTATACTAAAGAGGAACACAAGAAAGAGTCCTAGGCAATGCTGAGTCCTTACACCTCATCAGAGAGGAGGACCCAGAGGGAAGTTTGACATGCATACTAAAGGATGCTCCAGGAATGGGGAGGGGGAGCACTGGGAGAAAGAGGGGAAAGAAAGGGGGAAAGGGGGGAGGGAGCAAGGGGATCTAGGGAAGGGTGGAGGGAGGAGAATGGGGTACCTATAAGTTTGTATGAGCAGAAAAAATAAATAAATAAAAAAAGAAAGTCTCTGGTACAGCTCAACAAAGCATTGCTGCTTTGGAATTTACAACAATTTTTTAAATTTACTTTTCCAAGAACTATTTCTTTTTATTGAAGTCATATTCAATGTCCACAAGATGTCGTGCTTCAAACGGTGGTGGTGCACATTGCACACTGAATGTAAACAGTCATTGGAATTGTCGTCATTAAAAAATGCAATTCAAATGATCCCTCAAAGCAACCAAATTTTTACATTTTCATGTTTTCAACTAACAGATTCAAATGCTTGACAAGGAAAAAAAAATCCACCATACAGAGGTCTGATACTGATGTTTTATCAAGCTTCTCTATCAACCTGAACATCAGTCTCTCACACTGGACTTCATGCCATGCGTCATCCTGCATGCTCTCAGCCACTGCAGCTCCAGCTTCACCACACCCCCTGGACTTTCTTTTCATTTAATTGACTTACAGTCAATGTACCTACTAATGGTTTCATAATGATATCTTCATGGCATGTACTCTGATCATATTCACCCTGCCCCAGTCTCTTTCTTCCCCTCTCATGAGTTCCTTTTGTTCTTCCAGACAAATAAAAAAAATGCAATATTTGTCTGAGTCTGACTTATTTTGTCTAGTGAGGAGATCGTCTCCAGTTCTATCCATTTTCCAGCAAATGATGACATTTTGCTTTTCTTTATGACTGAGGAAAACTCCATTATGTATACATACCACACTTTATCCATTCATTTGCAGATGGTCACCCGGGCTGATTCTGTAATTTGGTTACTGTGAATGTTGCTGCATTAAACACAAATATGCAAATCACCCCCTACTCCCTGAATGTTCTGTTTTCCAGCTTAATGGTTAGAAGAGCACATGGTCATGTATGCTGAATTTGTCCTTTAGCATTTTCCATGTAAAAATCAAATGAGGGACTTTTCACAATTATCTGGCAGACCTTCCCAGTTACTGGGGCATGGCTATAGCATGTACTCCAAAGCTGTTACACTCCAACTCAATGTTATGGGGACAACTGACATTGCTATCACCATTAATCTAGGTCCATGTAACTAATGCTGGCACCTAGGGCTGGGCTCATGCACACCAGACCCACATGCTTGATATTCTTGACTCTGATTACTCAAAGCCCATGCACTCCAACATTGTGGTGAGTATGTGTTCTAGGCCAATGACATGTCATCCATCCTGAGGACAATGTCTTCATTCCTGAGGGTGGCATGAATTCCATCAATGGTAGAGTCCATTCATTTCACATCAGAATCAATGCATTCACTGGATTGGGCCACATGGTTGATGGGCACATCCAGGTACTATAGGCCAAAGCTGATGTCAGCGATCTTGTGGAGCATTGGTACTCAGTGCCAGGACCAATGAATCCCATTACCTGACCCATGTGCTCAATACTGGAAGCCCTGCAGTGCAGGTCCAGTCTATATACTCATTGCCAAAACCCATATGTTTTTCTGAACTCATGAAGTCATACGATCATATATTACTTGATCCACACTGTGGCCTAGATCTGTACCCATTCACTTCATGCTGAAGCCCCTAATCACCACTACGGCCCATCCTCTGGCCTGTGCTGCTGTCTCTGCATCTACATTCTCTCTGCTTCGAAATGCCATGTCCTCTCCTTGGTACGTGATTTTGCTTCCTTTCCTCTCCTCCTTAGCAGAAGCTTGTCAAAGATTGGAGGCATTCCCATCCCCTTTCTGGCAAAGTATCTCATATCTTCACCCATACCATACCCCATCCTATTTACCCAGTCTATACTCATCCAGATCAAGTCATGCTATGTTTTCCACATTGCCACCTAAGAGCAGCCCCGTGCCTCCTCTTTTATGTGCTCCAAGTCCTGCACTCACTCATTCCTGCAGATTCTGTTTCCCAAGCCAATGCTTTTGCTCAGGTGATTGACATCAATGTTTTGCCTCCTGGTCCTAATCCCAGGCCAATACCAACAAGTCTATGGAAAATCGCTATGAATGTTGGGGAGGAGGGAGTTTTCCTTCCATTTTGATATGTACTGGCATATTATGTACCAGTAGACTGGCTTTAAGCATAGATAACACTGTACATAGCCTGATAGATGCAAAAGCCACAGTGCTCATTCCAGGACTTTCTCCATCTTTATTTACCAGAGTGTCTGCTAGGAGCCCCACACCAGTCGCACTAAATATTTCAGTTTCCTTGTGCCAACGCTACAATCCAAATTTTCTACAAACACTGGGCTTCCTGCTCACTAGCTGTCTTGGCGTGTTCCCATCGGAATCTCCCCTGACTTTCTGTGCTCCTCCGTCCAGACTATGCTAGTTTACAGTTCCCCCGCTTTTCTCATACCCCCTCCCATTCTGAATCCAGAGACAGTACATCCATTGACTTTTCAGATTCCATTAAGAGCTCCACAAAGTTTAATTTGCTGGCAATTTTTTAAAAGCAGACGGTTGAAAGGAAAGTGACTGCTACTTCTCATCAAATGGGATATTTGTAATGAAGCCTCCAAACATTTCGGTTGGGTTGGCATGTAGCTGGAAGTGGCTGCCTCCACTATTTATGTTTCTCTCTTTCCCCTTATTCTGAGTAGGTTATTCTCCACTCCTCTGGCTGGAGCCTGGGTGCTCTTGGTGTGCTCAGTGCTACTCTTGCCCCATGTTTGAGTGGCTTGGCTTCCATCTCCGTTGCTCCCTTAGGTTCCTGCTGCGATATTCTCCATGTCTGGGCTTTGTCTTTTACGCCAACTTAACATTATAGTGTGGATTGTGACATGATGTTTGTTCTTTTGATGGTGTCTGGGTGCTTCTATGGCAAGGCTGAGAGTCTCCGAGGCATGTGCAGTCATGTCAAGGAGCTAGGGAATGTTGATTACTCAGCAGCTGAAAGAACCGTGCCCACCTTGTAGAGAAGAGAGAGGGCATTTGAGGCCTTATGGCCAGACTTTCCTAGTGCAAGTTTATCATTTGTCAAAGATAAAGGAAACAGGACACATACAAAGAGTAAGGACACCTGTATCTACTGAAGGAACAAGCCCATTTTGTTTGGAACTTCAGAAATGTTATCTCATTCAAAATTTTGTAGTCAAGGTGACTTCCAAGTATCACTGGATCTTCTAATACCTGTGTTACTAGAGTTTCAGCTCACTAAGAGGAAGTGCTGCGAGGTGTTTGTGGATGAGTTTTCTCCAGGGCCAGAGGGCCAGGTTATCACAGATCACTATCTGGAGACAGACTCCTCCATGAGTACAAAGTGTTTGCTGCAAACAGTAGGAAGATGTGATGTGGCAGGACTGTGAGGCTGTGTTGCTGTGTAGCTCCTGATAGTGAAATGCTAGCGTTGGAGTCCTGCCTGTGTGCTGCCAGCCACATCTCTCTGTGTGCATGGGGGTGTGGGGGTGTGGGTGGGAATGAATGCAGTGAAGGCAGTGACCTCCCCGTGAGAGCTGTCTGGTTAATCCCTCTGTGTCTCTAAGGGCAGGCCCGGAAGGATCCTGTTGCCAGGACTCGAAGATGGCTGTTACCTTGACAGCAGAAGTGCAGCATGCATGCGTCTTTCCTGGTCCCCATGTGATCCTTCACTGTGACGCTTTTTGTGTTTACACCCGTGCATGACTGTCCCCTGTGCCCTTGTCAGGAGACAGGCTGGGGCTGCCAGCTCAGTGTGTACTCTCCCTGCCGCTCCCCTAGAGGTCAGCTGATGGGACCGCTTCGGCTACAGGGGGGTCCCTTAAGAAAGACAGCATGATTCCTGACATAGGCGAGGAACCGCGTAAGTAAGGAGCCCTCATGCTTCCAACACACCTGTTACTGTTTCCCACTGTGGAGCATGTGTAGGGTGACTATATCCTCCTTCTCAGGGGCCGCACATGTTGCTGCAGTCCTCTGCATTGCATCTAATTATCCGCCTCTCCTCTTAATAATTTTGTCTTTCTTTGTATATCCAAACATTTTGGAAATTGGAATTGTGCTAGTGGATTTATGTGTTTGGTGGGAACAGTTTGAGGTCTGAGGCCAACCCTGTGGTCAAATAGGTCATGAGCTTCTCTCCTCACCCGTATTTCTAAGCTCAGTAGTCCCTGCTCTGAGGACACTGTTTCTTTCTTTTACACTGTTCATTGCAGGCTGAGGTCCTAGTCACTCCATAAAGTTCCTTCAAAACGGGCCCAAGGATAGCATGTTTATTGATATCTATAAACAAAGACCTGTCAGCACAACATATTCATGAGTGGATCTCTTTGATCATTTGCAGTTTCATTTAACCTCATTCCCAGTCCTTCATTAATTGAAAAATCCTCTCGGATTCTATGTTTCAAAAAGATATAAATATATTGGGAAAATCATCTAATTCAAATTTTTGTTTATTTTATTATGTTTCCTTGCTTTGAAGAACAAAGTCTTTCATAAATGTATCATCTTCACAGCAGCAGCTCCTATGACGCGAGTGTCTTGGCTTTCCCCATCCCAGGAGCACCAGAGGATCTCACCTCTCTTTACAGTTCTTTGTGGCGTTCTTTCCCTCATATGTTTGTGCAGATTTTCTAGCAAATTGCTTTCATTTGTTCATGCGGGTCTGCGCTCACGGTCAGCACTTGTACTTCCTACACTCAGTGACCACAGCTGCCCAAACTGGCAAGCTAGCTGTAGAGCCTAGAGAAAGGCTGATGCTGCCAAGCCAAACCCCTCGGTGAATGGGGCAACTTGCATACCACCTTCATCTCTGTACTGATGCAGCTCGCACTTTGGGCCCCTCAGCTGGCAATGCTTTTGCGAAGTGAGAAAAAGGATGTTTCTTTGCCCTGCCTTATGTGAACAGTAAGGGAATCTGGAACAGACTTTGTCAGCCTCGGAGCACAGTAAGATACACATTGCTTTCTTCCAAGATGTGCTGCATGGCTCCTTGCTGCAGCCTGAATCCAAGCAGGATCTGCTAAACAGTCCCACTGACTTTGAGCTTGGTATATATTGCAGAGTTGCTGCTACCAGCACCTTCTAATTTGGGATTCCTGCTAAATTTAATTTTGACAATAATGAATAAAATGTTTCTTCCTTTGTTTTGGGGCATACTGGGAAATCTTGTGTCCTAAATCTTTTAAGACAGCTTTTAATTCATACACATACAGGGCTCAGACATACTGCAGTTATGCCCAACTCTCCTGAGATCCTCTTCCTCCACTGCTCTCGGGTCCTATACCAGGCTCCTTAGTCTCTTTTCCGTTGTTTCTTTTTAATGTCTTTCTGGTTAAGGATTCCTCCTATCTAGCTGTAAGTGTGGGACCAACTGGGGTCAGGATTTCATCATCTTCTCAGGAGGATTTTCAGTCTCAAGTAATTCCAATTTATTTCAGTATTTTCTACGGCTACAGCTGGGATGAAGGGTCATGGGTCCCTATAGCTTGGATGTGTGTAAATCTCAACTAAACTCAGTTAATGCACTTGGCATTTGAAGGCAGATACAGGTTGAACTTTGAGAGCTCTATTTACAATTTGCTCACCTTGCCCATATCACCTCACCTCCTCTCTTTCTCCTACTGCAACCATCGTTTTGGTATCTCCCCCCCCCCACCCCTGTCATTACATGACTAATCACAACCACCCACCTGCAGCACATTTAGCAATTCAGCACCCAGTCCTGTGGTCAGTGGAGAGCGTGGGGGAACCTTTCCATCAGACTCTTTCCTCCCCTTCTCAGGGGATAAACTCCTCAGAGAGTTTATCTCTACCTGTCGTCTACCTTCATAAGACATTCAGGAAATAATATTGAAAAAATTATTTTACACACTTAGGAAATGCTACAGGTTAATGAATGAATGCCATATAAATACCATTTACAGTGAGTAAGGGCTAACATTTTTTCTCTCTTTGCTTCATATTTTAAAATTAATATGTCATTACATAGTCCATGACTTCTTTCTAGCCCATAACTCTCTGATTCTTATAGAAAAAAATGACCTTTCACTTCTGTGGTGAAATTTCCTTCTTGTCAGTGTTTTAATGTGTTGCATGTGTGTGTGTGTATGAATGATACTATATAACATTATTTAACAGATTTTAAAATTCAGTCATTTGGTATGCAACATACTGCAAATTAATTTCTCCATCCATATTTAAGTTTTTCATGTTGTTTTCATGTTTATGCATTAAATGCAATGCATTCATTTACAACTATTATAAAGACTAGAGTTGAGGGCTGGGGAGATGGTTCAGCCATTAATGTGCTTGCTGTGTAGACAGGATCTGGTTTTGGATCCCCAGAACCCATGTAAGCTGAGTATGTCAAGATGGGAGGAAAAGACAGGAGAACTCACTTGGTGTATGCAGGAGAGATTAACTAGAGGCTTGTTTGAAAGAGGGTGGAAGGCAAGGATTGGCACCTGAGGTTGTCTTCTGACATTCACATGTACACAGACAGTGGCAGGCATGCCCTCCCCACATGCACACATATCATACCCACACAGACAAAAAATAGTTCAAAAAAGGCTACATTTGAAATTATAACACAAGTAATACATATATTTTTCATCAATAGGAAAAATGGCTACTTTAAATTTCTTCTTTCTCACTCTTTTTTTTTTATTACAGTTTTTGCCTAGTTATACAAGCTCAATAGTACCCCCTTCTTCTCCCTCCCCTTTCCCTTCCCCCTATTGTCTCTTATTCCACTCTCTCCCATTCCACTCTACCCCCCACCGCTTTTCCTTCCTTCCTCCTCTTTTGGTGCTTCCTGTTTTCTCCCTCCCATCCTCCAGAGCATCTGTTTATGTGGGTGCTGAATTTCCCTCTGAGTCATCTACACTAGTGAGGGTTCAGGACTCAGTGGCATAGCTTGGGGCCCCATCTTGGGCTGCCTACTAATATGAGAACTCTATTATGACTGTGTAACCCTTTGCCTCTGGGGATTCTACTGCCTGAAGCCTTCTCCCCTATGTCTTTCTCACTCTTTAGACTTTATCTTATTGTCTCTTAAAATTTTATTCTTACTTCCTGGCTCAGTTCTAGAAACTTTCTTCCCCTATGTGGCTCTGATGCTGAATGAAGTAAATTGATGCATGAAACTAAAATACACTATAGTTGAAGAGTACTGAGCTCTGAAATCATGGTTGCAAAATTTGAAAGGTAACTAAGAAATGAGATTGGTAAAGATGCCGGGGTGTCTACAGCAAACCACAGCCAAGGGATAAGAACTTGGATCCTAGCACCAAGTAGTTCTAGGTATACATACCCACTTCTCTTTAACCCTCTAGAAAACTCTCTGAGATTTAAATTCTTTATGGATAGCTTGCAGAGTCATTTTGAGAGCTAACTAAAGTCATTTATATACAGCATATATGTATTGCAAAGTCTAACATATGATTAGCATTTTTGTTATATTTAGAAATTATTAACTTAGTGGCCGACACAGTCCTTGTTTTGGTAGTTGGGTTGCCATGGAGATTTAATTGTGCTTTTTAGCTGTAGTGTGTGTGTGTTCAAGAAGAGATGGGAAGGGTGTTGCTGTGAAACTGATAACCTTGAGCTTATTTGGACTTCTTTACTCCTGTTTCACAGAACAGATAGAATCGTAGATGTGTTAAAACTTCTATATTTTCAAGGGAATTCTCTGTTTTCTATAATTGCCATTTTCTAAGAGCATTATTAATAATGGACTGTAAGATTTGTCCTGAAATATGGCCTATAAAAATAGCTCAAATTGGGGCTGGAGAGGTGGCTCAGGGGTTAAGCCTCTGCTTTGCAGGTGGAAGGTCCTGAATTTGAATCCTAGACGCCAGGGGTGTGAGGGTGGAGGGGTAAGGGGGGTGAGGATGGAGGGGGTGAGGGAGGTGGAGGGGTGGGGGTGGGGTTCTGGTCCTGGTAGGGCGGAGCCTGTGATACTCGGGGCAGAGTAAACAAGGAGGAGGTGGAGGCGGTCCACGGTGGTTCGTCCATGGTTCTACACGCGCACACGCGCACACACGCACACGTGCACAATTGAGTAAATAAAAAAATTAAAAAATAGATCAAATAATGCTACTAAATAAAATACAATGTAGTACAACCTGTTCATATATATGCTATAACTTATCTGTGGCCTCCTGAAACTCCTTCAGCCCTCTATTTATACCACTCCCAAATAAGATATTTTATTGCAAATAAAAGTGTGTATATTCAGATAAAGTACTGACAGGTCATCAATTAGGATGGGAAGATATTGTGGCCTGCATAATTTTAGTGATTCTATTTTTATTCTTGTAAGAATATATGTAGAATATTATATATAAGACTATATAACATATGACTTATACATATATAAGAATATATAATATAGGAGCTGGAGAGATGGCTCAGGAGTTAAGAGTCTGCCTCTAAAGGAGAAGGTTCTGAGTTTAGATCCCAGGTTTCACATAAAAATGCCAGGTGGAACCAGTGGTGGTCTGCATTTCCTGCTCTAGTGGGTGGAGCCTGGGAAATCCCAGAGCAAAGCAAGAAGAAGGTAGAACCAATTCAGGATGATTCTTGAAGTCACCCTTGGTCCTCCACAGGGACATACAATGTCCTCTGATACACACACGCACACACAAATTAAATAAGTAAAATTTTAAAAAAGAATACTATATAACTTACATATATAAGAATATATAGTCATAACTGTTTTTTTATTCTATTTTCTGCTTTTTAAAGAAGGAAGTCTTTTTTTTTTTTTTAACAGTTTGAAGGGACATCATGGCGGGGAAGCCATTGCAGTAGGAATTTGAAGTGGTTGGTCATATTGAGTCTGTTGTCAGGAAGCAGGGGGCGATGAAGGCTGATGCTCAATTCACTTTCTCCACTCTATATATTTCACTCTGTGTTATTCAGCCAGCTAAAAATGAATAACAATAATAGAAATCTTATGTTAAATATTTCTGTAGTAATGGGAATTTGCATGTCATGCTCCATCAGTGACAGACATACAGAAAGTCGGAAGTGAACCCCAGACCAGAATCTGGGAGAGTCAGAAGAAGAGATTCATGTTTATGAATCTTGATTATTACATCATTACTGAAATCTTTTATGTTTCTTGAGATTCGTCAAGTAATTGTCTTTTTTCTTTTTACAGATATCCACTCTCATAACCTTTGGCTACACACCTGAGCACCGATGCTTGACTTACTGTAAGTCAGAAAGCCTTGCATTTTACCCTCCTTATATCTTAGAAGGTTTAAATCACCAGTGGTTAGGAACAGTTTTTTTATTTTTATTTTTATAAGCCAGATGATCTAACCTGGCTCTGAACTGATAAACTGTGTGTGTCTAGCTTTTTTTTAAATTTCAATTCCCAGAATTCCTCATGATACTAGTAGTCACTGAATAAATCATAAGTGTTGTTGATGATGATTATGAATACAGGAAAGTAGAAAGATACTTTCCCCCTTTCATAGTTAGATATAAGAATCTCCTTTCCAAATCATTATGGGAGATGTCTATTTTTTTTAAATCTTACTGTGGCTTGTCATCTATGTATCATATTGACATTTAGTTCGAACACAATAGTTTCTATCTTCAAATAGAAACAAATTGGAGAGAAGTAATGAGACACCATTTGGCATTGTTGGCAACTTTAAGTGTTCAAAAAAAGCAAAGATCACAAAATCGAGGAACAGCAAGACTCATCCTGCTGATTAGTTAGTTTAACCAGCAGTTGGCATTGGCAGCAAATTGTCAGCCAGACCGGGCAAAAAAAAAAATCTCTGGAGCCGGTAACTGCACTTGATGGGAAGAAAAGCTACACTGAACCCATCTTTATACCTTTTTACAACAGATTTTCCTAATGGATTTCTGACTGGAAGAAAAATAGGAGGCTATTGCACTCAAGGGAAGCCAAGAAGTAAGCTCCAGTGAATTCTTTTTCTTTTCAATGTGAGGCAGTGGAGTATAAAGTTAAATTACATGTCCTGCCTTCATTTAAGCACCCGGGCTCATGTGTTGATGTTTAGAGGGAACGACCCTAGGAAAACTGCAGAAGTACTCACAATACTCTAAAACCTCACACAGTGTAGGGCAACATATGCAGGTCCTTCTCCAAACATGAAGCACTGTGTGTACCTATTTCTGACATCACATTATAAATAGGGATCATGTATTTTTTATTAAAAATTTTGTATATGTAAGCAAAATGACTTTAATGTCCTTCCCCTCGCCCATCTCCTCCTCCTCCCTTCAGCAACCCAGTCTTATCCCTTCTGCCTTCAAATCTCTCCTGTGTGAACCAGAAAGGTTCCCTTGGGAATGCCTGAATTAGTAAAGGACCAGGTCTCAGTGGTAGTATAAGTGGCCATTTAGTGGGGAAGCCCCTCTTGTCTTGTCCAGCACCTGCCCTGAAGATTCTCTCAGTGCAGTTGTTTCTCCTGAGATATTCTCATTGGTCTATGGGGGAATGTTGATGTATAAGTCATTGTGTAGATCTGGTGGTATTAGAGAGCTAGTACACTTAAGGCTGTGGTAGCTTTATACCTGGTGCTATTTCCTAGTGAGGCTTATGATCTTTGTGTGCCTCCATTGTTGCTACATGAATGATGATGGTTAGAGGAAGCTCTAGAATTTTTGCAGATTTCAGTGTGCTAATAGAGATTATTAGCCACACATAGTGTGAGTAATGGGGGTGGTCTATTTCCTTGTTTTATTTTTAACCTATTTCACATAGATTAAAGTCCTCTTTCACACTTTCAGGGGATTTTAAAAAACTGCTAAAGTTCATGTGTGGTTCAAGTCAGATCCTCTTTCTCCCAGGACACGAAAGGATTTTTTTCAGTGAAGTTATTCACAGCCAAATGCCACATTTATCAGCTCGATTTTATTAGCTTGATCATGTAGACATGAATGTTGAACAAACAGGTTAAAAGTTAGACAATTGTGTTTTTTAAACTTAGGAGACGGACTTTTTTTTTTTTTTTTTTTAAAACTATTGTTTAGTAAGCCACCTCCAGCAAATTGCACTCAATGTATGAATATTTCTTTTTATTGCCATAATCAGTATAAAGTACTATGAATTTGTGTTGAGAGAGGCTTCCAAAAATTTTTATGATGAGCTTTCGGAATCTGGAAAACTTGAATCTCTTTGCCAATGCTGTGTAGAGCCATTTGGTACAACTCTTTGACGAGATGGAGCAGCCAGCAAACAGCAGGTAAAATCTTGCATCCTGGAAAAGATCAATGGGCAGAGCATCTGGTCACAAAGGAGCAGAAATGAGCCTCCGGAGGGATGCTAAAGGCCAGATGGTGCTGCAGGATCTGCCAAGATGTCCGGAGGCCCCAGAATAGCCAAATCGACAAACGAGCTGTTCTCTCCCTGCTACCTGAGCAGGAGGAAGGTGGCGAGTTCTGCTTGTTTAGCACAAGAGATGGCGGCTCCAGGATTAAGAAAAAGTGAGAGTTCAAATTAGCTGCTTCCCAGTCATGGCTTGCCTAGTAATCCCTGCATCTGTGGCTGTTTGCTTATTTGCTTAATTGACTGTTGTCTGCATAGGTTCTGTTGGGTTGGTGTTTGATGCTTACTGACTCCCATCCCTTGTACAACCACTTACTAAGGATCCAGGGAGTACTGGACACTGTGCTAGGCCTGCATTTATAATAGTGAGCAAAATGGAGCTGGCTCCCACTTCATGGAGCTTAGGACCTAGTGGGGAAAATAATGTTGCACGTGAGGGATTCGAAAGGACAGAGGTGCACGCAGCAGGTGAAAGATGATGTAAAGGAGAGTTTAGAAGCGGGCTCGGTGTCAGGAACACTCACGTTCAGTCAGGTCTTGAGTGAAGTTTGCAGCAAGTCAGGGAAATATTCCATGTGGACAGGATGGTGCACACAAAACTGAGAGCTGCTGGAGGGTAAACTGGAGCCAAAGATGAAACAAAGGTCTGGAAGACTTCTGTTTCCTTTCTTTTCTTCCTGCACCATAGGCTACGCGGGTGTGTGCCAGGAAGACAGGAGATGGTTTCTGATGAATTTGGATATTTGAATATTGACAAGACAGAGTATTTCACAGGGAGTTGAAAGTAAGTCTCCGATATGTGTCAGAAATTGATTAACCCACAGGGACAGAAAGTCGGGGTCAGATTGGAGGGGACCTTAAACCTGCAGTGTGACTACAGGGAAGGGGAAGAGGAAATGGTTTGGGAATGCGGAGAGAGGCAGCTAAGGTAATCCAGAGGCAGTGTGTGAACAGACCAAAGACCTGAAATCGAAGCAGAGACCCTGAGAGCGACCACACAGGACCCGGGGAGGAACAACGAGGGCTGAGGGGAGTCCAAAAAAGAAATATTAACCATGGTGTTACAGAAGATAGAAAGCTAATGCAAAAAAAAAAAAAAATCCATCAACATTCTAAATAAAGATAGGACTGGGATTTCTGATTTTTCTCTTTTTGCCTCAGTCCCTAACATGGGATACAAAATTCTGTTAACATTGTTACATTGAGGGGTCCTGTGTTTTGAAGTTTGGTATTTAGTTCATGTAAGAAAAAGAGGCATAATCACTAACAGTAACTGCAATTGCAAAATCATGCAAGTAAAGGGTTGCGATGGGTACACTGGTTGCAGGAAGAAGCCATTTGGTTTGAACATGTCACAGCAGGAGTTACATACTGACTAACAGGATGCCAGAATCACTTCCCCAAAAGGTTGTCTTTTTCTGGCATAGAGAATTGAATAAATGCAAATATATATTTTTCTATCTTTAAGTTTTTATTGTAACAAAATACACACTATATTTGACAACTTGATTATTTTAACTATACAGCTCAATGATGCTAAATGCACATTATTTTGCAGTGGTCAACCATCTTAGAGGTCTGTTAATCTTACAAAACAGAAACTCTATGCCTAGTAAAATCTTTTATAGATTTAATATCTACTTTATCCAATATTTATATGACTACTTTGGTTCAATTTTTTATTTGGTTAATGTTTGTATGAAATAGGTATATTTTGTCTTTGGATCTAAAATAAGTCTAGTGTAGACAGCAAGTAGTTGAAGATTTTTTTCCCTATTTTAGTCTTTTTCTTTTGACTAGAGAATTTAGTTTATTTATATGTTAAATAACTATTAATAATTTCACTATGTGTTTTTCTCTATTTAATGTTAGGGTTTTCCCCTTAATTTCCTGAATTTCTGCCTTCTTTTGATGTTTAATTAATTTATGTAGTAAACATTTTAATCACTTTCTCATTTATTCATGTGTGCATTATATAGTTCTTTATAGTTATGATAGGGAGTTTACAGAAAATCATTTTTTAAAATTTATTATTTATTCAATTGTGAGTGTATGCACATGTGTATGTATATGTGTGTATGTGTGTGCGTGTAGAACCACGGACGAATTCGGGAACCACCATGGACGCCTCCATCTCCTCCTTGTTCACTCTGCCCTGGGATTCACAGGCTCCGCCCTACCAGGACCAGAAACGTAGCCAGCTCCCCCTCCCCCGCTTCCGCCAGGCATCTATACGTGGGTTCTAGGATCCGAACTCAGGACCTTCCGCTTGCAAGGCAGAGGCTTAACCCCTGAGCCACCTTTCCAGCTTTTTAAAGCTGTAACACTAATTTGAATGTATCTTGCCTTAAGTTCAATAGCATGCAGAGCTATTACAGTTTTACCTATATTCTTGATGCCACAAAATTGTAACTTTATATACTGTGTGAAAACAACTGCTATTTCTTAAAAAAATATTTTTTCTAGTTTTATAAGCACAATGAATAGTTGTCCCTGTCCCCCATTTTTCTCCCTTCCCTCTCTCCCCTTTTCCTTTCCCATTTCCCCCTCCTTTCAAACCATCCCATCTTCTTGTCTGTCTGCTTGTGTGAGCCCCAAGGTTCCCTTTGGATTGTCTGCTCCAGTAGGGACTCAGGCTTCTGTGGCAGACTGAGTAGCCTTCCTTGAGTCAACCCACTGATAGGGGCACTCCCCTTCACCTATGTAGCCCTAACCCCTAAGGTTCTGAATATAATTATTTCTCCCTAGTGTATGGGGGAATGTTGATATGTCAGCCGTTGTGCAGGTCTGGTGAGGATAAGTCTCATCGCAGTGGGTTCCTAGATGCAGCAGCCCTACCTTGAGTGGAATTTCGTGGCCAGCTGTGGACTCTTATAATCTTACTGCTCCTTCTTTTAAAAGATTTCCTGAGCCTTGGGATGGGAAGAGATTTGGTTGGCCTGATTCTGGCTCCATATTTCAGGGTCAGTGGTACTCTGCATTTTGGTTGACCGCTATTGTCTATTTCACTGCTCTTCCATTGCACTAGACTGCCTCTTGTTAAGGTGTTGAGATCTTTTCTTATTTAAAGATAAATGAGAGAGAGGTGTGTAGATGGAAGTTTACTCTCATGTGTTTGTGGTTAATATTGAGATATCTGATTTTGTCTACTGTCATAACTGATATTTTTTTAAAAGTGAATTACTTTCAAGATGGTTTTGCTATGCGCAAGATTTTTTTATAGCAGTTTTATTTCTCTTTTAATATATCAGCCTACTTATCATTTGGCCAACCAAATTTCTGGAGAAAGAAATTCTGAAAGTAGGCCTGCTACATGCTAGACAAATGCTGCACCACTGAGCTACATACCCTTAGCACTTGAAGTCAAATTTTAAAATGTTTTTATTTATTAGATTTCCCATCAGGGTTTTTTTTTTCTTTGAGTGAATTATATTTCTCATTTCTTTGTATGTTTTGCTGTTGAAGTCTGAATATTTTAAAATCTTCTTTCCTAGAGCTGGCCGTTGCTATTATTATTATTTTATTTTTACTTTTGTGATGATTAATTGTGGTCATTTGAACCTATATAGTTTGGCCTCAAACTAAATATGTTGAGCGCATGCTCCTCCTGTCTGCCTTTGAAGTGCTGTCATTAGAGGCATGTGGCACTTGCCTTTTTTTGCTTGATTTTGTGTTTGGATTGTTGTAGGTTATCTCAGTGTTGAAAATCATCTGGGTTGTATACGTAAGGCCTTTTCTGAACTGATACCTTCCCCTAGGCATACATGGTAATTGCAGTAATTGCTTCACTTGTTGTGACAAAGTACGTGAGGAGAAGCAACTTAAGGGAGTGTGGCCTTATTTGGCTTATAGTTTGAGGGTACCACTCATTGTGGTGGGGATGGCATGGTGGCTGATCACATGGGTCTGCAGTCAGGAAGCAGAGAGAGATGGATGCTGGGCTCCATTTGCTCTCTTGTTTTTATCCAGTGTAAGACACCGCATGTGGACCGGAACCACACAAATTCAGGGAGTGTCTTCCCCTCACAGTCAAATATCTGGAAATGGTCTCACAGACATTCCCAGAGGCTTTTTCTTAGGTGTCTGTAGACCCTCTCAAGCTGACAACCAAGATTAACCATCACACGTGTACTACTTGTTAACCTGGCACCCAGATGTAGCACTTTTAAATTACGATATTTTGCCCCTGCCATACAAATTTTTAAGAATCCCAAATGCTGTTCAACAGTCCAAAGTCCAAAGTCTCTTCTGAGATCCTGTGAAACAGAAGCCAGTTCAAGTGACCACAATTAATCATCATAATGATATTCTGATTTCGTACACATGTACAGTTCCTTTTGAGTGTTATAGGATGTGATATCTGACTCTCAAAAACAGGCAAAAGAGAAAAATGAATTAGGTGTGTGGGGTGAGGGGTGGGTTTGGGGGAAGACAGCAATGGTCTAGGCCTTCAGCTCACTGGAAGTTTCTACAACTAGAGAGAAGGTGGGGCTGTGTAATAACCACCAATGTCTCTTTGTCAGGCTCCGGAGATCACAAGCAGAGAGTGCTGTTCAGAACAGATTTCTGCTTTCTAATGAGGGGGTCCATTTAGCCCATCTTAATTCCCACAAGCTGCGCGTGGGTTGCTCTAGGAATACATGAGCACTTCCTGACTAGGAAAGGGAGCAAGAGGTGGATAGATAGGACTGAAACTGAGCAGAATTGATCACAGTTGATCATCTGAACCTTCCCTAGAAGCTGAAGACCTTCAGTAGAATGGAGTTATGGGATCATTGCAGCAGACCCACGGGTGGAGTGGAATCGTCTGTGGGGACCACTCCCTGGTGCTTCCCAGAATCTTCTCATCAAATTTGCTCCTCATTTTTATTGCGCTTTATTTATTTTGTAATATCTTCCATATTAACTCCAAGATGAAATGAAGCAAACGCTTAAATTTATGAATGAATGTTTACAAGAATCCTGGATGGATCCTTGTTCCTGCTGAATGAGGAAAGCATGTAGAGGGAAAACAGAGGCCAGAAAGAATAAATGAAGGCTGAGCATTAAGTAGAATTGCTAAGCAAAAATCATGCTTAACAGTGAAAGAAGTGAGCTGGGTTTTGTTTGTAGGACTTTGTATCTGAGAGATACAAGACAGTTTCTGAATAAGTCGCTTCCTGATGGGGTCTTCAGTTTGAAGTATGATTATGATTTCGTTTTGTGTATTATACAATCAACCCCACCTGGGTGTCTGTCTAGTGATCTATCCATGCTGCATTTCAAGCGCTCTGCTGTTCTTTATGTAACGCTTATCTGACTGAAAATGTCAAGTCTTCTTCTCACTCTCAGATTCCCTTGAATGTTCTAACCATGCTGGGACATTTCAGAATCCCCCAGTTTGGAAATAGCTGGTCCTGATGGAAGAGGTCAGTTACCCCAGATAATTGGCAAGTGGAGGTAGGAAAATTATGGGTTTAAAGCCTTCCTGGTCTACAGGATGAGTTTAAGATCAGCTTGGGTAACTAATGAGACCTTATCTGAAAATAAGCTAAGTAAAAGGATTGAGAATATATCTCAGTGGGAAAATGCTTGTCTATCCTGTGTGAGAGTCATATTTGAATTCTCAGCACTGCGCGCACGCACACACACACACACACACACACACACACACACACACACAAATTAAAAATAGTTTGTCATGTCCCAACTATCTGCCCAAATTCTAGGAATTCCCAGCTTTCCGTGTGCCAAGACATTATATATTAATGTCAAAATGTTTCATTTATAGCTCATGAACTGACTCTGGCCTTAGGATGACCACTTATCCTGGTTTGCTTAGACAGTCCAGGTTTTAGTAGTGAAAATCCTATGTTCTATAACGTCATTGGGCACCAAGAAGACCTAGACATGTGTTTACCCTCTCTGGTCCAGAAGCATACTGTTTTATTTTTTACACAGTCTTGCAGTTCTTTCATGTAAAAGGGTGACTGCTAATTTTGCACATTCATCAGTACTTAATTTCTTAATGTTCATGAACTGCTGGCCGTTTTGAGAAAGAAGAATATTGAGAGGGTTTACTGTACAAACACCTCATTTTATAGATGAATAAGATCTCAATTACATTGGCAAGATTAAGTTTCCATTCTGGCTGCCATGGTACCAAATTTCTGTAACAGCTTCGAACATCTCCTTTCCCCTAATTAAAAACAAACTGTTATGTTGGAACATCAGCTACAGTACCAGGGAAAAGTAGCAGTTATTTCTGAATTGTCCAATAATCTTTTTCTAATGCCTCTATTTGCGTCATAGGCATTTTTACTTCCCTGGTGTCTAAAGTTCAATGTCTCTCATGGATTACTGATATTATCTGAGTATGAAAATAAATATGGTCAGGTTAATTAGCATCAGGTTTAATAAGATCCCAGAGTAATTTTGTACAATGCTTTCTGGGAAAACAAGAAATTAAACTTCAGAGCTGCAATGATGGGATCTCATAGAGAAGCTGTGAATGAGATTAACATAGTCAAAGAGAAAGGTGTGTATATTGCATGTGATGTGCAGATAAGATTTCTGCTACAGCCATACAAAGAGATGTGTTTTTTTTTTTTTTTCTTTCAAAGGAAGCAAGAATTTTGATTGTCAAGTGCAGGTTGACTTTGAGAGCTTATTGAGACCCCAGAGACCTGGCTCCATGCTTGGCCATACTTGGTCACTCTGGATTAGAATTTGAACTAGAATTTGGTAATGTCTATTTTTTCTCATTCTGGCTTGTCTACTCCTGTCAGGGCTCAGGCCTCTGTAGGATATCAAGTTACCTCTCTTCAGGCCACCCCACTGATATGTGCATTTCCCTTCACTCATCCAGCTTAGACTCAAAGGTTTCCACTGTAAGTTCCCATTCTATGGGTATAATAACAGTTACCTGCAGAACAGTGTGATATACTATCTCTTACCTATAGGTTTATTAGCTGTCTTCTATATTGATCCCCCCTTTTTTATAGGTTCTTATTCTAGTTTACAGTAACAGAGATGTGTACCATTCTGACAAGCAGGTCTTAAATCCAATCAGAAAGCTGTTGGTTGTCTCCTTGATACTCATGCCACTATTACACTGGTGGTCACTTGTTGCCATGGTGATTTATATTGCAACTTACAGATCTCATGCCGTTGATGGGGCTTGTGATTATTTCTCTCCCCCAATAGCCTCTACAGTTTTCCTTGGTACTGTGTAAGCTATCCAGCAAGGAGAAAGTCCACAGACCAGTTCCAGCTGATATATAGTAATTTCTATTTTTTATACAATGATATGGATGTGTTTGGTCAATGAAGTGATGCTTAAGAACCACAGAGCTAGGCTTTTAAAAAAAAACACCTTTTTTACTTTTCACTTAGGGAATATGTATTTTCCTCAGATCTTTTTGAGATGGCAGGTACTATGGTCCTTACACTGAAGAGATGAGAATTGAAAAAGACAAGGTCATATTTTAATATGAAAATATGAAAAATGGGGCCTTTTATACTGCAAATTCACATTGAGGAATACTTTAATGTTCTAACAGAAGACATGCTATTAAAATGTGAGGGGAAAGTTCTTCAGAAGGTCTGTGAGAGTGTGTCAAACAAGCTGTATATTCTACTTTCCACCACAGTAGATGCAGAGAGAGTGCCTCCAATCTTCCTAGAGCACAGCATAGTAGAGATTGTAGAACTCATGTAACCCTAATTGGATGGAGAAGAAATGGCTGGAGTATATCTCATTTGCTTCCTGTTCTGGAAGTCCTTCTTACTAAGCATATGCTTATGTGGCCACAAATACCTATGTGTCTTGAAAAACTCTCTGGGAACCTTACACAAGTCCCTAGGCTCTTCATTAGCAGAATGGTTTCCCTAGCTCTGTCATCTAATGGTGCAGCAGAAGATGTATCTAGAAATTAATTGGATGAACTGTAAAACTGGAATCCTGACCACTTGTGGTCGTTAAGGATCCCAGAGTACTTTCCTCATGGAGGCAGAGCCCTGGACAAATTCCAACTCTGATAATTAAATTACATTTTGCCCAGCTTCCTTGTACACTTTCAGCTGGACTCTGTTCCTTTTCAATCTTTAATTGCAGTACACTTGCACATTAATAGAAACTCTTGGAAACATTCGGTGAAAAATCTCCCCCAATTTAAGAAGTGGGTTAGTGTTCGAGAGGCACATTTTACACAAAAGAGAAGTTGTCAGATAGGTCTCTGAAGAGACATAGTACCGCTCTTGCAAAGTTGAGACTATTAAAACATTTCAGTATATAATCAAAGGTGCGAAAGTACATGTCCTATTTGTTTTATTTTTAGACAAGGTCTTGCTAGTGCAGGCTGGCCTGGTGCTTGAACTTTGGATCCTCTAAGGGTTTCTATTAATGTCCAAGTGTATTTCAATTAAAGATTGAAGAGTTTAATGACTTTCCATACCTAAAAGTTGACTGAAAATGACAAATGTAAGACCTCAAACCATAGACATCTAAAAAAGTAGCATTTTTTTTTCCCAACAAATAGGAGAAACATCTTGACCAAGGATTGAGAATACATTCATATATAGTGAACACATTCCCAGAAATTATTATTTACCAGGTTGTTTCTGAGAATTAAAATTCCCTCCAAAATATTTTAAGTATTTGGATGAAATGTTATTTTTATCATCTTTGATAACTTTTCATCTAAAAGGTATTTAATTCACACAAGTGAAGACTCTGTTTTACTCATTCACTGAGAAAATAAGCAGATTCTTGATAAAGATACATATATTTTGGACAATAATGGGAAATGTTTTGATTTATTGTCTTTATTTTAATATACTTATTTTGTAAGTTAATAAAATTTCTAATGATAGTTGTGTTTAAAATATATAACTTGGCTCTTGAAAAATAGTACTGGATATCCCACTTTCTAGCCAGTTGGCTGTAATGTGAAGCCAATGAATATTTCTTTATAGAGAAAAAATATAATTAATACATTAAATGAAAGAATAATATTTTTCCAAAGATTTTATGTAACCCCTGCATTATTTAAGTATCATTGCAGGGACAAGTATTGTAGGCTCTGCAGACAGGACAGAGCATCTGATAGGTAGAACAATTTCTGCAGACCATCTGGTTTCAAAAATTTCAAGACTAAAAAAAAATTCAAGGCTAGTTTCTTTTCAATTTCCAAATACTGTAGATCTCACATATCACATAAAACATGTGATGAGACTTGGTGTGGTGTGATGTGTGTGTGTGTGATGTGTGTACACACGTGTGTGCACATATGCTGTAGTGTATGCACAGTGGTCAGGGGACAAATTTATGTCCAATTCTTTCATCAGGTTCTGGAGATTGAGATCATTCTTTCAAGCTTAAATGGTAAGAACTTTTATACTGTGACCTATGATTGAGCAACAATCTAATGTTCCTGTCACTTCAAGTACCCTACATTACTCTCTCTCTAAAACACAGCTTCATTAAGTCTTATCCAAGTAAATTCTACTCCAACTTCCAACTCCAAATGTCCTCTCTTGTTGCCATTTGTTCAGTCTTACTTTTAAGAATGTTTCTAGACTTCCTGATTTCCTCAGTCTTCAAGGTTATTTCATGTGTCAAATGAATATCTGTTTCTTTACCATTTCAATATGCTCTTGGCTCTATTGGATATCACACTTTAAAGCATCTCTTTTAGTGTATTGGTTCTTCTACTGCATAAACACATATATATCTTACTTTACTCTTTCTTAAAAACAAATTTCTCTCTTCTACTTTTGTATGCCCTGCCAAACCTAAGCCTATGCAAATATTCAATCTTCTTTGTATATTTGGGGGAATCAATACCTTTTTTGGAAAAAAAAATCAAGTTGAGATATCCGTGGGGTTCGCAGAACCTTCTGTGGGAAAGAGGATGTGTGAAGCACTCATGGGGACAGCTTTTTCTTTCCAGTGACATAGTGGGAGAAAATTCCCCTCTTTCCCATCGCTCCCAACCTGGCGATGTAATCTCCCTGATAAATATCAAGATCTGGTGTATAGTAGCATCTTAAATTATGACACAGGAAAAGTGGCATTCCTTAAGCCTCACAACACGACGACCTGCTTTCTCTTTCCAAAATTAGATAATTCTGTCTTCTGCTTCCTTTTCTGCCATGTTCATTGTTAGATGGTGCTGGCTGGGAATGGCAGATGGGGCACTGGGGATGCGTCTGTCCACCTCATGCTGATTTGGCCTCACAGAGAATGGAAACGGATCAGTTTAAAAGAAATTTTGTTTCCTTTTCAAGTGTCCTGGTAGCTCCGACTCTGCCTTTCTGCTTCTCTCTGAAAGTTGCTGATTCTTTTCTAACAGTAGAGGTCCTCCTAGCTCAGCTGTCCTGCAAGATCTAGGAGCTACTCATCCTGAAAGCTCCTTGGGAGCCGTGTAACTTAAAACAGATGATTAGGAAGCCATTGTCTGTGCCATTGCTGGGTTTATGATGTTTTTCATCTTAACACTTGCCAGTAACAGGGTTTAAATTAACTACGAATCCCCCCCCCCCCCCGCCTCAGAATAAGCAGAACTGTATGTGGAAGTGGATGTAAATTGCTTGGGTTAAAAATAAGAACGAATCTATTCTTTAGGGAGTGAAATGCTACGTTAATCTAGGATTATCAAATACCATTGAAAGTGTTATGGATCCAGTCATGGTATTAGACAGAGTAAACACTGTGATTCAGAGATCATGCAGCTCTCCTGGCCCCTGGTGAAATGCCCTGGCTCTGGCCTGGCTCATTCTGTTTGAATAGCTGGGAGTGGAAAGAACAAAAATCTACGCTAATCTCAGTATGGCTGGGTCCTAAACCCATGGGATCAGGACGAGCTCTACCCAAGCCACCCACCTTTTCCCATCTGTACCCCTCTCCCACTGTGCTATCAGACGCTCCAGATGGAGCTTCCTGCGCACCGTTAATTATTATTATTATTTTTGTCTCTTCACCCATAGTGTCTCTGAGTCTTCGGGTGCTGCAACTGTCGCCTTTGTGGGAAAGAGATGATAGTCTTTTGAAATGGTGACGGGGTACTTCTTTGTGAGCTCTCAGGAGCTACGGGGATACTATTTAAATTTAAAAAAATAATAATTATGTCCTGACACTTTTACAACAGTAAATTCCTTTGTAATTAGTTGTAGTGTTTAGGATGGCTGTGAAATTCAGTAGGGTTCTTTCTTTAAAGGAGGAGAAAAGATTTAACTTGTTTCTCTTGTTTAGTATCCTTCGGGATGAAAAGCACTATAGAAATGTAAGCTATTATTAATCCACCCCCTTTCCAGACACATGTCTACGGGGGCTTTAAACTGTATCAGCTGATGGGGAGTCTCAGCTCAAAGGAAGTGGCAAAATTATTTTTAAAATTTCCTAAAGCCTGTGAGAAATAGGTACTCCTGTTGGTTTTAGTAGTTATAGCAGCAGTAGCTGACAGATACTCCCGCTTGGACAACATTTTATGATTTTACCTGTTTTGGGTAACAAGTAGGATGTGTTAGCATCTTCCTGTTGCACAGAGCTATCCAGAGACAGCTGCAGATGTCCTAACCCCTGTGATAGGACTTCAATAACTTTTCCTCTCCTTTCTAATTGCATACTGACATTGTACAGTAAATAGGAGAAAATCATCAGGAGAAAGCCATCTTGCCCAGGTGGCTTTACCAACTCTGTGCTTAGCTGGGATTTTCTCAGTAGCACTTCTATTTACAGCTAGTGAGGAAATCATGGTTTCTGATGTCCTCTGTGGCACCAGTGCCGTCAGGCCACTGTCCATGCTAGACAGGAGACTGGGTCAAATCTCCTGGTTGCAGTTGAGCATTGTGCAATATGGCAGGAGCTGGTAACCTTGAGCCACAAAGAAATAGACAAGACTACACATTTTAACCACATACCAGATAATGTATAAAACACTGGGAGAAAATTCCATTGTTAATATCAGGTAAGATTTGTGGATATTTGAGTATTTATTGTGGAAATGAGTAATACCTCTAAACTGTTCTTTGCTCCTGTGAGAAAGCTTAGAAGCTTTAGGTCAGTGAAGAGGGAAGCATCAAGACATCATCTCTCAGCCTCATTTGGTACTGTTTCCTAAATAGCTCTGGGGTTAAAACAACTGCCATGCGTTTGTTCTCGGTTTGCCTCAAAGCTCAGTGGTTCAAGCAGCAAGCATTTATTTACTTACGATTCTGTCATTTGGATATGTTTCAACAAGAACAATGTGATTCTGTCCCAGGTGTTGCTAACTTATGAGATGGTTGACAAGTTGGTAGTACTCAGTTGCAGCAGTCGGCCAAGGATGCCTTGGCCAGTTAGATTCCCCGGTTCTTCTCCACATGGCCCCTTTGTGTGAATTGTTTGGTTCCCTTATACCAAGGGGTCAGAGAAGTCAGGTTTCTTGTGTTTTGGTCACCCTGTTCTGGAGGACAAAAGCAGCAGCTACTGGACCTTGATTAGGTTTGGATTTGAAACTAGCCTAGCACAGGACCTTCCAGCTGTAGGCAGCTTAGGTTCAAGGTTAGGAGTTACAAGAAGATGTATGGAGCAGGAAGTGTGATGCACTGGGTATAATCAGGTTGACTTCCGGGGTCTCATAGCTGTCACTCTCTTCGGACCTCACACAGAAGTCCCATTGCTCAAACTTCCCCTTGCAGGAACTTCCAGGGGCTAAAATTCTCCTCAGACTTTGCTCTTTTGGCACCTGCCAAATGCCTTGCTCTCCTTGCTGGCACAGTCATTGATTTTCCTCATAAGGTTTTCTGGAGGTGAGTGACCTCCCGGACTGCCTAGCCCTCCTTATGTTCCTGATTTTCAGAGCACTGAACATACTTGAATGTATAGATCATGTGCCAAGATGTATGGGGGGCGATTATGATTGATATATATATACATGGATCATCTTGAAAAGTTGATTTTAACTTGAAAATACAGTTGAAAATATTCTCATTGTCATTATTATTTTATGCAAAAGTGTATATGCACAATTCTGCGTGTGTGTGTGTGTGTGTGTGTGTGAGAGAGAGAGAGAGAGAGAGAGAGAGAGAAGATGCTATTGAATAAAACAAGGACTCTGCTGAAGCCTAGTGTGGTATCTTGAAATGACACGCCAGACCATGTTGAGGTGTGAATATGTACCTCCACATCACTGTTGGCGTGCTCAGTTTTTGTTACCAGAAACTCTTCTTCAGTTGTGCTTCTCCTAACATTCCTGGGGGCCCAGGTTAGATTTCATTACAACAAAGGGCTTGTGTTACTTGCAATGTTTCTTGTGCAGAACAGCTTTCTTGCGAAGAAGGAAAGCCATTTGGTGAGGGAGTGGGGAAAGTGCTTTATTTTTGGATTCTTTTAGTGGGACCCAAAGCTTGTTTTGAACTCTGTTCCATTGCCACCAGTTTCTGCTGACTGTTGTGTCCCTCTAGCCATGCTGGCTTTCCCAAACTCTCAGTGTCACAGAACATGAGCGAATATTGCTCTGGGGGGCTGCCCAGAGGCCGCAGCTCTCCTGTGCTGCAGTCCGTGTCATGGCTCAGGGCTCTAGTGGTGGCCCTGGGAACTTGCGCAATTTCTTATCTCTGGTGTTTAGTGAAGTTGGAGGCTTCCCTTTCCATGACAGGGCAGTGAAATAAACATCTATCTAGGTACTAGGTTTCTCTTCTAACTACGAGAAACTTGGGCTCCGTTCTGTTGGGCTCGCTCATTCTCTTTCTTTAGTCTATTATGTAAGCGCACCATCTAAACTTGGTAACTTCCCATTTTTGGAGAGTTTATAATGTGCCTGGCATGTGTAGGCATTTCACATGTCATTCAGAGCTCACAATTGTTACATTATCATGTGTTTTTGTATTATTATTATTTATTCAATTGTGCGTGTGTGCATGTATGTGTGTGTGTGTGTGTGTGTGTGTGTGTGTGTGTGTGTATGTGTGTAGAACCACGGGCAAATTCGGGAACCACCATGGACCGCCTCCACCTCCTCATTGTTTACTCTGCCCCGGGATTCACAGGCTCCGCCCTACCACTCGCTTCTGCCCGGTGTCCGAACTCAGGACCTTCTGCCTGCAAGGCAGAGGCTTAACCCCTGAGCTACCTCTCTAGCCCTCACTCTCTTTCTTAAATAAATAAAAATAAAGATGACATATTGAAAACATTAAAAACCAAAGGGTGCTTTTGTAGAGTTTCATTTGCAAAAGCAATTTTGTGAATTAAGCCCTGACCCTCTCTTTGATGAAGGTGGCTCCTGACACAGAGAAAATGCTCCTTTGTTGTACTGAGCTCCTAATAAAAAGATCTTGTTGGGTGTTCAGCAAGAATGCTCCCCAGATACATTTACCAAATTCATTTTTTTTGCATTTAACAGTATCACAGCAGAGCTTTACAAAGATAGACCTCATGCCTTCTGTGAGTGTGCCCTTGGAACAGCAAACCATGTCGTTAGCTTGACTAATGGGAGCTGTGTTTATTTGTCGCTTTGAATAAAATGAAGCCAGAGATCAATAAATGAACTCTGTAGAGGCCAGTGTTATCACTCCTATTAAAATATTAACACTGCCCATTCTCTGGTTGTTTCACTAATCAATTCTTTTCTCAAATCCATTTAGTTTTCAGGCTATGTTCTTTCCCAAGGCTTAACCAGGCAAACAAGGTAAATCACAGGTGATGATCGCATCGAGTGGTGACCAGGCTTAGTGTCAACTTGCTTGCAGCAATTTAAGTGGTGTTTTGCGACCCAACTCTTCTGAATAGGAAAAGAAGGGTGTGACCAAGGTCGCAGTGAGTCTTCCATTTTTTGCAGCCTGAGAAATCACTGCATTGTTAAGTCTTATTCAATTCACATTATCTTCAAGGAGCTGTACAGCCAGTGAGCAAAGTTCTCCTCAACAAGCTAATCTCAAGGTCCACAGATTATTTAAACATCATTTCTTTTCCGGACTGACTGGATCCTTCTACCTTTGTCACAGTGATTCACGCTTCCCTGCCTGTAAAACTGGATTTTCTATTTTGTAGGAGAGGCAGCTGGTAGATTTGTTGGGGGCCAGAGGAGGGGAGCAAGCCAATGATTGATCCATCTCTATTCAGTCATAAGAGATTATCCAATTGGGAAAGCAGGGTTAAGTATGTGAGTGAGTGTATGTGTGAAGTGTGAGTATATGTGTGTGTATATGATGCTTGTGTATGTATGTATATGTATGATGTGTGAATGCATGTGCGCATGATGTGTATGTGTGTCTGTAATGTGTGTGTATGTATATGTAAGTGATTGTGAGCACTTGTATGATGTGTGAATGCATGATGTGTGTTGTGTGTGTGTGTGTGTGTGTGTGTGTGTGTGTGTGTGTGTGTATTTGGGTACACTTGTGCCATAGCACATGTGTAGAAATTAGGGAACAGCATTCAGATGTTAGTCCTTTCCTTTTCACCTTATCTAGGGCCAGGTCTCTTCTCTGCTGTAGGTCAGGCTGGCTGGTCAGCAGACTTCTGGAGTGTCTCATGTCTCTCCCTGTCATTTTCTTAGGTGGACAGGGATTACAGATGTTAGCATCACTGTATCTGCCTTTTAAGTGGCTCTGGGGATCTTAACTCAGGTCGTCAGGTTTGTATAGTGAGAGTTTTACGCATGTAACCATTTTCCCAGCTAGCAGTGTGATGAATAGAAATCACCAAGCTAAATTGCTGTGTGTGTGCGTGTGTGTGTGTGCGCGTGTGTGTGTGTGCGCGCGTGTGTGCGTGTGCGCGTGTGTGTGTGCGTGTGTGTGTGTGTGTGTGTGTTAATTAAAAATAGAACAAAAGTAAACCCAGTCTCCATTACTGGCTAGACCACTCTTCTCCTCTCCATCAATCAATAGCACCTGCTTTGCCCTACCCCTGCAGCCTGCAGTTGGGTACCATTAATTTTCTTTCTTTTTTTAAAATAATTTTTCCCTAGTTTTACAAGTATATTGAGTGTTTATCCCTGCCTCCCTCTTTCCCCCTCCTTCCCATTTCCCTTCCCTCCCTTCATCAATCCATCCTACTCCCTCCCACACTCCTTCCTGTTTGCTTCTATAGGTCCCAGGGTTCTCTCTGGCTTGTCTACTCTTCTGGGAGTTCAGGCCTCTGTAGCATACCAAGTGATCCCTCCTCAGGTCACCCCACTGATAGGGGCATTTGAATTCATTCATCCAGCCTTAGTTCCCACAGTTTCCACTGCATGTAAATATCTGTCCTGGGATCCTCACTAGACTATGGGGGCATGTTGGTATCAGTCCTTTATACTTGTCTGGTAAGGACAAGTATCATTGCAGTGAATTCCTGGATGCAGCATCCCTGTCTTAAACGGCGTGTCTCACTAAATGGTAGACCTTCCCATCTTTAGACTCTTACAATCTTATTGCCTCTCTTCTGCAAGGTTCCCTGAGCCTTAGGGTGGAGAGAGATTATATGGGCCTGATTCTGGGTGCGCATTGCAGGGTTGCTGGTACTCTGCATTCTAGTGGCCATTGTTGTCCACTTCACTGTTCTTCCACTGCTCTAGGCTGTATCCTGTCAGGGTGTTGAGATCCTCTACCTCTGTTGTAGAAGAAGACTTCTAGTCTGAATGCCGAGTGCTCTTCCAATCTATGGGTATAATAACAGATATTTACAGAGGAATTTGTTGTATTGTCTTTCTGTCTATAAGCTCATAGTCCATTCTTCTCTAGTGATCTGTTTTCTTCCCCTTTATAGGTTCTTGTTCTAGTTAACAGTAACAGTAATGTGTTCCATTCCAAGACCTGACAAGCAAGTCTTGAGTCCAATCAGAAAGCTATTGGTTGTCTCCTTGATACTCATGCCACTATTACACTAGTAGTCACCTGTTGTCATGATAATTTTTATTGCCACTTGTAGATCTCATAAGTTGATGAGGTCTTCAATTATTTTTCTCCCCCAGAAGCTTCTACACTATTCCTTGGTACTGTGTAAGCCATCCAGCAAGGAGGAAATGCTCAGTATAGTCCATTTTGCCCATATTCTATGATCCATATGTGTTGCATCTTCAGTAATAGATTCTTACTGTCAATTTTTTAAGAGGGCAACTAAGAGCAAGGTACCATTAATTTTCATACTAGAATCCTAGTAAGAATTTATTAGACAATTTAGCAACTTCTAGGAGTCTAGCAAATGTGAACCTGTGTAGGAGAGGCATCTGTAGCAGACATGGTAAACCACGCCTACAGGCCATTCACTGAAAGGTCTCCATCCCTTTCCAAAGCCACAAAGGTCACTCCTATCTTAATACAACAACTTCTCTGAGGGACAAGGTAATGGTTTCAATTTTCTGTATCCCTAACATGTTCTTTTTCTTGGATTTTCTGGGGAGATTATTTTGAATTGGGTTGGTTTGAACACTTTCTAACATCTAATGGGAATAAATTCTAACTGATAGAAATGAATAGAATCATTGCTAATGGGGCTGGGGTGCAACTGGATAGCTGGGTTTGAGCCCCATCCAGCATCTGAAAATAAAAATTCAGGGCTCATCCTATTACGATTTCTAATTCCAATTTTTATGTCTCTTTTCTGTGAGCTCTAGACTCAGACATTTAGTTGGTTTGGATTTTCTGTTAGGTTATTCATCACAGGCATCACACACATACTATTGTGGTATTTTCTCTGTGAAGTGGCCGTGGCTGCTGCAGCCTTCCTGCCTGAATACACCATCTCCATTTCGCTAAGTTGCTCAAACACTCAGCACTTCGTTCTTTCCAATATGGCATGACAGTCTGCTGCTTCCCTTCTGACTATGTATCAACATGACCAAAGTTTGTCAACTGCACCATCATCTCCAATCTCAGCACTTTGGAGGCTGTACTGGGGCCTCAACTAAGGAGAATTAAGTAAACTGAGGATCAGCGAATCTTTCAGAGGAGGGTTCTGTGGAGAATGTTTGGAGACTGAATAAAGAAGACTACCTGGGTTACTAAGTAGCTACTTCCTAACCTTCCCAATCTTTATTCAGAAAGCTTAAATTAAAACCAAAATGTATTTATTCAAGTCTTATTTTTTCTATTGCATCAGAGTGGTGTATGCAAAACTACTTAATACATGCTATATGTGTGTCTACAACAGGAACTAGTCTTAGTCAAAAAGGAATAAGGAAACATTCATAGACTACAGGCGCTTATTGTTTTACAACCAGAACAAATTTCCAAAACCCGTCAGATGCTGTCCAGGAAGCAGTAACAGGAGAGAGTTTCCAGTGAGTTTGCTAGGTACAAGTGTGCCTCAGTGACTATAACGAAGAACATTACAACCAAGGATAACACTGAGTAGGAAGCAACATGAAGAGCTGCCATCTGTTTTAGGAAGAGACAGCAAGACTTCATCATGCTTTCCTTGTCAAGTGGCCTTCTAGGGCTTTGCAGGAGTGACATGTCATCATGGTGAATTCCCAGCCTGCTTCTGTGGCAATTTCCTATTGCTCTCCTAGGACATGCTATGGAAGGATTGGAGAGCAGGTACCATGAACGCAGGCCTCTTCAATCATTCCAAATAGTTAACTGTGTTGAGAGAGAGAGAGAGAGAGAGAGAGAAAGAGAAAGAGAGAGAGACTTAGGAATGTGTGGGTGAAGGGAAGTACATGGATTTGGATTTGTTTCACTTTTCTTTCAGATATCTCCTTTTGAAAATCTGTTTCCTTCTCCCTCCGTGTTTTTTCTCGTCTTTCCCCTCTGTGCTTCCTGGCCCTCTCCCATTCTCCCCTTGCCTGCTGTGTTCCCACCTCTCCCCTGATGTCCTGCTGTGGGAAAACCATAGCACACATGCAGTAAAGCCTTTCCTTCTTCCTTCTCCCCTTGCGCCTCTACCAAGGCTCGGGCTCTTCTGCCAGGGCACTTTGATGAAACCGAGTCAGAGGAAGAGGAAATAGGAAACAAATGGGGCTTGATTTAATCACAGCAGGAGGTCAGTTGTCAGAATACTAAGTTTATGTACAGTATCATGACACAGAACACTTCAGCCTATGGAATGAGATCAAGTCAGATCTCACCGTTCTTCAAATAGGATCTTGCTGAGGAGGGCACCGAGCAAGTCATTGTCTGCCGCGAAGACAGACGAGTCACTGTTTTTCAAATTTTTAAGACTAGGTTTGTTTTGGCTGAACTTCATGTGTCTGGTAGCAGACTGGTCTGACCTGGTTGTTCTGAAGGAGGGAGCGAGCATTCTCTGCAAGCGGTGACTCCAGATGGAAGTAGTCTGGTCTCAAGCAAGACCCTTGCCTGCCAGCGAGATACTCAGTTCTCTCTTCTGCCTGCCTCCTTGCCAGGACTTGTAATTCAGGCACTGATCAGGTTCCCAAACAACCTCTTCCCCTTCCCTCCCCCTCCCCTCCCCCTCCCTTCCCCTCCCCTTCCCCCCCTGTTCCCTCCCCCTTCTCTTCTTCTTCCCTTCCATCCTCCCCTCCTCCCCCTCTTCCTCCCCCTCTTCCTCCCCTCTCCTTCCCCCTCCTCCTTCCCTTCTCCCTCCTCCTTCCCTTCTCCCTCCTCCTTCCCTTCTCCCTCCTCCTTCCCTTCTCCCTCCTCCTTCCCTTCTCCCTCCTCCTTCCCTTCTCCTTCCTCCTTCCCTTCTCTCTCATCCTTCCCTTCTCCCTCCTCCTCCTCCCCCTCTTCCTTCCCCCCTTCTCCCCCTCCCCCTTCCCCTCCTTCTTTCCCTCCTCCTTCCCCTCCTCTGACTTAAGAAAGAGAAATTGGGGGTGGAGAGATGGCTTAGGGGTTAAGACTCTATCTCCCAAGCAGAAGGTCCTGAGTTCAGATCCCAGGTCCCATGTAAAAAAATCAAGTGGAAACAGCAGCAGCCTGCACTTCCTGTTCTGGTGGATAGAGCCTGGGAAATCCCAGAGTAAAGCAAGAAGGAGGTAGAAGCAATCCAGATGATTTCCAAAGTCACCCTTGTTGATCCACAGGGACACACTGTGCCCTCTGATACACACACACACACACACATACACACACACACACACATGAATGCACGCATGCACACACTCAAATAAAAAACAAGTTTTAAAAAAAAGAAAGAGGAATTTATTTAGAGTTGAGGACCTGGTAGCCCAAGGAGTCATAATTTAGACTTAAGGTGGGACATCATTAGAATAGAAGAAACAGCTTAGGGTCAAAAAGGACAGGAAGAGAGCCACCATGATGGCATGGTAAGAAGAGAAAGAGAGGAGGGGAATGAATATGAACAGATGAGAGAGCTTGGAGAGCAGGAACAGAGCGAGAGAGGGAGAGAGAGAAAGAGAGAATTGAGAGAGCAAAAGAAGATAGAGGGAGACAAGCCATGACTTGAAGGTGGGAGGTGACTCATGGGATCCCAGCACCTGGGGACTTAAAGGGACTTTAGAGGTCATCAGTTCCCATCATTGACTGATGTTTTCTCTTAGACATTTCTGCCCTCTGCTTAAACAGTAACAGGGAACTCCCAAGGCCCCAAGCACTTTGAGGGTTATAGTACAAAAGAGCTTGGTGAAAGGAGCACTCTTCCATTGTGCCGGCATTTCTCTTCTACCTGGAGGTTTTCCTACTAGCCTATGTCAGAGCTCCTTTTGAATCCTGGAAAGGAAGGCTCAGATCCATCTACAGGATTGAAAGAGGTTGATCTTCGAGCCCTCTAAAGGAACCAAAATTTCCTCAAGTCTTCAGTAGGAATGCATTCAGATCCTTAAAAGACATCAAAGGAAGTGGTTAAAGCAAAGTGTGCCATGAAATTCATGTGTTTTTTTTTTAACATTTTTTATTATTATTTCCACTCATATAAACTTAATAGGTACACTGGTTCCCTCCCTCCCTCCTCCTCCCCCCAGCCCCCCTGCTCCCTCTCCCCTCACCTCTCCCTCCCTATCCCCCAGTGCCTCCCTCCCCAAACCCTGGAGAATCCTTTAATGTGCATGCCAGACTCTTCTCTGGGCCCTCCTCTCCGATGATGTACAAAGACCCACTTGCATTTCCCTGAACCCTTTCCTGTGTTCCCCTTAAGCATAGGAACATTACTGTGGCTGTCAATCCCTTGCCTCCAAGGATCTTGGTGCCTTTAGCAAATGCTAGACTTTGTGGGGTCAATAGTGTGTGGGACATTGTGCAGGGCATGCAAAGTCCAAATATGATTGCTTTGGCCCTAACGTGTGGAGAATCTTGCATATCATTGCCCCTCCCATCCTTGTGCTCTTACAATCTTCCCGCCCCCTCTTCTGCAAATTTCCCTGAACCATAATCCAGAACTTCAGAGACTCTATATCAACCACCTAGAACTAGGCCAGCCTAATCTCTCCCCATCCTGAAATTCATTTTTTTATATAATACATTTTTTATTATTATTTCAGCTCATACAAACTTAATAGGTACACCAGTTCCCTCCCTCCCTCCTCCTCCCCCCGAATCCCCTGCTCCTCCTCCCCTCACCCCTCCCGCCCCATCCCCCTGTGCCTCCCGCCCCGATTCCCAGAGTCCTTTCTTGTGCATGCCTGACTCTCCTCTGGGCCCTCCTCTCCGATGACGTACAAGGACCCAGTGGCATTTCCCTGAACCCCTTCCTGTGTTCCCCTTAAGCATAGGAACACTACTGTGGCTGTCAATCCCTTGCCTCCAAGGATCTTGGTGCCTTTAGCAGATGCTAGACTTTGTGAGGTCAATAGTGTGTTGGACATTGCGCCGGGCATGCAATGTCCAATTATGATTGCTTCGGCCCTAACTTGTGTGGAGTATCTTGCAAATCATTGCTCCTCCCATCCTTTTGCTCTTACACTCTTACCACCCCCTCTTCCGCAAATGTCCCTGAGCTTCAGGATGGGGAGAGATTAGTCTGGCCTAGTTCTAGGTGGTTGATATAGAGTCTCTGAAGTTCTGCATTGTGGTTCGTTGATTTTCTTTTGCAGTTTTGTTGCTCCTGTAATGCCCTTCACTCCATCGTGATGGGCACTGTATGTCACCCCCTGGACAGAGACAGAAAGCTGTTAAATTGGAGTCTTATTGTAAGAGCACATTCAAGGGTAGATGTAATACTTATACCCAAAATTGGAATCACAGGGTCATATGGCATTTGGCAATGGGAGGGGTCAATCACCCATTTGCAAAATGGTTCCTTTTTAATCTGCCGGACTATATGCCCTCCCCTTCTGGTGAGTTCATACCCCCTTAGTTGTAAATGATCAGGAACTTAACTAGGTGTCACATTACTTTCTTGCAGTCCTTGATGGAGGCCTATTTTCTCTACTGTAACATGGTCACTTCTCTCCTTGTTTCTGGTGTGGCCCTCCAACCCCATCCCTCCTGTTCATAATCCTTGCAATTACTGTAGGTAATACATAGATTTACCTATGAGTGTCTCAAGATGGGCTGGGTGGGTTTGGTATTAGGAGCCACCTATTAGGGAGTACATACGGCGCTTAATTTTCTGGGTCTGGGATACTTCACTTAATATAATTTTTTCTAATGACATCCATGAAATTCATGTTTTAATGATTCTCTTTCTTGAGTGTTTTCACTCTTAATTCTTCAGCAGTTGGCATGGAGATGGTTTGTTACCATTTGGAGCTAAATCAAGGTGCTAAAAACAGATGCTACCCTAAGGGTGGGGGGAGTGAAAAGCAATGTCCCAATTTATTAGGGAAACCCCCAAAATGATATGGTCTTTTCCTTAGCTTCTTTCGAATATGGCTTTGAGGCGTGGGTGCAAAAAGGCCAAAGAAATAAGACAGCCCTTTGGCAGAGAGCAGGAGTTCATGCATCTCATCGTGAAAAGCACCGATTGTCAGCACTAAAATCCTTCAGCTTCTGAGGGGAAGCTCAAGAGACCCCACTCCTCCTTGACAATGCTGACTGTGGGAAGGAGTTTCACTTTCTTCAGTGGTGAAGCCACTATTAAGGTTCCTGTGTTCTAGTAATTAACACATACACACACCACCACTACCACCAAACCATCACCAACAAAAAGACATGAAAGCAAGAAGGGGAGTTGTTGAAAAGAAGATTGTTTTCAGTGGAAGGAAGGGAGATGAGGCATGGTAATGGGTAAACATGACTATCATTCATTATTTACATGTATGAAATTGTCAAAGAATGAAAAAATACTTCAGTTTAAGTCAAGCTAGAGCATCTTCTGAACCTCTGTGGAGGGTGATTCTGAAATTCTGCAGCCACTCTTAGCTATACATATACTTTTTGTTTCTTCTTATTTATTTGCTCAACACATGTTGAGCAAATTTAGCCTAACTTAATTACTCATTGATTATTCATATGAATATCTATTATACATTAATGTCTGTATGTAGCTATAAATACCTAATTTATAAAGTATATGTTCATAGACCATGCAAACGTGTGCAGAAGGGGTAGTATTCTCATTTTGCCCTCTGAGGCTTAGCTTGGAACCAGTTTTATCAATTCTGCTGATAGGTTTGGATGAAATCCACTCTCCACTAATGGCTTTTCTCTTTCCAGCACTATGAAAATGCAGGTGAGTCCTGCGCTTTACTGGTCTACTTCAATAATGTCATTATTTTTTGATTCGTCAAATGGAAACCCTAAATCCAGTTAGCTATCTAGGTTAACCTAATTGTTTATCAATTAAGCATGAATTCCTAGTATATATTAATGCATGTACATAGTTATAAACACTTACCTAAAATATTTGTGTGTAGGACATTTTAATACTCAGTACTCCTTGGGTTTTATGGGTGAAAAGGGAAATGTGCTGTTAATCTTGCATATTTTTATGAAAATAAATTGTTGAGTCCTGAAAATCCTCAGCGTGTACAAACAGTGACTTTTTGTGCACAGTGACATTGCCAGGGAAACACCGTGTTCTGAAAACAGAAACCAAACTCGAGTTTGGAGAGCATGGTGTAGCAGTTAGGCTCTGGGGAGAACCAAGAACCATGCTGGGAACAAAGACAGCCTCGCATAAAGGAGATGTTCCCAAGTCCCTGTTCTTGTTCGAGAGCTAAAGGTTAGGTTCAGTCAAAAATTGTGGTATTTAAACATGTGATTCCCTCATGTGCAGGCTGAGAACTGGGCCACTACATAAAAGAGCCTTTTCTGGCCAGCAGAAAGCAAATGAAAGCTCAGCTAAGTGTGTTCCCTAAGTGGATAGATAAATCCAATTTGCAAAATGCTATAAAAGTCCTGCCATTCAGCATGACGAGCAGGAAAGATGATTTGAGAATGAAATCCTTGTCTTATCCCATCAGTAGCATCTGACTCGCCAACTCTTTGAATAAGTACCCAGAGATGCACACAGGAGAAGCCCAGGAGAGAGTGCTGTGGGCTGGTGACCTGAATCAGTCTTCAGGGCCTGCTTTGATTGCTAAATGCCTGCGACAGCCAGCATCTGGTTGGCCCTACCATCCTCTTGCGATCAGATCTCTCCATCTTCCCTCTGTGTTTTTCTTCTCTTGTCTTTGAAGTCTGAAGCAGCCTGGGGGTGGTGGCAGTAGAGTTCAGGTGTGACTGGGGAGTTGGAGGAGAAATGTGTTGCGGTTTGTCAGACCACCTGCTCTCAGGTGCTTTTTACCTTATTCCCAGTTGTGCAGGATTCCTGCTCTAGCTAGCTAGCCTCAGGCTGTGCTTATTTAAATTGAAAGTAATGCAAATCCAATTGAAATGTCAGTTCTTTAGTAACACTAGCCACATTTCAAGAGTTCAATAGCACATGGATGGTGAATATATAGAACATTTCCAAACATAACGGAATGTTCCCTTGGGCAGCACTCCTAGATAGGTTTGCTGCTAACCTTTTCCGTTTCCTGATATACACTCTGAAATAACCATTGATCGATTCTAGCTGCTGGTGTTTTTGTAGTTAAATGTCAGCTTTATAACTCCTTTCTCCTCTCTCACTCTCCCTCTTTTTCTCTCGCACGCGTGCACGCACACACACGCCATGCACACATACATGTACATACATAGGCACACATACTTTCCTTTGAGAATCAGGAATAGCAATTCAGCTTTGTCAAAGTAAGTTTGTTAGTATCTACCATCCAATTTTTTTTTATTTCCACTCATACAAACTTAACAGGTACACTGGTCCCTCCAACCCTCTATCCTCCTGTGCCTCCCTCCCTCCCCCTTCCTTCCCCATTCTCCAGTGCCTCCCCTTCCCATTCCCGGAGCATCCTTTAATGTGCATGCCAAACTCTCCTCTGGGTCCTCCTCTCCGATGAGGTGCAAGGATCCAGTAGCATTTCCCAGAACCCTTTCCTGTGTTCCGGTTAAGCATAGGAACACTACTGTGGCTGCTAATCCCTTGCCTCCCAGGATCCTAGTGCCTTTAGCAAATGCTAGACTTTGTGAGGTCAATAGTGTGTTGGACATTGCACAGGGCATGTAAAGTCCAAATATGATTGCTTCGGCACTAACTTGTGTGGAGTATCTTGCATATCATTACTCCTCCCATCCTTGTGCTCTTACAATCTTACCACCCCCTCTTCCGCAAACTTCCCTGAGCTTCAGGATGGAGAGAAATTAGGCTGGCCTAGTTCCAGGTGATTGATATAGAGTCTCTGATGTTCTGGATTATGGTTTGTTAGTTTTGTTTTTTTTAGTTTTGCTGCTCCCGCAATGCCCTTGGCTCCACCCTGATGGGTATTGGATGTCACTCCCTGGCCAGAGATAAAGACTTGCAGTCCTTGGATGGTGGCCTATTTTCTCTGCTGTAACATGGTCACCTCTCTCGTTACTGGCTACCACCCAAATTTTAAGTATGTGGCCTAAACGTTTACCTTTCTGTCATGCTTAAATTGTGTATGTATAAAAGTAAATGTTTGGGGCTGAGGAGATGGCTCATGCTGTGTAGCAAAAGTACCAGATTTTGGGTCCCCAGATCCCAGGTGTTACTGTTACTCCTAATGTTGTCAATAACTTGATGATCAAACATCTCAGAAGGACAAAGAATTTTATTTTTGCTTATGATTTTCTGTTACAGTTCATAATCCAGCTTGACAGGGGTATCCATATCAACACCAGGAGCACAGGGAACCAGCCATATCATATCCACAGGAATTTCTAAGAGAGGGAGCAAATATTTGCCAGACTACATGTCTGTCTCAGTATGCCAGAGTATGAACTGACTCCCTCCATTTTGTCTACCCGTTTAGGGCTTAACTACTAATTCTTCACAAAGGCACCCAGAGCTGAGCATTCAGTTGTCAAGTTGACATCGATATCTGACTAGAAAACCATGTAAATTCTGGACAGATGTGGTGGTCACCCTTGGAATGAAGAGACTGGGAATCCCCAGAGCAAGCTGGCTAGGCAGGCTTGTACTATTGGTGAAGTCTAGTTTTGATTAAGAGACTCAGTCTCAAAAAGAGTTAGGTGAGAGAGTAATTCATAGAAGCCCTGGACCTTCACATACATACACATAAATGTACATGTATCTCCATGCACATGTGTACCAACGTGTCAACATGGATTTAAAAATGCACTAATTCCCTACATATATGAAAATGGAAAGAGAAAAAATTAAATGCTTGAAGATGCAAATAGAGGTACTCTAAGTCTTTTAACACATGACTAACATTTTCTGGGTGTTTAATTCACACGTGAATGCCCCAAAGTAAACTTTTTTCATTTTTTTTTTTTTTTGCTTTAAAAACAAATCATCAATACCAAAAGGTAAGTTTTGCTGCTTACTAACTCTACTCCCATAAGAATTGGCCAGCAGTAGCTTCACTGGGGAATTTCCCTTGTCCTGCCAACCTGTGAACTTCTCTGGTGTTCCCTGGTGAAGTCTTATCCCTCCAACACAGCCTTTGTAATTTGTATATTTATGACTTATTCACTCTTTTTACAAACGCTCCTTACGCTTTCCTTGGTTGACTCCTTTCCCCCTATTTTTCAGATCTTTTCTATATTCTTTTTTCCTGTGTGTTCTTATGCATATTATGTACTCTTGAGATAATTTCTTTAGCAAACTTGAAAAGCTAAAAATTATGCATATTATGCATATGCAATTTAAGAAAATAGTATTGCATGCACTTACATTCCTATCAACTCTCTAACTGTCCAGAATAGTGCCAGGAAGATATTTTTGTCCTCTTCTGCTACATAAAATGATGTACAATGTTGCAATTTTGCCTGGCTTTTGAACTGCTAACCCCAAAGCACACATGCAAAAAATCATGCTGTGAACATTTTTTTATTCCTTTTTTTCCCCCTCACAATACCACTGGGGGAACTAATCATTAGGGAGGTACTATTCAGTAATATTTTTTAAAAGAATTAATGTTAATGTGGGCTTGTGAGGTTCATAATGTTCATATTTGTATAGGAATGCATTGCATGAATATGCAACAATTTCTTCAGTCATTTTACTCTGATGAGCATTTGGGTTCTTCTCATTATTTCTTTTGCCATTGCGACCAGATACACTACAAATAACCCTAACCTTGTGATGCTTGCATGCAAGATTGCTCTACTTACTGCAGGGTAGGTTTCTTTCTCACCCTGAGCATTCTTCTATATTTATTTTACCTTCACCTCCCTTCTCCCCACCTAATCTCTCTATTGTAGCTCATTTAGTTCTCCATGAATAAGAGCCAATTATTTTATCCTCAGAACAGTATCATTTTGGAGGAAAGGGACAGGCTTTCTGGAAGTATTAAAAAGTAAAGAAAAGAATGATTGCTTGTGAACCCCAGTTCTTCCATCTGTAAGATCTGTGACCATGGGCTAATCATTGAGTGCAATGAAGAATGCTATCTTTTGTAGGAGGGTTGAATGAGAGAACATTTGCACGGCCTTCAATACTTGGCACGGAAGATAGAAGGCAGACAATATGTCTTGGCTCTCTTCCTCCTTCCTTGTTACAAATAAAACATTCTATTATCCATAGCACACCTTAGAAAGAAAAGGTCAGGGCCCTATTCGTGCCATTGATCAGGAGACAGTGAAGAGACAGAAACATTTCAGTGCTTCTACCCACTCACTTCCTGCACAAGGACGATGGACCCTCCTTTGCCCTCGCTGAGATAGGCTTGCAGCATACAGCCAGAGTGGAGTGTGAAGTGGTGTACCAGCAGGCTGGTCTAACCAGCGTACGAAAAGGTGGTGAGGCAACTGTGTTGAAACAATGTCCTAAACAATGTTCAGGCTTATCATGACCTAACCCAGATGGGGATGTAGGGGAGAGTGTGACTAAGCTTTTTCCTTTCAGAACAGAAGAACCGTAATGGGTCTATGTCAGTCCCTAATCAGAGGTGGGAAATAACCAAAATGAGGATTTACTTTTGCTTGAGGATGTTAGCCTTGGCCTTTCTTTTACTCTGGAAATGAGCCAATGCCTAGGGGTCTGAAATACTCGTAGCAGGAGGCTGTCTGCTACTTGAGGAGCATTGCCCTGTAATGGGAACATGTCTCAGAGCATGCTGCAAGGAAAAGTGATCAGTGCAACAGAAAGCAGGACCTCCCATTTGCAAGAAATAAGGGATCAGGGCGAGCAGCATGCTGTACGGCGCACAGTGCCTGAGAGTCAGTAGTCAAAGTTGGGCATGGTGGCAAATGCAAGTACCCAGTACTTGGGGATGGTGAGTTCAAGGCTAGCCTGAGTGGCATAAGTTCCAGGGAAGATAAGAAAGAGAAAAAGAAAATTACTGGTCAAATTTATGATAAACTTCAGAGAAGTGAGGAGAGATGTTTGTGCAAAGGGTTAGGGCACAGTAAAGAGTTATACAGGAGCGCCTGGCCTGTGAGTGTGTGATCAACCAAGAATTCTAGGTAAATCAGTTGGCAATTGAGCTTGGTAGAACTGGGACCATTATTAAAATGTGCATCGGTTTGTTAATAGGGAAAATAGAAAAGGCATGAATGTGAAAGGATAATATAGAATGAGTTGGGAAATGGTTAAAGCTCATGTCCCCCAAACAAAAAGACCTGAGTTTGGATCTCCTGATCCCATGTAAAAAAATGCTGGGTGGTGCAATATTCTGACCCTGGAAAGGGAATACACGTGTACATATACACACATACACACACACAAATTCTTTTTTTTTTTTTTTTTGAATCTGGCAGCCTCTGCCTTTATGGATTACACTCTCAGTATTACTCTTTTTTTTTTTTTTTATTAAAAATTTAATTATACATTTTAAAAATTTTTTACCAGTTCCCTCCCTCCCCCCTCTTCCCCCTCCCCTTCCCCCAGTGCCTCCCCCCCAATTCCCAGAGAGTCCTTTATTGCACACACACAAATTCTAAAATATAGTAGTGACAAAGTTAGAAGGATAAAGATAACAATAATCATCATAAATAATCAATTATTTACTCTTACACTTATAAAAGAAAATTGGATTATCAATGTTACAGAAAATATTAACATGTAACAACAGCCTGCTCTGTCTTGTTCAGAAAGGGTTTTGTTTTGCAGTTCAGGTTGGCCTTGAATTTGAAACTGTCCTGCTTCAACTCTTTAAGTGCTGGGATTACAAGTATGTGTCCCCCAAATATGAGTTCATTTTGTGTATCATTTTGAAAATGAAAAATCATTTGAATTTTATCCATAGATTATTTCATTATTGTAAATTGCCGATGATTTCTCTGTAGCCTGAAATATCAAATCATAGATTGAAACTCATCTAATGGGTGAGAAAATGCATTTAGTGGTCTGTTTTATGAATATTTGAAAATATGGTAGAATGGAAAGCATTAGAGTACCTGTCATAAGTAACAGACATTTGCTATTTTATTACTATTTTCAGTGATAGTAGTAATAGAAGTAGCAGCAGTGGTGGTAGTAGAAGCAGTAGTATAGTAGAAGTGTGTGTATGTGTGTGTGTGTGTGTGTGTGTGTGTGTGTGTGTGTATGTGTGTGTATGTAGTGGGTCTGTGGTTGAAAAGTGTGAAAACTACCAACAGAAATGACTTCTCATGGGTCATTCCAATGATTCTGTATGTTAAGCAATTTGAGTTCTATAGCCAGAAATAATTTTATTGGATATCGTTAGAAAAGAGGGAAGGAAAGAGAAGAGACACAAATCCAGTTTTCATCCATGAAGACTGAAGTTTATTTGGAACTCCATCAAGATAGTAGCAGTTTCCCTACGGGATGGAAATCACTATTGTTTTGAGATTAGGAATACAGAGAGAGGGAAGGGGTTTCGGTTTGACCAGTTTGTTTGTTTGCTCTTATCAGTTTTCTCAGGATGACCAGCATTTGCCCAGTTTGTCTCCTTTCTTTATCAGATTCTGCTAACATTTGTTGTGAAGCAATTTAGTTTCTGTGGTTTATGGTCTGGTGATTTTTGACCCATCAGATCTCAACATTCTATCTGGGTTTTTGACCCATCAGATCTCAACATTCTATCTGGGATAGCACTACCTTCTTTTTTCAGTTGTGTGTATGTTTGTGTTTTGCATGTGCTTGTGAAGGCTTGAGAGTGATTTCAGGCATCATCCTGACTTGCTCTCTGTCCTTATCACTTTGCTCCGGGGTTTCCTGGGCTCTGCATTCCAGAGTTGGAAGTGTAGGCTGATGTCATTTCTGCCTGGGATATTTTACATGGAACCTGGGGATCTGAGTTCAGGTCTTTTTGCTTTCCAGGCAAAGGCTTTAATCGTTGAGTCACGTCCCTATCCCAGAATAGCACTATTTTCTCTTCAGTGGAATTTGAATTAAAGTATCTCCATTTTGGACTGCAAAGAAAAGGGGGTTTAATTATTAAAAACCCAAACAAAAAGCTGAAAAGCCATTCGTCTCATCCCCAAGGCGTTTCAAAACCATAGCCACAACTAAGAGGATGCTGGATGATATTAAAACATTTCTTCTATATTTCTGTTTTATTTCCAAGTTTACCAGAAATATTTGGGATACTCAAAACTGTGTGAATTAGAAAAAAATGCTTGTACACGCTCTTTTTGGTCAGTGTGCGTATGTATGTTTGCATGTGGTTTATTCATATGTTCCTGTGGGTGTATGTATATGTGCATGTGGATGTAAGATTGTGCTTGTGAATGTAGAGACCGGAGGTAGATGTTCAGTATCTTCCTCAATCACATTTCATTTTTTCTTTCATTTGTTTTTTGAGACAGCGTATCTCACTGGAACTAGAGTTTAGCAATTTATCTGGGCATCTAGGCAGGCTGCTAATGAGTCTCAGGGATCTGCTTATTTCTGTCTCCCCAATGTTGGGATTACAGATGTGACTTTTTACTTGAATACTAGGAATCCAAACTCAGATTCTCACGCTTGTGTGGGAAGTACTTCACCAAATGATCTTATCTCCTTAGCACCTATATGTGCTGTTTAAAAAGTGCACTTGGAGCTGGGTATGGTAGTACATGGAGGTAGACATCAGAAGAGTTTACATGCAAGGCTAGTGTGAGCTACACAGTGATATCCTATTAAAAAAAAATGAGTACATTTGGTCCCACAAGTAATATCTGTTCACATTTTTTAGGTAATGAAGGCAATGAATTTTTTAGGTAATAAATGTTGCATAGCATGATTCTTTTATTTTGAGACAGACCTATGTAGCTTGGGCTGGCCTCGAACTCATAATCCACTTGTCTCAGCCTCCCAAGTACTGGCATGACAGGCATGTACCAACACATCCCATTCTTTACAGAGCAGTTGGTACAAGATTTACGAGAGTACACATGATCTTTGCTGACTTTAATAAACAGGGCTCAGTCTGCTCTTCCTCATGTTCCTCTGCTTAGTTCATAGAGGCTCAGTTTGGGGCTTTGTGGGAATGACCACACATTTTCAGCAGGGCATCTCTGTGGCATGTAATTCCATAGAGGTCTGCTAGGAAGCTCTTGTGGTAGGAAGTGAGTAAGACTTCTTTACAGCTTCTTCTCCTTGTACATTGGTCAGAGATTTTTTGGTGACCCTCATAAAGGATTTTTAGTATGTGACCAAAGGCTGGTGAGGTGAATGAGTTTTTTTTTTTTTTAATCATCTGTCACTCTATCAAAGCTTTTCATTAGTTTGGTGTTGTTTCATACGGTATGGAGTTATATGTGCAACTTGTGTATATATACATGCCATGCTTTTTATAATGTTTTTATAGTTTGGCTTTTTACACTCATAAATTTTATAAGTAAAAATCTTAGAAATTTAATCAGAACTGACTCATAGACTCAAATTTATTGGTAAAACAGTAAAATTGTTCTTGGACAGAAATTGACTTAGGTATACACATACATGCACACATACACATAGAGTTATTCTTAGGCAGTTGATATAAAAATACTGTGTTATGAAAAGATATAACAAGCTTGGGGATGAATATCAATTGGTAGAATGCTTGTCTAGCTGCTCGAAGCCCTGGGTTCAATCCCACTACCCCATAAAAGTGGTCATTGTAGCACATGCCTGTAATCCGGGTACTCAGGAGACGAGGGCAGAAGGATCAGGATCCATGGTCAACTTTGCTTACCTAGCCAAAGGGCATGTCTTTAAAAAAATTAGTAAAAGACATAATGATCTTTGAAACAACTGTACAACTGCGAACTTAGACAAGGCCATCTCTGCTTCATCCCCTTATGGATATTGTATTTCATCCACAGTAGTTTTGGCCTCATTTTAGCAATGCTGAGGCCACAGTTCCTTTCTGCTGCAAACTCTTAATGGCTTTAATTAATAGCACTTATTCAGCTCCTGCATAGCAGTTTTATTTTTGCAGAGTAATTTATAATCATTTTTATTAGTTATTCTAAATTGAGATTTAGAATAGCATGTCATAGAGGAAATGCTTCATGCTTGAGAAGGGAGACAATTCCTAACCAGCATTTGTCTAAATAGCATAATTATGGCTCTGTTACTCATGGATTATTTAATTATTTATTCCTTAATCTGTAGATGTAAATACTCCACTCTAACCTGTAATTAGGAAAGGTCTTTCCTTTAACCTGAGCTGTGAAGTTCAACTGATAGCTGCAAGAAAGAATTTTTATATATTTATTTTATTATTTATTTATTTATTTCCCCCAATCATACAAACTCAATAGATACCCTAGTCCTCCCCCTCCCTCCACCCCCCATCTCCCCTACATTCTCCCCTCCTTTCTTACCCCCTTTCCTCCCTTTTTCCCAGTGCCTCCCTCCTCCCTCCCCACCCCTTGAAGCATCCCCTTGTGTGAATGCCAAACCTCCCTCTGATTCCTCCACCCTAGTGAAGTGTAAGGTCTCAGTGGCATAACCCAGAGCCCTTTCCTGGGCTCCCCGCCAGCATGGAAACACCACCATGACTGTGAATCCCTTGCCTCTAAGGACCCCACTGTCTGTGATCCATGCTAGACCCTAGGGGGAGGTCATCAACATATCAGTCACTGTGCAGGTCATGCAAAGTCCGATTATGGCTACTGCAGCCCTAACTTGTGTGGAGTATCTTGCATGTTGTTGGTCTTCCCTATCTTAAGGCTCTTAACAATCTTGCCATCCCCTCTTCCACAAATTTCCCTGAGCTTTAGGATGGGGAGAAATTTGGCGGGTCTGGTTCCAGGTGATTAATGTAGGGTCTTTGGTGTTCTGAATTATGGTTTGTTGTTATTTTCAGTTTTAGCTGCAAGAATTCTTGAAACCAAGATGAGGCTGTGTCTATAGCTAAAACAGGAAAAGGAAGATGGAATGGTGAATTATTAGAGATGAAAAACTGTTAAGATTTAGTAATATACAATTAAGCCAGGCCATTTAAAATTTAGCACTATGAGAATAATACCATCACTTTTACTTCTAAAAGTGTGCAATATATATGTACCAGTGTCTTTAACAAGACTAAGCTGGTAATTTGAAGGAACCTTTATACCTGATGTGAACCCAATTTATCATTAGAATGTTTATTTTTGATTCAGATTTCCTCAGTTTTGTACACCAGGATCAATTGTATGCCAAAAGATGAAAATGTAGCATAAGTAACATTTTGTTGACTTTGCACTTATCACTTTTGCATGTATCACATTATACCACACACGAGAAGCTCTTCAAGAGGAGGCTTTGAGTAGAAAGAGAAGAAACACAGCTTCTTCCACACGTGCTGAGGTGTCTGAGAAGAAAGATAATGGTGGGGAAATAAAATCAGGTAATTTTGTATAGTTGGTAACTCGGCTACCCACTGGTCTTAGGGCCATATTTCAGAATTTAAATGTGACTTGTTTATTATTCAATGATGAAAATTGGATTTCATGAGAAAGTTCACTGGTGGCTATGGTGTTAATAACAGAAAGAAACTATCAACAATAAGCCAAATTTATGGGAAAAGACCCACTTAAAAATCAGAATATCAGGCATATACATCCTTGATTCAGATCCTCTCTCCCATGCCAGTTTTAGGATCTACTTATATAAACATGTAATCATATAGCATCTGCATAGATATTAAGCATGATAAAAAGATTTACTAATGTACAACTGTGACCTGAATGAAAGGGCATGTCTAAACACAATGGATCCAATTTTCTGCTTACACTGGCAAAGAAACCAACTACTGTGCCTAAAAAAACAGTTTAGTTTTATTAGCTACATAAACAGACTAATCAACGCTGCCGATCCCCTCTTCCCACTTGCCCAGAGCTTGGGAAAAGTGAATGGTTCTCAAAGGCAAGTCACATAGTTCAAATAATGACTTGAGGTTTCAGATACCCCTAAATTCAAGTGATGGTTTCCATGGTGACCCTCCTCAGCCACTTACAGTGGCCTGGCAAAGCACTTCCCTTTTAAGTACCAAATCCAGAAGTGCCTTTAGCCTTGTTGCAAAGCGCTGAGAAAGGAATGGCTGACTTTGAAAAGGGTGTTTGGGGTGTCTCAACAGACTAACTTCTGGACATTCTACTGCGTCTCCTGCTCTCTCCGCCTAGGAGTTTGGGGTCTAGTTATGGTAGAGGCAGAGTATTCAGAAAATGTGAGTGACTAGCAGGGAATGGACTGGCTTGAGTGCTTCTCAGGTGCTGGTGTCTGAAGGTGAATGAGATGTGCACTGGAGAAGGCTGTGCTGAGGTGGCAGGCTCCATCTCTTTCACCTGGGACCTGGTACCCAGCCAGTTTTCATTTGGAAAAACCTGACTCATTTCCGAGACCCAAATAGGGCTTTTTAAAAACAATACGGTTTCTTTACACAATACGAAACTTAAATGTTACAAGAACATAGATAGGAAATATGTATCTGCACATGTGTGTATGTGTGCAGTTTTATAACGAATGTAGAATTGTTCCTGATTTGCCCTCCTTCTATCTAATGCTTTCTCTTAACATTGCAGATAATTTAAAGACTGGCTCATAGTATCTAACTGATTCTCAGGTGTTTTTGAGATTTATTTTATAGTCATAAACAATAATGCAGAGTATATCTTTTGTGTGATTTCTCCTTCTTTCTCTCATTTTTTATAGGTTTAAGTAAATATTTCCTAGGAAAATTAGTAAAGATTATTTTTGTTATTGTTCTGTTCATTAACTATGAACACTTTTTTTCTGTAGAGTCTAGAATTGCTGAATGATAACCAACAACCCTAAGTTGAAATCTGGGTTCAATTTTCCAATGCATTTAATTTTGTTTGATACAGTATTAGGGTTGAGAAAAGAAAAACATGGATTTCTGCAATTCAGAATTTGTCACAGTAACAGTATTTATGAATGTTTATTATGTACAAGACTTTTTAACTACTTTATAACGTTTTAGTTCATCTGCTGTTCACAATGAACTGATGAAATCTTAATTATAACTTAATGTTCTATTTTCCTTATTGATGTGTCTAGAAAAAGGAAATAAACACTAATGACTTAAACATATGTCCAGGTAACTGCTAGCTAGGCTTTTTAAAAAAGAATACAGGAATAGCCATCAATGCTATTTTTGGGTGCTTAGTGAAATTATAATTCTTTTACTATATATCGAATTGTCCTCCCATGAACCATCATTGTATTTCACACTTAGTCGTAGCTAAGAAGTCAAAAAGTGATTCCATTTTATTTTTATAACAACTCAATGAACTTCAAGAGAATATTTCTCTTATAAATTCAGAAGTCTGTTTAAAAGGTGAGAAAATGGAATCAGAAATGAAGAATAGAAAAGGAAGGAATATTATGAAGTTAAAAGAGGTATTGTCAGAGGAAAACAGGCTGAGGACAAGAGTATACCTTAGAAAAAAACTAAATGAAAATATTGTTCTAAAGAAAGTACATAAATCATGGTCAGCTAAAAAGTACACAAAGCAGCTTAGAGTGCTGGTATCTAGAATTTTTAATCACACTTGAAGAGTTAAAAAAAATCAACCTTTGACCCAAAGGAAAAGAGAGTATTTCCTGCACAGACATCTTTTTTTTTTTTAACATTTTTTATTATTATTTCCGCTCATACAAACTTAGTAAGTACACAGGTTCCCTCCCTCCCTCCTCCTCCCCCAAACCCCCTGCTCCTCCTCCCCTCACCCCTCTCTCTCCATCCCCCAGTGCCTCCCCCCCAATCCCTGGAGAATCCTTTAATGTGCATGCCAGACTCTCCTCTGGGCCCTCCTCTCCGATGATGTACAAGGACCCAGTGGCATTTCCCTGAACCCCTTCCTGTGTTCCCCTTAAGCATAGGAACACTACTATGGCTGTCAATCCCTTGCCTCCAAGGATCTTGGTGCCTTTAGCAAATGCTAGACTTTGTGGGGTCAATAGTGTATTGGACATTGCGCAGGGCATGCAAAGTCCAATTATGATTGCTTCGGCCCTAACTTGTGTGGAGTATCTTGCATATCATTACTCCTCCCATCCTTGTGCTCTTACAATCTTACTGCCTCCTCTTCCGCAAATTTCCCTGAGCTTCAGGATGGGGAGAGATTAGTCTGGCCTAGTTCTAGGTGATTGATATAGAGTCTCTGAAGTGGTTTGTTGATTTTCTTTTGCAGTTTTGCTGCTCCTGCAATGCCCTTCACTCCATCCTGATGGGCATGTATGTCACCCCCTGGCCAGAGACAAAAAGTTGTTAAACTGGAGTCTTGTTATAAGAGCACATTCAAAGGTAGATGTAATAAAAGTAGGAAACCACAGTGAGGGAGGGGTCAATCACCCATTTGCAAAATGGTTACTTTTTATCTGCCAGACTATATGCCCTCCCCTTCTGGTGAGATCATACCCCCTCAGTTGTAAATGATCAGGAACGAAAGCCTGTGAACTTAAACAGGTGTCTCATTACTTACTTGCAGTCCTTGATGGAGGCCTATTTTTTCTGCTGTAACATGGTCCCCTCTCTCCTGTTTCTGGTGTGGCCCTCCTACTCCATCCCTCCTGTTCATAATCCTTGCAATTACTGTAGGTATTACAGAGATTTATCCTTGAGTGTCTGTAGGTGGCCTGGGTGGGTTTGGTACTAGGAGTCACCTATTAGGGAGTATATACAGCACTTAATTTTCTGGGTTTGGGATACTTCACTTAATATAATTGTTTCTAATGATCCATTTCCTGGCAAATTCCAGTAATTCATCATTTTTAAAAAAAATTTTATTATTATTATTATTTATTCAACTGTGTGCATATGCGTGTGTATGTGTGTGTGTCTGTGTATGTGTAGAACCACAGACGAATTCGTGAACCACCATGTACGCCTCCACCTCCTTCTGCCTCGGGATTCACAGGCTCCGCCCTACCAGGACCAGAAGCGCAGGCCGCCCCTGCTTCCGCCTGGTGTCTATACATGGGATCTGGGATTCAAACTCAGGACCTTCCGCCTGCAAGGAGGAGGCTTAACCCCTGAGCCACCTCTCCAGCCCTAATTCATCATTTTGATGGCTGAGTAGTATTCCATTGTATAGATGTACCACATTTTCCTTATCCACTCGTCAACTGTTGGACATTTGAGTTGATTCCATAACTTTGCTATTGTAAACATGATTGTGCTTCTGCTATCGAGGTGAATTTTTGCTGTATGTGGGGTTATTCCTAGAAGTGGAATAGCAGGGTCATGTGCCATTTCAATCTTTAACTTCTTTAAGAATCTCCAGACGGCTCGCCAGAGTGGTTGTATGAGCCTGCATTCCCACCAACAATGTAGGAGAGTTCCCCTCGCTCCACATCCTCTCCAGCATTTGTTGTTGTTTGTATTGTGGATTTTTGCCATCCTGACTGGGGTGAGCTGATATCTCAGGGAAGTTTTGATTTGTATTTCCCTGATGGCTAAGGAAGTGGAGCATTTATTAAGATATTTGTTAGACATTTTAATTTCATCCCTGGTAAAGTTTCTTTTAAGTTTCAGGGCCATTTTTTAATTGGGCCATTAGTTTCCTTGGTGTTTAGTTTTCTAAGTTCTTTGTGCACTCTGGATAGTAGAGCTCTATCAGATATGTGATTAGCAAAGATTTTCTCCCATTCTGTGGGTTGCCTTTGAGCTCGTGTGACAATCTCTTTATCTGAACAGAAGCTCTTTAATTTCACAAGATCCCAACTGTTGAGAGTTGGTAGCAGTGACTGTGCCATTGGATGTCTGTTTAAGAACTGTTGGCCTAGCCCAATCAGCTCGAGGGAGTTCCCTGTCATTTCAACTATGGTTTTTATAGTGTCTGGCCTTATATCAAGGTCCTTGATCCATTTGGAATTAAGTCTTGTACATGGTGACAAGTACGGGTCCAGTTTTAATCTTCTGCATGCTGCACACACATCTTTCATATACTAACTACACGATAAAAAAACCAAGACACTGATGCTCTTTTGAAGGTGAGCATATATTTTGGATTAGGAGGTACCTTCAATAGTAGATGTGTATCTGCTAGATTAGTAGCAAAATCCAGAAATGTGTAAAATTTCAAAGTAGCACCCTGTGTCTCTGGAGTGCTGTTTAGGGCCATTCACCTGAACAGAAATGTGCCTGGGAAGTAGAGGGGGATGTCCAGTCTTTCCTACTTGATTTTCCTTCCTTTAAGATGGAGAGTTAGGGATTCCATAGTGTTCTGGTGGAGAGGTCAGCCTGCGCCTGTCTCCACAAAACAGACAGGCCTCTCACTGTGTGGTATGTAAACAATTTGTGGGATTTCCCTAAAGGCAAGTACAGTGATCTAGAGTGAGAAAAGTTGTCATGTGGCAATACGGTATTTCATTAACTTACTCTACCAGAACATTGATGACTCCACCCAAGCATCACCATCTACATCCCATTGTTGTGCTTTACTGAGGGGTGAAGTCAGCATCGGGGAATGTGGAGATAGGAAAGTCTTCCCTGCTGTCATGCCTTCAGGTATAAGGTGTCAGCTCACCAGATTTCCACAGGGTGCCTCTCCAGTTGTTTTCTTTCAAGGGTGACTGGCACCTTATTTCTAGCTAGTGAATTGCCCATTTGTATATTCATTGAATATTGATCTTCCATAGGAGTTCTTCAGTAAACTGCCCCAGGACCAGAACTGTCTTTTTAAACTGTTTGTCCCCATTCCTCAGCATAGTGTTTGACACAACACATTCTTAATTGTGTTGCAAACTATGTAGGAGCCTGACTGGCGATAGATCGAACATGATGTGCTCATTCTGTTAAGACCCTTGAAGAGATAAAAGAAAGTGAACATGATGCAAGAGGACATACTGTGTACTTCACGGTTATTCTGTTTCTGAGTTTGAGAAGGAATAAAGAGGTGACTGAGAAGAAGTAGATCTGTTCTGCTCTGTAATTCTGACTGTGCTTTCACTCCAGCCTGCTTACTGGCTGTAGGATTGCATTGAGGTTGTAATTCCACAGGAAACAAGGAGATGAGCTGAAGCAGTGGAGACCATGGAAGTGCTCATTTTCCTGCCAACCATCGCTGAAGAGGTAATAGCCCTGCCGTGCTAGCGAAGATAGAACGTGGATAGAACTCAGTATGTTTGGTGCATTGAGAAAATTTCCTAACAATACTTTGGTATTATAAATCGTTTCATATGATTACCACATTAACACCCCACTTCATCAAAGTATAATTACCTGCACCACAATAATATCCTTACTCAGAGAATAAACTTTGAATCCAGAGTGGTCTAACTCTGAAGCCCATGTTGTTTCTATTTTATTCTTGTTATGAAGTATATTTCACAGTCAGGCCCTTCTCTAAGGAATAGGAGCACTATATTCCATCTGATACTACAACTGTCAAGGTCATGTTCAGTTGTTAATCGGATAATTACTAGTTTTTTTTGCTCTCAATGCAAAGCTGAACACCTGAGCTCAGACTCCCGTAACTTTCTTTGTCCTTATCTTTCAAGTGGAGTCATAGTTCATGAGAGTGGGGTGTGAATCACTAATGAATGTAGAGTGCAGGGGAAACTGGATTTAGTGGATTAGCTATGGAAAGAACTCAAGATCAGCATTATGAAAGGACATTTTATCTTTATGCTTGTTTTACACCTAGGTGTGTTCAAACTTGGAGAGACCGTAAAAAAAGAAAAAGACTTCTTTATGCCTACAATATGTGAAATCATGTAAGATTACAAAGATAAGATATTCAAGGGTATGTCAGAGTCAGATTTAAAAATTCATTCCCACTTATTTTTTCCACCTACTTTATTGTTCTTGATTTTGTTGTATATATATATTTTTGGTGACATCTTTTTTCACTAAAACAATGTTTTATGCACTATAGTTTTTAATTAAGAATAATTCAATTTTTAAGAAGACTGAGAGTCCAGAGGTAGGAAGTGATGATAGCACAAGCTAGGAAGGAAATAATACATTTCTGGACAAGTCAATAGCAGATGTTTAACTTGGATATAGAAGGCACGCGTGAGGAGGAGGCTGTGAAATACGTAGGTCACCTTTTAATCCACTCTTTTCTCCTAATTTTACCTCATAATGAGTTGATTATGGTGTGGCTTTGTTTCTGTCACTTTAACTTTATTAGGCTGTGTAATTTAAGACAAATGGAAGTGCTCCCTTAGTTGAATGTGGTACAAGTGACTTTGAGGAGTGTACCTTACATCTGCCACATTTTAATTTAGATGCATCTGTCCAAGGTAATAGAATGCTTTGCTAAATATTCTAAATGAGTGTTTTTACATCTTCCTTCCAACTCCAAAATACTTGATATAGTCTTGTGCTGTTTCTTCCTGCCCTTGTGTTCTGGAGCAGTTCTGTAGCATTCCAATCACTGATGTAATGTGCTAATTGACTTATCTCAGTTCTCTGCAACACATGAGGTTGGATTGAGTAAGGAATGTGCTAGAAATAAAGCTAAACAATTGTTTAAAGCACATTAAGAAGACTTGAAAGAGTCTTCATAAGTACACATGGTTATTTTCCAGTATGTCTATTAATGCTGTGTACCTTCATTTGAAGTTTGAGGTTGGGAGGATATGGCCCTTTAGCCAAGTTTGGTCACATCCATTCATTTGCAGATACTTTCTCAAAACAGTGCCCAGTTGAGGAGCTGAGACAAAGGACATATGACTGGCAAATCACTTTACGCTTGACTCTTTAGGTCAAGCTAATTTCTTATCCTGTTTCTTACTGTGTATTGTGAAAAATAAGTCCCTAGGTGAGCCTCTTTAAAAAACAATAAACAAACATATAGGAAAAAATTTGTTTGTAATCCTTCTTTAAAAGACATGGTCCTAGAAAGTCCTACGATAAAAATTTCCCTATGACAATATGGAACAGTCTAAGACTTCAAATATTTCTATTAGTTTATTACTTTGGAAAGAAATGAAGAAATATTTAGGCATTTGTTGTTGCTATTGTGGGGGCTCCCATTATCTTACTACCCCTTGACTGTATGCCAATGTTGACATGATCCAAAGGGCAGACACAAAGCCAGAGCTTGAGCTCAATGCATTTTATTCATAAAACATAAGTGGCTTCATATTGATTACGGATCTGCACAGGTGATAAAATCTTACAGGCTTACTGAGGAGTGAAATATTATTAACTAGAAATATTGTCAGAGCCAGAAGTCAGTAACTAAAATAACTGCTGTCATGGGGACGTAGTTTATTGTTAGAGCTTGCTATACTTGCACTTTCACAGTGCTCAGTCACTAACTGTTTCTGATTCTGGAGAGGCCAAACAAATTGACTTGTCTCACCAGCGGAATAACAGATTCTAACTCTTAGGAAAGAAATCCACTGTCAAATCATAACACATTGTGTTAAAACTTTTTAAACCAATGCATGAATTTTGGAAAAAATTCTAATAAGCATATCCAAATTCTTCTATTCTATACTATTTCAGAGAAAGGTGAAGAGTAAAATACTGGGTGTTAAAAAAATATATATAGAGAGAATTGTTTCTGAAAACAAAACCACTTTGTGTTCCAATTCCTGAACCATCTGTCATGCCTAGGAATTTACCCATAAGCAGTCTATTCTATTTGTAGCTCCACTTATGTGAACTTAGAGATAACTGCAGGAAAACTGCTTATGGAATGTAAGGGAAATCATGACAGTTGAAATATACATTAGGGTTTTAAGATGTGGATTCTTTGCTTTTAGCTTCTATCAAACTTGACTACACTTTGCTATCAATCTTAATTTCCTTAAGGATTAGGCCATGTTTATGTCTGAACTTCAGATTCCTTGTCTGTTTCATAATTACCATGAATACAGTCACTCAACCTTCATTTGAGTGAGCAAAATGACATTTAACTTGAAAATCTTGCTGGAGATTGCATGCTTCTCTAGAATGTACTATTGAGATATACATGCATATTTGAAACATGAATGTCTATAGCATTTTATTCACATTATACTTTCAATGAATTTATGCTTCAGTGCTTAACAGCCTGATCTGGAAAGTTTTGCCACTAAATAAATTGTCCAAAATTTAAAAGTTTACCACAATAATCGTTGCATTACACTCATGGGTAATGTACGTTATTAGCACAGGCACTTCAAGGGACTTTGCCTCTGCTCTACAGGGTTAGAATTCAATGTGAAATCTGCAGGTCAGAATGCTTTGAGGATTGGAACCATCTAGACGCTCTCTAACGTACATAGCTGTGTTAAGAAGAACTGAAAAGTAGACCTGCCAACCAGATTGCCTATAGACAGCGGGGTCTCCCAGGGTCTTGGCACCAAACATGGCAGCTTTGGGACAACTGAATTTCTTTCATGGGAGTTGTGGCTTTAAGCATGACTGTTCCAGCAAACAGCAGCTGAAGAAACATGCCTGTTAAATCTGTGTCACAGCTTTGCTTTCTCTGTGCTGTGTTGTCCGAACGAGTTCAGGCTCATGCAGATCCAAGGAGAGAGACTCTGCCTTTTGCCAGTGGGTGGCACAGTTACCCTGGAGAAGAGGATGAGGGATTGGGAAATGCTGCTGACACACTTTGGGAAATAAAGTCTGGCACATTAGTCCAAGAGAAAGTGAGTGCAGACTTGGAAGAATGTGCTATGTTAGTGTTTTTTTATGAAGTTGGTTGCTTATTAGAATTGGATGTCTAAAATACATTTCATATATTATGTTTAAGATAGTGTCTTTTGTCTTTCCCTAATATCCAAACAGTGGTCACCCTGCCCCCTTCCAAACAAGGCCACCACCACCATCATCAGATTTCACTACTGTAGAAAATGGCCTCATATCCTGGCCAAGATTTGGAGTTGAATTTAATTTTTTCTTGTTCTTTCAACATATATGTAATCTATCTATAAGTTTACTTATTTGTTCTTCCAAATTGTCTCTCAGAATGAAAGCTAATTGAAAAGAAACTTGCAATTGCTTTTGGGTTCATTCTGACCTTCAAAAAGGTCAATTCTGACTTTTTTACTGTATTTAATTTGAAATTGCTATTTAAGCCTAAAATTCATTGTTTCAATCATTAATTTAGGTTTTAACAAGAACCATTCTGTGCTTATAGGACTGTACAGAGGGATGTAAACAATGTGCAAAACTGAAGACACAGCTTCTTACTGTTATAACCAGATTTTTCTCTCTTTTTTTTTTTTTTACTAGAATGAGGGTAATATACCAAAAGCTTCAATATGTTGTGATGTGGGATATGTAGGGCAAATTTTCTAAATTGTGTGGAGGTCAAAGAGGATTATCCTGGTTACTCTTCCTATTGCCATGGGAACAACCAACCCATAAAAAATAACTTAAGGGAAGTTTTATTTTGGCTCTTAGTTTGAGGGTACAGTCCATCATAGTGGGGAATTCACAGTGACAGGAACTTGAGATGGCTAGTCACATCCTTAGTCAGGAAGCAGAGAGATGAATGCTGGCCTGCAAATCTCTTTGTTCTTTATATTAAGTTCAGGTCCCTATCTCATGGAATGGTGCCACTCACATTTATAGTGGATATTTCCACTCAATTAACCTAATGTAAAAAAATCCCTCAAGGATATGCCCTAGAGGCTTGTTTCTGAATCCCATCAGGTTGACAGTGAAATGTAACCATCACAGAGACTGGGGATATGGCTCAGTCACTAAGAGTGTCCGTGCATAAGCAGGGGACATGAACTTAAATTACCAGACTCTAAGTAGAAAGTTAAGCATGGTCATGCATGCTTGTAACCCCAGCACTGAAGGGCTGTGGGCAAAGTCAGTAGAATCACCAGGACTTGCTGGACTCAAGACTACCTCCAGATGCATTGACAGACACTGTCTCAAGGTAGAGAGTGATAGAGTAAGACACTTGATATCTTCCTTTGGCCTTGTGCAGGAGTATGGTTGCATATACCACACTCATGCAAGATGTGTACACACACACACACACACACACACACACTCACTCACACACAAGATTATTCATCACAAGGCCGAACTAATCAGTGAAGATGATAATGTAGAAATTGCATTTAAACCGAATGTATGAACATAGACTTTCAATGGGTAGGGATCGAGGTGGAGGACACAAAAGTCTTCACAAGAATGTAAAATGCATGTTTAGAAATGGTGCAGGTTGGGTGGAGTGGAGCATTAAGCTGCATGTGGGATTGGTGCTCAGTACAGCTGTTCAAAGCCAAGTCATCAAAGGTTACTGAACCCAAGCTAAGCAGTTTGTACCGCTTTCAATAACTGATGAAGAACTACTAGGAGTTCTTATTTTGTTTTGCTCATTTAGAAAAGGCAGGATTTTAGTGAAAACAGTGCTTTAGGAGGACCAGTCTAACTTTTTGTGCACACTAGACTGAGAGTGTGGCGGCAGAAAGCCCAAATTTTCTTCATCAATGACAAAGCACCAAGTAACCTCAACTTTCTCCATGGTCTGTGGGAGAGATGAATAAGTTTGGTGCAGTGGGCAGAACAGGGGAAGACTTAATTGTGGACCCCGACTTTGATACTTGAATGACAGAGAGTTGGTCACTTCATTTTCTCATTTATAGAATAAGGATAATTTATATTTCATTGTGCAAATTTCCATAAAGATTTGGAAGTAGTTGACCAAAGTAACTATCATTCTTTGTTGAAAACAACATTAGATTTAACTGATTACCTTTTTAGTATTATACTGTGCTATTTTCTGTTTGTCTGGACCAATGGTCTATATTCAGTGAAATCAGTTTACTAGTATGGCTCTTCCACACTGTGAGTGAAACATTTTCTTTGAGTGTCTCTGAAAATCACCTCCATCACTTTGATTACTCTGCTCTTTTTTTTTTCAAGTGGTACCTGCAGCGTCAGGAGAGCTTTGTGGTGTTGTTTCTCTGACTCTCGCCAGAATGGGCAAAGTGTTGAATAAACAGCTAATACTTTTCAAACATTTTAATTTAATCAAAGCAACAGCAATAATCCAACTGCCACCAACTCACATGTAGAAGCCTGTCCAGCCCTCCACTGCCTTATTCCATTTGTGGCAACTTCTTTCTTCTTTTTTTGACTTGTTTTAATGTGTCTTTGTATTAGGATACCACATTATTGGTTCCAGCAAATCATTAAACCTGCGAAGCTATTACTTCCCTTAATCAAAGATACTCCATCATTCAAATGGAAACTAGATGGGAAAGGTGTTTGCTTATTGAAGATGTAGTGTAGTTAGATACTAGTGTCAACTTGGCAACTGACAGCTCTGAGTTCTGGTCACAGTTGTGAGAAATTGGTGGTTGAATTAAGCCCCCAGCAAACCGGCAGGAGATTGTTTAATTGATGGGGGAAGGCCCAGCCCATGTGGGCAGGACTAGTCCGTGGGCAGGTGAATAAGATGGAGGAGAATGGTTAAGGAAGTTGTCATTCTTCAATATACTTACCCAGACAAGTTAAGATTATCCCTCTCTCAGCAGTCCTGTGAATACCTGGATATGATGTGGCCAGTTCCTTTAGCCCCTGATGTTGGTGTGATTTGTTTTCCTGTCAAGCTAGACAAGGAACTGTAACCAAGAATTGTAACCAGAATAAAACCCCTTGTTCCCTTAAACTGTTTGGTCAAGGAGTTATCAGCACTATACAGAGTAACTGCTCCAGGCTGTGAGCAAAATCTCCCTGTTTTTGATTCATGCTATATGTTTTGAAAAATGCATTAAATACCAACTTTTAGGTTTTAATAAGAATTGATGAATGAAAGGAAATATGTTGTCATTTATCACCAATTCTGTATGGTTATGGTTAAGAATTAGACTTTTTTATAAACAGAGATTAAAAACTTTGGAACATAGTTTTGGATAAAGATTTGCATTAGGTGCAGCACCTAGATACCAAATCAACAATAAAAACAATTCCACAGTATCAAGATTTCCTTCTTTTAAAATGAAAAGCAAAAAAGTTAAAAAGTCACAGTATAAGTAAACACGTGGTATAACCAGTTTGTGGGGTATTATTAATAGCTTCAAACCTGTATTGCTTGTCTTTTGTGCACCTGCAGGAAGGAATGTAGATAGGAAGTAGATATATGTAATTTGAATTAGAAGAAAACACCTCTGAAAATCTCATTTTAGAACTGAGGAGATGATTTAGAGTTAAAGTCTTTGCAATCTTCTGTAAGCAGAAGGACCTGAGTTTGGATCCTAAATGCCATATAAAATATTCAGGCAAAATGGTGGCAGCCTCACTTCTTGCTCTGAAAGGCAGAGGATGAGAAACCCCAGAGCAAAGCAATAAAGAGGTAAAGCATTCAGGATGATTCTCCATGTCACCCTTGGTCTTCCACAAGCACATATATTCAAGTGCCCTCTGATACATAGACTCTCACCCTCACACAAAAAGAAATATCTCATTTTAATTAGTGGTAAAAATGTATTCATGGTTTTGTGCTTTGGAGGAACATCCAAAAGATGCAAGAAAACAGAACAAAATTCAAATGAACCCCTTGTTTTTAGTCATAGTTCTTCCAACTTGGACTTTATGTTATGAGAGGCTTTCTTTTCTCAAAATTAGCTGCAGTAATCCCCCCACTTTCTAAAATGCAATACCATCAGTCAGTGGGAAACTGCAAATGTAAATGATGGGGAGAAGACATGTCAAAATACTAATGGTCTTCTCCGAAAGAGATGGTTTTTCATCTCCATCCTGTGTATGTGCATTGTGTGTGTGTGTGTGTGTGTGTGTGTGCGCGCGCGCACGTGCGTGTGTGGCGCCCACATGTTTGTGTGCAGGAGGGCACCTGAGTATGCGTGCCTGTGGAAGTCCAAGGGTGACATCAGAAATCACCTGGATGGTTCCTCCTCCTTTTTGCTTTGCTCTGAGGTTTCCCAGGCTCTGCTTTCCAGGACCAGAATTGCAGGATGCTGCCACCTTATCTGCTTGGCATTTTCTTTCTTTCTTTTTTTTTTAAATGAAAGATCTGGGATCCAACTCAGGACCTTTTGCTTGTGAGGCAAAAGCTTTAGCCCCCGAACACTATTCCCAGATTGAGTTCTTGTTTTTGAAAATGAAATTGCTCTAAGCAGAGATACTGCAAGACGCTTGCTAAATGTTGCTTTAAAAACCAAGAGTTTATTTGGACAAGAATAAGCCAGCACCCTTCTGCAGATATTTTTGTCCTTATGCTGATCTGAATGGAGTGCAGGTGGGCAGGGAGCAGCGTCAGCACAGCACTGCATCCAATAGCAGCAGAAGGTGTGCCAGTTCTGCCCATGGCATAGCAGCCGGTGTGTTGCCGTGCCTTCCTATCTAGCCTTTGCTTGCTCACTGAATTTTAGGTTTATTCATATGGAAAGTAGGCATGGGCTTGTAAATGGACTAACTTATTTATTTTAAATTCAAGTTTAAGTTAAAAATTAGCAATCTGCTCCTATAGTTAAAATTCTACAAAAGCACAAATAATTCAGGGAAAAGTCTTCCTTCTTATGCTTGCTCCCAAGTCATCTAACACCCTTTCCTGGAGACAAATACAGCATTTATTTGCTCATGCCCCCTTCATATGATATTTTGTTAACATAAAAATCTATAGTTTAAAAGTTATTATGTGAGAATAATGTCTTGAAGAATTCGGGGTACCTGAAATATTTCATTGGACTTTTATCATGGTTAAGTATGCATCTCCATTTTTGACTCTTTTTTAAATATTTTACTTTTTTGAGATAGATAGATAGATAGATAGATGATAGACAGACAGATAGATAGATGATAGATAGATGGATGGATAGATAGATAGATCAATCGATCGATGAAAGAGAATGAGCAGGTAAGTACATTAGAGGGCGACTTTTCAAAACACTTCTTCCTTTCCACCATGAGGGCTCCAGGGATTGAATGCGGGATGCCAGGTGTGTACGTAGGCCTCTTTACCCACCAATCCACCTCACCGGCCCTCGTTTTCATGTTCTAAACAGACTGAGTATGTATGATGGCTATTTTGTAAGCAATTAGGTAGCAAATTCCTACTAGGTGCTACATGCTGTTTCACCCGTTGAGTGACACTTGACATTGAGACCCATATGCCTGTAATTCTGAGCAGACTTCTAGGATGTCCCCTTAAAAAGGAGTCCTTCCTTGTCTCAGGAGCTCTTGCATGTCACTGAGCTTTATTTCTTTGGGCCAAGGTGATGCAATAATTCCCAGTGTTTCACTTCTAGGCATGAAAGGGAATGATGTTTTCATGACCGAGGGCTACACTGGGACTGGAAACTGGGGTGTGCCAAACTATCTGTAGCATCTGTCTCTTCACAGAATTTAGTGCTGCACAATAAGGGAGACTGTCATGTCCATTGGTTAACATATTAGGTCCAGCAGCAGGAATCATTTCCTAGGAAGGTCCTTGATACAAAGCAGTAGGATTCGTTGGGCTGGGGAAGTATGCAGTTGGTAAAATGTTTGCCATTTATGAGTTCAATTGCCAGAACCCATAGGTAATTATTGAGTGTAGTGGCCATGGCTTGTAATCCCATGTCCTGGGGACCGAGACAGGCACATCCCTGGGAATCACTGACTAGCCAGGGTTGTATAATTGGTGATCTTCCAGCTAGTGAGAGACCCTGTATAGAAAGCAAAAGATGGGAGGCTGTGAACAATGATAACACACACACACACACACACACACACACACACACACACACACACACTCACACACACACCACACACACACACACCACAGATACATTGATTGTGTGGATGACTAATCATGTTCTGTGCTCTGTGTGAAACTAAATGGCCTTTGGTCAGGGGTAGGAAACTGAAAAAAAAATTCTTGCAATGTTCCTTCCCTATGTGGTGGGAGGCAATTTTTAATACTCGCATTTCCATCTGCAGCACTTCCCATAGACCATCATGTGGTAGATGTGAACTGGCAATGTCAACTGCTGGTTACTAGTAAGGAGACCCAGGTGCTGTGGTTTGCAAGATCGGTCCTGTCTGGGGAACAGACCAGTGGGAGGCGAGTGGTTTGGACTTTGTGTGATCCACAAAGTGGTGGGCAAGTCTGAAGGGAACATGCCTCCAAGTTGTGGAACAGCTGGATCCACAATGTTCAGACCACAGGCAGGAAGGGAAGGGCAGCTTTGCACAGTCTGGTGTCTAGGCTCATTCATGTCCTGAGGAGGTGGGAGGTCGGAGGAATACAAAGGACAAGCACCTGTCTGTGTCTGAAAAGCAGCTGGTGTAATCTCTCTCTTTCTCTCTCTCTCTTTCTCTCTCTCTGCAAAGGAATCTGACATAATTCTCCAGTGTCTTACTTAAAAGCAGACATATTTGATCTGGGCCATAGGTTTTAGCGGCTTTGTAGTGTGTTTGAAATTTTACTCTTCCTTTCTAAACAGAAAAGTCTGTGTCCTGTGTACTCTGATCCATGAGAGAATTCCTGTAGGAGGAAGAGGCCGAAAGACTGGCCTAAGGTTACCCAAGTACCCAATGACCACTGCGTCATGCATGTTTCTCTATCCCTATATTGTTCAAATCTTACCAGAGGACATGATCCTGGTTATCCTAGTGTAGTTATTGGATTCTGGGTAATTCACGCCCCTTGGTTTAACTTCTGAGAGAACTGAAGCTCAGAAAAGTTGAATATCCTGACTTCCTTGACATGAGCAGATATAGGATCCTTTTTTAGAAGTCAGAGTCTCTTTTAATATTTGATTTTAGACATGCGTTTTAAAGATGACAGTTGGATAAGGTTGAGAGCTTCGTTGTTGGAACTGCAAAGGAACTTATGACACATGTTTAAACCAAATGAAATTATTTTTTTCCAGCTCATGCTATGCTGACGGCTTGCAAAAACTGTGTTCACCTTCCTCCTCGCCTCATAAAAAGGGGTTGCAGCTATTTTTAAACCTGGGGTTTGTAGAAGGGAATGTAGATTATAAATCTAGGTTAGTTGAATTTATTCAGGAATTTGTCAGGTTGAATACGAGCTTTCTTGAGTAGAATTGAAAGAAAAATAATTTCATCTATCTATCTATCTATCTATCTATCTATCCATCTATCTATCTACCTATCATCTATCTGTTATCTACTTATAATCTATTTATCATCTACATATATTATCATGTCTTATCATTTGCCTGACATCTATCCTATTATCAATCAATCAATCTATCTATCTATCAATCTTCTATCTCCCTATTTATCTACAATCTATCTAGTTACATATCCATCTGACTATCTATCATCTATATTACATTTAGCCTAGGCTGGTTCCACACTGAAAAGAAGAATTTTCTTTTTTCTCTTACATAAGTAAGGGGTTGGCTAAAATGATATATAATAGCAACATTAGTGAAGTTCTGTTGCAATATTGTTTAATAAAACAACCTCAAGTCAAAACAAATATCAGCATAAAAATCTATTCTGACAAGCAAAATACTTATCAATCTTCCATAAACCAGTCACATATTTAAAAAAAAGATTACCTGAAGATGTATTTCCACCATTCCTTGATATCTGGTGGTAACAAGAGACAATGTTTCTGCTACCACTTTTCTGTTTAAGTCCAAGTATAAGATCTAAGAATGAATGTTACATTTTTAAACTCCAGAGTACACCTCCAACCAGACACCCACTTTCTTTCCCAAATAAAATAATGAAAAAAAATCCCAAATAGAATGTGTTTATGGGCTGCTATCTAGTGAATGGATTGCATGCATAAGTAGTGACAAGCTATCACTTGTCTTATTTTATGTAATGAAGAAGTGTCAGTACAGAAATCTTTGGGACCATTCAAAAATTGCATAAGAATGAGAAAATTCCAAGGTAATAGTCATGTCTTCAGGCCAAGGTTGTATCCTACTTTTATTCCATAATTGATATTGGGCCTATTTGTGCAATATTAGTGCATATAACTTTCTTGTTTTAGAATCAAAGGATGATGAGTCAGGGAATGCCTAGGACTACCTCTTTCTATAAACCTGGCTCTGAGGTCCTGTTGGAGGCCATGTGTGTCAAGGGCTCTTTATCATCTTCTGCCACTAGATGGCGCTTGTCATTGAAGCAAGTTTCCTCAGTCTTTTTTTTTTTTTTTTTTTTTAGGTGCTCATAGGACCTTGGAAAATGGGAAACTTAATTAATAAGTTAAATAGCAAATGAGTGCTCCAAAAGGTCATTAAACACAGAGAATTAATGCTTAAAAAGCAAACAAATAGGGGCTGGAGAGGTGGCTCAGGGGTTAAGCCTCTGCCTTGCAGGCGGAAGGTCCTGAATTCGGATCCCAGATCCCACGTATAGACGCCGGGCAGGAAGCGGGGACAGCCTGCGTTTCTGGTCCTGGTAGGGCATAGCCTGTGAATCCCGGGCGGAGGAAGTGGAGGCGTCCATAGTGGTTCCCGAATTCGTCCGTGGTTCTACACACACACAGACACACACGCGCGCACACTTACATACCCACACATGCACAATTGAATAAATAAAAAAAAATTAAAAAAAGCAAACAAATAATTATCATTAAGAATTACTTATACTAATTTCTTCAATCTTTCTACTCTCCTCTTTTTTTTTCAATGCTGGGGACAGAGCCCTGGGCCTTGCTGGGTGGACACTAAACCACAGAGCTACAGTCCAACCCCCTGAAGCAACTATGCTGCCTTTGAGACAGGTTTTGCTAGTATTCCAGGCAGACCTTGAACTCTCTATGAAATCTAAGCTGGCCTGTAACTTATGATCCTCCTGCTTCTACCGCCGATGTTTTGGGATTCTGAATGTTCTCTAGCACACTTGGCTTTTCTGTTCATTCCTTTTGTCTTGAAGCTTTGCGAACATCAAGACAAAAAAAAAGGAAGTAAGACTTTATTTTTGGATTTGTAAGACTCAAAGGACACTATACAAGTTTTAGGATAAGTGAAAAAAAAATTTTTAGGATTTATGATTTTTACCCGGAAAGGCAAAAAGCTAAGGTGACCACACACAGAGGTAACAAGGAAACATTAATCAATGACCTTTCAAAGGAAATCACATGCATCTCAACTACTGGACAATAATCGATAGAAAGGAAATGGAACATGTTCTTTTAATTGTGGGATAGCAAACATCAAGAAGAATGATAACAGAGTTTGCTGGTTATTTGCCAAAGGCAACTCTTTTTCTCATTAATTTAAGACACACCAAATACTACCCCACAGTACTTCCATTCTCTTCCAGCCTCCCACCTTATGCAACAACTATATACCCCCTTCAGGGCAAAATCTTGCCAATTTTGACATTGAAATGCCTCCAGGGGTTATTTATCAGTTTTCAGGAAGGACATTTTGACATTTTTCAGTGAGGACATGGAAAATTGGTTGCTTGGATGTTTCCTTTCTTAGATATTCACTAAAGCTAACTAACTATTCATGACTGGTTCCCCATTATAATGAGACATTTCCAGCTATGGTGAAATACATAATCCATGGTGTGAAAAACTGCTGATGGGCAGTAGCAAATTCTTAATATAAAAGCGACTTCTCTTGCCTGAGAGCTTACTCTAGTGTTGCTGATTTTCTGCTGTGTGTTCAGAAGTAACCAACTTTATTTAAACATTGATCCAGAAACAAAATACAGTTACTTGGGGGAAAGCTTTAAATAAAGACCATCTTTAGAATTCCCCTGTCACCGTGGTAGTATGTATAGAATATGTGAGCATGTATGTGAGCCAAATGTGACAACAGTCAAACAGGAGGCATTGGTTCATTTTAATTTTAGATATAGCCAACCTGGGGTACTTTCTAGAGCTTGCTAATTGTTGACCATGCAAGCTTTCTGAAAAGCTGTTCTGTTCCCAGGCTCCAGGAGGCCTCATGAATCTTCTCCAGTTCTAAGTAGTGAAGAAAAAAAAATCAAACTAAACCAAAACACTACCACCACTATGACCAAGGAATCAGCACCTGTCCTTAAATTTACTTCTCCCTGTACCCCCATTTCCTCCTCCACTTGGGTTTTATTACCTGCAGCTTTGTGTTAAAGAAAATTTCCCTACCAGGAGGAGGGTGTCAGTATATAAAATGATTTCTCTTGGGCTTTATGTATTTGGGTGGCCACTGCGGAGAATGAAGTTTTGACTGGCGACTTTCACACATGTAAAATGCATCCATAGGGAACGCGGTGTAGACACTTGCATCTAGTGACGTGTGGCTTGAATCCATCCAGTGGGTGCAGTTCTGGGAATGAGATGATGTGTGTGATGACAGACTGCTGGTACTTAACACATCATGATAGTGTTGGGTCATCGATAGAAAGTTATTTGATGGGCAAAATGTACTTAATTACCTCAGGAACAGAATAAAGATTCAGTATCACTTTGCAAGCACAAGAAAGTCCCTTAGAAGACTAAAGGTGTTGCCCTAACTTTTGGTGGCATAAGGAAGGATCAGCTGTAGACCCCCGATTTCCCCGGCTAGCCAGTGCTAATAAACATGCACATTGATTCGGTACTGGCACTGGGGGCCGGCAGCGCTTTCTTTATCTACACGCCTGAAGTTTTATAAAGTCATGTCAAGAAGAACCTGGGCTGGGAAATGCATGCAACTCCAGACTCTGCCCAGCAGGGCTACAAAGCCAGACTCAGCGGGCGACTCCGGGCGCTAGAGAAGGGGCCATCCCGGCGAGGCCGGCGGGTCGCGAGCCGGGTCCCTCGCCAGAGCGGGGCGGGCGCGGCGCGGAGCCCGAGCCCCCGGCGGAGGCGGCGCGGCCCGAGGCCCCTCCCCGCCGCCGATGCCCCGGCTGACGCCGACCGCGGCCGGGAGCGGAGGGGGCCGGGCGGGCGCGAGCGAGGGCAGGGCAGGGGGCCGGCCGAGGCCACTGGCGGCTTTAAATATGGATCGCGGGCTCGCGCTCGCGGCACAGCCTCCGCCGCGCCCGCTCGCCCCGATCCCCCGACCCCGGCTGACTGCCGACGGGCGCCGCGAGCCGATCCCAGGGCCGCGGTGTTAGCTCCGGGCAGGAACCCCGGGGAGCCCCAACATATGCCAGAGCCGCGGGAGGGAGGCAAAGTAGAGTAGACGCCGCGCTCTCCCTCGCTCGCCGCACAGCACGCGGGCGGAGCGGCCGTCTCCACGCGCCAAGCTCCCCTTCCAGGGGGCCGATCGCGGCCAGTGGAGCGGGCGGCAGGACCCCGGCCGCCTCGCCCCCTCGCCCGCGCCCGCCTCCCTCCGCCCCGGCGCGCGCACCCACCCCGGCGGCAAAGTTGTGTGACTACTTGGGAGCGGGTGGCTCGCGCCCCGCTCGATCCGCGCCCCGCACCGACAACTTCCCGCGGCTCGGCGCCGCCGCGCCCGGAGCCTACGCCTCCGGGACCCCGCGGGTGCCCCCGCCTCTGGCCCCGGCGGCGCGCGGGGCAGCGCTTCGGTGGCGACAGCAGCCGCGGTGGCAGCGAAAGCGGCGGCGGCGGCGGCGGCGGCGGCGGCCGCTGCAGCCTCACACTCAGCCGCCAAGCTGGAGGAGCGACGGAAGCACGACCCCAGAAGGTGAGCGCCCCCCGCGGGAGCAGCGGCCGCGAGGGTGGGCCGCGTCTCCAGCCTCGCCCAGGCGGGGGGCACCGGGGCGGCGGGCGGGAGGGCCGGTCCCCGAGGGCGCGCAGGCGGCCTCGGCGCGTCCCGGGAGGGACGCAGAGAGAGGTCAGTGGCGGGCCGGGCATCCCCTGGGCTGGGCGCCCGCGACGTGTGCAGCTCCTTCTACGGAAAAAAGTACTTTTTATTCCTTCTTCGCGTTTAGATGACGACTTTGGCTGGCTCTGTTTCCCCCACTCCCACTGCATAGCCGCCTGCGTGTGACCGGGCGTTGTTGTCACCACCGTGAGGCCAGTGTACGCCCAGGCTGGGCTCAAGCTTAGGGACACGTGTGTTCCTGCGATCCTGGGTGGTCGCGATGTGGCTGGGAATCTGTCTGGGGGGGACACACCCCCAGATCCATCAGCCGGGAGGCTCCGGAGTAACGCCACGGAGGCTGCGGTCCCCACTCCACCGTCTGCTCCAGGACGTAGCATTCACATCTCTCCCTGGCACTCCAGACGGGGGTGAGTCAGGCAGATTCGCAGCAAGTGGCACACACATTTATGAGCAAGGGGGAGACAGAGGGGAGCTGGGATTCGTGTTGGCTGGCCAAGGCGCTGCTCTTCCTCGGGGGCTGGGCAGTTGTGCGTCCTGGCCAGCACAGGTGAGCTCTTCATTCTCCAGTGCCTGTTTCACCCAGCCTTTGCCGTCCTGGGCACAGTCAGGAAGGCACGACGTGAGCAAACTGCAGCAAGCCCACAAGGAAAAAGTTCTCGAAGAACCAGCGGGAAGCGCCGAACTTGTGACACGTGAAGAGAGGGGCGTTTCTCCTGCTCTGGCATTGGAGGGCATTTTTAGTTCCTTGTAAAACTCGTGGGCTTTCCACCCCATTCCTTCCGCAGGCCTGCCTTCGCCGTCTGATCGCCCCGTTGCAAGAGTGCTTCCTTGAGCTGAGAAGCGGAAACCTTTTAGGGCTCCCCTCTCCCACTTTGCTCTCTCCTTTCACTTTAGTGACAGAGACAAGTCTCTCCTAAGAAATCTTGGGCACTGCTGCCGCACTGTACACCTCATCTGAAATCCCGCAAAGACTCTTTGCTCAAAAGACAGGCCTTGTGCTGTATTTCCCCCTTTTTCTTATTGGGGGTTTTGAGTTGGAATGTTATCAAAATTAAAGTGTACACTGCTCATTAGAGATTATTTCCATTGTGATTTGAATAGATTTTCCCATACAGTTAGACCAACACTGAGAGGCCAATGATATACCAGGCCAATGATATACCAACGATAATGTATTTTGAAAATCTCTATGCCTGTAAGATTGGGATTTAAGTACTTTTATGGGGATTTTTATTTTATTTAGATTGAAGTTATTTGTGCAATTTTCGGTCAGAGGAAGTGTGACTATTTTCGATAGTTTTCATAAGAGAAAAACTTACTTTCATTTTAAAATTAAAACTAGATAGGTTTCAGGGCTCTGTGCTGAATTTTGAAATTGAATAGTTTTATACTTCATCAAAGAATGTAGTTAAAGATGACTTGTAACTCCCATAGGCAGAATAGTGTTAAAACTCTTGAGGCATAGGCATTTATAGAAATGAGGTGGTAGGTACAAACAGGATATGGTGATAATTCTAGGCATGTTTGAGAACGCAGAAAACTTAAGAACTCCCCTAACCCCTCCTGCATTTTGTATTTTCTTTATGAGATGAGATTTTCAGTGTCCTTTGCTGCTTAGGGATTGAAGCATGTAGAAAGCACATTAGCCAGTGCGAGGGTCAGAAGCACTGTTTGTAGCAACCTGCTTTCCTGAGTTCACTTTGCCAGTGGTAAAAAACTTGAGAAGTTTGTAGGTTAGTGCCATTATTTTATTTTAAATGCTTCGAAGTCAGTGTGGATTTACAGAAATATTGCGTAAAGGAACACAGATAATTACAGTTAGAGGAAAAGAGTGTTAGAAATCAGGTAGTCTTTAGGACAGCTTCCAACCTGCCCTGGTGGTAATCTCATTTCTCACTCAGCTCTGGCAAGTGTGATTTTGAGGTTCTGATCTCTTGTTCTGATAACAAGCGTGATAGTCTGGCTTTAGCTTGCATCGTAAAGGCAAACACAACACTTAAGGAAAGGAAATACACTTTAGCTGGTGAATCATTGTAGCTAATCAGGTTTCCCGGCCTGCCTCTGAGGGCGCTGCAGTCAACGGAGGACTGCTATTGTTAGGGAGCTGAGCCCTGGGAGAATTCACTGCTCCCAAAGAGTGGCCTGCACACCATGGGCCTGTTCCTCTCTGTTCATTTTAAATGGCAGGAATAAAATCGAAAATCTGGAGTTGATGCATAATCAAGTCAGGATTGAAAGAACAAAGGGAGAAGAGGAAAATCTAATGATGATTAAAGTTTCCAAGTAGGTTTTTATTATTACTATTATTACTATTTATTATTATTATTACTGAATGGAGGAAAATATCAAAGAACAAGATGCATGGGCCAAAGAAGCTGCAAGCTGGACACATACTGGATGTGGTTTCCCAGGGCAATTTATGACCTGTGGAATTGATATGGTTTTAATGAAATCATTTCACAAAATGATAGTTTAGAAACATCTAGGATGCCAGTAAGTCCTCACAAAACTAGATCTTACTCCTTCTGAATGAAGATGTTTTAGTGGATCAATAATATTTCTTTCATCTCTGCTCAGGGATAAATTATGTACAAACACATTTTGTAGAATTCCCAACATTTAAACATTTGATATATTTTGCCACAGTATGTTGCTGTCCTAACATACGTTATGTTATAAGCCTCGTTATTGCATGTTTTAGCTAATTTTTCCAGCAGTGGATGTAGATTACCTTTTACTCAGATTGCTTTAATCTGCATTTATGCACACATGCAAATTCCCAAGTGGCCAGTTTTGCTTTATTTCAAGTCATATTGGTTTCTGTCATGATTTCGAGACAACGATGCGTGTGTTCCTCTAGGCTCTGCAGTGCAATGGCATCCCAACACGGGGATAAAGGGCTGTATGGTCATGCTAGTTACCTGCTCTGAGAAGGAACAGATGAAATCCTTTCTTCCAGTCTTCATGATGTGCCTAATTACTCTTTAATGGCTTCTTACTTGCATCTGAATTAACTTATGTATCCAAAAAAGATGGCGGTAGAAATAGTACTGCAAACTGCGTTCATCTGTTGTGTTTCCAGGAGCCACGACATCTTCTTCTTTCCTGGAAATGAAGCAGGTGTGAGAGATTATTATGTTCATCCAGAAGACGAGCAAGCCAAGGCTCGAAGCAAGCAAGAGAACTTGGTTTACTTTGCGTAAATTTAATGAAAATCTATTGGTAGAGTCAGGAACATGCATTGTGTCATGTGATCATTGAATGTAGCTCATAAAGTGGGTGGATGTCACTTTAGTCACAGCAGAAGAGATTAAAGCAGATGCAAGTTTATTATGCACACCTTGCTGTCTGTCCTTCTGGTAATTCTGCCCAGCAACAGTGTCCATTAGCTTCAACTTTACATGAGAGCTTCCAGTACCATAGGATGTTGCTTCAGCACAGAATTTGGGTTGGGTGCACCCGTTTTAGCTTCAGTCCTAGGAGATAACTTAATTTTCATGTAGGACTAACATAGAAATAAGTTATGTGAGAGGAAATAGAAATTAGAATGTGAGAGGAAATAAATAACCAGCAACTGATATTTGGGAGGGGGATTTTTCTTATTTTATTTTATTTATTTTTTTACATATGTGTCTCTATGTGTGTCTGTGTATATCAGAGGGCACTGTGTGTGTGGAGACCCAAAGGTTACATCAGGAATCACCTTAGATTGCTTCAGTCTCCTATTTGCTTTGCTCTAGAGTTTCCCAGACTCTGCCTTCCAGGACTGGAAGTACAGACTCCACCATTTCTGCCTGATGTTTTTACATTTGATCTGATCTGAACTCAGGACCTTCTGCTTGTTATGCAGAGGCTTAACCCCTGAAACATCTATTTGGCCCAGGAGAGGGGGAGGGTCTTAAAATTTAATTTACTTTTACTTTGTAAGTTTTCAGAGACCTTAAAGCTGCAAGACTTTTTGGATGTTATTGAAAGGGAGGAGTTAAAATAAAGCTAGAAATGCAGAATAAGAAAGGGGTATGATGTGTTTAAATTGGCTGATTTTGAGAGTCATAGCTAGAGAAGTGTCTTGAAAAAGTGTGGGCTATTCCTTTTCTCTCTTATAAATACCTCCACTGAAGAGCGTGCTTTATACTACTTTCAAATGCATAAACTTTGAGGGGTCTGGTCTAGTTTTGCCGTGGAGATTTCCTATCTACTGATAGGACCTAATAATATGGTCACTTACTATCTTCGTTATTGTGTTGCTATGACAGAATGAATACCCAAAGTCAAGCAACTTAAAGGGAGAAAGGGAGATTTATTCAGGTTACAGTTCCAGAGGAGAAATACAGTCCTTGATGGCAGAAAAGGCATGGCTGGCTGGCAGAAGCTGGAAAGAAGTCACGTCCTTCACGGAGACTGAGAGCTGCTGCGTGCTAGCTAGCTCAAGAGCAGACTCCCTCAAGCAGGGTGGGGCTAACCAACCTCAAGGCCCACCCCTTTGACTGCCTTTCTCCAGCAAGGCTCCACCTCCTGAAGGTGCCATGACCTTCCCAAGTACTGCTACCAGCTAAGGACTCAAATGTGTGAACCTGTGGAGGGCAACTCGCATTTCAAACCATGACACCGATTGGCATGCCTTCTATCGAGAAAGCCTCTGAGCGGGCAAAGAGCAGGCAAAAGAGGGTTAAAGCAGGCAAAAGCAGGTTAAAGAGGGTCATGTACTGTTTAACCTGCGTGAGGAACACTCTCAGAGTGCTCCGAATGCAGAATACATTAGTAGTAGTGTGATCTAACCCACTCCACAATAAGGAGAAAATGAGAAAGATGGAGATGGGCTGAGCCTACTAGGGGCAGGAGAAACATTGAACAGGGGACGTCTACAGCCTCTTTTTAGAGAAGGGGAAGACAGAGCCGCAAGCAAAGCTAATGCATGCAGGCTGAGACCTCATAGCACCCTTACACTGTTCTTCCTCTCTTTTCCTTTTCTTCTTTTCTCTTTCCTTTTTGTGATATTTAGATGATTATATGTCAATTTGACAATTGAAAGCTGAGCTGTGGGCACATTTGTGAAGTACTAGTAGTTAAGGCACGCCCTGAGTAGGCCTGCAGGAGTCGATCTGATTGATATGGGATGACCTAGCTTACAGTAGAGTCGTGCCATTCCCTGGGCAGGGAGATAAGGTGGAGGGTGCTGGTTCAATGCTTTGGTATTCCTCAGGCATACTGTGGATTGGTTTGCAGTCTGACGAGTTAGGTTTGCCTGTCTCTTAGCAGTCCTGCGGATTATTTTCATTTCTCTACAATTTTCCACTTTTTGAGAATGCCATGAGAGATTTACCCACTTAATTTGTGATGGATATTTGAGTTGTTTCCAATTTTTTTGTTGCCAATATGATACTCCTGTATAAATTTTTTAGTAAATGTGGAAATTCCAGTTGCGTGTGCAAGTTGAACCGATCCGTTTTATTGGACAGTGCCTTCCTTCAAAGGGGTAGAAATCCTGCTGAGTACAAATGAGGGTTCTGTCTACACATCTTTATGAATGGCTCATACTATCTGTTTATTTTAGCCATTCTGTGGATGAGTAGCTATGGCACGTCACGGTCTTAATTTACAATTTCCAGGATTTTAAAAAAATATTTATTGCGTATGCTGTTTGTTCAGAAGTTTTGCTCATGTAGTTTTTGTCCAATATATAATTCCAAATAAGGGAAGGGTTAATTCCCAGAAGCTAACTTTTCCCATTTGTTGAGAAAAGCCAGGCAGTCAGGCAAAGTCCCATGTCAGTGCTATTAAATCAAGTCAGTGATTAAAAAAAAATTAGGAGCGTTTGAACGTGTGACTGTTGTGTGGTAGTTCATTTCAGGTGTGAACTTGACAATTGAAAGTTGAGATCTAGACATACTTATGAAGAATTGCTTAGTTAAGGCCAGCTTGTAGGCCATTAACAAAGACCCAGCCCATTGTGGGTAGGAGAGTTCCTGGGCAGGTGGATTTTTTTTTTTTTTTTTTTTTTTTTTTTTTGATAGAAGCTAGAAGGCCCCTCTCTCAGCTCTTACTGAAGATGTGGTGCGACCAGGGTGCTCTGCCGATTCAGGTATCATTCTCCTCCTCTGATGATCAAGTGCAACTCAGAACTGTAAGCATGAAAAGGATCTCCTTGTTCTCCTAAATTGTTTTTATTACAGCAAAACATGTCAAAATGTCACAAACCTGTGAAACCCTGTCATAAAAAAATAGCAGAAAATGTTAAGAATGACTTTTTACACAATACTCCAAAGTGTGGAGTCCTCATGTTTACACTACAGCCACACATCTCATGGTATCATGTTGCCTGGTGTTTGATGGAGCTTTGCATTTGGAAAATGGCTTTTCCAGCAGCTGAGAAGCAGGAGTTCAGAAAGACTGGTTTGCACACAAGCTCATGAGATATGCTTTGTACATTAACTTTGTACAGCGTACTTGAGTTGAAGACTCAGATCTCTTACTTTACTAGTTGTTTGATTTGGGGAATTTAAAAAATCGTTCTTGTTTTTCTTCAGTAAGGTGATTGTAAAACCCAATTTGTAGAAGAGTTGTGAGGGTCCGGTGAGGCAATCTTTATGAAATCTTGTTCAGAACCATAAACTGCCCTGCATATATTTGTTAATATTATCACTGTGTCCAGCCACACTCTTTTTTTTTTAAGTTGAGTCGTACTGGCACTGAGAATAGTCACTGGCATAATAATAAATGTTTGCTGACTGGATGAATGAACAGCATATTTAAGCATCTTTCTTAGGTTCTTATTCTGAGTGATGCAAACTGTGTTTTTTTTCCCTCTAGGACTTTTACTGTTTCCATTGCTAAAGCCGAATTGGGAACAAGGTTTATCAAGCAGTTTAAAAATTGAGTCTAGTAGCCAGCAGTCTGAGATCACCTATTTTCCTGTATGGTTTGTGTTAAGTCTTTGGTTCCAAGTAACTCACACCAAATCTAGAGAATCCTTGAAAATGATTGTATTGCTCTTTACTCCGTGGGTGATCCCCCAAAAGCTACACACTAAATATTTTTAGCTTCTATAATTAGAATGCTAGGCAACAGATTTCCACCTTTCAGATACGTAGGTTCTCTAATGCTGATACTTTGGAAAGCATGTTGCACGTAGAATTAAAGTTTAAGGATAATTACTGGCTAGGTGCTAGAATGTTTGCAGAATCATATCAGCTTTGTGGGAATCAGGTGTTTTGCAGATAGGTGTCTGTATAAAGCGAATGGGCAGAATACCACTCACAGACATTCATGAAGTTAACCAGCTTCTCAGCTATTGGACTGACTTTGAGACTTTTTTACTTTTATCTGGATGGTGGTCTAGTGGCGTTTATTTATTTATTTGTGTGTATGCATTCAAGAGGGTGCTTGAGTTTGTGTGCCTGCGACATTGGGAATTATTTTGGATTACTCTACCTCCTTATTATTTTGCTTTGGGGTTTTTCCTAGGCTCTGCCTGCCAGGGCTGAAATTTTAGACCACCACCATTTCCACCCAGCATTTTTACACAGGATTTGGGTATCTAAACTCAAATTCTTTTGCTTGTGACAAAGGCTTTAACCCATGAGCCATTTTCTAAGACTCATGACATTATTTTTATGTTAAATACAATTAGTTTTTTTTTTTTTTGAGAATTACATGGTGTTTCTTTAAGCAATAGTAGGCATCATTTTGGAAAAGGAGATTGCAGCAAAAAGGAACATCGGATTTTGTGTGAAAATCTAATTAGGTTTTGTTACCCCCAAACTAGTGTCTTTTTCGTTTTTTGTGTGTTTGAGTTTCTCTGTCATCAGTCTCTGTCTATCTACCATCTACCTATCATCTATCTACTTTCTAGTGCTGCCGGCAGTCTGGGTTGGTTTGCTGTCATCACTTAAGTGCAATTGCTTGGTGGTACGTAGTACTGAGAAGGTAGTACTTTTCTTTAGGAAAATATATCAGACTGAATTTTATGAGGATGCTTACATTTCACGTAACATCTTCATGGGTGCCTGACTGAAATGTGCTGATTAAGTAGAAAGAAGAAACTTTTGGTAGAGTAGACAGCTTTTGCTCTGTTACAGGCATGATATGAAAAATTGAAATAAATATAAAAGGTAATCATGCTAAGCCTTGTTAAGCTACTATTTTAAAAACAGTGATGTTTCTAAATCCCTCCTCCTTTGTTCTGGGAGATTTCATTCATGTGAGAAGTTAAAGCAGGTGGTTTACAAACATTTGAATCCAGGCATGCCTGGATATTGCTGTAGTCGATGCTGGTCCCCGCTTATGGTGTTTGCCAGCATGTGAGATTTTGTACAAATTGTGAGGATGGGTTTTGTAGAATAACTGTTTAAGGATCATGACAATTGTGGCATCTAAACTGATGAAAGGAATGGGATCAACTCTGTGGCAGAGAAATCAGTGGTCTCTGTGGGCTGGGTGAATATTCCTAGCAAACACAAGCCAGGTTTCTGTAACTTTTACAGTAGAAGGATCCTGAACACAGTCCCACAGTGGTTGCTGGGGGGAAGCACCGTTGGTCGTCTCATCAGGTGGGCCTTGAGTGTGGATGGAGGCACCCCAGAAGCTCTCCATGTGGCTTATGAGTTGCAAGACCAAAGCTGCAGCAAGATGTCAGTCCACCGCTTCACACATTCCCTTCACCCCTGGCCTCTGGAGACCAGGTCCTTAGGAATGTGAGATGAGCACCGTGTTGTTAGCAGAGAGCAGGGCCCCACAGCAGGGAGCTAACTGAAAGTACTGATTACAATCGCCTTTGGAAAATTGCTGAGCATTAACAGATTAAGCGAAAAACACAGCTCACACGTTTGCACTTTTATAAGTTGAGCTTCTTTTCCAGGGCAGATAGGAAATCTCCTAAGATTTAGATAAATTGAGATCAGATAATTTCCCTTGAAAAACACATTAAGAAATAACCCTCACTCCCCTCTTCCCCCAGAATAAAAATATGTGTCCAAAAACATCAGAAGAAAATGAAGTTCAAGCACTTGGATGATTGAACTACTGGAACTTTGAGCAGTAAAATCTGAAGGCTAACTGGTCACAGCATTGCCCTCTGTTCTTCTCTGTGTGTAAACTGGTTCTTGGGTGTTCATGCTGCCTTCTGTGGACATATTTCCTTGGATGGAAGCTCATTTTTCATGTCCTGGTGGTAGCCAGGACATGCTGTTGTATAAAACTCTGAAAACACCCAGCTGTCCCCTACACTGGCTTTCTGCTGCAGGGAGTCTCCTATACAGTAGCTGTGGGTCCCTGCTGTCAGGCCTGTGAAAACACTGCTTATGAAATGTTATAATTGAAGTTTGGAGTCTAGTAACTTTGGGGCTAGCACTTTGCCATAAATGTTTGTTTTATGCTATTTTGTTCATTGGAAAACTTGCTCTAGTTGATAGACTGGATTTTAAATGTTCTCTGAATTGTGCACAATTTACTAATGATTTTGGAGTTAAAAAGCATTGTTAATTTTTTAAAATTATAAATAATTTTTAATTATTTGAGAATCAGGACAGAGAGAGAGAACACCAGAGAGAGAGAGAGAGAGAGAGAGAGAGAGAGAAGAGGGAAAGAACACCAGAGAGAGAGAGAGAACACCAGAGAGAGAGAGAGAAAGAACACCAGAAAGAGAGAGAGAGAAGAGAGAACACCAGAAAGAGAGAAGAGAGAGAGAGAGAAAGAGAGAGAGAGAGAACACCAGAAAGAGAGAGGGAGAACACCAGAAAGAGAGTGAACACCAGGAAGAGGGAGGGAAGAGAGAGAGAGAGAGAGAGAGAGAGAGAGAGAGAGAGAGAGAGAGAGAGAGAGAGCACAGAAAGGGCAGGTGTGGTGGAGGCTAGAGGACAGCTTTGGGAAGTCAGTTATCACCTTCTCCCACTCGGACTTCCAAGGATCAAGCTCAGATCGCCAGGTCTGTGAGCAGACACCTACCTGCTCTTATTTCTCTGCCCCTGCTAGAATTTCCCTTTTTAAAATAAGCTGTTTGTTTTGAAATGATTATAAGTGAGTAGGCAGTTAGTTGTACATTTGTAGTGTGGAGAATGTTTTCATTTACTTCATCTAACTTCTCCCACCTGAAAGGATTCCTAAAAGGAAAAAAAAAAACCTTTGGAAGATCAAATGTGAATATAATTGGCTGAGTAGACCACCTTTATAGGGCATGCGTGAGGGTACCACGATGCCACTGAATTTTACGTTCAGATATGCGAATGTTATTATATTTCTGTGTTAGGACAACATTAATTTGTTTGCCAATATACATGAAGCCATGGGATTCTCAGTTGGTTCAAAACGATTGTTTGTGAGAGACCTTGTCTCTCTAAATAGAGTGAACTAGAAAGACGGCAACATTGTTTGTCCACATTGTTTGTCCATGCAAGCACACACATGTGAAACCTTCCTCATGTGCCCCCATCTGCAGGTGAACAAACATGCTCGCCCTTACCACACACCTTACATACATACACATGAAAAAACTGATCTTTATTTCTGTGTTTATTATTTACCATAAAATTTCAACTTGTCTCACTATTTATTGCTATATTGGTAAATATTACTACACTTAAACACATATTTGAGTCCAAATGTCTGCATTTGCCTATGTGTCTGACTGCGTGCAGTCTCATTGAGGATGCTTTCTTGAGGGTTTGATCTTGTACTTCAAGGCAGACATGCTGGCAAGGCGTAGAGAAACATACTGCACACCATGAACAGCGTTTCTTTAAGGGAACACAGTGAGCTTGTGGGAATGCCTGTGATTTTGATCAATGCTCTCTGAAGTGATAGTCATTTTCCTTGGATCTGAAAGTAGCAGAGTCAGGGGTACTACTTACAAGGCAGAGAACTAGGTTTAGCGTAAATAAAGACAGTCTAGAGGTTTATGTAGTAGATATTCATATAAGCTGTTCTTTGTCCTAAGATGAGAAACTGAGTTCTCCAATGAGATAAGGTTAGAGAAATCCTCAGGGGGATTATGTATTTGTATAGTTTAAGAGAGAAGGGGCATAGTTGGCAAATCTAATCTTTCCAGTGACTCTACTCTTCTTTACCCAGGCCTTTACCTTGGATTATTCCCATTCCATAGAATTTTGTTCAACTCACTTATCATTTTGTCAAATAATGGCCTCTTGTTTAGTATTCCTGTCAAATGTCTTCGAGGATTGTAGATTTTGCCCCATGTGATTTGGCCCCATGTGACGATTCCCAGGAAGGACTGTGCCTGGTTTGTCTTGTCTCAACTCTTATCTTGGAATGGTGAATGGGCAGTGCTATCCTTGAAGCTATAAAATAAACATTTAGGCTTCCTTGGAAAATTTCTCTTAATCTAGTCTACTTTTCTACCGAAAAATGAGATTAGATGACATTTCCGGAATGAAACCAACACTTTTGTTTCTGGGTTCATTCGACGTAATTGCACAAAGCTCAACTAGGTTGCTTTCCCAAATAAATGAAATAAATCATTGTGTTCTTGGGGCATTGGGGAGATGGCTCATTGGATAAATTGCTTGCTGAGCAAGTGTGGGGGCTTGAATTCACAAGTTCCTATGTAAAAAAGCCAGTAATGGAGGCACAGGCTTTGAATCCTAGTTCTGGGAGGTGGAGACAAGGAGAATTCAGGGGGCTTCAGCCTTGCAGTTCAGCCAGTTGGCGAGCTTCAGGTTCAGAAAGAATTTTCCTCAAAAAAGAAAAAATGAGGTGGAGAGCAATAGGGAAAGTATGACACGCACATAACACACACACACACACATACATGCGCACTCACACACAAATGCACACATGCACACACACAGAGGAAAGAGAGTTGTTCTGTATAACTTTCTCACTGCAATGTATGTCTACAAATTAGTGAAGTTTGTGATGTCTGGTATTGTATCTTTCCATTTGGCTGTAGCGTTGACCTCTGTGATGGACTAACTCTTATATAAGATTGAACAACATTTATAAGACCAGATGTGCAGGTCTGTGGAGATGGTTCAGTGGTTAAAATGTTTGCCATGCAAGCAACAGAGCTTGAGTTCTGTTGGATCCCAAAAATCCATATGAATGCTGGGTGAGTATGGAGATCCACCTGTAATTCTTGGAAGACTGGGAATCCCTAGAGCAAGCCACTCAGTGAGACGAACTTCATTGGTAAGTTCTGGGTTTGATTAAGAGACTCAGCTTCCAAGAATAAGGTGGAAGAACATTTGAGAGTGATTCCTGACATCAGTCTTGGGCCTCCACAGACATGTGCATACACATGTGCATTGCACATCCCCATACACTTGTGATCACACAGGAAAACACACATAAACACATGCAAGCACACCATAAACACATACACATGAAAAATGAAAGCAAAAACAAACAACCAGTTCAGCAAAACTGACATGTGAGAGCATGCAGCGTAGAGTCCAGCCCTTCTTGTCTGATCCAGCCACTTCTTATCTTAGCCCTGTGGAGAACTGATGGTCTCACGTCTCAGGTGGTGTGGGGGAGATAGTGCTTCTAAGGAATGTTGATGACCTAAGCTTCAGAGATGGGAATGCCTGTGGCCTGAGCCACGGGGCAGAGTCTAAGGGATCAAGGAAGATACTGATTCTGGAAAATTTTGAACTCATCTATCTGCTTAGGTCACAGTCTGTTCTCTGTTATCAGCGTATGAAGTTTGCAGTGCAGTAAATTTTCTGATTACCAAAGCTTACTTAATGAAGTGTCCAAACTAAAATTACCTCAACACATTTTTGATGCGCATCATTCTGAAATGAAGTGCACACACTTATCTACTGTCTTACTGACACAGTGAATATAATTTTCTCTTTTGTTCATCTCTCCTGGTCTTCGTTATGCACTTCAGAGGGCATCTCAGGGGCAGGAGCATGCAGAATGATTGCTGTTACCCAAGTGTTCCTTCTCGTTACATCTTATTCCCCGGGGAGAGAGCTGCGGCACCCTCTTTTACAAAAGCGTGGATCATTGTGTCTTGGGGGGGAAAGTGGCATTCTCACATGGTCACTGGCAAGCAAGAATAAAGAAGTCTGAGTGAAAGGCATGGAAAGATGGATGCTGAGCACAGCCAGCAGCCCCTCATAATAGTGGGGGACCTTGGGAAGTTGCAGCCATGCAGCAAATTGCACTTCTGCTATGCAGACCTCTCTGTGCCTGCAGGCCATTGTGGTCTGTGGAAAGGCCTGTTCAAGTGGTTTTCTGGATCCTTTGTGACCGTCAGCACCTCCCCATGTTGGCCAAGACCATGAACTGTGCTGCCAGAGTGCTTGAATCCTGCCTCGACCGCGGTGTGGCTCATTTTCAGCAGTTTCTGAGATGCACAGGAAGAAATCTCCTAGGACTTGTGGTGATGGTGACAAGGGTCCTAGGGTGGAGGGAGTGGAGAAAACTACTGCAATGTGTGGCAGTAACTAAGAGGGCTTCAGCAGGTCCCCGAGAGCCCTGCAGCTAGGGAGCCTTTGGGGGTGCTCCCCTTGAAGTCTGGAGATAAAGCCTTTTCCCTCCACATCAGCTAATCATGAAGAGCAGGTGCTCTTTGCCTGAGGTAATTTCTGCAGCCAGACTGAGCTCATTCCACATGCTGGCTCACTCAGGAATCACTGAGCGCCTCTGATGCAGAGACCCAGACCACTCGGCACAGTACCCGCGTGCCTAGTGACGCACGAGTGCTGTGTGCGTCCAGTTCTCCCTGAGCCTGCCTCAGATTCCTAGGACTTAAGTAAGTTAAAGATACAAGGCACTTAGAAAAGTGCACAGTAAATTTGATTTAGGCATCAATTTTTATGATCATTCCTGCCTTGTCAACTTTCCTCTTCTCTTGTAATGTGACTCTTCTAATTGCCATGAATCTGAAAGCTAATGCTCTCATTATTAATCTCTTTTCGTTCTCTTTACAAGAAGAACACATATGATGATATATTAGTAAGAAGTGGTTTAATGCATTATGTGTTTTAGTGGTGTGTATGTGTTGAATTTTTACTGGAAAGGTGAAAAAGGAATAATTACTGATGGTAAAATTGGGCAGGTGACAGGTGCAATTTTCAGTAGTATGTATGAGAGAGGGAAACAGAGGGGAAGGGAAGGAGACACACAGAGAGAGGCAGAGAGAGAGAGGGAGAGAGAGAGAGAGAGAGAGAGAGGAGAAAGGGTTCTTAGCTGCCCTCCAGGAAGTGCAGATGGCAGCTGCTAAGTGGAGTCATGCAGTGCAAAGCGCTCATGAGCAATGCATGGGCCTGGCCAAGAAGAACCTCAAGGTCTTAGTCTTGGCCTTACAGATCACTCTGGTGCCCCATAACACTGACAAATAAATTGTTTCATTTCTTAAGCGTTCTGGGATCATTCTTTTTAATGGCTCAATAAACTCTACCAGTATAAAGCAGATCACCCAGAGTATTATAGACATTTCTATAATGCTATCATGGCACAGTTAGACTCTGCCAGTTCCTTTCTTATTCACTGGAGCACAGGACTAATTCCTTTAGATGATGTCTCTCTCCTTCATAGTCATTTGTGTGTAAAGCACTTTATTTGAAAGTGCTTCTCCTCCGATATGGTCGCTGTATCCTATTGGCTACCTTTAAAGGAAACACAATATGTGACGTGTAAATTAATATCTCACTGTTGACTTTGGAAGTCAACAGAGTGGAGGGGAAATAATGCTACCTCCTCTGAATGATTTAAAAACTTTTTTTTGTGTACATATGTGTGTGTGTGTGTGTGCACATATATATATATATATATATACATATATGTATATATATATATATAGAGAGAGAGAGAGAGAGAGAGAGAGAGAGAGAGAGAGAGAGAGAGAGAGAGAGAGAACATGCCAAAAGCTGGCATCTGGAGTCTACAGTCTCCTTTGGTTACTCTCCACCTTGTTTTTTGAGACCTAATCTCTTGTGGAGCCAGGAGCTAAATGACTTGGAGAGGTTAGTTGGCCCTCAAGCTCCAGGAAGCCACATACTTAGTCCTTCAACACAAGAGTTACAGACATGTACCATCATGTCTGGCTTTTACATGGATACCGGTGAATCTGAACTTGGGTGCTATGCTGGTGTGGCAGGCAATTGCCAACTGAGCTATCTCCCCAGCCACCTGAATAATTTATTTATTTATCATTATTTTTGTATGTACAAGAGGACACTTGGAGTATGTGTGCCTATGGAGGCCTAGAGTGACATTAGGAATCATTCTGGATTGCTCTATCTCCTGTTGTTTTGCTCTGGTTGCCATATGTGTGGGATCTGGGGATCTGAGTTCAGGTCCTTCTGCTTTTGAGGCAAAGGCTCTGACCTGTGACCCATCTCCCCAGCCTCTGAGTAATTATTTTTAAAGATTATCTTTGTATGGAATTTCTTTAGCAGTTTTAAGTTCTATTTCTTTCTGAAGTTCTCAATTTCTTTCTAAAGAAATGAGAACATTAGGAATGAACAATGGAAAATAATTGATCTACATATATATATGTGTGTATATATATATATATATATATATATTATAAATCGCAAGGATTGGATGAATACATAATAAGTACCAGTGTGTATTAGTGAAAATTCCTTCTTGGACTCAGATTTTTGAGTTAAGTAGTCTTATCTGGGTGTCATGCAGCATTTCATAGTTACTGTTTGGATATGAGCCAGGAACGGAGATCTTCTCACTTCAACAACCAGTAGTTTTTTTTTAACCTATTGAGATTAGGAATGCCTAACACATTCCAGATTTGCCTTCTGCATCTGATTGGAGGCATGTTTGAGAAGAGTGGCTATAGATAAAATAAGATTAATCAATTGATGTGTAAAGCAGTATTAAATATTTAAATATGGTGAATGCTAAAAACTGATCATATAATAAGCTCTTTTGAAAGCAATGATTTGTGTGTGTGTGTGTGTATATATGTTTATCAAAACATTGTGTGTCCCTGTGGAAGACCAAGGGTAACTTTAGGAATCATCCTGGATTGTTTCTACCTCCTTTTTGCTTTGCTTTGGAATTTTCTAGGCTCTGCCTTCCAGGGTGGGAAGTGTAGGCCACCGCCATTTTTACCTCTAGGATCTGAATTCAGGTCCTTCTGCTTATGAGGCAGAGGCTTAAACTCTGAGCCATCTCTCCAGCCCAAACTTGATTCATTTTTAACTTAAATTAGCAATGCATTTATTTGTTTTCATTACCCATTCCTATCTCCCATCCCATTCCTTCCTACCCTTCATTTGGTTCTCCCCTCTTACTCCTTTTCCTCCTTTTCCCCCATCTCCCTACTTCTGGGGGCCACTGGGTTACCACAAGGATGCCATCATGAGTTAGTGCTTGGGCACCCGTCAGGGCACAAGTGGCCACCAATGGGTAAACTGTAGAATATAGATGTTCCCCCTCTCTTTGGTCTAATACCAGTTCTTTGCAGTCCCCGAGGGCAGTGTCGTGTCTGAAGTGATCTTCTCTGTTCCATTATAAGCTGTTGACTACACCTGTTGTGCGATGCTTTGGAGAGTTTGTTTGTGACTTCCCTCCTTGAAAATCCACGTGCTGTGGAGATGGCTCAGCCAGCAAGGTGCTTGATACCCAGATGCGAGTACTGGAGTTTGGATTCCCAGATCCCATATAAAAGTCAGACATAATGGTATACGTATTTTCAGTCCCTGCACAGCTGCAGGAAACGGGAGGCAGAATCCTGATCATCCTGGTAAGCTTGTGGGCCAGCCTGGTTTAGGCAGCAGCTGTAAACAGACCAGATCTCAAACAAGTTGGGAAATGAGGAGCAAATGTGCTGTGGCTCATGGGCACCTATGCACATACACATGCACACACACACACACACACACGCAAACACACACACACCCACACACACACACACACACGCACACACACACGCACCTTCTCTTTATTTTCCCTCTCTCCTTTCCTTATTTCTTCACTTCTTTACCCCTCCATTCCTTGTGTGCCCCC